>CM032334.1:2512989-3712989 GCA_019022515.1 Quercus aquifolioides | reverse complement strand
TATGAGCCAATTTTTGCTAATAATGTGAATTATCATTCACTATTGATACACTGGAGTAAATTATCATTGCGATTGTGCGTAGATAATTGCAAATAGAATGAGACCACGACCAGATGGAGTGCTTAGATATTGAGAAGGACCAAACCCATATGGAAACTTCACATACCAAATCAAATAATTCTTATTGCTAAACTGATATGGAAATCTCACTGACCAACTCAGAAAATTGCATGCCTTGTAATTTGCGAAATCAGATACACTAGGAATTGAGTGTGTGTAGTGTTCCTATCCTGTCCCCAAAAGCTGTGTATATAAACAGAACAATGTAACAGAGAAACACACTGTGAAATAGAGAACTAGAGAGTCCTGTGGACTTAGGCCCTTTATAGCCGAACCACGTTAAATTGCTTGTCTTCCATTAGTAGAATGAACAATCTCGCCCAAATAATAGATCAGACATTCAAGAAGAGTATAAATCATACCAGTGGTTGGGCATAAAAATCATTAACAAAAGGTATATAATTATAGAATTGAATGGAATTTTTTGTACATAATTCTAGAGAGATTTGGCTTCAGTGGTTTTTGTTGGAAAAATACATGTTTGTATTGCATACAAAACATACGCAGTGAAAAATTAATAGATCTACTTCATTTACAATTGATAACATGTATTATGTAAATTTCAGAATATAAGAACAAGAAAGTGTACCTTGGTGCGGAGAAATTCAAAACAAAGATTAGAAATACTTGGGAACACTTTTAATCTTCACTCCAATTCCACTTGTGCCCAAGAAGTGTGGTCTCTCAATCAGTTTATATGTGTGCGTTCAATGGAGAATAATAGAGTGTCCTACACTCACATATGTTTATTTCATTTTCTTACAAAATTCTGTATGTTTCTCTCCTTATAACTGATTATCTAATTGGGCTAATTTTTTGGGTAATTCCAATTGGGTTTTAGTATGTGGCTTTGAGTAGGACCAAAAGGGAACAAATAAGACACTAACTTCAATGGGCCTTGGGCTTTTCTGTCAACTATTGACAAGTCCAAAGTTATCATTAATTATATTTAATACTACTATATAAATATAATTGCACTCTAGGCCTTATTAATAAATTATATCTCAAGACTTTATTATACATTCAACTCTTTCATAAAATATTTGTAGTAATACAAAATCATGAATGTAGACTACCACTTTGAAGATTAATACATCTTAATTCTTGAGTACCCAGTTTAATCCTTTAAATTATTCATCATATATTTATGAAATCCAATTTCATAAACATATACTTTAGTAACTCATTACTAAAGTGGTTAGGTCTAACACTCTGAATAATCAAACCCATTAAACTTATTTCAAAGGAATATTTTATATCTCCGTTAAAAGATTATGAATTCCATCTTGAGAATATGTTCCATCAACACTAAATATGGCTGCCAAATATACTGAGGTTTTGATCGTGACTTTAGATCTTACTCCTGATATATCAAAGCAACCTACACTTCATGATCAGGTCCATTATTCTCTCAAGATTAAGAGTTCATATAAATAAAAGTTGTGAGATTTATTATTCATTTGACAATCGTTAGGAAAATAATAAATCTCACAGTGGTGTAGTTCAATATGTCTTAACTCTTAAAACATATCAATATACCAACTAGAAGTCTCAACTTCCATGATAAAGACAAATCATCTTAGTTGATATGTTATAGTCTTCGCAAATGAAATGCCCAATTTCAGCACCGACTATAAACTAAAATTCTGAGTTTACAAAGAACTTGTGATTCATATCTTCTGTGACTAAATCACATACTATGCAGCTCATGGACTAAATGATAATATCCAAACATTCATGTTACCATTATTTTAGATAATAATAAAACGACTTTATTAATTATAACATCAAGTCATACATAATGTCATACATAACATCATACAATAGAATTTAAAGGCACCAACTAACAGTTTCTTCATTGGACTTTTTTTTTTTTTTTTTTTTTTTTGAGAATCTTCATTGGACTTATTTGTTAATGTATTTCCATGGTGTCCTTTTCACTTCTTATTATTTCTTATAAATGGAAATTAGTGAGGGAGATAATAACATTCCAACCCAGCTTTATAGTTAAACTATGTGTTTGAGTGGTTAATTATTATTTTAAGCCACTTCTTTTCTATAATTAATAGAATAGCATTTAATAATCATATTATTTTATAATGTCATTGAATAAGAATTGTAAAGATTATAAATAATTAAATGGCAAATTGTATTATGAATATATACTAAGCATGTACAAAACTATATTAAGTGGTTTAAGTTATTAGATACATAGTTGGTGTTTTAATTAGGTATGATGCATGAGATGTTATAATATGGTTAAGGTTGTAATTAGGTAGTCAAGAGAAGGATATGGTGGAAATTCCACCTACATATGCAACCAATTGAAATTCAACACATGTAATGCCAAAGTATCATGCATGGTGACTTGTGTTATCTTCTTTTGACCCAAAGACCAGCACCTAGCCGGCCATGCAATATATACCTCATCTCTTCTTTGACTTTCTCAAAACAACTAGAACAACCAAGAAGCTCTCTCCCTCTCTATTCCCATGGGTCCAAACAAATCAGAATTCTCACCTCAATTTGCTCTCATTTCTCTTAAGGAAAGAGTTAGAAGCTCTCTTGAGTCCCTTTTCTCAAACCCACGGGTCCACACATCAAAAGAAAAATAAAGCTCCATCTCATTTCTTCTTCATACTCTCTCAAAGAAACTAGAAAACTCAAAAACTCTCTCAAGCTCTCTACCTCTCATACTTTCGGGTCCAGCAATTAGAAATGGGAAATTCTTTCATGCAAGAGTGATTCTATTTCTATTTCCCCTCAAGAACCAAAAACTTGGTAAGGGTTCTAGCTACTCTCACCTTAGAATCCATGATTTCTTCATGGAATTTTTAGTCATGGTATTTGCGGTTTGTAAAATTAGGAAATCGTGAACTTGTAAGTCTATATCTATATATATATATATATATATATATATATAGTGTTTTAAGAAGCTTTGAAACTGTGTTAGTGATTTGTTGAAGGTAGATTAGGGTTTTTTACTAATAAATGATTGTATATGATTAAGGAAGTAAAATAAAGTTAGGGTGAGTACATTTGATGTTACTACTAGGATTTTTGTTGTATTTAATTTTGCTATAAATAGTTAAATGACTATATATAAGTGTTTTTTAACATGTCTAATGAGTGTATAAAAATCCCCATATGATAATAAGACTATTTGCAATCATTTTATGATTTTACAAGAAAATGTTGCAAAGCTGCCACTGACAGATTCTGTGTTTACGCATAATAAATTATGTATTAAATTTTATACAGTGAATTTGGATGCTAGAGATATTTTCTATGAAAGCTAAGACACGTTTGGTTGTTATTGAATTGGTCTCACAGCAATTGGATCAATACAAAAATAATAGTGCAATTTGTAAGTCAATTGAAATTCTTTTAGGACAAATTTGAGTATGTTGTCTTGTATGATTTTTAGTAAATCATGGTTTTATGATTTGGCTTTGAAAATGATATGGAATCTACTAGACATCCATAGGAGTGGCTCTGTAAATTGGAATAAAAATTGGATGTGAATTGATAGCCCATTTGTATTTTATAAGTGAAGTATATGCTGTTGGAATAAACAGTGAACAGTAAGTGACATACCTAACTTTGAGGATTTAATTCTAAAGTTAGGGTGAATTAATTAAGCTATAAATTAATATGCACATCATTTGGTATGTTTGGATTATAGATAAATTTTGTATAACTTGGTTCAAGGTTTAGTACTCAAAGGAGGGGTTCTAAACCATTCTACTGCATTTTCATGTTGCTGTTTTGTTCAATGTGTTGTATATTTCCATATGAGTGTATATGGTTATATGACCATGCTTAAAGGATTTTATGTTTATGCATGCATTATTGCCCTAATCTCAAACACATTTTGAAATGAAGTTGGCTCCTCTGGAGATATGATATAAATATGAGAATGATGGTTTTTCTTTAGTTTGGTACATCATTTGTTGATGTATGCATAATATGTTTGTGGGAACCTCGTTAAGGTGGGATATGGATTTCCTTGATTTTAAGAGATAGGTTTTGAGATGAATGTGTAAGTTTATTCTAAGTTAAAATTGATAGTAATAAACTTTGATATTTGGTTTAGGTGTTACTAGCCCCCAGGTCTGAGTTCCTTCGACTTTAGGCTCTTGAATTTCTCTGCTTTCAGGTAAGGGATAAATTATATGGGCATTTGGTAAATCATGAGGTTATTTTAAAGTGTATTATGCATTAAAAGATTTTTTATTAGAGATATAATATATAATCATGTTTCAGAAAAAGATATGTTCGTGAGCTTTCAAAACCTTATGTATATGATTTAAGCATATTGATGCTATTATTAATTCCACGAACATGATGTTTAAAGAAAATAATGGATATGCTATTATTATGAAATGTTATGCAAACCATGAATTTCAGTATGATGTATTAGTTTGAAATGTTTTTAGGTTATGTCCTCTGGTGATTTGAACTCGGCCAGTAGGGGTTAAATTATTGGCTTTCCATGAAAAATGTTATCTGATTAGCTATTAAAAGTGGTGAGGACTCTGCTGTACCCGCCCTTATTAGGAACGACCAACTTGTGGAGGATGCCAACCGACCCCCATGATTGATGATCTATGTTATGATATGATCCTGGGAATCCCTAACATTGTGGAGAATGCTGGATGTTTGGCACAATGGTGCTGAAAGCCTCCCAATTCTGTACAAACTTATCAGATATGAACTAACCAATATGTATTTATGAACAGCTATATTATATTATGATCATGAAAGAATGATTTTTGTTGGAATGCATTATGAAAAGTTAAAAACTCTCATGGAAAGAAGAAGTTTTCGATGAAAAGAAAAGCTCTTCTTTGAAGATAAAATTTTCTGAAGTTTGTATAAGTTTATGTTATAAGTTATCAGATATTCGTTAGTTATAAAATGTTAAGTTTTGTGACTATGAAAGTTATAATATTTTATGAGAAGAAGTTTATGAAGAAAAGTTTTGTTATTCTTTAAGGTGTTTCTAATTTAAGACAAAGTTACCAATTATCTGATTTAAGTCAAAATGTGATGTCGCGGAAACCTAAAGAAAGCATACACGATACTCTTTTGATGGAACAGAAACTAAACCGTTAGTTCCTGGTAATAAACTTCGAGTTTACGAGGGGTTTCCCAGAATCCACAAGGAAAAGAAAACTAGAATCCACCAGAGAAATAATTTGACAAAAGTTTGTGTTTATTGATAATAATCTAATTTACTTCTGATGGCTACAAAACATATGAATACTAAGAAAAACGTCTAAAAAACCTGATTCGCACTAATTACGCGATTAGATGACAAAATACCAAAATTTACCAAAAATGGCAAAATTGAGTTAAATTCAAAATCATAAACTACTGACCTTAAGGGTCGTCCCAAAATAGACGAAACCTTATTCTGACTTTTAAATTAAAAGTTATTAAGGAAAAACAAATATTACTATAAATAGCAAAAACACTGTTTTCAAGGCCCTAATGAAAGAATTCGTTTAAATTTTGGTGACACTTATGACTTGTCATGAATTTGGATCAGAACGCCGTTTCCCTTCAACCTGCCAAATTTCATGCAATTCTGACACTACTATATATGTGTGTGTGTGTGTGTGTGTGTGATTTTAAACAATCAATATCATATTTGGTGACTTTGTAATAAATAAAAGAAATTCAGTCTGAAAGGTTATAAGTTATTACAATGAATAGTATAAAATTACTATTCATGAAAAGATGTTCTTCTATCTGAATATTTATAAAATGAAATGATTTAATTCACATGCATTCTTATTAAATTCTTATGTAACTTACCCTTACTGAACTGTGTAGCTTGCCCCTTCCACTCTTTCAGCCATCAGGTTTTATTCTAGAGCAGGGGGAGCCTTAGTCGAGCTTTGGGAGGAGTTGGTTTTAGTTTTAAAAGTATAGATCCTAATTTAGCAATTTAATGTTTAGCTCTATTTTAGGATCTTCTGATTGGAGTTGTATATTTTAGTCTAATTAGAGATTTATTATGTGAAAGTGTGGAATTTGAATAACTGGTAGATTATGTTATCCCTTGAAGTACAAATGTAGATGCTCTGAATATCAAGTGAAAAGTTATATCAAGAATGTAAAGAAACAAGAATGAAAAGAAAGATGAAAGATTTTTGTTTATAAGTTTAGTTGGTTCTTGTTAATATCGGGTTTAAGTCTGATATTAACATGCCGGTCATGGTCACAAATCCAGGTATTGGGTTTGGGACGTGACAGAGAACATTCAGGGGTCTCATTCAGAGAGACCCCCTAATCACTATACTTGGTTTATTTTTATGTTTAGAGATATTATCCATGCCTCCCAAAATTCAATTACATAAAGGATAAATTGGAAGCTAATGGTTGGATGAGCAAGTTATTATCCTGGGAAAATAGGGCCAATCACATTTATGTTTTCTTATAAAATCTATGATCAAATGAATTTTGTTTTAAGGAGATTCTGATGAAAACTGTGCTTGGGAGGGGGTATAGTGAGAAGAGACTTTTTCATCTAAAAGTGTTGGGAATTGACTCAGTTGTTTCTGGGTCAATTGTCCCAAGGGTTTCCAACAATAAAAATATTAAGATTCCTCAATTTTTTGATATATATCATTGGTGGATGGTGAAGGCCTAAAAAAAGAGTTAAAGATATTGGTGGGTTTGTGTTAGAAAATTCGTGGCACAAGAGACCCCAAATATATTGTGGGTCCGTGTAAAATTAGGCTAACTCCTACATATATTTTACTTGGGGTTTATTGTAAGGCACAACATAATAATGCTTAGGTTGTCAAGACCAAACCATATTAACCCCTATATCCTCTTATTCTCCTTACTTCCGTCATCTTTCAATCTCTCAATCATTCAAAAACTCCCCTGGGGAGCTCTAGACTGTGAAAAATCAATCCAAACCTTTCAACAAGGGTATATAAGAGAAGTTCATGAAAAATGTAACTATGTAGCTCATTCATTATCTAATGATGCCAACAGGGACGGAGGCATCAAAATTATATTTTGTTCTATAAAATTATATTTTTCCCCCTTAACAATATCATTGATTCTTTTTAGAATAACGTTACAGTTACAAACTTATCTACAATATTTTTATAAACTGTTGAGGTACAAATTCTTATTGGTTCGCATCTGAGCCTATCACTTACATCACTTTTTTATTTATTAATAATCACTCACTATATCAGCAGTATACCTCTAGCACTTTCCTCATTTTAAAGGCCATTAAAAAAACTTATAGATCTAAAATCTAAAACAACATATACTAGCCCAAAAACATTTGTGCAACAACAAAAATCACCAATAGCAAAGCTAAAATAAATAAAGTCCAATTAACCAATTTTACTCAAACAAACAACTGGCCCTTTAAAAAGTTTTAAACAGAATAATTTTGTCTTTGCCCAGCAAACGCACACATCAAAAATTCAAAAATTCAAAAAAAAAAAATCTCCACAGCTAAGAAGTCACCGAACTAGAGGTTAGAGTCGCCCCCCCTTAACTCAAAGTCCTAGCTCTGTCCTTGGATGCCAACTTCCTTTTCTAGTGACTCTTGTACAAAATTAATTAATTACATTATGCTGTGAAGTTCCCGAACCACTTGGCGTTAAAAACTAGCTCTAAACTCAAAAGACTACTGATTAAGTTATAATTAGGGATTCTCATAATCACTTATATAATGCAGTGCTTATTAATAAATTGTGACTTCAAGTTAAGCTTATTAATAAGTTATAAAAAGGCTTTCAAACATCATAAAGCTTAAGTTTTCCATCATCCATAAAAGTCAAGCTTCCAAAGAAGAGTAGTGCTTATTAATAAATTGTGACTTCAAGTCACAATTTCACAATTTTAGTTATTATTTTTTAACGGTGTAAAAGTGTGTGCAATAATATTTATCCTAAAAGAACATAAGAAAATCATGAAACCTCATTAAAGATGGCTTTACTTGAGAAGAAAAGAAGCCAAGCGTTTGATTAAATTCTTTGCGTTCTCACTCCCAAAATGCATAAAATGGAAGGCATGATCCTCTCCCTCCACTTCAACCAATTCCACTTCTCCTTCCCACCCGCTTTCCTTCACTGCATTATAGAACCAAACAACCCTATCTCTCAGCTGATCTTTTTCTGCAACAGTCACAAGCAACCGATCACACCCAAGTTTAGCCAAGCTTGGTGCTCTTGGACCTAACGGATTCATCTTTGGGTTAACAATTCCATCAGGTGCTTCTGGATATATATACTCACAAAGCCTACAGAGGAAAGACTTCTTATTTTCTACCCTACGCTCTGAACCTATTGGCTTTGAACCCCAGAAGAAAGGGTGGGTAAGAAAAGTGCCTAAAATATTAACACCACCATGCAAGCCCTCAATCCCAGCTCGCATGGTCATATTATAGGCAATATTAGTTCCTGCACTTTCACCACCAACAAAAACTCTTTTAAAGTCACCATGATTTGCCAGCCATGGCTCTTTATCAACATAGTTATCCAGAGAGTGTGATACAACCCATTGAATTGCAGCCCAGGAATCTTCATAAGCAATGGGAAGAGAGAGTGCTCAAGAGCCAGCCTATACGCAACTGATACAGCAACAACATGACCTTGAGAGACCAAACTATTGAGGTACTGTTGGTGGTCAGAGGAGAAGGCGGATCCTATAACAAAAGTGTTAAGGACATATTTTATGTAGTTGGCTAATCCTTTGACAAAACGCACTTTACTTGTATTTGGATAGATCTAAGTTGTGTTTAATACTTGAAGAAACATGTTGTTCAAGTCTAGTATTAAAGCCATGAAGATTGGACCAAGAAACAAGTGAAGAAAAGGTGTTCAATAAAGCTGGACAGATAGCTCGACACCTACGGACAAATAGCTCGATAGCTACTCGACACCTCCTCGACACCTGGTTATCTATCGAGATCTTCAATTGATTGTTATCGCAATCTCGACACCTTCTCGATACCTGGTGGATCGATCGAGAAAGTTTCTGTCCCCTCGACACTTTCTCGACACCTCCTCGATAGCTGTATCTGTCAAGATTCATTAAATCTCGACACCTTCTCGACACCTCCTCGATAGCTGCTATCTGTCGAGGTTACGAAAATTCAGATTTTTTATTTTTTGGCCAGGCTTATGTATTTGTGTAGGGTTTCTTTTCTCACAACCCTAGACCTATATAAGGCTTATTTTAGTGGCCGTCACATAAGAGAATACAAGGAGAACATATGCAAAAGGTGACCGATGCCTTATTCTCTCTGAAAGAAGCTACTGCGCCTTAGGGTTTTGTAACCAAGTGCTTCTTGATCTTCATTGTTGATGAAGTGAAGAACTTTGTAGCCAACATCTTCTTCTAGTTGGTTATTAAGTTGCATACTGGGATTCGCGCAATTGGTTAGTCACGTACTGGGATTCGTGCATCATCAAAGGGTGGCGTTCATATATTGAAGAGTTCAGAGGTTCTGAAGCGGTAGAAGATTTCTGTTGTGAGTTCATCTACGGGGATTGTAGAGTCTAGGGACAAAGGTTTTGTACTAGATCTGAAACTTCTCTTTACTATAGTGGATTGTTTTTCAGGAAGGTTTCCCCCAGGTTTTTTACTGTGAAACTGGTTGGTTTCATTGGTTTTCCTGGGTCATCATATCTTGTCTTATTTATTTTTCCGCTGTATGATTTTGACATGATATTGATGTTTGTTTGTTTTAACAAGTTTTGTTCATAATTAATCTAATTAACAACTTGGGTTTAAAACTTGTTAATTCTATCAACCGGTGTCTAAATTTCCCAACAAGTGGTATCAGAGCGGGTTCACTCTGATTGGATTAATTTCCTGAGTGTAATCCATTGACCCCTGTTGTCATGGATAGAGGACAATCTTTATTTATACCTCCTTTATTTGATGGAACTAATTATGCGTACTGAAAAGTTCGTATGAAAGTTTTCTTGCAGGCCCTAGGTGAACAGGTATGGCAAGCTGTTGAAGTTGGCTAGATTAAGCCAAAGGAAACGCCAGTGGATTGGGATGATGCAACAATCATAGTGGCAAATTTCAACAGTAGGGCTTTGAATGCTCTGTTTTGTGGGGTGACCAATGAGGAATTTAAGAAGATATCATCCACAGAAGTTGCCAAGGAAGCATGGACCATTCTTGAGACCACCTATGAAGGTACCAAGGCAGTAAAGACTGTGAAGCTTCAACAACTCACTAGTAGTTTTGAAGAAATAAGGATGGAAGAGGATGAGACTTTTGATGAGTTTTATGCTAAACTCAAGGATATTGTGAATTCTGCTTTTAATCTTGGAGAATGTATCACAGAATCCAAAATTGTTAGAAAAATCCTTAGGTCCTTACCTGAAAAATTCCATGCCAAGATCACTGCCATTGAAGAAGCAAAGGACATTGATCAAATTCCTTTGACTGAGCTTGTAGGGAACCTTCAAACCTATGAGATGGGATTAGGCTCAATGGGAAAAGGTGGAAAGAGTAAAGACTTGGCTCTTAAGGGTATAAAGGAAGAGACTGAGGACTCTGAAGATGAAGATAACAGTGAAGATGAGGATAAGGATCTAACCTTCATAACTGATGAAATTATCAAGCTTCTTCAGTTTAGGAAAAAGGATAAGGGCAAACCTCCTAGGAAATCTAAATCCTCAAGGAAGGGCAAGAATGAGAAACCCCTCATCCAATGCCATGAGTGCAAAGGTTTTGGTCATATGAGGATAAAGTGTCCAAACTACCTCATGAAGGAAAAGACCAATGAGTCAAAAGATAAAGGGTTGGTTGCTACCTGGAGTGATACTGAGAATGACTCTTCTGATGAGTTTGTGGATGAATGTCGTCACGTTATGGCCTTTACTGCCTCAACCGATAAGGTGATTGTGGAGAGTGCTAGTGACAGTGAGGATTCTTCTGATGATGAAGTACCCAAAAAGATGACCCTTCAAGAAGCCTATGATAAGCTATGCACTGAATTTATAAAATCTGAAAAGACTTCTCATCTTTGTAGAAAAGAGCTTAATGAGGTAAAAACTGAAAAAGCTGATCTGTTAGTCAAGCTAGATGAGACTACAAGATTAGTTGAGACTCTTGTTGTGGAGAACACCTCATTAGAAAAGAAGGTCAAGAATCTTGAAGTTGAGCTTAGTCAAGCTAGAACTCAAATAGAGAGGATGTCTAGTACAAAGCTTGATGAGGTCTTGAGTGCTCAAAAGCCTAGTTCTGATAAAACTGGCTTAGGATATGCTGTTTCCTCCAGCCCCTCCTCTTCCACGACTTTTGGATCAAGGACTGTCTTTGTGCCCAAATCTGAGAAAGGTAATAAAGGTATGAAATCCAAAACTGATTTGGCTAATTCTAAATCCTTTGTTAAGCCTCATGTTTGTCATCATTATGGTGTTGCTGGACACATTCGTCCTAATTGCTTTAAGTTGTATCCTCATAAGCAATTGTCCAAACGGTCACAGGTTTCCTCTCAAGGACCTACACCTTTGGTTGGAGAGTTATTAAAAGTCTTAAGCTTTTTAACTCAATTTCAGGAGAATTCCAATTCTTCTATGTCCTTTAGTAGACATACTAGGACACGTGCCTTTTCATCTTCACCGACAAAAACTCGTGCTGTGTGGGTGAGAAAGGAGCCTAAGACTTAATTGTCTTTTCTGTTTGTCCTTTGCTTTGATTCTTTCTATCTAAAGTAGGACTCTTTTTGCTTGATTTCTTATTTGTTTTTGGAATTATGCTTTCATGCATCTGCACCATTCTATCATGCCTTCATGCATATGCATTGTTCTTTCATGCATTCATGTTGTTTATCTGTTTTTGTTTGGTTGTTTAATTTTTATTTTGTTTTGTTTTCAAAATAAAAATAAAAAGGAAAAATCAGAAAAATACAAAAACAGTGTGTGTTTGTGTACTTTGGTACTTGTGTACCTTGGATAAAACAAAGTTTCTAAACTTTGTATCTCTTGTAGCTTAGATGAGCATCTCTATGCACAACTAAGCAAGTGAGCTTTGTGGCTCTTGTTTGTGATGAGTAAGATTAAGTTATCTCTTAAAGCTTAACACTCATATCACTCTTTTTGACGGGTAGGACTAGAAAATCCTAAGAGAAAGGCATAAATAACCATCTCACCACTGTTGCCCGCCAATCATAGTATGACACCTGTATGCTTCGGCATAGCAAAAGTGCAGTGTCATAGACACCTGTATGTTTCGGCATAGCAAAAATGCAGTGTCAAAGACATCCGTATGTTTCGGCATAGCAAAAGTGCAATGTCTATGCTTAACATGTTGGGTATTTCTTTTCTCTCTTTTATATGCCCATGTATGATATGCTATAAAAAAAAAAAAAAAAAAAAAGGCAAAAAGATCAAAAATGCTTTAAATATGGTTGCAAGCGTGTTTTCTAGGAGATGTAGGAGTTATAGGATGTACCTCGAAGGTGATAGTCCTCATCAAACAGTTATGATTGTGTGTGAGTTAAAAGTTATTTTCTCATATCTCAGATCGTCATAACATCTATACACATATGCAATCTTGCGATATTTTTCACACACAACACGCAATATTCTTTGCTACTTTTGATACATATGCAGGTACAATGTGATTTGGCCATCACAAAGGTTTTACATGTGCTAATGTATGCTCACTAAACTGTCAAAACTTGTTTTTGAAATATAAAATTGGTTAGACTTGTTTAGTGTGTGTGTGTGTGTTTTGGGATTTATGTGCTTAACATTTTTCTTGTTTTTCACATGTTTTGCATCCTTCTATTATCTTGTCATCCATAGCATTTTGTTTCATTACATTCATGCATTTATATGGATTTCTTTGTGCCCCTTGATCATCCTTGATCATCTTTATGTTTCTTGGGTGAAGCTTTCTAGCTTCTTGTACCATTTGTCAATCATGACAAAAAGGGGGAGAAATTGTGGAGACTTTGTGGTTTCTGTTTAAGATTCTACAAGTTAGGGGGAGAAATACATTCCTTTGTAAGGGGGAGATGTGTTTCATCTTGTTAGGGGGAGTGCTCACTTCCTTGCTCTTGTACCTTAGGTCTTGTGATCATGTTTGCATACATTGTGTTTATCTTCTTTATATGCTGATATATGTTTCTTTCACCTACCTTACATGTGTTGTTTCTTCTCTATCTTTATACACATGTTTCTTATATTTGTATGCAATCTATTATTTCTGTTTCACACTAAGATGCCTTGATGAGTTTTGTTTAAAGTGTTTCAGAAATACAAGTTGTCAAAATCTACTTGCCATAAACTCTCTTTCTTGCAAAGTTTTCAAGAGTTTGTGTTGGGATAGATTTTATTCTATTCAACAAGTGAGTATGAGTTGAGTGATTTATAACTTCTCTTATATGTTCATTTGTTTGTTGTGGTTTTGTCACGAATTGCCAAAGGGAGAGATTGTTAAGGACATATTTTATGTAGTTGGCAAATTCTTTGACAAAACGCACTTTACTTGTATTTGGGTAGATCTAAGTTGTATTTAATACTTGAAGAAACATGTTGTTCAAGTCTAGTATTAAAGCCATGAAGATTGGACCAAGAAACAAGTGAAGAAAAGGTGTTCAATAAAGCTGGACAGATAGCTCGACACCTGCGGACAGATAGCTCGATAGCTACTCGACACCTCCTCGACACCTGGTTATCTATCGAGATCTTCAATTGATTGTTATCGCAATCTCGACACCTTCTCGATACCTGGTGGATCGATCGAGAAAGTTTCTGTCCCCTCGACACTTTCTCGACACCTCCTCGATAGCTGTATCTGTCAAGATTCATTAAATCTCGACACCTTCTCGACACCTCCTCGATAGCTTCTATCTGTCGAGGTTACGAAAATTCAGATTTTTTATTTTTTGGCCAGGCTTATGTATTTGTGTAGGATTTCTTTTTTCACAACCCTAGACCTATATAAGGCTTATTTTAGTGGCCGTCACATAAGAGAATACAAGGAGAACATATGCAAAAAGTGACCGATGCCTTATTCTCTCTGAAAGAAGCTACTACGCCTTAGGGTTTTGTAACCAAGTGCTTCTTGATCTTCATTGTTGATGAAGTGAAGAACTTTGCAGCCAACATCTTCTTCTAGTTGGTTATTAAGTTGCATACTGGGATTCGCGCAATTGGTTAGTCACGTACTGGGATTCGTGCATCATCAAAGGGTGGCGTTCATATATTGAAGAGTTCAGAGGTTCTGAAGCGGTAGAAGGTTTCTGCTATGAGTTCATCTACGGGGATTGTAGAGTCTAGGGACAAAGGTTTTGTACTAGATCTGAAACTTCTCTTTACTATAGTGGATTGCTTTTCAAGAAGGTTTCCCCTCAGGTTTTTTACTGTGAAACTGGTTGGTTTCATTGGTTTTCCTGGGTCATCATATCTTGTCTTATTTATTTTTCCGCTGCATGATTTTGACATGATATTGATGTTTGTTTGTTTTAACAAGTTTTGTTCATAATTAATCTAATTAACAACTTGGGTTTAAAACTTGTTAATTCTATCAACCGGGGTCTAAATTTCCCAACAAAAAGCCCCACCATGGATGTAGACCAAGATTGGCAATTTTTGATTGGGTTGAGTGAGTTTTGGGAGGTAAAGCCTAGCTAAAATGGTGGGGTTTTCAGAAATGGTGATGTCTTTTGATGACACACCCGTTTCTGGGTCCTCAAATGAGGGTGGCACAATTGGTGAGACTATTAATCGCTCAACTGAACCATCCTTGTAGAATCGGAGGAGCGGAAAAAACTCAATAGGCACCTCCTTGTCATTGGAAGCCATATTTTGGAGTGGGAGATGCAAATATTTTGTGATATATAGCAGGGTTGTGCAAAGCTCAACTGCTATTTCCTAACTTGGTTATGTTCAGTGGCTTGAATTTAAGTACTACCTTAGCATTGCATCAGCGTATAAATCCCATCAAAGTCGGTCATGTTAACCAAATCCATATATATCAAGTTTCTTTGTTTATTTTGTCGAGGTTGTCCTGGTGGAAATTAGAATAGGGAACCGAACAACTCCTCAATATATTATTTATTTCGAGGAGCTAATTTCCATGCTAGCTAAGGAGCCAACAAGTCCCCAATTATTTGTTAAGGTCCCAATTATATGTTATATGTGAGAAGGGAAAAGGTGTACCCTATATTGGGTATATATTTCTCTTGAGAGACCCACCAGTTGTGAGAGAGAGAAGACATACACCTGATGCAGGATATATCTTTCCATGAGAGAAACTTCTTTAATGTATTTGAGATTTGAATGTTGAATTCTAGTGAAAATACATTTATACTACTTGGGTAATCTCCATATTTACTAGTAAACTTTTCTTGACGTAGACCTAATGTCAAATCAAATAATAATTTAATGACATAGTGTCCGTTTGGCATGATTAATTTTGTCAACTTATTTTACTATTCAACTTATTTTTGCTACTATTTATGGGCGTTACTGCACTTTTTTGTACTATTCATGAGTCTCATTATACTATTTCAGCTAACTTTTACTTTTATCTACAGTACTTTCAACAAAATAAGCGGATTTCAAACAAACCCATAGTGTTGTAAAAGCATAGCTCTAAGCTCAAACAATCAAGTGTTGTTTAATTGTGAATTTCATGAAATTGGATTTGTTTGGCTGCCGAGAAAAACAAAGAAAAAATGAGACAAAGTGAGGGGAGAGAGAAAATGGGGAAGGAGGTTAAGGGTCCATTTGGATATCGCTTATTGCTGAAAACTGAAAACGCTATAGCAAAATAATTTTTAAATGTGTGAATAGTACCGTAGGACCCAGTTTTTTTTTTTTAAAAAGTTGCTGAATGAAGGTACTTGTAGGTTCCGTGAATAATACACGGGACTGAAAGAAAAAAAGTTTTCGCTGGGAAATGCGCAAAACGCACTTCCAAACGGAGGCTAAATAAACTATGAGAATTTTTGTTGATTTCATTAGCCGTTAGTGCATAGCATTAGGTGAAAGTTGAGATTGTTTTTTTTATTATTGATCTCACAACTCTAATTAGGCAAGCTAAGCCATATGACTCGAAAATATGGACATTGTTTATACAGAACGTAAATTAAAGAGCGTAAAACAATAATTTTCCTTTATTAACAGAGCTGGCCTTCAAGAATCATAAAATTTGAGTTTTCAAGCACTCATAAAACTAAGGCATCACACACACACAAACATGAAACCTCATGAAAGATGACTTTACTTGAGGAGAAAAGAAACCAACCGCTTGTTCAAATTATTAGCATTCTCACACCCAAATTTTATAATCTGGAAAGCGTGACCCTCTCCCTCCACTTCAACCAGCTCTACTTCTCCTTCCCACTCACTTTCCTTCACTGCATTATAGTACCAAACACCCCTATTTCTCAGCTCATCTTTTTCAGAAACACTCACAAGCAACCGGGAACACCCAAGTCTAGCTAAGCTTGGTGCGCTTGGACCCAAAGGATTCATCTTTGGATTATCTATGCCGTCAGGTGCACCCGGAAATATATGCTCCCAAAGCCTACATGGGAGTGACTTCTCATGTTCCACTGTACACTCTGAACCTATTGGCTTTGAACTCCAGAAGAAAGGGTGAGTTAGAAAAGTTCCTACAATCTTAACACCCCCATTCAAGCCCTCAATCCCAGCTCGCATGGTCATATTATAGGCAATATTAGCTCCTGCACTGTCACCGCCAACAAAAACTCGTTTAAAGTCACTATGATTTTCCAGCCATGGCTCTTTATCAGCATAGTTATCCATAGAGTGTGATGCAACCCATTGAAATGCAGCCCAGCTATCTTCATATGCAATAGGGAGAGAGTGCTCAGGAGCTAGCCTATACTCCACTGATACAGCAACAACTTGACCTTGAGAGACCAAATCATTGAGGTACCTATGGTGGTCAGAGGAGAAAGCAGATTCAACAATAAAGGCTCCGCCGTGGAAGTAGACCAAGATGGGCAATTTTTGGTTTGGTTGTGTAAGTTTTGGGAGGTAAAGCCTAGCTGAGATGGTGGGGTTTTCAGAAATGGTGATATCTTTTGATGACACTCCTGTTTCTGGGTCCTCATGTGAGGGTGGCACAATTGGTGAGCCTAGATATCGCTCAACTGAACCATCCTTGTAGACTCGGAGGAAGGGAAGAAGCTCAGTAGCCACCTCTTTGTCAATGGAAGCCATATTTTGGAGTTGAGGATGGTTCAAGCTTTGCATAATTGAGCTCCAAATACTTTGTGATATATAGCAATGTCCTGCAAAGCTCAACTGGTATTCCCTACCTATCAGTCTGTTTGGATCATTGACTTTGGTTCTTTTGATTAGTGGCTTGAATTTAAGTATTATTTGAGGATTCCACTGACTTCACATGACTCACATGGCAATATAAAAATCCCATAATGTACTGTCAATCATCTTAACCAAACCACATTTGTGTTAGATTATATGCTGTGGACTTTATTAGCCAATCATGCAAATTGGAGTAGGAAGTTGTTATACGTGAGAGAGAGAGAGAGAGAGAGAGAGAGAGAGAGAGAGAATTATTTAAATATATTTCATGAGGTTGTGCTTAATTTTGTATAGGAATCTTTTCGATCCAATTACTCTTTTGAATGTTTGCTATATACTCTGGCCTTATTATTGCACAAAAATGGGAGGCAAAGTATGAGAGACGCTTGTGCATTTAGAAATCTAAAGTACTATGGCGCAAAAGCGCTAGAACGAAGAGTGTGTGTACTTAAAAGCGGAAATAAGCCAATAATTCTTTCTAGCGATAGAATTATGAAATGATGTAACGTACCGCAAATTAAAAGGTCGAATTGTCCATATCATGAAATGGACTTTTATTTTGCTCAAAAAGAAAGGGACTTTTATCTGTCAAAAAATTATGCATTCAAATATTTATTTTGCAATGCAGCCAAGCTCAAGCCTTAGTTACTTGTGTTCGGACCAAAAGGGACAGAATGACAAAAAGAAAGTGACTATTAAATTTTTTTTTTTTATAGGCGAAAGTGACTATTATTGTTTACTAGCTAACAAATTAGCACCATGTAGATAAATTCTTGAAAAATAGTATACTGAAGGTACTATAAATTAATATCCTTGACTCCAAATTTTATAAAATAGAACTCGACAAAGGAATGAGACGTGTGTGGTAAAAAAAATTAACACTATGAATTTTTATAAAATAGAAGCCGGTGAAGAAGTGAGACACATGGCTTGATATTATAGGTTAGGAAAAACGACACTATAGACTTTTAGAAATTTGTAAAGTTAATAATTTCGTATACAATATATTTATATATTATGACCTACTCTAATATTAAAATATTAAGTTTAT
This sequence comes from Quercus aquifolioides, assembly GCA_019022515.1. Classification (NCBI taxonomy): domain Eukaryota; kingdom Viridiplantae; phylum Streptophyta; class Magnoliopsida; order Fagales; family Fagaceae; genus Quercus; species Quercus aquifolioides. The sequence continues at coordinate 3,694,503 of CM032334.1, read as the reverse complement.
AAATGTGTGTATATGTATTTACGCATGTATGTCATAATTTATTTTGAATCGAGTCTTGACTAATATATTTGTATCACAATTTGGCCTCTCTAACAAAAAATTCTGACCTGCACCTACTAAATTGAGCCTTCTCTAATCTGCTTATTTAATGGGTAAAGGTTTAAACCTTTTGAACCTTGACACTTCCTCTTTTACGTGGGTTTGGCATGACATATCTATACATCTCCTAGAATCCTTTTCTTTGTCACCTTAGTGTTCCAACTTGAGAGGTTTTGGATTCAAGGGGAATTACCCTTGATACTAATTTTCTTATTTGTGTAATAGTTGTCCAAGGACTACTATACACATTTTTCGTAACTAGGGGTATGCAAATTATTTTTGGCCCATGCTTCTGATACCTCCTCCACGTAAGGAATCCTTTTCCTTACCCCCATAATGTATTGTCAGTCATGTTAACAAAGCATATATTGTCAATCATCTTAACCAAAATTAGTATCTTTAATTATATAATTATATGCCAGCGACTTTAGCCAATCATTCAAAATCGTACATGTTATATGTTTCTTTATTTGTTTTGTCGTGCAGCAAATTAGAATAGGAACCAACAACTCCTCAATTATTTAGATATATTTCGGGCTTGGATTTTGGATTTTGGATTTTGTAAGAGTGCCTAATTTTCTGCATGGGAATCTTTTCAGCCCTTTCGACAGGCTCCAATACTCCTTTATTGAATGTTGGTTATACTCTGACCTTGCACAAAAAATGGGAGTCAAAGTAGTAGCTAAAAATCTAAAGTACCATGGCGCAGAAGCAGATTCTTTTTTATCCAGTCTAAAGTAGATTGAATAATCTGTCCTAGGAGTGGAATTTTGAAATGATGTAACTGCGACAAGGTAGAATGCCCACGTCATTAAATGAAAACAATTATCCATTCAAAGATTTATTCTGGAATACAGATGAGAAAAGCTCAAGCCTCTAGTAGCGGTCGAACCAAAAGGGACAAAATGACCAAAAAGGAAGTGACTATTCTTGTTTACTAACAAAGTAGCACCATGTGTACACATTTTTGAATAATAGTATACTAAAGGTATTATAAATTTTATAATAAAAAATTACAAATTGATGCGTCAAAATGTGATTGGTAATACTTGAACAATATAATAAATGAATATTTGTAATATCTTTAAAATCACTCTAAACTTTATAAAAATAAAACTAGACAAAAGAATGAGACGCGTGGAATAAAAAAAATATCATCTTTATTTTATATGTTGTAGAGTTGAAATAATACTATATAAGCACACTTCAATGCCAAGTCGTAGACACTGCAACAACATATTTGTAAATCATTGCATATAAATTATAATTGTATAATTTAAAATTATGACAGATATTTTAAGCCCAACTGACTATTGAAATGATAGATGAATCCTATTAAATATTAGTATTAATACACCATGTTGAATATGCTAGTATGGATGCAGAAACGAAAGCATAAAGTATAGAACACAATAACACACGAGGGTTACGTGGTTCAGCCTAACAGCCTACATTCACGGAGAAAACCCTAAAAAGCTACATCAATAATATATTATAGTGTAGTACAAATCCTGTATTACAATGAATCATAACATGTGTATATATAGTAGACTAAACCCTAAACTAATAGACTTCTAGTACAAGTAGGAGACTTGGCTTGCACACAAAGTAGAATTAAGCTTGGGCCTATGCTAATGGGCTAATATATCTCTAACAAATCCAAATCAGCAGACATTAGACATGCATGCACACACAGCACCTCCATGATGCAACTGATTAAAGAATATAAGTATATAACCTCTTCAGCGAATCACGGGAAAATTTCCACTACAAAAATGAAATCCCTTGGAAAAGGTTGTGGAAAAATAAAACATATACAATATCAAAAATCATATTATTAAACATCAAACCTTTTATAGAACTGATAAAATAAAACAAGAGGAAACCGATCATATATAGGTTTATTCTGTGATTCAGTACAGTTCTGGTAATAAAATAAAATAAGTAGTTGAGTATTTTTAGGAAACATGCATCTGATAATAGGTTTATTTTTTATTCAGTACAGTTTTTCTAAGTGCTCTGTCAAATAGACCATCTCTCTGCCTGGAATTTTGGAAGAGACTCTAGTAGTCTCTTCCCAGGACAAAAATAGCGATGTAAAGATTGTGAGTAGTTTGTAAAACAAATTAACAAACACATTGATCCAATAATCCATTCTAAAAGGTACACGTTGAATTAGAAAAAAAAAATCTAGTATTACAAAAAATTATATAACTTCTTTATCATAACTATGATGTGATAGAATATAATTGATGAAGAAAAAATTATGAATTCATGTGTAAGTAATAAACAATTACTTACAGTTTGTCACATCAAAATTGTGGTAAAAAGTTATGGAATATTTTATGATCTAGAACCTTTCATCTGAATTATAGCATTTCAAGTTACAGACACATATTATTAACCGTTATCATTTCAATTACAAACATCTAATTCCAAGAACCAAAATGAAAACTCTTTTTTTTTTTTTTTTTTCGGCTGAATAACCTCATTTTATTGTGAAGAAGGCCGAAACCAACCAGTTATAAACAAAATGCAAAACTAGGCCCGACCCATCTCTTTCCAAAGCTTGAACTACTATAGCAAGAGGGGAACAGACTCAAATCTATGGCAGAAGGCGGTCCAAAGGGCTAAGAGATAGGCCGAAGAATTGCCCTCCCTTCTAACAAAAGAGAAAGATACATCCTCAAAAAAAAATTACAACAGAAAGGATTTCATTCACAATTACATACATCAAGGCACGTAAGTGGGCTTTGGATATGGCCTTACATTCATCGAGGTATGTGGAATTATGGCATTTCAAGTACAGACACATTTCATTAACCGTGGTTGTTTCAAGTACAAACAGCCAAGTTCAAGAACCAAAAAGAAAGTCCATGGGCTTTGAATATGCCCTTACATTCATCGAAAGCTCCTCTAGTCTCAAAGCAGCCAAAAAGTGGAGCTATTTTCCCAGCAGTACACAAGAATATTACTTCTTGAGGAGAAAGGAAGCCAAGCGTTTGACCAAAGTCTTTGCATTCTGAGTCTCAAAATGCAAGATATGGAAAGCGTGCTCCTCTCCTTCAACTTGAACCAACTCAGCCTCTCCTTCCCACTTGCTTTTTACCAATTCCTCATAGTAACAAATACCTCTATCCCGCATCTCATCCTTCTCGGACAAAGTCACAAGCACTCGAGAACATCCAAGTCCAGCCAAGCTAGGTGCTCTAGCTACACCAGTGGGATTGATCATTGGATTATCAAGACTACCGGGTGCATTTGGATACACAAAGTTCCAACACCGGTATGGCAAAGCCTTTTCATGTCCTTCAATAGGCTCTGACCGTATTGGTTTTGAACCCCAGAAGTAAGGATGTGTAAGAAAAGCTCCTACAAGTTTTAACACCACCATGCAAGCTCTCAACACCAGCTCTCATTGCCATATTATGCACAATATTACCTCCAGCACTATCACCACCAAGAAAAACTCGGCTAAAGTCACCATGATTCATCAACCATGGCTCTTTGTTGACAGCATTAGTATCATCTATGACGTGTGATGCAACCCATTGAAGTGCAGCCCAGCAATCTTCATAAGCAATGGGGAGAAAGTGGCCTATACTCTGCTGATACAGCAACAACTTGACCTTGAGCGACCAAACTATTGAGGAAGCGATGATGATCGGAGGAAAAGGCGGATTCAGTGCAGAAACCTCCACCATGGAAGTAGACCAAGATGGGGAGGTTTTGGTGGTGGGTTTGGTCGAGTTTTGGGAGGTAGAGACGAGCAGAGATGGAGGGGTCTTGTGAAATGGTGATGTCTTTTGATGAGACTCCAGTTTCTGGTACTTGTGGCGATGGGGGCACATAGGGAGTGCCCACAAGTCTCTCAACCGTACCATCTTTGTAGATACGGAGAAGGGGAAGAAGCTCTTTCTCTACTTCCATGGTAAAAGAACCCATTAAGGGTGTTGGTAACTGTTTATTTAGTTGGAAATGAAAATTTTTTATTTAGTTAAAAAAAGAGTTAAAAGTTAGTTAAATATAATAATAAAACTTATAAATAATATCAAAAAGTGTCATAAAACTCTATAAATAATGTTAGGTTCTAAAGACTTAGGATTTGATGTATTTAGAACTCTAATGTGTAATGTTGGCAAACCATGATCAAAACAATATGTTTAGTCTTATTTAGGCTTGCTCAAAGTTGTGTAATTCATGTAAAGTTGGAATCGAGAGGGCTGCAGATGTATTAGTACATTTCGGCCTGACTTGATCAATCGAAGGTTAGACTCGATCGATCGAAAGTCGGCCAGAATGTTTTTTCTGCAAAATTTCCAACTCAGCCCTATCTCATTAAACGTTTAGGGTTTTATGTTTTTACCCTAGGTATATAAGGCAAAACCCTAGCCACGTTTTAAGAGTTGCTCTGGTTGTATTGTTGCTCATATTTTGCAGTTTGTGTGAATCTCTTGTGAGATCCTTGAGGAGCTTTCCTTCACATAAACTTAGGGTTTTCAAGGTAGAGATGCTATCTACACCTTGATGATCAACTCAGTTGCTGTCATTGGAGCTTAAAGAAACGCAAGTAGGAGTGTTTGTACTTGATTGGAGAATCTAAGAAAGAATGAGTCTGTGGATTCGGAACTTGCACGTGGTTGTGTCAGTAAGTTCTACTGGTGGGTAGCATTAGGAAGTCGAGTGTGTGTGCTTGTAAGTCCTTTTGTATGAACTTCGATTCTTTCATATAGTTAGGTTAAATCCTCCCCAAGTTTTTTACCAGTTTGGTTTTCCTGAGTAATCATATCTTTGTGTTATTTATATTTCCGCTGCTTTATATCTTGATATGATTATTTGATTGTGTTAACCTAGATTTGCATAATTTGACTAAGTTAATCACTTGGCTAATAAACTAGGTTAATCTAATTGTTGTGTTTTAAAGGGTCTAAAAACCTAACAAATAATATGAAAAAGAAGTTATAAAATCAAATAAGCTTAAGTTTTTATCACTTTTCAAACAAAGTAACATACCAAATAATTTTTGCTACTGTGAAAGACAGTGAGGAAATGAGCCAAGGATGGGCCGGAAGAGATAGAATTATATTAGATTAGAACGGCTACAACTTATGTTCAAAGAGAACCGCCAAAAATTAAATGTTAAAAAAGGATGTTCAAAAAGGACGGCTACAAATTAAAATAATAGGAAAAGTTAATGAATGCATTAGGACATTGTCAGTGGACCATTTTAGAAAAAAATTTATAGGAAAAGAAAAAAAAATAATTTTTTAATAATTTTTACAATTTCTCATAAAAATGCTTCAAAAACTTTCTTAAAATAATTTATTAATAATTATTATTTTTTTTTTTTAGAATATATTAAAAATTATCTTAAAAGTACCCATTAACATGACCCTTAATTAATCAAGCCAGCTGTTAACTACTGGCCTTTCAGTTTTATTTAGTTAACCAAGTCTCACATCATATGTACCAAATTATAATTTTAAAATAAACAAAACTAAGTCTCTATAATAATTTTGGATTTGATACACGTTTAGCTTCTTCTTCTTCTTTTTTTCTTTTTACTTTTTTGGAATTCTTATTTTAAAAAGTTTATGTCGGAAAGTTCCTTGAAAGTTTTTTTTCTTGTTTTTTTTATAAGAAACTTGTAACTTTTATTAGAAGGAAGATACTATCGCTACATCATGAGCCACAATAGATCAACAATAGGAGATGTTTCCTTTATCCAAGTTACATAAATTAACTGAAGACGGTTTCTCAAAAAAAAATCTGAAGACGAAACTTTGTTATACTAATCCTTCAAACAGGTTTGGGACAAATTGGTCAACAGAAATCCTTCATTTAATCACAAAATAGAATGTCGCAAGGGCAAATCTCCCCTTAAATGTGGCACAGATTTTGATTTCGGAATTGATTCTCATATAACCAATATATATATATATATATATATATATATATATTAGGGGTGTGCTCGGTTCGGTTTCGGTCAGTTTGTATGGGTATGGCCAACCGAAACCGAATATTTCGGTTTGTGAAATTCTCAACCGAAACCAATTGAAATGGCTGGAAATCCATCGGTTTCGGTGTATTTCGGTTTCAATCGGTTTCGGTCGGTTTTTGGTTTTTCAAAGAGAGGGTTATTAAGATTTTCAAAGCCACACTCTTTCAAACGATAAAGCAAAAACCAAAGCATATAAAATCACACTCAGAATCATTAAAAACCACAAGCTCAAAACTTTTCACACAATTCACTCTAAAGCAAAATCACCGTTCACTTGAAAAGAAAAATCACAGTATAAATGAAACAAAACAAGCACAGTCTAAAGTGTAAAAAAAACTCACCGATTATATGAGAATCAGAGATATACGAGTCAGAGAGACTGAAGAATTTGAGTGAAGAAAGCTTCTTCTTCCATTTTGCTCTGTGTGTGTGTGTGCCAAACAATCGCACCGATGATTCCAAGGAAGGAAAAAGACAGAAAAATTTGAGAGAAAAAGTTGGGGAAGGGGGCGGCTGAACTGAAGAAAAGAAAAGGGAATAATGAAATAGGGGAGGAGCATTTCCGAATCGCACCGATGATTCCAAGGAAGGAAAAAGATAGAAAAATTTGGGGAAGGGGGCGGCTGAACTGAAGAAAAGAAAAGGGAAGAGAAGAATAAAATAGGGGAGGGGTATTTCAGTATTTATGTCATCCTCTAGGGTTTTAAAAAATTAAAAGGCAAAAAAACAAGCCCCCCCGCGAAGGCTCGAACCTGGGATCCAGCGCCAGATCACAAAGTAACATACCACTAAGCCACTAATCAGCTATGTAATAGAGTTACATAAATATATATATATATATATATATTCGGTCGGTTCGGTTCGGTTTCGGGTGAAAAAATCCAGCACCGAAACCAAAACCGAAAATTTCGGTTTTTAGAAAATGAAACCGAAACCGATCCGAACCAAAACCGAACCGAAAATTTGGCAACGGTTCGGTCGGTTTCGGCCGGTTTGTTCAGTTCGTCGGTTTTTTGCACACCCCTAATATATATATATAAAAGTAGAGAGATTTCATGTGAGAAAGCATGAAGTTCTAACGTAGTAAAATTTGACTCCACCTCTTTAATGTCCAAAATTATGATCTATAAGTTTGATAAGATAAATAATTTTTTCTTCATTTTTCTTTAATACTCAAAATTAGTATCTTTAGATTTGGTAGAATATTTCTCAAAAAAAAAAAAAAAAAAAATGGTAGAATAACAAAGGTTGAAAGACTTTACCTTAAGCGGTTCTTAACAGAAATGTGTAAATCCTGGAGTATCATAAATTCATAGCCTTGATGGAAATCTTAATGTGAGCATTATAATATAAGGTGCATGTGAAGTAGGTCGACATTGGCAATTGCATCTATTTATATCATATCATATACTATATAATAAGATTTAGGCTTAGAAGTCATGGTTACGCCAAGTGACTTCATTAAATTACAGTAATATTTTGGATAAAAACAAATTTTTAGATAGAGACAAAAGCTTATTTATTTTTATCAATTTTTTTTAGATAAAATAATAATAGTGTTTTAACAAAACATGTAACATGCATCTAAGTTTTAATTGATAAAGGCGATAACTTATGTTCTTATCAATTTCTTTAGATAAAATAACAATAAATGTTTTAACAAAATATGCCACATGCATTTTAGATAAAATAACAAAGGTTGAAAGTCTTTACCTTAAGCAGTTCTCAACGCGAATGTGTAAATCCTGGAGTATCATAAATTCATAGCCTTGACGGACTGTGGCGGAGGCAAGAAATTTTCTTAGAGGGGGTTGGTGAATACATTTTTGTGTAAGTTTTAGATTTATTACAAAACGTAAAAGAAAGTTAATGGAAAATTTCAAAAGATAGGGGGGGCCATGCCCCTCTTGGCACCCCCTTAGCTCCGCCTATGTTAACAAAAATCTTAACGTGAGCATTATAACATAAGGCGCATGAGAAGTAGGTGGATATAGGCAATTGCATCTATTTATATATCATATCATATACTATATAATAAGATTTGGACTTAAAATTCATGGTTGCACCAAGTGACTTTACCAAATGACAGCAATATTTCAAATAAAAACAAATTTTTAGATAGAGACAACAATTTATTTATTCTTATCAATTTTTTTATATAAAATAACAATAGTGTTTTAACAAAACATGCAACATATATCTAAGTTTCAATTGATATCCTTCTCAAAAAAAAAGTTTCAATTGATAGAGACGACAACTTATTTGTTCTTATCAATTTCTTTAAATAAAATAACAATAAATATTTTAACAAAATATGCCATATGCATTTTAAATAAAATAACAATAAGTTTTTTAACAAAGCATTCAACATGCATCTAAGTTTCAGTTTATAGAGATTTATTTAAAGACGGTAACAATAAATGTTTTAACAAATTAAATATGCAACATGCATCTAAGATTCAATTGATAAAGACAACAACTTATTTGTTTTTATCAATTTCTTTATATAAAGTAACAAATAAATGTTTTAACAAAACATACAACATGCATCTAAGTTTCAAAAATTTAAATCCTACTCCAACCAAAATTCTATTATCAAATTTTCAAAACATATATACATTAACCAATGGTCTTTCCATAAAATCTCTCTTGCACCCCATGTTTTTCTTTATTTATTATTATTATTATTATTATTATTATTATTATTATTTTTGAGTTGCAACTTATGCATATGTATTTGTATTGGAAGGATATACATATTGTATAGATTCATAGGAGTTAATAAATTTATATGACTCTCTCTCTCTCTCTCTCTCTCTCACAATTTCCTTTCTTAATAAACAAGTACCCTCATTAATTATTAAAATAATTTTTTATTAATTCTTAGGATACATTTCTTTAAATTAAGGGATAAAATTAACAATAGTTTAATTTACGTAAACTTTATCATTTAAATTTTAAAAAATTTAAATTCTATTCAAACTTAAAGTCTATTAAAAAATTTTGTTTAACTTCTTTACCTAGAAATTTTTTAAAAAAATAAATAAATTCTAAACTGAAATCTGAAATCGCCCACATAAGGCCCCACACTTTTCCCCCTCAAGTTGCATCTTACGTTTTATTAATTATTTTAAAAGTATATATTTTATTAATCATTAGGATATATTTCCTTGACTTAATGGATAAATTTTAGTTTAGCTAAAACTTTATCATCTAAGTTTTAGAAATTTAAATAATCCTACTCTAACTAAAAATAAATAATCAAAATTTCAAAACTTATATATTTTCACCAATGATCTTTCCATAAAATTAATCCTTCTTGCACCCCACTTTTTTTTTCATTTTTTTTTTTAAGTTGCAACTTACGCATATTTATTTGTATTTGATAGTTTTAGGGTTTGTTTGAATATCGTTTATTTTACTGAAACTGAAAACTTATTACTAAAAGTATTGTAGATAAATATAAAAGTTAGTTGAAAATTTGAAATAGTACAGTAGAACCCATGAATATTGTCAAAAAGTGCAGTGAGAACCATAAATAGTAACAAAAATAAGCTGAATAGTGTAATAATTTATAATTTTAATCCACATTGTTAAGGACATTCTTATGTAATTGGCATATCCTTTGACAAAACGCACTTTACTTGTATTTTGGTAAATCTAAGAAGGTTTAAGATGATCATTACAAGTGGTTAAATTAAAGACATGAAGATTATTCAAGAACTGCTTAAGAAAAGTGCAATCTGCAAGTCTCGACAGAAGCTCGATCTGTTGAGATTCATTAAAACTCGACACATGTCTCAATTTATCGAGCTTACGGGATTCAGACTATAGCTAGCAATGTTTTTATTCTAAAAGGCTTTTTTTTATGGGTTTGTATAATCCTTATAGGATTAGGAAAACCCAAGGTTTGTGGGTTTGTATAATCCTTATTGGACTAGGAAAGCCCAAGGTTTGTGTAATCCTATTTGGAATAGAAGAGCCCATTAAGCTCTTACTTAAAGGAAGTGGAAAAAGAAAAACCTAACCCTAGAGAGCTTCATAAGATTTTCTTTTTGAAACCTTAGCCTCCTCCTACAAAACCACTTAAGAGTTCTTACTGTGTTTCTTGTATGCCTTTAGATTCTGTAACCAAGTAAAGTCTCTCACACCATCATTAAAGATCTTATTGGTATTTCTATGTGAAGCTGCTGAAAATCAACTACAACAATTAAAGGGTTGCTATGGAGTTAGTCACTTATTGGGATCCATGCATCATTGGTTAGTCACGTACTAAGATTCGTGCATTGAAATGAGAGATTACCACCACATCATAAGTCTAATTGTGTATTGCAATAAGAGTTCAACTGTAGGTTGGTATTAGGTGCTGGGATTCATTTTACTTGTAACCGCTTGTTTTGATAATAGTGGATTCTCGAGAGTGGTGACCTTAAATTCACCCAGTGGAATTTTTCCTCTGTGGTTTTTCCTATTCGTAAACCTGTGTCAAATTTATTTTCCACTTCATTTAACTTAGTTGGTGATTTGTTTGTACTACCACACTTATTTCATGTAATTAAATCTAATTAATTCACTTGGTTAATTAATTGATTAATTTATCAAATGGGTCAAGACATTTTTGGCCTATCACACATCCAAACGCACACTTAATTAAATAAATTCATCTTACTTATTCTTATTTGTTTCTAAATTTTCATGTATGGAGTTTTGACCACAACGCACACTTAATTAAATAAATTCATCTTACTTATTCTTATTTGTTTCTAAATTTTCATGTATGGATATTATGCCAAAGGAAGTCTACCGAAGCAAAACAATGGATACCTATTTAAATTCTTGATTTCTCTTAGGTAAGTTTTTTATTTTTTATTTTTAAAATCTCAACTTTTTAATTATTTTGTATGTTATTGGTTTTGTTTATTCTATGATTTAGTTTGTAAGTGTTTTGATTTTTTCAATTAACTATCACTACGAAGAATTTGATTCAAAATATGTCTTTCATGTATTGTAGTGTAATCTAATTCCAAGTTACTTTTTCTTTTGATTGTTAAGATTTTATCAGTGTTTATTTATTTTTATATTTTAAAATTATGTTTATGCTTTATGTTAATTTCATAATATGCATAATTCCTCACATATTTCTTTGAAATTGAATCTAACTAAATTCAATTTAGAATTCTTCCTATATCCTTTTAGATAATAGAATATTTTGCTAAATTAGATTCATCGATCCAAATTCCTATGTAAGTCTGTCTTTACTTAGGGTGCGTTTGTTTCAGTGTAAAATATTTTTCGAGTGTAAAATATTTTCAGGTGAAAATATTTTCGGGAAAAGAAAATATTTTCAAGTGTTTGGCTGCATTATGAAAATTATTTAAGAAAATATTTTCAAGTGTTTGGTTGGATTCTGAAAATGTTATTTTCCTATAGTTTCTCACATTTTCTCAACCATTTTCTCAACTCCCAAACAAATTTCATTATAGAAAATTTCAATATATAAACTTTAAAAGAAATAAAAATCAAAACAAAACACTGATTAAACTCAAAAATTTCGGTCAAACAAAGAGAGGGAGGAAGAGAGAGTGGTCGACAATTGAGGGAAAGGGAGAGGTAAATCAAGAAAGAGAGAGATCGGGCATCGCCGGTGCTAGGGTGCGACGAGACCGGTGCGATCTAGGGTTGGGTGTGGTGGTGGGATCTGGGGTTGTGGTGCGATCTGGGATTTGATGAATGGGTATTCTGGGGTGCTATCTGGGGTTTGACGAATCAGGTTGAGTTTGAACAAGAAAAAATGGAGGGGACGACGAAGCTGGAGGGGACTTCAGACGACGCCTTGTGGTTTGGGCATTGCTCGACGAACGAGCTCGGTCTTGGGTGGGTTGAGGACGAGATCGGTTTTGGGTGGATCAGTCTTGGGTGGGTATGAAGGAGGCGACGGCGACGAGATTGGTGGGTGGGTCTGATACCGGCAACGAGATCAGTTGTCTTCTTCACTTTCCCTTCTAGCTCTCTCTCTGTCTTCGGGTGTGTGCGCTTGAGCTCTCTTGTTTTTCAGAAATGCTTTGAAGGTAAAATCAAAGCGTAAATGATTTTACACTTCAAGGCTTGATATTTTACGATCAACGGATATCATTTTCAATTTGACTGAATTTTCTGGCCAACCCAAACACATCCCATGGTGTAAAATATTTTCCGGATTTCGTTTACTGTCGAAACAAATGCACCCTTAACTTATTTTTCAATGCTTTTTAAAGTTCTGAAATTTAGATTGTTTTTCATATGTGTAATCTATAATACTAATAACAGAATTTTCTGTTTGAATTTCATCATTTTGCGTCCTAAATTTCCTCACTCAAATTCTTAAACTCTCCAAATTACCCCTATCATTTAGTTAAATAATTTAAAATTTAAAAACACAAACAAGTTAAAAGAGTATTTTTTTTTTTTTTTTTTTTTTTAAGTTCATAAGTTTTAGGCTTTTGAACTTTTATCAATTTTCACATACAGAAGATCTTAAAAATTATGACACTATCTCTATCTCACTTTTAAACATTATTTTATTACACCCAAAATAAAAAATAAAAAAGTGCCTAATCGTGTGCAAAGCTCATCTAATAAGACTAGTATATATATCTAAAAGCTGAAGCATAGCATTTCTTGTTGCTACACTCCTATTGAACCACATCAGCGGCCACATCATCCACTCATTTCCAACATTTTCTCTCTCTTTTTAAACTCTTTTTTTAGTTAATTTTTCAACTTAAATTTATACTTTCTCTAATTTTTTCCCTCTCTTTTACCTTTTCATTTCTCCACTACTATCTATCTTAATATCACTTTTCTTACATCCCTTTACCTTCCTTAATTTTGGGCTTTTCTTATTATCCTCCTCTTACTATAAATTTACAATTCTCTATTTCATTCTATACATATTTTTCCCACACACATAAGGTTAATTCTCTCTCCCAATTTTTTTTCATGTTTTGGTGGATTTTTTTATTATTTTTCTTGCATCTCTATTTTAAGTTGATGAATTTTTGTACTACTTGGAACTTTGTTTTGGGTTGATGTAATTAAGTTATGTTTTTAAGTTTTTTTTTTTCCTTCTCTTTGACTTCATAGATGTAATCCTATTGTATTATATATAAAGATAGTATATAAGAATATAATGTTATTATATTACATAATATGACTTGGATAATTTGGTGTTTATTACAATATTTCTTATTTTTACTTTTTTCTTCTCACATTATTTTCTATAAATATAATTCCCTCACATTCTCTCTTGAAAAGTGGCTATCTCTCTCTCTCTCTCTCTCTTCATTTTTTAATTCTTTCTTGCAACTCTACTTTATATTGATGAACCATTGTGATTTTTAAAACTCTATTTTGGGTTCATACATTTTGGTGTTGTATTTTTTAATTCCTCATTATAAGTAGTATATCCCTCTCTTGTAGTTTTGGTTTGAGTTAATACTTGATTATTTTCGAAGTAAGAATTTGAATTTATATCAAAATACAATCTTGGCTATGCTAATAACAGATCGACATCTGGACCATTCCGATCCATTTCATTAATTTGGTCTGGTTCAATCTACTTCAGTCCACTTCACTCAATTTTGGTCCAATTCGGTCTACTTTGGTCCACTTCAGTTCAATTAGGTCCATTCAGTCTACTTCGGTCAATTCAATCCAATACGGTTCATTCAGTCCATATGGTCCACTTTGGTCAACCTGTTCAATCTATTCTATCCAATTCGGTCCATTCAATCTACTTCAATCCAATTTGGCCCATTCAGTCCACTTCAATCTATTCGATCCAATTTGGTCCATATGGTCCACTTAGGTCTATTCGATCCACTTTAGTCCATTCGGTCCACTTAGGTCTATTCAGTCCAATTAGGTCTATTCAATCCAATTTGGTCCATTTTGTCCACTTAGGTCTATTCATACCATTTGGTCAATTTCTCCATTTCATATCACTTCATTCTAATTAGGTATACCTACTTAAGCATGGCAAATTACAACTTTGGGTTAAGAGTACTATTAATTATTTAAGTAATATCAATTGTAATTATATGATAAGTTTTGGTTATCATAATAATCTCCTTAAAAGAATGAGAATTTGAATAATAACTTTGAAACTTAAAAATTTTAATTGTACCAAGAGAAATTAGGAAAATATAATGCATAATAACAATAGTTAGAAGAATATGGACCATTTCATTAAAGAATAATATCAATTAAAAATTATATATTTGTAAAAATAAAGTGATGAAAATTACTTCTTGAAATTGTTTAATTTATAGAGAAAACAAATTATCTAAATAAAATTTTGAGAATAAATTATATATATTCAGTATAAATTTGTTATAAGTTTTGATTATCATAATAATCTCTTTTAAGATAAAATGAAAATTTTGAATAATTTATTTACATGAAGATCATACATACATACATCTATATATATATATATATATATATATTGCTTGAAGGTATAATCAACCTTATGCAATTCATTTAAAAGTAATGATGTTAAAAGAAATGAGTAACTACCCTAGAGATTAGATTTGTATATTCATAGTCTTATGGTTTAGAAAGACTTTCACTTAAATTTAGCCGAACCGAAGTGGATTGAAATGCTACGTTAATGTGGCTCAACAAAATTGTAGTAACAATAAATGCTATGCTTAAGAGTTTAGAAATCAGAGTTTGAGATCTATATTTTTAAAAAGAAATTTGGATTTAGAATAGGTACTCTCAATTCAAATATGTCTTTTCCCTAAATGCACACCAAAATGGTTCAAAATGGTCTGAATGGACCAAATTTGACACAAATGGACCAAATAGAACAAAGTGGATCAAATAGACAGAATAGGACTGAATGGTAACAAGGAGGACCGAATAGGACTGAAGTGGACTAAATAAGACAGAGTGGACATAAGTCAACTAAATAGGACTAAAGTGGACAAAATGGACCGAATAGAACCAAAGTGAATAGAATGGACCAAAGTAGACCGAATAGAACCAAAGTGGACTGAATAAGACTTTTGAATATTTTATCATTTTTATTGCATTTTAATTTTAGGGCTCATATTTCTAATTTCTAAGGCCTATTTGTTTGTATTTTTTAACTCAAAATTAAAGAGTTTAGCCCAAATATAATAAAAACTCATACTTTTCAACCCAAAAATTAAGAAAAAAAAAATAGATTTTTGAGCTAAACTTGAAAAGAAAACCTACAAAAAGAATCAATTTAAAAACTAGTTAGTCCAAAATTGATGTAAAACAGACTGCCATGGCCATTTTGGACTCCCAAGTGCGCCTAAAATCTCGCAAGACAAATAAGCACTAGTAAAAATCATTTGGGCAACAGAGTCGGAATCGCATGAAATTTAGTAGGCTGAAGTGAAACAACCTTCTGAGCAATAGTCGTTACTTTGCTATGAGGTACCCTCTAAAAATGGCGAATTCCTTCATTTAGCCCTCGAAAACTGCAATTTTACCATTTATAGTCATTTTTGTTTCCTTAATACTTTTTGCTCAAAATCAGAATAAGGCCCTACTTGTTTTAGGACAACCCTTAAAGTCAGTAGTTTATAATTCTGCATTTAACTCAATTTTGCCATTTTTGGTAAATTTTGGTATTTTGTCACCTAATCGCATAATTAATGCAAATTAGGGTTTTAGACTTTTTTCTCAATATTTAAATGTTTTGTACGCCGTCATAAGCAAATCAAACTATTATCAATAAACACGTGTATGCTTTCTTCAGGCTTCTGCAACATCAAAAATGGCCTGAAAGAGACCGAAATTGACCGAGTGAACCAAATTAGATCGAAGTGAACTAAAGTAGACCTAATTGGACCAAATAGCAATTGGTTAATTTTTAGGGAAAACAAATTATCTTCAACAAATTTTGAAGAACAATTATACATTATATTACAATTACAAAATAATTATTTATTCTCACGCATCGCGTGAGAATAAAAGATGTGATGATTTTTTTTTTTTTAAATGTCATCTTTATTTTATATGTTGAAGAGTTGAAATAATACTATAAACACACTTCAATGCCAAGTTGTCCACACTATAACAACATATTTGTAAATCATTGCATATAATTGTATAAATTTTCATCACACCTAGCATGATAGCAAACCTTAAGCTAATTTTAATACAATAAAAGATAAAAATCATATAATGCGTTTTATATTTAAAAATATTAATATAATTTTAATGAAACTTAAGAAACATAAACACACAAAAATATTTGGATTTAGAAAATTTCTATCTTTTTTACCATCAAACATACAAAAAGAAATAAAAGTTTCATATTTACCAATGCCTTGAAATGAGAAAATTTCAATATTTTCCTCTCAAACAAAGGTGGATATAAAAATCAAATATATATGGTTTTTTTTTTTTTTTTTTTTGCACTAAGATATAAAGTTTCTACTACTACTAGTTTGATAAATTGGCTTGGCTTTTGTCATTCTTAGAGCTTATATTTACAAAACACAATGGGTGGTCTCTTTTCTTTTCATTAATTGGGGATGTAAGAAATTGGTACAATTTTTTAAGTGCTATACATTAGACTCTTTAATTAAATTTTATATTGTTATGTCATCAAATTTAATTGTCTTTGAAAAATATAAAATTATTTGTATTTTATTAGTCAATGGAATCATATATTTTAATTTAATTGAAAATTTCACAAAGGCTAGAATAGTAATACCGTTAATTTTTTCATTGAAAAGACTTGTTTCTCATCATTCCAGAATTTTTTTATGCAATGTTGTTATCTCCCTGTCAAAGTTTGCAATGCTATTGATAATAAATTGCAGGGAGATTTTTTGCGGGCTCCATCCAAGAAAAAAAATAAAAATAAAAGGGTAAATTACAATAACCTACTCTGAGGTTTGGATTATTACAAAGCACATCCAAAGATTTTTGAAAATGACCAATTTGGTCCTTAGTTACTAACACTGTTTGTGCACCGTTTATTAAACCTTTTTTTTTTATTTTTTTTTTAACTTTTCTTCTTCTCTCCCTTCCCGCCAAAAAATTCTTTTCTTTGTCTCTAACCTCCAACAACACACCAGCAAAAATCACAAAAAAAAAAATTAAAAATTCCATTTCAAACTAATAGAAACCCCCCAAAAAAAACAGCAAATATCCAAGCCAAACAACAAACATAAATCTCTTTGTAAATTCCCAATGAAATCTTCTAAAAACCCCAACAGAAGCCCCAAAAAACCAGCAAAAATCTCAGCCAAACAAGATAGAAAATCAACACAACCCCAACTATCATCAACCTCATAAGAGAAAACAGAAAAAACACACCATATCATAAGATCGGCTTCATCGTCGATCTTCATCGTCTCCTGACGAAACACTACCCAAATCTGAAATCCAAAGGCCAGCCACAATCTACGACACTGCCACAAAGAGGATGAGATAGTCTGTTGAAGGCAAGATCCAGATCAAAGCACCACCACCATCACCATCACCATGTGGGTTTCGATCTGAGAGAGAGGGACGAAACTCCAATAAACGGCGTTGATGGCGTCAAATTTGCAGTGGGAATCGGGAAGTCCTTTGCGTGGTGGTGTTGCCAGTGACCAAACTCATGGGTTTCACCGGTTAGAGAGAACTCAGAAGAGAGTTTAAGAGAGGGTGAGCCTCCATGCTCCTCCACGGTGAACCTCAGCCAGCACCACCATAAGATGATGGATCCACTAAGAACAAAGGTCTAGTAGCGTGTGGGTCTGTGTCAGCCATGAGAATTTCAAAGATTTGAGAGAGACCTGGAGGTTAGAGAGAGAGAGATTTTCTGGCGGGAAGGGAGAGAAGGAAGAAAAGGAAAAAAAAAATGGTATTGTAAACGGTGCTCGACCGGTGTTAGTGATTAAGGACCAAATTGGTCATTTTGTAAAACCTTGGGATGTGTTTGGTAATACCCCAAACCTCAAGGTAGGTTATTGTAATTTACCCAAAAGAAAAAGAAAAAGAAAACTTCATCTTGTTAATTGGCGCACTATATCTTACGCTTCCAAAGAAAACCTTTTTCAATTGAAAGCTATAAATGAAGCTCTTGTTGCTAAGTTGTGTTTGAATCTTGCTAACAAGCATGAGGCACCTTAGAGCATTAGCAATAGTGGTGCTAAATAGCTATATTAGCTATTTTTAACACCACTAAAACTCAAAATGCAATAGTAGAGCCAAAGCAATATTTTTTTTAACTCCACAGTTACAGTGCACAGCTATTTTTGGCTGTGCAATGTAGCTAAAAGGTAAAATACATATATATATATATATATATATATTGCGTTCACACTACTTTTCTTATTTGTTTTATCCTTTCCTCTGCATTTCATTTTGTGTTCACACTATTTTTCATCTCTCTGTGTCCCTGTGCAATGATTTCTATGCATTTCATTTTACGTTCACACAACTTTTCCTAAGCAGTGATTTCTATGATTTTGATAGTGGTTGAATGAAATATTATTTTATTATAATATTTATATTATTTTATTGTGTTGAAAGCTAAAAAAAACCACTGCTGTTAGATGTGAGAAGGTAAAATAGATAAAGTAACTTTTTGTGGTGCTAAAAAGCTAAAAATTTGACTCAACTACTTGAATGCTCTTAGGAAAATCTTTTCATTTGTAAATATTTTTCTGCTCCTAGACTCACAGAGAGTGGTAGGAAACTTCCTTGTTCAAAAGCATGATCTGCTTGCAAAAAAGGTGGCCCAATATTCAACAAAGGCTTTGCCAGAAAATTTGGTCTTTTGATTAGTATTATGGTGGAGCCAACGGGCACTTATAGATGGGCTTTTATTAGCTGAGGATCTTTTTTTTTCTTTTTTTTTAGGTAAGGATCTTAGTATCACATTTAAAACTACTAACCTTTTTTTTTATGGGAAAAACAACTAACCTTAAAAAATAAAAATAAAAACCGATGCATACATATATAACAGGAAGTACATATTGTCATTTCACGCTCAAACAGCCAAGTGCAAGAACGAAAAAGGAAACTCATGGTGGGATTCGGATTATTGGATAGGGTAATAGCTAGTACACAAGTACACTCACTTTAATTTTTGCACTATGCCCTTACACTCATCGAAAGCTCCTCTAGTCTTAAAGCAGTCTAAAAGTGGAGCTACTTGCCTAGAAGTACACAATAATATTTTACTTGAGGAGAAAAGAAGCCAAGCGTTTGATCAAAGTCTTTGCATTCTCAGTCTCAAAATTCAAGACATGGAAAGCATGATCCTCTCCTTCAACTTGAACCAACTCAGCCTCTCCTTCCCACTTGCTTTTTATCAATTCCTCATAGTAATAAACGCCTCTATCCCTCAGCTCATCCTTCTCAGCCACAGTCACAAGCACTCGAGAACACCCAAGTACAGCCAAGCTGGGTGCTCCAGTTTCAACAAATGGATTGATCATTGGGTTATCAATACCACCAGGAGCATTTGGATATACAAAGTTCCAAACCAAGCATGGCAAAGCCTTGTCATGTCCTTCACTAGCCTCTGACCGTACTGGTTTTGACCCCCAGAAGTAAGGGTGCGTAAGAAAAGCTCCTACAAGTTTAACACCATCATGCAAGCTCTCAACACCAGCTCTCATTGCCATATTATGCACAATATTAGCACCAGCACTATCCCCACCAAGAAAAACTCGGCTAACGTCACCATGATTCATCAACCATGGTACTTTGTTGACAACATTATCATCTTTGACGTGTGATGCAACCCATTGAAGTGCAGCCCAGCAATCTTCATAAGCATTGGGGAGAAAGTGCTCAGGAACTAGCCTATACTCAACTGACACAGCAACAACTTGACCTTGAGCGACCAAACTGTTGAGGAAGCGATGGTGATCAGATGAGAAGGCAGATTCAATGCAGAAGCCTCCGCCATGGTAGTAGACCAAGATGGGAAGCTTTTGGTGGTGGGTTTGGTTGAGTTTTGGGAGGTAGAGACGAGCAGAGATGGAAGGGTCTAGTGAAATGGTGATGTCTTTTGATGAGACTCCAGTTTCTGGGTCTAGAGGAGATGGGGGCACATAGGGAGTGCCCAAAAGTCGCTCAACTGTACCATCCTTGTACATACGGAGGAATGGAAGAAACTCTTTCTCTAGCTCCTTGGCATCTATCTCCTTGGCAATGGAACCCATTTGTAAGAGAGAATATCACTACCAAATAATTTTTTGCTAGTGTGAAGAGAGGGAGTGAGCTATGGATGGACTGGAAGGGATAGAAGTATACATAGGATTCCATAAGGCTCAAATGTAATAGTCTGTCTGGCTGGCTTTTCCTACCTATCTTTCAGTCTTGTTTAGTTGACCAAGACTCATGTACCAAATTATAATTAAAACATTGACCAAGACAAAGTCCTTTCAATAATTTGCCATGTGATACAGCCTACCCTTTTTGAATTCTTATTTTTGTAAAGTTTGTCTTGGAAAGTTGACGCCCTAAAAAAACTTTTTGAAAGTTTGTTCTACTAAATTATCTTCTTCTTTTTTTTTCTTTTTCTTTTTTTTGAGAAGGTTCTACTAAATTATCTGAAAGATGAAACTTTGTTATACTAATCCTTCAATTGAAAAGAGATTGGGGACAAGTTGGTGGACGGAACTCCTTCATTTAATAGCTAATTAAATAGCTAATAGATCGCCCCATAAACGCCGCATAGACTTTAATTTTGGCATTGATTCTTATACACTTTTTAATATATAATTATTATTTATTTCACATTTTAAATATAAACATAAAAAAAGGAAATCATAGGAGTGGTGTATATGAAATATAAAATTGTGAGAGAATAAAATATTGCAACCAAGGACTAAACATGTTGATTCTCAAAACAAAAAAAAAAGAAAAAAAAAAGAAAAGAAGGACTAAACATGTTATTCACAGATCTAGAAGTAAGAACAATTAATGCTAATTCACACTGCTTTTTATAACAATGTTATTCACACTCAACACTTCACACTTCACAGTCCAACTAGGCAACTTCAATATTATCTTTATTTCAGCATAGAAAGCATAGTAGATTAGGTGTAGCAAACTGCCAGGGTCTCCTTTCTTGGAAAGGAGGATAATATATCAAACAAAATGGTAAAAGACTAAAGAGTACAGACCAGACTTGTCCATGGCAAATCTTTCTTCAACCACATTAATTAATTTGGTGGATTATCAAAAACTTTCCACTAGCTAATTTGTGAATTAAATTATCAAAGTTTGGTGTCATGCATTATCAACGGAGTCCAAATCTTCTATCTCATTTTTTCTACTCCACTCCATGCTCCACCAATAAATATTTGCCATATGTACACCTATTTAAGTCAAATTTAATTTTTAGATTTTTATTATTTAGTTTCCTAAAATAAATCAAAAAACCCAAACCCTCCCCACAGCCACCATTACTATTCCTCCACCACCACCACCACCACCACCACCAACAACAACCTTCGTTGGCGCCACCAAGAGGAGATCCGACATCATCAATGGCCAACCACCCCCGCCAACCACCCACCCACCACCACCGATTGTCAATTACCAAAAATGAATTTAAAAATAAAAAAAGAAAAAACCAACACATCCCCCATCAATCACCACCGGTCCACCACTCTTATTTAGCGCCTCTAGGAAGAGATGGCAACGTCATCAAAGCCGCCATGTCTGGGTACCAGCCATGGATTTGAAGAAGAATGGTGGTCATGGATACCCACTAACAAAGATGTCATAAAACTAATATTAGACATGGATTTTGAAGATAAGGAGCGGTGGTGGATAGCCGTTGATGTCACCGGCGATCTTCTCCAGGTAGCGCCAACGAAGTTGGTGGTGGTGGAGGAACGGTGGGGATTATTTGAGTTTTTGTTTTTTACTTTTTTGGTTTTTGATTTATATTAGGAAACTGAAACAATGAAAGACTGAAAATTAGATTTGACTTAAATAGGTGTACATATGGCAAATATTTATTGGTGGATCATGGGGTGGAGCAGGAAAGATGAGATAGAAGATTTGGACTCCAACGGACAAAGACTTCACTTGGAAGAAGTTATTTAACAACAATTTCTAACTTTATTCTCAAAAAGTCATATAACTACCAGAGTGCATGAAAGGGATTGTTTTTGTTGTTAGGTTTTGGAATTCACAAATTCCGCGTGACAAACCATATGTGTAAAAATTTATTGTATGAAAGTTAGGTTGTGTTATGCAAATTTGTGTCAAGAAGCTATAATTGAAGAATTTGAAGAACGGAGATTTCGGAACAAAAGGTGTACTCATGTACTCACTCCGCTGAATCAGAAAATTTTTACACATAGTTCCGCCCTTGGACAGTTGGAAGAAAGAAGAGTATGTTTTGTTGGGATTCTAAAGAAGAAGAACAAAAATAGTAATATTAGTGTTTTAAACTAAGTTTATAATGCATTATATAACCAGAGTACAACTACTAATAAGTATTACTATTTTCTCAACAAAAAAAAAATATGTTTATTCCACATTAGTTGTGTGTTTTGTTCATAAGCCTCTGGTATGTTGCGCCCGCATTTTTTAGACCAAACGGCATTATCTTGTAACAGAAGAGGCCTTGGCTGGTCACGAACGAAGTTTTTTCTTGATCGGCTTTGTGCATCTTAATTTGGTTGTAACCGGAGAAAGCGTCCATAAAACTTAATAGCTGGTGTTGAGCTGTAGAGTCTACTAAAGTGTCGACCCTCAGGAGGGGATAGCTGTCTTTGGGGCACGCTCTGTTTAGATCGGTGAAGTCTACACACATCCTCCACTTCCCGCTAGCTTTCTTGACCATCACTACGTTGGCTAGCCAGTCGGGGTAGTAAACTTCTCTAATAAAATTTGCTTCCTGTAGCTTACGGACTTCTTCAGCTATGGCTCGATCCCGTTCGGGGGCAAACACCCGCTTCTTTTGCCGGACGGGTCGAAAGGAGGGTGATACATTCAGCTTATGCACCATGACTGAAGGATCTATTCCTTGCATGTCCTCGTGACTCCAGGCGAATACGTCCCGATTTTCTCTGAGGAAGGCTGTAAGTGTTTGTCGGACCATGGGACTCGCAAGGGTCCCAATCTTTGTTGTTTGGTCAGGCCTGGAGTCGTCAAGGGATATTTCTTCAAGCTTCTCGGCGGGCTCCGCCGTACTTCGATGTTCTTCTATGCTCATGGCTTGGAGTTGATCATTCATTTCCATCATAGCCACGTAGCATTCGCGTGCGGCCACCTGATTTCCACGCAGTTCCCTTATCCCGTATTCGGTAGGGAACTTGATCATTAAGTGATAAGTCGAGGTTGCCGCCTTCCATGAATTGAGGGTGGGTCGTCCTAAGATAGCATTGTAGGCAGACGAACAGTCGACCACGAGGAACGTCACGTCCTTTGTGATCTGCTGAGGATAGTCGCCTGCCGTTACAGACAATGTGACCGTGCCCAGGGGAAACACCCTTATTCCTCCAAAACCAACGAGTGGGGCATTCGTTGGAATCAATTGTTCTCTGTTGATTCCCATCTGCTGGAATGCTGGATAGTACAGGATGTCCGCCGAGCTCCCATTGTCGATCAACACCTGGTGTAAGTTGTAGTCTCCCACTTGCAAACTGATAACAAGCGCATCGTAGTGCGGATGGTGAAGACGTCGCGCATCTTCTTCGGAGAACCCGACGACGGGGCTTTCTCTCCGTGCTATTTTTGGTACTGAGCCCGTCAGCTGGACATTTTGGACCATCCTGAGGTACGTCTTCCGAGCCTTTTTGGATGACCCGGTAGCCGTCCCTCCTACAATCATCCTGATGTCGCCAATGGGCGGTCTAGGGCGGTCATTATCCCGTCGAGGGGGCTATTCCTGAGGCGGTGGATCCGTTCTTTCTTTGCTCACAAACTTCTGCAATTTCCCTTGTCTTATGAGGGCCTCAATCTGCTGCTTCAAGTCGTAACAATCGGCTGTGTCATGGCCGTGATCTCAGTGGAAGCGGCAGTATTTGTCTCTAGAACGCCTGCTAGGATCTCCCTTCAGCTTTCCGGGGAAGGTCAAAGCCTCTTCGTCCTTGATTTGCATTAGGACTTGATCTATCGGGGTGGTTAGCGGGGTGAAGCTTGTGAACCTTCCTCCCAGAGGTTTAGAACGCCTCTCGTCCCTTCAATCTCCTGTTCTCGGCCTCTTCCGCCCTTGATCTTGTCGTGCATCTTCCTGCCTCTCCCTTTTTCTTAGTTTCTCTTCTCGGGCCTGCAGCGCGTCCTCAGCATTCATATACTTAGTGGCCCTGTAGAGTACTTCTGACATGGTCTTCGGGTCGTTTTTGTATAGGGAGAACAAAAACTTACCCTTTCGCAACCCATTTGTGAAGGCTGCTATAAGTATTTTGTCGTCGGCCTCGTCAATCGATAGCGCTTCCTTATTGAAGCGCATTATGTAGGATCTCAGCGTCTCGTCCTCTCGTTGCTTTATACTCATCAAGCATGTCGTGGACTTCTTATACCTGTGGCCCCCAATGAAGTGTGTGGTGAACTGAGCGCTTAGTTCCTTGAAGGTGTTGATGGAGTTGGGCGTCAGTCGGCTGAACCATACCCTCGCGGGGCCTTTGAGTGTTGTGGGGAAGGCCCTGCACATGATCTCGACTGCTACCCCCTGAAGATGCATTAGGGTCTTGAAAGTTTCTAGATGGTCCAGAGGATCCTTCACTCTGTCATAGCTGTCGATATGCGGCATGCGAAATTTGTGGGGTAGGGGGAATGAATTCACGGCCACAGTGAAGGGCGAGTCGGTGCGGTTGACTAAATCGTCAAGATCATTGGAAACTCGTCCCTTAAGTGCGTTCATCATAACCTCCATCTGCTCCCTCATCGCCTGCATCTCTGCAATAATATGTGGTGGAGTCGCATCCGTGAGGGATGGCATGCTCAAGTTCTGCCTCTCCGGTTTGCTTGGGGCGTGGCTGCCTTCAGGTTTCTCCTGATTTTTCTTTGGAGTGCTGTTCCCTTCCTGATCCTCTTGTTGGTCGTTCAGTGCTGCATTCTTCTAGCGCAGCTATTCTTCCAAGTCGTGGTTTTGTTTGGTGAAACGCTCCATGGCGGCACCAAGAGTCCGAACTTGTCTCTCGAGGGCAGTCGTGGGTGGCTCCTCTTCCTGAACGTCGTTAGTGGTTGCCATCGAGCAAGTGAGTACCATGCACTCTTTAGTCCGGGAAACGATAGTATGGCTTACAGTGTTTCCCACAGACGGCGCCAACTGATGATGCCGAAAATCTCACCAGTGAGTTGCACAATGCTTGTACGCTCGAAACGACACCTGCACAACGAAAAAGGAGAAGACCTAACAGAGAGCACCGGTGTGGTGCTGGCCAAATACCCTCCGAAGATCAAGTTAGAACTTGTTTCAACTCTAGAGTGCTAGAGAGGGGTTAATTATGCGTACCTCGATTTATGAGGGTATTGGGGCTTTTATAGTAGTAGAGGGTGGACCTCTCTTTCTTGAAGTAGAAGTCTTTTCCTTATAGGAATCCTTATGAGCGTAGATTGCAGAATCCTTTCCTTATAGGACTCTAATATTGAACGTGGAATACAAGTTATCCTTTTATAGTTTTATGCGTGGTGGCCAAGCCACGGTTTTGTTGAATCGTCAGCCTCAGGCCCGTCGGCGCTCTTCATGTCCTTCAGCCATGAAGGATCGTCAGCCTTCTTCATGCCCGTCAACCACGAAGCGTCGTCAGCCTTCTTCACGCCCGTCAGCCATGAAGTCTCGTCAGCCTTCTTCATACCCTTCAGCCATGAAGGGTCGTCATCTTAATGCCCTTCAGCAGGAGTTATAAGCTCCAGGCTGACGGGTTAACTAGGGGCGTCTCGTGGCATATTTTGCCTTATCAATTATAAAACCTAATTTTAAGTTTTATTAGAGGTTTGAATTTTACTAAATCCTTAACCTATATATAAGCCCTTTTAAGCATGATTTTCAAGCAGTGAAAGCAGTCATATTGCACATCAAGAAAGCCTTTCTCCTTGTTACAAAACATATCACCTTTGTATGAGTTATTCACCCTTGAGCGACGAGCCACGTAGTTGTTCTTTGAACAGTTTTAGACCCCTTAACACATAACCAGATTGAGTAGCCTAGATAATTAGCCAAGTTGTTACTTAGTCAAATTAAACAATTCTAGGTTAAAACAATCAAACAATCATATCATGAAAATATATATAGCAGCGGAATAATAAATAACACATGATATGATCACCCAGGAAAACCAAACCGGTAAAAAACCTGGGGAGGATTTTACCCACCGATCCTCAAGGCAAAACTGAATTCACTATGAAAGAATTGAAGTTCTTACAAAAGGACTTACAAGCTCCCCGCTCGACTTCCTAATGCTACCTACCAGTAGAACTTACTGACACGACCCCGTGCAAGCTCCGAATCCACGGACTCCTTCTTTCTTGAATTCTTTGATCAGCTACAAGCACCCACGCTTGATATTCTATAAGCTTCAAAGGCAGCAACCAAGTTGATCATCAAGATGTTGAAGTAATCTCAATCTAGAAAATCCTAAGCTTTGTGTAAAGGAAAGCTCCTCTAGATCTCACAAGAGATTTACACAAAACCGCAATGTATGAGCAACAATACAACTGAAGCAACTCCAAAACGTGGCTAGGGTTTTGCCTTAAATACCTAGGGCAAAAACATAAAACCCTAAACGTTTTAAAGAGTTAGGGCTGAGTTGGAATACTACAGAAAAACGCAATCTGATCGATTTTCGATCGATCGAATCTATTCTTCGATCGATCGAGCCAGACCGAAATGCCCCAATACATCTACAGTCTCTCGATTCCAACTTTACAATAATTAATCAACTTTGAGTATACTTTAACAAGTCTAAACATGTTGTTTTGATCATGGTTTGCCAACATTACAAATTAGAGTTCTAAATACATAAATTCCTAAACCTTTAGAACCTAACAAACTCCCCCTTTGGCAATCCGTGACAAAACCATAATTAAAAGCTCAAAGTTTACAAGTAAAAAGCCCTTTACAAAAATAATGCTCATAAACTCAAATTCAAATCTAACTACTATCCATCGGTTGCAAGTGTAGACAGCAGCTTTGTTGAATCAACCTGTATATTCCTGAAATACTCAACAAACGCATAAACGCATGTGTGACAGAAAAGAGTAAAACAACAGGTATAACATTCTTGTAAGATTCACACAACACAAAATAAAGACATATATGAATGAACAACTCATAAATATAAGTCAATAAGCAGTGAATCACAAAGCAACAAGATCAATGTATATAACATGTATATCAATCAATGTTACTCCCCCTAACATGAATATCCCCAAAAATGATATACAAAGTGAAGCACCTAGATACAATCTAAAAACTCCACAAGCTCCTCAACAACAAAAAGAAACAAAAAGTCTCCCCCTAACAACAAAAACTCCACAACAAGTCAAAAACTCCACTCTCCCTTTTTGTGACGGAATGCCAAAGGACAATCACAAGTCGCCATCAAAAGGAGGTGGTGAGGGTGAATGAAGACGCGCAAAGTCGGCTCGTAGAGCACGAAACTCATCTAGCAAGTCCACCAAAATCTGACCATGAGCCGCCTGAACGGTCATGACAGTCTCCAGGGTACGACGAACATCAAAGTCGGTCGAAGGAGGTGGAGGAACATCAGCAGCAGCAGCATCATCACCAACTAGATCAGGAACATACTCACCAGCAAGACCTGCAGAAGAAGAAGGAGGAGGTGCGCTACTAGACGGCTCAGACCTAGGGTGTTTAGAGCCAGCTCGAAGATGAGCAGCCCTTTGTCTAAGAAAAAACGCACCTATAGGAGCTATCACATGAACGGGCTCAGAGGAAGGGAAGCCACCAAGATCAAGATAAAGGAGAATCCTAAGAATGAAAATAGGATGAACAAGAGCATGAGCAGAAGATGAACTCCTATAAACATCATTCAAAGAACGAAGAAAAAGATGGGGAAAACTAATAGGAGCATCAGTAACCAGAGCGTACAAAAATACACACCTCTCAAAAGGAATGGTGTGAACATGAGATATGGGCCAGATAGAATGACAGGCTATCCTAAAGAACAAATAATGCAACCCGGAGAGCTCAGCAGAAGTGATCCGAGGATCAGAACACCACTGGACAGTAGTCCTAGTGATGTAAGACAAGACATCACTAATCTCGGGAGACACATCATAAGGATAGACAGGATTCTGGACCAAAGGTACCCCTAAAGCATCAGCCACTATCTGGGGAGTAATGGAGTACTCTACGCCTCGTATCCAACTCTTTACCAAAGTGTTGGAATCATAGATGCGGATAGAGATGTTCGAGTAGAACTCTCTAATCAAGGCAGAAGGTGGAGGAGGATCAGAAATATCCACCAAGGGTAACCAGCCCCTACGCTCAAAGTTTGCCCTAATGGCAGGATCAAGTTCATCTAAGTGAACAGAACGCTCAGCCCAAATCTTTCTCCTAACGTTTAGCTTCTCATAAATCTCTTGGTTTTTCTCACTCAAAAACTTCTCACGGTCAAAGGAGGGAGGGGCTGGAGAAGGTGAGGAAACAGTCCTACGGGCTCTAGTCTTCCTAGGCATAGTGCTAAGGAAAGGACAGAGACACAAAGTGAAAACCAAAATAACAAAAGAAAACAAAACCAAGGGCAGACTACAAATTAGCACAAAAAAATATAGAACAAAAATCTATATGATGCATGAACAATAACAATGTTGTGATGCATGATCTAATGCAGTAAACACATTTCAAATTAAGTTCAATTACACAAAATTGGCTCGACCATAGAGTTTCTAACAAAAACCCTAAAAATTTGAAAACCACTTGTAAAATTTTGCAACAAATTTGATGAATTGATCATTACACAAGGTTGAAAACAGATTATAATAACCAATTTCATCAATACAACAAGCCAATTTCATCAATTAAACCTTAATTGAACAAAATCTTCAAATTGGATAAATTAGAAACCCTAGAATTTTCAATTGTTCACTAAACCCAAAATTGATCAAATTAATCCATTAAGAACATGTTTATAGTGTGTCCCCACAAAAACCCATTGATCAAATACACAAAATTGGGCCTAAATCAACAACAATCCCAAAAAGAAAAGGTTCCGAAAATTTGAGCATTAATGAGTGAACAATGCATGAAATATGTAAATAAACTCAAAAAGGAGGGGTAAGATAGACATACCGGCTTGAGGAAAGAGATTTCTTGCAAAAAATCCGGAGGAAAACGACAAAAAATTGGAATAGTTGAGCTTGCCAAGTCGGAGAGAGAGAGAAGACTTTGAAAAACTTTTTGAAAAAGTGTTTGAAAAAGTCAAGAACAGTGTTTTTAAAAACCTGATACGCGACTTTCGATTGATCGAAAAATACATTCGATCGATCGAATTAAACAGTCATTTTGAAAGAAATTAGAACACTTTTTCGATTGATCGAAAATCAGACTGGATCGATCGAAATGAACAGTCATTTTGAGACAAATTAAAGCACTTTTTCAATTAATCGAAAAACAGACTGGATCGATCGAAATGGGCAGAGGCTCACAAAATTTTGAGAAAAATCACTGTTTTGAAAAACACAAACCATATTTTGAAAATACTCCTCAAAGCATTAAATTACAGAAACAAAATGCATGAGTATGAGATGGAATGCTTTTTCAAAAACCCAAATTTTAATCCCAGTTTCTTCAAAGATAATTTCAGCCATTCTTCCTTTCAAATTCTCAAGCAAAAAAAATGTTTTGCATAATTCTCAAAGTATTTTCAAACTTGGTTGGTCAGACCAAAAACACACACAATAACATGTACAAAGTTTAGCAAAGAGTAACTTGTGTAGTGTGTGCAACTAGCAAAAACTTTGAGAAACATGTGAGGTGATATGTGAATAGCAATCAATCACAAAGTCTACAAAATTCATCACATAGAATTCAAAAGAGACTATCACCTAAAGAGTTACATCCTATAACTCCCACATCCCCTAGAACAAAAGCTTGCAATCATGTAAGTTTCTTGTATTTTGCCCCATTATTAGGTGAAATTTGGCATCAAGCCTAATGGTACACACCAGTTTAAATTATGTGAAATGGCATCAAGCCTAATAGTACACACCAGTTTTAAGCATTAAGCATTTAACAGAGGCTACACCTTATGTTCTTTTTGTGCATGTGCTACACTTTCTCGAGCACAAAATCTTATGATATGTACTAAGGTGTTCATGATTGACTAGTGAACAGTGGTGAGATGGTTATTTATGCCTTTCTCAAAAGGATCAAGTCCGACAGTCAAATAATACGTGACTTCAAGATTAAGACAAAGTGATAAACACCATAAACATCTTTCCCACACAACATGCACTACAAAGTTTCAACTAGTCAAGTGCAATATAAAAGCTCATCAAAGCTAAACAAGGTACATAAGACATGTTATGTGTAAATAAATTGACCAACCTTGTTTTCAAAAACCAAGAAACATAATGTCAAACATATTTTTGCTTTCTCCTTTTCTCCTTTTTTTTATTTATTTATTTATTTTATTAAGGGAAAACAAATAAATCCTAGAATGAAATGCATGAATGTAATGCAATGCAAATCCTAGAAACAAAACAAAAGAAACACAAAAACCAAAGAACAATGGTCACAGAGGAATGAGCAATGAAGCACAAGGACCAAGAAAGCCAAAAACAACTTAGGGACACCGAAGAACACCAATCACTTGACGAAGTGTCTCAAACTTACTTCCATCAAGAGGTTTGGTAAAGATGTCAGCGTTTTGACGATCAGTAGGGATATACTCAAGAACAACAATTTTCTTTTCAACCAAATCCCTAATGAAGTGATATCTAAGTTCAATGTGTTTGGTCTTAGAGTGCTGAACAGGATTTTTAGATATATCTATAGCACTAGAATTATCACAATAGACAACCATGGTGTCTTGAGGAATCCCATAATCACTCAAAAGCTTTTTCATCCAAAGGAGTTGAGAACAGCAACTCCCAGCAGCAATATATTCTGCCTCAGCAGTGGATAAAGAAACAGAATTTTGTTTCTTACTCATCCAAGCCACAAGATTGGCTCCAACATAAAAACACCCCCCAGTGGTGCTTTTTCTATTATCAGCATTCCCAGCCCAATCAGAATCAGAAAAACCAGCAAGAGACAAATTTGACTCTTTGCTATAAAACAATCCATAATCACAGGTTCCACTCACATATTTAATAATTCTCTTAACAGCATTTAAATGAGAAACCTTAGGATTAGACTGAAATCTAGAGCAAACACCAACACTAAAACAGATATAAGGACGACTAGCAATTAAATATAAGAGACAACCAATCATGCTTCTATACATAGTAATATCAACAGACTCACCTGATGGATCAATTGTTAATTTCACATTAGCAGCCATTGGTGTTCTAGCATGAGCAGCCTTGTCCAGTCCAAATCTCTTGACTAAATTTCTTGCATATTTAGCTTGATTGATGTAGATTCCTGACTCTATTTGCTTCACCTGCAATCCCAAAAAGTAAGTCAATTCACCAACTATGCTCATTTCAAACATTGCCTTCATTTCATCTGCAAAAGAATGAGCAAGAGAATCATTAGTAGCACCAAAAACAATGTCATCAACATAAATTTGAGCTACAACAAAACCAGTCTTATCCTTTCTTATGAAGAGAGTTGTATCTGCAAATCCCCTTTTGAATCCATGCTCAGTGAGATATGCAGTCAATCTATCATACCAAGCCCTAGGAGCTTGTTTCAAACCATAGAGGGCTCTCTTCAACTTGTATACATCATCCGGTCTGTGAGGATCCACAAATCCCAGGTTGCTCAACATACACCTCTTCTTGTAACATCCCATTTAAGAAAACACTTTTAACATCCATTTGATACAACTTGAAGTTTAGATGACTTGCAATGGCTAACAGTATCCGAATGGATTCCAATCTTGCAACTGGTGCAAAGGTCTCATCAAAGTCAATTCCTTCCACTTGTGTGTACCCTTGTGCAACAAGTCTTGATTTGTTTCTAATCACGGTGCCATGTTCATCTGACTTGTTCTTAAAGATCCATTTAGTTCCAATCACATTTACATTTTCCGGCCTAGGAACTAATTCCCACACATCATTCCGAACGAATTGATGAAGTTCTTCATGCATGGAATTTACCCAATCAGCATCTTGAAGTGCTTCATCTACCTTCTTCGGTTCAAATTGGGATAGATAACATGAGTGAGTGATCACATTCAAGGCTTTTGATCTCAATTTCATGTTATCATTCAGACTACCCAATATATTTGTGGAAGGATGATTCAATCTCACTCTAGAGGATGGACGTTTAACAAGAGATGTTGTGGTACCTTTCTGTTCAAATGGAGGACTGAGCTCACTTTGTACCTGTCGAGTGTCATGAACTGGAGTGGATGGTTCTGAACTTGATGGTACTGAGACTGTATCATTCAACACCAGCAGCTCTTCCTCACTATGTTTCCCAACATACTCAGTAAGAGGAGAATCATTAACTTCTAAAGACTTATCTTGAGCAGGAACAGTGCTTTCTGAAGATGCTTCTGAACACACTTCATCATTTATCACAACATTTGAAGATTCCATGACTGTTTTGGTTCTCAAATTGTACACTCTATAAGCTCTACTGGTGGAAGAGTATCCTAGAAAGTATCCTTTGTCACTCTTTGCATCAAACTTTTCTAGGTTCTCTCTATCACGTAGAATGTAACAGTCACTGCCAAATATCCTGAAATACTTGACAACAGGTTTCTTCCCTCTCCAGAGTTCATAGGGAGTTTTCTTAGAGTCAGGTCTAAAATACACCCAGTTGAGTGTATGGCAAGCAGTGTTGACTACTTCTCCCCAGAAGGACTTTGGAAACTTTTTGTTGTGTAGCATGACTCGTGCCATCTCCTGAACAACCCTGTTTTTCCTCTCCACAATCCCATTCTGTTGAGGTGTCTTGGGTGATGAGAACTCTTGGTGAGTGCCTTGATCATTGCAGAAAGTAGCCAGCTTGGTATTCTCAAATTCTCTTCCATGATCACTTCTGATTCTGGCTATCACAGTATCTTTCTCAACCTGCAATTTCTTGCATAGATGTATCATCTTCTCAAGAGCCTCAGCTTTATCCTTCAAAAGCACAACCCAAGTATACCTAGTAAAGTCATCCACAACAACTAGAATATACTTCTTTCCACCCAAACTTTGAACTCTGGCAGGACCCATGAGATCAATGTGTAATAACTCTAAAGGTCTTGAAGTTTGAACACTAGTCACAGACAGATGCTTGGATTTTACTTGTTTACCTATCTGACATGGTCCACAAATGCACTTATCAATCTTCTCAAATTTAGGTAAACCTATAACTGCCTCACTCTTGGAAATCTTCTCCAACTGCTTATGACTGGCATGTCCCAACCGTTGATGCCACAAATCAACTTGATCAATCTTTGCACTAAAGCACTTGTTGTTTACACTTGGTGTTATGCCATAACCGTTGTCAGCTGTCCTTACACCAACACACATACAGTCACCTCCTCCATCAAGTATCTCACATTCATACTTGGTGAAAAGAACATTTAATCCATTGTCGCAAATCTGACTTATGCTGAGTAAATTGGCCTTCAATCCATCAACATACCAAACATCTTCAAACACTGGCAATCCTGGAATGTCCACAGTACCAATGCCTCTGATCACAGATTTACTTCCATCTCCAAAAGTGATTGTCCCAATCTTTCCTTCAAAGAGTGTTTTGAATAAACCTTTATTTCCTGTCATGTGCCTGGAACAACCACTATCCAAATACCAAAGACAAGAATCACATGCCTTTAAGGCGGTTAAAGCAGTATAACATACATAATTCTTATCACATGTGATTATGCCAAGATACTTAAAGAAAGATTTAACAAAAACAACAAAAGGCAAAGACAACAAATAGATAAGTTGACAAATAAGCAAAAAGATTTTCCAAGAATCCATGACAACAGGGGTCAAGGATCAGCTCAGAGATAAAAAAATCTCAGACAAAAAGAGCTACCTGCTCTGATACCACTTGAACAGTTTTAGACCCCTTAACACACAACCAGATTGAGTAGCCTAGATAATTAGCCAAGTTGTTACTTAGTCAAATTAAACAATTCTAGGTTAAAACAATCAAACAATCATATCATGAAAATATATATAGCAGCGGAATAATAAATAACACACGATATGATCACCCAGGAAAACCAAACCGGTAAAAAACCTGGGGAGGATTTTACCCACCGATCCTCAAGGCAAAACTGAATTCACTATGAAAGAATTGAAGTTCTTACAAAAGGACTTACAAGCTCCCCGCTCGACTTCCTAATGCTACCTACCAGTAGAACTTACTGACACGACCCCGTGCAAGCTCCGAATCCACGGACTCCTTCTTTCTTGAATTCTTTGATCAGCTACAAGCACCCACGCTTGATATTCTTTAAGCTTCAAAGGCAGCAACCAAGTTGATCATCAAGATGTTGAAGTAATCTCTATCTAGAAAATCCTAAGCTTTGTGTAAAGGAAAGCTCCTCTAGATCTCACAAGAGATTTACACAAAACCGCAATGTATGAGCAACAATACAACTGAAGCAACTCCAAAACGTGGCTAGGGTTTTGCCTTAAATACCTAGGGCAAAAACATAAAAACCCTAAACGTTTTAAAGAGTTAGGGCTGAGTTGGAATACTGCAGAAAAACGCAATCTGATCGATTTTCGATCAATCGAATCTATTCTTCAATCGATAGAGCCAGACCAAAATGCCCCAATACATCTACAGTCTCTCAATTCCAACTTTACAATAATTAATCAACTTTGAGCATACTTTAACAAGTCTAAACATGTTGTTTTGATCATGGTTTGCCAACATTACAAATTAGAGTTCTAAATACATAAATTCCTAAACCTTTAGAACCTAACATTCTTGAAACCACAAAATTAGTTATTTGACAGTGGGTTGCTATTATATATTTTTACAATTTTGGTGTTAGGCAAGGTTTGTTAATGGAGAAAGTTCATGTAGAAGAATTCTAGAGTTTTGGTGTCACCGCAATGAGAAGTGAGGTATCAGAATTCAAGCACATACGATCTCAACAATGGTGGAACTCATGGAAACCAGAAAAAATGAGAGAGAGAGAAAAGTTTGTATGTGAATGATTCTGTATATTAAATAAATGAACTCTGTTCCTTATATACAATGAGAATAGGCCGGTGAGATTAACTGACTATTCACAAGCTAATCTAACTAATTAACAATCTACCAATACAGAGTTAACACGTGTCTATTACCATCTAACTAATTACATCAAGGTTAAACTACTTGTAGCTCTAAAACCATCTATACAACAACTTGTAGCTCCTCTGTTTCCTTCTTTCTATCTGCTGCTATTGCTACCTGTTCTGTAACCTGAAGCCTCAAGTGTCATGCTTTAACACTCCCCCTCAAGATGAACTATATATATTAATGAAGTTCATCTTGGAAAGAAGATATAGGAACTGTCTTTGTGCTAGAGGCTTCGTAAATAGGTTTGCCAACTGATGCCTTGTAGGGACATGAAAAGTCTTAAGCACTCCATCTTGGATCTTTTCTCTAACGAAGTGACAATCGACTTCAATATGCTTGGTCCTCTCGTGGTATACTGGATTGGTAGCAATATAAAGGGCTGCTTTACTGTCACAATAAAGAGCAACAGGTTGTTTATGATAAACACCAAAAGTAGCAAGCAATGAAAGCAACCAAACAATCTCACTTGTAACAGTAGCCATTGCTCTGTACTCAGATTCAGCAGAAGACCTAGAAACCACTTGTTGCTTCTTACACTTCCAGGATATCAAGGATTCATCTAGAAATATACAAAAACCAGATATAGACCTTCTGGTATCCACACATGCTGCCCAATCAGCATCACAGTAACACTTCAGCTGTAGCTTTGAATCAGCAGATAGGAAGAGACCTTGTCCTGGTGTCTTTTTCAAATATTTAAGGATCTTGTAAGCAGCTTGTAGATGTGGCATCTTAGGAGCACTCATGAACTGACTCAACTTGTGAACTGAGTAGCTGATGTCTGGCCTTGTCAGAGTCAGATATAACAACTTCCCAATTAGTCTTCTATACATTGAAGGATCGGGTACTGCATCTCCAACTCCACTGCTTAGTTTGACAGATTGATCCATAGGAATATTTGAAGGCTTACAAGCTAACAAGCCTATATCTGATAAAGCTCAAGAGTAAATTTCCTCTAACATAAGGACAAACCCTTAGATGTTCTGGCAACTTCAAGACCCAAGAAATACTTAAGAGTACCTAAGTCTTTAAGTTTAAAGTTGTTATCCAGAAACTGTTTGAAGGCATTAATAGCATCCACATCATTACTAGCTATCAAAATATCATCAACATAGATCAAGAGGATGATGATACAGCCCTTGTCAATTCTGGTAAACACTGAATAATCTGACTTGGACTGAACAAAACCATGATTGATGATGGTGGAAGAAAGTTTAGCAAATCATCGTCTGCTAGCTTGTTTAAGACCATACGAAGACTTTTGAAGCTTGCATACCTCCCCCTTGCTGCCAAATCCAGGAGGAGGGACCATGTAAACCTCCTCAAGCAAATCCCCATGGAGGAAAGCATTGTTGACATCTAATTGGGAAAGATGCCAACCCTGAACAGCAGCCAAAGCAAGCAATGTCCTGACAGTAACAAACTTCACAACAGGACTAAATGTCTCAGAAAAATCAATGCCCGCAGTCTGAGTGTATCCTTTAGCCACTAACCTGGCTGTATACCTCTCAACAGACCCATCTGCCTTAAGCTTAATTTTGTAGACCCATTTACAACCAATGGGAACTTTACCAGGAGGCAAAACAGTCATTATCCAAGTATTATTAGCTTGCAAAGCTTCTATCTCAGCTTGCATAGCAGCCTGCCATCTAGGATCTAAAAGGGCTTAAGCATATGACTCAGGTTCTTTATGAATGGTTAAGGCAATAGAAAAAGCCCTATGAGGTGTGGACAATTTATCATAAGAGAGAATAGAGGATAAAGGATATAGAATACCTGAACTTGGAGCAGTGGAGTCAGATGAGGTAAGGAGGGAAGCTGAGGCCAAGATTGAAGTGGAGACAAGATTGCAATGATAGTCCTGAAGGTAAGTGGGGGGGCTTATGGACCCGAGAAGAATGCCTAAGGGGAAGAACATTGTCAATAGGAGGAGTAGGAGCAGGAGGTATGGAAACGTCAGAAATAGTATGAGGAGAAGAAACAAGATCAGGGAATTCATCAAGTGGCACAGCAGTATCACAAATGTCAGGTAAAGGAAAAAATTCAGCAGAAATATGAGGAGGTGGAAATGAGATAGATTGAGATGATGAGGACTGATCAGAAACATAAGGAATGGAAGGAAACATAGAATCATTAACTGGTGAAGGAGGTGTGACAGATTTGGAAAGCCATGATTTGAATGGAAAAACAGTTTCCTTGAAAATGACATCTCTAGAAACAAAACAAGTTTTGGTGGCCAAATTATATAGCTTGTAACCTTTAATACCATGTGGATAACCAAGAAAAATGCAAACCCTTGCTCTATGATCAAATTTAGATCTGTTTCTACATAAAGAAGAAGCATAACAAAGACAACCAAACACCCTTAGATGTGCATAAGTAGGTGGATGACCTAATAGCTTCTCATAAGGTGTGACATTATTTAACAAGGGACTTGGAATCCTATTAATGAGATAAGTGGCAGTAAGAACACAATCACCCCAAAATTTTAAAGGCAAATTAGCTTGAAACCTCAAAGCCCTAGCCACATTGAGAAGGTGCTGATGTTTTCTTTCAACAGTAGAATTTTGTTGAGGTGTTTCGACACAAGACAATTGATGTATAATTCCTTTGGAACTATAAAAGGATTGTAAAGCAAACTCAGGACCATTATCAGACCTGATTGCTTTAATATGTGTATGAAACTGAGTAAACACAAAATTGTAAAAAGATGGAAGTAAAGATGATGCATCAGATTTTTGTGATAATAAAAACACCCAGGTGCACCTACTATAGTCATCCACAATGGTAAGAAAGTACTTTGATCCATTTAAAGAAGGAGTAGAGTAAGGACCCCAGATATCAACATGAACCAATTCAAAACAAGAAGAAGAAGTATGAATGGAAGTAGGAAAAGGCAATCTTCTTTGCTTTGCAAGAGGACATATATTGCAATCAAAAGTACTTTTATTGTTGCAAGAAATTACATCGGGTACAAAAGAATGCAACAAAGCTAGTCTTTGTGCAGAAGGGTGGCCTAACCTACAATGCCAAAGACTAGAATTATTCATGACAGAAGCAGCATTACAAGTTTGGACAGAAACACCTGAGCTAAGAGGAGAGAACTTGGAAATGATGTCTAGGACAGATTGTGGAAGAATGACAGAAGATGTAGGTTGTAGAGTATAGAGACCTCCTTGCTTTTTACCCAACCTAATCATCCTCCAAAGTTGCAAGTCCTGAATTAAACAGAAATGTGAAAGGAAAATACAGCAGCAAGATGGAGACTAGGTTAGTTTATTAATAGAGACAAGGTTAAAAGAAAATGTAGGAATGCAAAGCACATTTTCTAGAATTAGACCAGAAGACAAGTGAACTGTGCCAATGTGAGTGACTTTGGCAACAGCTCCATTAGGTAACTGAACCGAAATTTGAACCACAGATGTGATGGATGTGAAAAATTGAAGTGAGTGAACCATATGATCAGTGGCTCCACTGTCTAAAATCCAGTCATTGGATGTAATGTGTGAAGTGTTGACATGAGAAGCAAAACTGAATATTGTAAAGAGTGAAAAGGTAACTTTGGAAACTGAGGAGAAGACCAAGTACCTAACATCTCATGCCCTTGAAGACCCTTGGATGGTTGTGTAATGACTGTAGCAACCTGATGGGTAGCAGAAGTAGACTCCTGTGGAATTTGTGTACCAAAGTGAGCTTGGGTATTCAACAAACTGAGAAACTGTTGATATTCTGCTCTAGTAAGATTGACACTCTCCTCAGAAACATCAGTAACAGCAACTGCGTTGGCAAAGGAATTTCCACCTTGTTGACCTTTGTTCTTAGACTTATAGCCAGGTGGATAACCATGTAGTTTGTAGCACTTGTCAACCACATGGCCCAAAAGCCCACAATGGGTACACTGAGGTCTGCCTGACTTACCCTTGTTGAATCCTCTAGTGAAAGGAGTATTGGTTCTGACTGCCAAGGCTGAGGATTCACTGGTTATCTTCCTTCCAAACTTCCTTTGTTTCTCATCTTGAAGCAAAAGAGAGAAAACCTTGCTTAATGAAGGAACAGGATCCATAAGCAGAATCTGTCCTCTCACTGAAGCATAGGTGTCATTAAGACCCATTAGGAAGGACATAACACACTCTTCTGCTTGATGTCCACATGAACAAGTCCTGTATTCAGAAAATTCTTGCCACAGACTCTTGAACTTGGTGTAATAACCATTGATAGTCAAATCTTCTTGAGTCAAAGAACAAATCTCTCTCTTTAACTCAAAGATACGAGGACCATTCCCTTATGCAAATCTATGTTGCAAATCCAACCAGACCTCCCTTGCTATCTTGAAATAAACCACACTAGGTTGCAAATCCTTCGAAACAAAATTAAACAGCCAAGCAAGAACAGTACTATTACACTTACACCAAGCGAAATAACAAGGGTGATCAATAAACTCAGGTTTTTGTATAGAACCATCAATGAAACCCAATTTTGTTTTAGCATCCAAGGCAATGAGAACAGCTCTACTCCAGGTACCATAATTCTCTCCAGTGAGATGTTGAACAACAAGAGAAACACCTGGATTGTCACTATTAGACAAGAAATAGGGATTGGAAGAGTTTTCCCACGGATGAATTGTTGGAATAGTTGGAACAGAGGTGCTTGATGTGCTATCAGCCATATCTACCAACTCAGATTTTGACTAAACAATCAAGATTGAGTATTCTACAATCAAGATTCACAAACACTGAACCAGGACAACAAAATCAAGCACTTTCAGTAATCCCAAAATTTCTTCAAGAATCAATAATGAATCCCACTGATCAACAAAAACCCTAAGATTTTACCACAGAATAGGATCCGAAGAAAAACCCAAATTCAATCTCACAATCCCTAGGCTTTGAATTCAATTGCCAAAAAACGCAAATGAAATTCAAGAACGAAATAGGGAAGAGACAAAAAAAACAGTGCAAGAATCAAGAATCAAGAGAAAAAGAAAAGAAATTTCTACTTGATTCGAAGGGATTAAGCACTGAAAGCAAAGAAACAAGTAAAAGATTGAACTAGTGAATTCAGAGAGTTTCAAAAAGTGCCAAATGAAGCTCTCAACTAGTTCTGCTCTAATACCATATCAGAATTCAAGCACATACGATCTCAACAATGGTGGAACTCATGGAAACCAGAAAAAATGAGAGAGAGAGAAAAGTTTGTATGTGAATGATTCTGTATATTAAATAAATGAACTCTGTTCCTTATATACAATGAGAATAGGCCGGTGTGATTAACTGACTATTCACAAGCTAATCTAACTAATTAACAATCTACCAATACAGAGTTAACACGTGTCTATTACCATCTAACTAATTACATCAAGGTTAAACTACTTGTAGCTCTAAAACCATCTATCCAACGACTTGTAGCTCTTCCGTTTCCTTCTTTCTATCTGCTGCTACTGCTACCTGCTCTGTAACCTGAAGCCTCAAGTGTCATGCTTTAACATGAGGCGTTTGCTAAGGCTACATAGAGATTCTAGGATTAATTGCAAAGATTTTGTACGTACATTCGACCTAGGTTAGATGCTACATAGTGGTTTTTTTTCCTTTGAAGAAGTTCTTCATATTTTCGTAAGTTTTTAACTTCATTACCAAATATATGTGTGTCAGTGTGTGCACGCGCCCACCCTGGCCTTTTGCTGCTTTTTTTTTTTTTTTTTTTTTGAGAATACTTAATATTTTTAAATTACTGTGTTGTGTTGGATTATTTGTTTGAAATACACATAACGTGTTCAATTAATTCAATTAATCTGATGATTAATTAATAAGTTATGAAGGTCATATATATGCCAGAAACGTCAAAAAATGGCATTACAAAAAAGACTCACAAATATCTTGCAACAAGAAGTCAACAACATTCTAAAACTTTTACACCTTCCAATCTCAATATGTCACATCATCTTATCACATATTAAAGAATAAATACAACCATGCTCAATCAATTCTATAAAGATGTGGTGCAAGATCCAAGTTTTATACCCTAAACTCAGCATTATCACATTATCATATCATATATTAAAAAATAGTCATAACCACATCAAATCAAATTTTTTTTTTTTTATAAATACATCAAATCAATTTTATTACCCATATAAAAATCCAACCAAACTGAGAGTTTATTAAGATATTATTAGGTGTGGTAAAATATATAAAAAGTTGATATGACAATCTCTTATTGGATGATGTAAATCATAGGTTTTACATCCCACCCTTACCAAATTTAGACTGAAAAAAATCCCACATTTTTTAAAAAAAATTTAAAAATAAACACAACAATTTTAAAAAGGTATCAATTCAAATCACATACTCATTTAATGTGACGTCATTAATAATAATACTTAAATAAAATGAATGTTGTATGGATACTTCACTGCATGTTATTATTTATTATATTTAAATATCATTTCATTCAAAGTCACACTATGCCATTTTTTAAATATATTTTACTCTACACATGGTGAGTTCATATTTTGAATTGAAAAGTTTTTGAAAAATTAAGATTTTATTTGAATAATTTACAAGTATGAAGCTTAATTTGAAATTGAAAGCTCGAAAACGTGTTGAAAAACACAAGAGCTATTTAGACCCCCCGATTAAAATTACAGCTCGATAGATTTTACACAACTTTAATACAAAGTGCGGAATAGTGTAAAAACGAGCGGATGAACAATTAAGCTACTCTAATCCATAAACTAAACAACACAGCAGTATAATGGAATTAAACAAGAGTAGGGAAGAAAGATGCAAACACAGAAAACACCGAGACGTGTTCTCGAAGAGGAAACCGAAGAACTCGGCGAAAAACCTCTCTGCCGCCCTCCAAGCGGAAATCGATCCACTAGACAATCAGTTGGGATACATGAGTAAGCAAGAGACCCCCCAAGCCTAATCTACCCGATGTACCTAAGCCCTCCAAGCTCCTACTCCAACAAGGCTTCTCGGAACCGTGTCTTGTCTAGCACCCCGGATCCCGCAACAAGCTCCATGTTGCATCTGCCATTCCAGGCTTCTTCCAATGCTTCCCAGCAGCACCAAAACGTCACTCAACACTCTCAAAAGGTGTGGTAAGTGTTTGGGCTATCAACCTCTCAATGGTGTGGAAATGGAGAGGGAAGGGTTGAGGAGATACCACAAGCAAGTGTATAGAGAAAGGTGGGGATGACAATCTCTAATTGCAAATGTGTTTGGCTAGGGTTTTCTCTCTGAAACATTCCTCAACATTTGTGGGTAATGGGGGTTTATATAGGATAGGTGCAAAATGTGTGAGTCAGTCAGTACAGGCTGGCAGAACAGCATGTCTCGCGGGTGTCTCGCGGGAAGGCCTTACCCGCGAGATACTCGCGAGAGACAGCTGTCTCCACCTGTCCTGACTCTTCGCATTCCAGCATGTGCAGGGCACATGCTTCACTTCGCGGGAAGCTTAGTCGCGACATACCCGCGAGATTCCATCAGCTTCCAAATTGCTGGAGTCTTCACACACTCTCTATCACACAACCCTTACATTAATTCCCACAACAAATACAGGGTATAAACAATTGATAATAATTACAATCAAATTTGGCACGGAATAAAAGCCAACAAAACACATAGTTGTAAATCACAACTTTACAATCTCCCCCTTTGGCTATTCCGTGACAAAACCCTAAAACAGACTCTAGACTTAAACGTGAGTTTGGGAACACAGGCAAAACTCACTCACACCTAATTTTAGATTCTGATAAGCTCTTGAAACATATGAACAAGTAACTCCTGAAACACAACAACAAAATATTATCATTGTATGCAGAAAACTTGAAAAGCATATGGAGCAATAAGCGCATGATCAAGCAAAATGAAATAGACACACTAGATCATGGCAAGATCAAACAAGTAATCACTATACACAAGCAATTACTATGCTCATTCACACAAGGAATGAACATCCGGATATGCAAGATGATAAACTCATTTGAAGAGTACCATTTGCAAATCCAACACTTAACCAATGCAAAATACTCGAAGTATTTGCATCTAGGAACAATCCTACTAGGGCACAAGAGTGTTCATCACTCAACCAATGCATAGAACGTATATGCATCTAGGAACAATCCTACACGGGCACAAGAGTGATGTAGTGAAGTAAATGTATGACATTAAACTTCAAGAACACAAGCATAAAGGCTGCATAAACAAGGTACAGAATATGCATGGCACAAACCATAAAAGCCTACAAACATGCAATAAACAAAACAACCCTTAAAGCTTACAAAAGCAACATGGGTACATGCAAAGTATGCTACAAAGCATAGAGAATATCACAAAAAGGAACATCTGAAATAATACTAAATAAAGCATAGTATCAAAGTTTTAAACCAAAAGCAGTAAAACAGTTATAAACACTAAAAATACTGAATAAAAACCGTCTTTAAAACCAATAACCAATGCTACTATGTTTCTAAACTATGCTCCCCCTATCGCTGTGCAAGCTCTTCTCCAGCTCCCTCTCAGAAATTTCTCCCCCTTTTTGACCGGAATGGCCAAAGGGCTAGAACCGATCGGACTCTGAATCTGAGCCATGAGCGGAGGACAAGTCCTAAACCTGTGATGCTAATGCGGTGATCTGTCCCTGAAGGTACGCGAACTGATCTGCTGTATGCTGCACATGGGAGTCAAGCACTGTAGACATCTGATCCATCTTAGCAAGCAACTGATCAAGTTTGCTTAAGCCTTGTGGTGGAGCAGAAGATGATGGCTTTGCAGAGGGCTCTGGAGCCGAGGTGAACCTATCAATCTCTTCCTCTGTATCTTCAGCTTCCTCCTGCTGAACCCGTCGTGGTGGTGGTATGGTATGCACACCAGTCTTGGAGCCTCTAATGTGTGCAGTGCTCCTAGTCAATGTATGACCACCAATGGGGTAATCCCTCGGGACAGCTGTGAGGCCACTAGGTAGCTTGAGCTTTGTCTTGGCAATCAGTCCCATGATCAAAGAGGGGAACGGCATCACAGTTCGGGAATTCTGCTTTGTGATGCTCTTCTTCAAGACATGCATGATGTGGCCACAAATGTCAATCTCTTTATGTGTATAGAGATCATACAAGAATCTTGTTCTCGGAGCAGATAGAGTGGTGAGATTGGTGACCGGATACAGATTGTGAATCATCACATAGCTTAGTGTCCTCATTTCTGGAGAGAACTTGAGAGTGTCCATGGATGATTTCTTCTGTACACCACCAAGGACTGTAATCATATCAACAATATTACCCATTCTGTCCTCATAAGCAACTGTGATTTGCTGCGATGGAGGACGAGTCTCCAAAAAGTCTTGGATGCTATCTCTTGTAATTTGAAACTCCTTGTG
Organism: Quercus aquifolioides; assembly: GCA_019022515.1. NCBI lineage: Eukaryota > Viridiplantae > Streptophyta > Magnoliopsida > Fagales > Fagaceae > Quercus > Quercus aquifolioides. Next base: position 3,649,651 of record CM032334.1, on the reverse strand, counting down.
TCTTACCCAGCACTCAATACAATCTCCGTTGACAATGGCATTAGAGAAGAACTCCTTGATAATCTCTGAATATACCACTCCAGTCGGGTTTAGCAGCTTGGTCCACGTTCTATCCTTGAACACTTTAGGGATGCAAGTGCCCTCAAGACTCTCTAACTGGACTACTCGTTCCAGTTAGAGACTCTTGAGGGCACTTGCATCCCTAAAGTGTTCAAGGATAGAACGTGGACCAAGCTGCTAAACCCGACTGGAGTGGTATATTCAGAGATTATCAAGGAGTTCTTCTCTAATGCCATTGTCAACGGAGATTGTATTGAGTGCTGGGTAAGACACAAGGAGTTTCAAATTACAAGAGATAGCATCCAAGACTTTTTGGAGACTCGTCCTCCATCGCAGCAAATCACAGTTGCTTATGAGGACAGAATGGGTAATATTGTTGATATGATTACAGTCCTTGGTGGTGTACAGAAGAAATCATCCATGGACACTCTCAAGTTCTCTCCAGAAATGAGGACACTAAGCTATGTGATGATTCACAATCTGTATCCGGTCACCAATCTCACCACTCTATCTGCTCCGAGAACAAGATTCTTGTATGATCTCTATACACATAAAGAGATTGACATTTGTGGCCACATCATGCATGTCTTGAAGAAGAGCATCACAAAGCAGAATTCCCGGACTGTGATGCCGTTCCCCTCTTTGATCATGGGACTGATTGCCAAGACAAAGCTCAAGCTACCCAGTGGCCTCACAGTTGTCCCGAGGGATTACCCCATTGGTGGTCATACATTGACTAGGAGCACTGCACACATTAGAGGCTCCAAGACTGGTGTGCATACCATACCACCACCACGACGGGTTCAGCAGGAGGAAGCTGAAGATACAGAGGAAGAGATTGATAGGTTCACCTCGGCTCCAGAGCCCTCTGCACAGCCATCATCTTCTGCTCCACCAGAAGGCTTAAGCAAACTTGATCAGTTGCTTGCTAAGATGGATCAGATGTCTACAGTGCTTGACTCCCATGTGCAGCATACAGCAGATCAGTTCGCGTACCTTCAGGGACAGATCACCGCATTAGCATCACAGGTTTAGGACTTGTCCTTCGCTCATGGCTTAGATTCAGAGTCCGATCGGTTCTAGCCCTTTGGCCATTCCGGTCAAAAAGGGGGAGAAATTTCTGAGGGGGAGCTGGAGAAGAGCTTGCACAGCGATAGGGGGAGCATAGTTTAGAAACATTGTAGCATTGGTTATTGGTTTTAAAGACGGTTTTTGTTAGGTTCTAAGGTCTTAGGATTTTATGTATTTAGAACTCTAATTTGTAATGTTGGCAAACCATGATCAAAACATTGTATTTAGTCTTGTTTAGGCTTGCTCAAAGTTGGTTTATTATTGTACAGTTGGAATCGAGTGGCTGCAGAAGTACTTGGGACTTTTGGCCTGGCTCGATCGATCGAAGATTAGACTCGATCGATCGAAAATCGCACAGGTTGAATTTTTTGCAGAATTTCCAACTCAGCCCTACTTCATTAAACGTTTAGGGTTTTATGTTTTTACCCTAGGTATATAAACAAAACCCTAGCCACGTTTTTGAGGTTGTCCATATTGTTATTGTTGCTCATATTTTCTGTTTTGTGTAAATCTCTTGTGAGATCTTAGAGGAGCTTTCCTTTACACAAAGCTTAGGATTTTCAAGGTAGAGATGATTTCAACATCTTGAAGATCAACTTAGTTGCAACCATTGGAACTTAAAAGAAAAGCAAGCGGGGAGCTTGTAGCTGATTGAGGAATTCAAGAAAGAAGTAGTCCGTGGATTCGGAGCCTGCGCGTGGTCGTGTCAGGAAGTTCGTACTGGTGGGTAGCATTAGGAAGTCGAGCGGGGAGCTTGTAGTCCTTCTGTAAGAACTTCAATTCTTTCATAGTGAATTCTTGTTTGCCTTGAGGATCGGTGGGTCAAATCCTCCCCAGGTTTTTACCGTGTGGTTTCCTGGGTGATCATATCTTGTGTTCTTTATTATTTCCGCTGCTTTAATTGTTTTATATACATGATATGATTATTTGATTGTTTTAACCTAGAATTGCTTAATTTGACTAAGTAACAACTTGGCTAATTAATCTAGGCTACGCAATCTGGTTGTTTTGGGGTCTAAATAACCTGTCAGTTTTTATTCAGTATTTTTAGTGTTTATAACTATTTTACTGCTTTTGGTTTAAAACTTTGATACTATGCTTTATTTAAGTATTATTTCAGATGTTCCTTTTTGTGATATTCTCTATGCTTTGTAGCATACTTTGCATGTACCCATGTTGCTTTTGTAAGCTTTAAGGGTTGTTTTGTTTATTGCATGTTTGTAGGCTTTTATGGTTTGTGCCATGCATATTCTATACCTTGTTTATGCAGCCTTTATGCTTGTGTTCTTGAAGTTTAATGTCATACATTTATTTCACTACATCACTCTTGTGCCCGTGTAGGATTGTTCCTAGATGCATATACGTTCTATGCATTGGTTGAGTGATGAACACTCTTGTGCCCTAGTAGGATTGTTCCTAGATGCAAATACTTCGAGTATTTTGCATTGGTTGAGTGTTGGATTTGCAAATGGTACTCTTCAAATGAGTTTATCATCTTGCATATCCGGATGTTCATTCCTTGTGTGAATGAGCATAGTAATTGCTTGTGTATAGTGATTACTTGTTTGATCTTGCCATGATCTAGTGTGTCTATTTCATTTTGCTTGATCATGCGCTTATTGCTCCATATGCTTTTCAAGTTTTCTGCATACAATGATAATATTTTGTTGTTGTGTTTCAGGAGTTACTTGTTCATATGTTTCAAGAGCTTATCAGAATCTAAAATTAGGTGTGAGTGAGTTTTGCCTGTGTTCCCAAACTCACGTTTAAGTCTAGAGTCTGTTTTAGGGTTTTGTTACGGAATAGCCAAAGAGGGAGATTGTAAAGTTGTGATTTACAACTATGTGTTTTGTTGGCTTTTATTCCGTGCCAAATTTGATTGTAATTATTATCAATTGTTTATACCCTGTATTTGTTGTGGGAGTTGATGTAAGGGTTGTGTGATAGAGAGTGTGTGAAGACTCAAGCAATTTGGAAGCTGATGGAATCTCGCGGGTATGTCGCGACTAAGCTTCCCGCGAAGTGAAGCATGTGCCCTGCACATGCTGGAATGCGAAGAGTCAGGACAGGTGGAGACAGTTGTCTCTCGCGAGTATCTCGCGGGTAAGGCCTTCCCGCGAGACACCCGCGAGACATGCTGTTCTGCCAGCCTGTACTGACTGACTCACACATTTTGCACCTATCCTATATAAACCCCCATTACCCACAAATGTTGAGGAATGCTTCAGAGAGAAAACCCTAGCCAAACACATTTGCAATTAGAGATTGTCATCCCCACCTTTCTCTATACACTTGCTTGTGGTATCTCCTCAACCCTTCCCTCTCCATTTCCACACCATTGAGAGGTTGATAGCCCAAACACTTACCACACCTTTTGAGAGTGTTGAGTGATGTTTTGGTGCTGCTGGGAAGTATTGGAAGAAGCCTGGAATGGCAGATGCAACATGGAGCTTGTTGCGGGATCCGGGATGCTAGACAAGACACGGTTCCGAGAAGCCTTGTTGGAGTAGGAGCTTGGAGGGCTTAGGTACATCGGGTAGATTAGGCTTGGAGGGTCTCTTGCTTACTCATGTATCCCAACTGATTGTCTAGTGGATCGATTTCTGCTTGGAGGGCGGCAGAGAGGTTTTTCGCCGAGTTCTTCGGTTTCCTCTTCGAGAACACGTCTCGGTGTTTTCTGTGTTTGCATCTTTCTTCCCTACTCTTGTTTAATTCCATTATACTGCTGTGTTGTTTAGTTTATGGATTAGAGTAGCTTAATTGTTCATCCGCTCGTTTTTACACTATTCCGCACTTTGTATTAAAGTTGTGTAAAATCTATCGAGCCGTAATTTTAATCGGGGGGTCTAAACAGCTCTTGTGTTTTTCAACACGTTTTCGAGCTTTCAGAAATCATAAATATAATTAAATTTTTTTTATGGAATTGGCGGGTTAAACACAGTTGACTAGGAGAGCACTATCGAGGGGAGTGACTTAAGGTCTGTTTGGATACCGCTTATTTTGTTGAAAACTGAAAACACTATAGCAAAATAATTTTTAGATATGCGCATAGTGCTGTGAGACCCATTTTTAATGAAAGTTTTGTTGAAAAAAGAGGTTTGTGGATCTCGTGAACAGTGCACAAGACCCACTGGAAAAGCTTAAACGCGCTTCTCAAAAAAAATAAAAAAAGGAAAATGCAGGCGCACAAACGCGGCACCAGAAACACAATCCAAACGCACAATTAGTCTAACGCTATAATTTAAGTTGACTAAAAGTCATATAGTCAATTCTGGTCATCACCTTCAAAAAATGGGTACTTGTATCAACTATAACTATTATTAAGAGTCCATTTGGAAATAACTCATTTAGCTGAAACTGAAAACTTTTTGCTGAAAGTATTGTAAATATAAACTAAAAGGTAGCTGAAATAGTAGAATATGACCTATGAATAATACCAAAAAGTACAAAGGGACCCATGAATAGTAGCAAAAATAAGCTAAATTGTAAAAAAATAAACTGGTTTTTTAAGTCAATACCAAACGCAACTTAAGTATTAACAAGGTTATCACTACCGCACACACTTGGTGCGATGGTTACTCCATAAATATAAGTGCTTGTGGAGTGTGGAATGCAAGAGCCGAAGTTCAAGTCTTCAGGAAAGAGTTTCACACACATATACACTTAAATTAGACTATAGTAGAATTTCTATAATGTTACCTTAGCTAATGTTCATAAATCATTTTACTAAGAACACACATGTCAACGTGTGTAAAATAACATAAGGGGTGAATTTTTCATATTTAAGCTCAAAAATCACCCACATAAGTCAATGTAAAAGTGTGTAAGCTTACATTGTTGTTACTCTAACCATATAACTATACATGACTACTGTAATTTTATATCTAAATATTTTATTAATTTCTTCAATTTTCTATTCTTTTCTTATTATTTCATCTCTCTCCCTCTCCCCGCTTCTTCACTCACACTGTCTCTTAGATAAATCCACCCACCACCGCACATAACATAAGTCAATCTAAAAGTGTGTAAGCTAACATTGTTGTTACACTAACCAAATATATATACATGACTGTTGTAACTTTATATCTGAATATTTCATTGATTTCTTCTGTAGGGGCTCGTTTTGTCGTAGATCCCCCAGCAATAAATTTGTTTAGAGAGTGGGTCGTAGGGTTCGGCGCCAACAGGCTTGCCACCGGCTCGCCTGAAGCGTTCCTCCTTCTTGGGGGCTTCTTCTTTGTTCTTATTGTCTTGGGGGTTGCTCCTCGGATGGCCGAGGAGCCCCCTACTCTGAAGGGCTCCTTGCATTTATATACCCTCTTTGGCCAATCCTAGCCTTCCAACTGTCAGTCATCCAGACCACTGCTTAAGGACTTGTCCCATCAGCCACGTTTCCCACCGTACTGTGGATCGCGGCACCCTAGGTTCCGCCGTCCAGGAGTCCTCTCAACACTGAGATTGCCAGGGGAGTTAGGTAGACGTATTAAGTGTGGATGTGACCGCCTGTACTGGGATCAGGATAGGTATGCCGAGGACAGGGTTGTCCTCGGCGCGGCCGAGAGGGCCGAAAAGTCCCTAGGCAGCTGCCTGGGATAGCCATTGATCCTCGGCGTGGGCCTTGGGCCAGTCTAGAGGTGGGCCGAAAAATTCCAGGCCCCTCGGGCCCCACATCTTCAATTTTCTATTCTCTTCTCATTTTTATAAGTTCTCATCTAGGTTCACCACTAAAATCAAATTTTTACTTACTACTATCAATCTGTCATATCAATAGGTGTGAAAAATTTTGTCAATTTTTTTTGTGTCTATAGAACTTCTAAAAAAAAAAATTGCATAGGTAATTAGAAATTTTGTATCTAAAACAAGATAATAGAATTTAAATTTTTTTTTTTTTAAAGTCACATTTAAATATATAAAAAGCCTCATTTTAGTTTTTGCCTAAGGCCTCCAAATGCTTCAAGCCACCCTTGGGTGGCTAGGTGTTGTTGGGTTGCGGTAGTGGATGGATTTATATGAGAGATAGTGAGAACGAAGAAGAGGGGAGAGGGAGAGAGATGAAATAAAGTTTTCCAACTTAACTGTTGTAAAAAATATTGTGAAATTTTTTTATCTTGCTCTTTTTTTTTTAATTTTTATAAGAAATGCTGCATTCACAACATTTTCATAACAAATCCTAGGTGTTAAGTTGTTACTAATTATAATTTGAACCAATCACTGAAATTACTTTTTTACTCACTAATAACAGTTAGTAACAATTTGTCACTTAGGATTTGTTGTGAAAAATGTTGTAGACTCATTTCTCTCTCTCTCTCTCTCTCTCTCTCTCTCTCTCTCTCATTTGATAAAAAAATATTATTTTATGTATTGGCTAATATTTGAGCTTAATTAATACTATTACAATGAAAAAAATAACTCTATTAGTTAAAATTTGGGGGATTTTTTTACTTGAGCGCCTTAGGTGAGTGCATCATTCACCTATACTATTGAGCCGCCCCAGTAGCCACCACCACCACAAGTCACAACCCATTACAAAATTTGATCATCCTATCACAAACCTCGATCGACCCATCAACCGAGAAACCTAAATCAAACCTAAACCCAAAATCAAATTTGATCAGCAACCACACAATGGTAATCCAAAATCAATCCCATCAATGGAAATTTGGTGATGTGGGCCTCACATTGAGAGAAGACATACAATGAGAGAGACCTGAGGTCTTGCTCATTTTGGTGATGTGGGTGTTCAGTCTTGCCATGGCCGAAGTCATTGAGGGTGGCATAAGAGAGAGAGAGAGAGAGAGACGATGGAATATAAAGAAAAGTAACGAATAAAAAAAAGAAAAATAATAATAATAATAAGTAGTTATTTAAATAAAATAGAATGTAGAATAAATAATTTGATATGAGTATTTTTGTAAAGTAGTTGTGTAAAATAGAAAAAAAAATGTAAATTCTTATGCTAAAATGGACATAAATTTTTGCATGAGCTGAATCAGCTGATATGAATGTTCTAATGACTAATGGACAAAATGAAAATATAGAATTTGGGATAACTTTGGCAGAGAAGCAAATCTCATGTAAAAAAAAAAGTGACTTAAACTTTAAAATTTACCTGGAAGAGGAGAAGATGGGATGAGCATTGAAGACGGGTTAATAATTGTATATTTGTATTTAGCATTATATACTATTATTCTATCCCTTGTAATAGCAAGCTAATTGTTTCTTGTCCATGGGATTATTAAATATGATTTGCGAAAAAAAATTGACTTGAACTGGACTCAAATAAATCCGAATCATGTTGTGTTGGGTTATAGATGTGGGACAGGGATGAGCCTCTTCTGATTAGACCCGACCTGCATTGTATTTGTTGCTATCCCAAAGAAACTGTGAAGACAATTGAATTCTACGTCTATGCTTTCTAGTCTTGGTGGTGTTGTAATGTAAGACAGCCGGAGAATTAACAGTGCCACAAGACTCGTTCTTCACCCTAAGTAAAACTCTGTAAAAGTCTAGAAGGATTACTTGGGTTGGCTCCCTAAAAAATAAAATAAAAAAACTTGTTGGCTGACTTGGGTCTTTTTCTTTCCTTTAATTAGGATCCGTTTGGATACAGTTTATTTTGCTGGAAACTAAAAATTAAAAACTGAAAATACCGTAACAAAATAATTTTTAAATGTGTAAATAGTGTCATGGGACCCATTTTTAATATTTTTTTCTGAATAAAATAGTTGTGAATCTCGTAAACAGTGCATGAAAAGTGCTCTATGTCTCCTAAAACAGTAAAACGCGTGCATAAAAATAAAAAATAAAAAGAAAAAGGCGCATGCGTTGATGCGAATTCAAACATATGCTAAATGTACTACCCAAGAGTCCCTTTTTCTTTACTTTTTTTTTTTAATTTTTAAATAATATATATGTACAAACACCATGCTCCTTCAGTATATATAGTGAAGTGAAACAAGATTTCAGCACCTCTCAATTCAATAGTCATAGCTCCCTTAAGCTCTCCCCAAAAGTTTCCTTCTCTCCACACGCCCAAAAAAAAAAAAAAATGCTCCTAAATTTTGTTGTTATCATAAAGATCATGGATAACATCCCGTCCCAGCATCCATACATCCAAGCTGCAAGTCAGTTCAGCCAATTGGCCCAATTCTGCTACTATCACAACAAAGCCATTAGACTCTTACTCTCAGTCTCAGCCTTATCTATCTTATTTTCTAGCTTTTCATTACTCCCTTTCCTTCTCCACTCCTTTCATGTCCACAACATTTCAGCTACTTTACCCATGAAACTCTTTGGCAACACAAATGACAAGAACTACATGTTCCTACTTTGCAATGGACTCCTACTTTTTATAGTCAAGAATTCCGGTCTGGTTGGGAATTTTCATTCTCAATCAGGGGATAATCTTTATCTTAATGAAGAACATGGCATCAAAAATGGACATAGGCAGCAATCAGTACCTGAACTATCAGAGAATAAGGCATTAGATTTGGATGAAAGTAAAATTGTAGTTATGGAGGTTGAAGAGGAACAAGTAATAGCAAATGGGTCTTTGTCATTGATTACAGTAGTAGGAGGAGGAGAAAATGAGCTTTTGACTATGCAAGAAGAAGAAGAAGAAGAAGAAGAAGAAGATGGGTTTGGGCTACTGAGTACAGAAGAGCTAAACAAAAGATGTGATGATTTTATAAGAAAGGTGAAAGAAGAAATCAAATTTGGAGCCAAACAATTGATCGTAGTTTAGTTTTGGCAATCAAAAGCCACACTGTGCTAGTCAATCACCCTGTTGGTGTAAGATGTCTGTGACTTGTAATTTATTGTGCGTTTGGATTGCGCTTGCATTTGGGTGTTTTGGCGTTTCCTTTTCTTCTTCTTCTTTTTTTTTTTTTTTTATGCATGCATTTCAAGATGCTATATGTACTGTTCAGTAGGTCATGTGCACTGTTTATGGGACCCACAAATACTTTATTAAAAAAAACATTAAAATTAAGTCCCTCGATACTATTTACATATTTAAAAATTATTTTGCTACGTTATTTTCAGTTTTAGTTTTAGTTTTAGTTTTCCTTTTTCTGGAAGGTCTCTCTATGACTTGTAATTTCTTCTTTACATGTCTCTAGCTTATGAGTAGAGTTTTACTCTCCTAAGTCCCAGCCCTCTATTGTTCTAATTCAAATTTAGTTTAAGCCTGTGTAATAGTAATAAACTTAAGCTTTTTAAATTCTTCGTCATTTCCATCCATTTTTCTGTACAGTAAAAGTATCCTTCGGAAGCGCAGCATGAGGTGGGTTTTTGCTTGTAATCAACATCATTAAATGTTAAATATAAAGACCAAGACCGTCTTTTTAAGTTAATTTCAACTATCGACTAAGGGCTGTGCGTAAGACTTTGAAGGTGTATAATATATGTGAATAGATTAAAAAATATATATTATCAATCATTGAATAAATAAATTAAGTAACTTTTGAACAAATTTGAGTTTGTTTTGACAAGAAAATAAATGAAACTTGAACATGTAGTCTAACTTGAAAATAAACTCAAATATGGCTCATATTTAAAATAAAATTAAAAGAATCAAATCAACCCCAATTTTTAATACAAACCTAGTTGAAGGTGAGATAGTCCTGTAAACTAAGCCCTATTTTTGTTATTTGTTTATGTAGGTTACAGGAATTTAAATAAGGTATTTGTGCCACGTGTCATACCCATGGCCGAGGGGGCCATTATCTTGTCGAGGAAGTCACACGCTTGGACAGTAAGGCCACGTCAGTGGCACGTTACCATAAGAGATCACACTGTAGAGAAAGAGCTTCGGGGAAGGGGTTAGCCCTGACATGACTGAAGGGATGGTGGCACCATATTTAATGCATCCCACCAAATCTCTTGGCTACATTTATGTGGAGAATACCCCTGAACAGTGCTGTCTTGGCTGCCCCAACTCACAAAGGGCTTGGGAAGATGTCTGATGGGACAAGCACTCAAGTAGTGGCCTGGACGATCAACAAATGAAGGGTCAAGATCATCTAAAGGGAGTTGTATAATGTAAGAGACCCTCCAAGGAGAGGGGATCGGAAAATCTATAGAGAACACACTATAGCAACAAGAACTGAAATTGTATCCAAGTCTAAAAGAACTATATTCAAGAATCATTCTCCTCGGACTTCGCCGAGGAACGATTTCCTTACTTAGAACTTGTCTTTCTTGGTTTTCCTAATATCTTTAACCCACTGTGTGTGTTGCATGATCCATTGAAACCTAGTTTTTAAGCTCATTCTCTACAAATTCATTGTGTGAGCCTCTTTGGGCCTGAATCCTTCTACCCTTTGGGCTCAGGAACCAAAACGTCGCCCTTACAATTGGCGCCGTCTATGGGGAGCTTGAGCTTTAGTGAGTTCAACGTCCAACCATGGTAGGATCAGGGCAAGACCGAGAACAGTCTATTGGTTTCCAACGTCAAGATCAGTTCCTCAACCTTGAGCGAATGAGGGACCGCGAGGTTAGTGTGCACACCATGCATACTAGCAGGAGCTAGTCTCAAGGCGGGAGTTACATCTCTCATGAGGAAAATACCAGAAGCATGCAATTGGAAATTAACCATCTTCGCAGGAGGCTACGCCACGAGCGACGGAGAAGAACTCCCTCAAATTCTAACCCCTCTTCTGATGATGATGGAGATGGTAGCTACAGGCCCAAGTCCAAGACTCCTCCCAGTGAGTCTTTTTCATACGATGAGGACCGTCATTACAAATGGAGGAGTAAGAGTCCATCTCGCGAAGGTTTGGGCAATGATGCTATGAGCAAGGCTCTTAACCAAATCTCTAAATCACCGTTTACGCGTAAAATTGAAGGGAAAAAGCTTCCTCGGAGGTTTACTCAACCAACATTCACTGTGTATAATGGCAGAACGGGCCCTGTGGAGCACGTCAGCCACTTTAACTAGAGAACGGTCGTTCACTCCTGGAACGAAGCCTTGATGTGCAAAGTGTTCCCATCCAGTTTGGGGCCCACGGCGATGAGATGGTTCGATGGTCTGAAAAAAGGTTCTATTAGCACCTTCAAGGAGCTTACTAAGGCCTTTAGGGCTCGTTTTGTGACTTGCAATAGGGTTCCTCGGCCCTTGGATTCCTTGCTGCCTATGACCATGGGAGTAGGGGAGGCTCTGAAAATGTATTTTGACAGGTACTGGGAGATGTTTAATGAAATAGATGGAAACTTTGATGACATGGCTATAAGGACTTTCAAGGTCGGCTTGCCCACCGAGCATGATCTGAGAAAGTCTTTGACCAGGGAACCGGTTAGGAGTGTGCGTCAGCTCATGAACCGTATTGATGAGTATAAGCAGGTCAAGGAGGACTAGTAATAAGGAAAGGGGAAAGCTAAAGTGGTCCCTTAGGATAGGAGGGACTTCAAGTCGGATAGGTACAATAACAACTGACCTCGGAGAGACTTTACGAGGCATTCTGGGTCTACTACTACTCAGGTAGTCAATACTATGTTCCAAGAGCCAGTACACCAAATCCTAGAGAAAATTAAGAAAGAGCCATACTTTCAGTGGCCGAACAAGATGGGAGGAGACCCCACGAAGCGCAACCAAAGTCTTCACTACCAATACCACCAAGAGCGGGGGCACACTACTGAAGATTGCAGGACGTTGTGGAGTCACTTGGAGCAGTTGGTTAAAATGAGGAAGTTAAAGCAATTCCTATATCAGCCCAATGGACAGGGTAGTCAGGCAGGGTTGGGGGCTCAGAGAGATGCTTCTATAAGACCACTTTTAGGTACAATTAATGTCATTCTTGCTACTCTAAGGAGAACTAGTTTCCGACCATCCAGGGTGATATTTATAGCTCAACCATTTATCGAAGACTTACCCCCCGATTCGAAGAGGAGTAGTGTGGAGGTCCGACCAGCTTTGAGCTTCTCCGATGAGGACAAAGTTGGAACCTTGCAGCCACACGATGATGCCCTAGTAGTTACTCTCAGGATAGGAGGATATAATGTGAAGAGGGTGCTAGTAGATTAGGGCAGCGGTGCAGAGATCATGTATCCTGACCTATTTAGGGGACTGAAGCTAAGGCCCGAGGACCTAACCTGCTATGACTCCCCTCTGATAGGGTTTGATGGGAAGATTATCTTCCCGAGGGGCCAAATTAGATTGCCTATTCAGGCAGGGTCAAAAGTCGTAAAAGTGAATTTTATCGTAGTAGATGCTTACTCCCCCTATACTGCTATTGTGGCAAGACCTTGGTTTCATGAATTTGGAGCCATGTCTTCCACCCTTCACTTGAAAGTGAAGTACTCGTGGGGGGACTGGGTCAAGGAGCTAGTTGGAAGCCAGTCTGTGGCTAGGCACTGCTTGGTAGCTACAATTAGACATTAGGCTGAAGGTGAACCCTCGGTGTCCACCGAGCAAGATTTATAGAAATCAAGGGTGCCAGTGTTGTCTACGGGGGAAGTGGCAGAAAGGGCTAAGTGCGAGCAACTAGAAAAAGTTATTATTGGCGACGATAAGGAGAAGTTCTTTCAAGTCGAAGTTCAGCTGCCTCCTCGAGAAATGCAAGAGCTAATGGATTTTCTTAGAAAAAATATTGATGTATTTGCGTGGAGCGCCTACGATGCCCCTAGGGTAGATCTATATTTCATTTGCCACCATTTAAACGTCAATCCATCTGCCATCTCCAAGAAGCAACCACCTCGGCACTCATCTTGGGAACATTATGATGCTGTCAATGGGGAAGTACTCAAGCTCAAACGGGCTGGGGCCATAAAGGAGGTATTCTACCCCGAGTGGCTGGCCAACATAGTGGTGGTGAAGAAGAAAACTGGGAAATGACGAGTGTGTATGAACTTTACAGATTTAAATAAAGCTTGCCCAAAAGACCCTTTCCCCCTACCTCAGATAGATCAATTAATGGACGCTACTGTAGGTTATACTCGGATGAGCTTTTTGGACACCTTTCAGGGTTATCATCAGATACCGTTAGCTTTGGACGATTAGGAAAAGACTGCTTTTCTTACACCCACTGGGAATTACCACTACAAAGTAATGCCCTTCGAATTGAAAAATGCAGAGTCTACCTACCAGAGAATGATGACCAGGATATTTGAGCCTCAGTTGGGCAAAAATATTGAGGTGTACATAGATGATATGGTGGTAAAGAGTAAAGTAGAGTCTGAGCATATAGATGACCTCGGGAATATTTTTGAGATACTGAGGAAGCATAAACTGTGCCTTAATGCCGCTAGGTGTTCTTGGCGTAGGCTTTGGCAAATTTCTGGGTTATATGGTTATCCACCGCGGAATCGAAGTTGACCCTGATCAGATTAGAGCCATTAACGACCTGCAGCCTCCTCGGAATCCCAAAGAGGTCCAGAAGTTGATAGGAATGACTGCCGCTTTGAATCGATTCATCTCTCGGTCAACGGTCAGGTGTAGGCCCTTCTTCCAATTGTTGCATAAGTGGAAGGGATTTGAATGGACGAAAGAGTGTTCCTCGGCCTTCCAGTAGTTGAACGAATATCTTTCCTGACCACTTATTATGTCCAAGCCCGAACAAGAGGAGGTTTTATTCGTTTACATTGTTGTAGCCTCACATGTGGTGAGTTTGGTACTATTGCGGGATGATGATAGGGTGTAGAAACCAGTTTATTATGTGAGCAAATCATTACATAAGGCAGAGATTCGCTATTTATCATTGGAGAAGACCATCTTGGCAGTAGTGCATGCTACACGGAAGCTTCCACATTACTTCCAGAATGGTTCTGACACAACTCCCTCATTACACGGAAGCTCCCACAGTAGTGCAATAGTGGTTCTGACCCAACTCCCTCTCCGATCACTGCTTCAGAAAGCTGATTACATAGAAGGGTTGCAAAATGGGCAACGATCCTAGGAGCTTTCAATATTAAATACATGCCTCGCACCTCTATAAAAGACCAAGTCCTTGCAGATTTAGTGGCTGAGTTTGCCGAGCCTTCATTTGAAGAAAACGGTGAAAGGCCGAGCATGGATGGAAAATCAGTTGGGATGATCTCCTTACAAGACCTCTATCTTGGAAGGTGTATGGTGACGGTGCAGCAAACCAAAGGGGATCAAGAGTGGGGCTGGTTGTAATATCTCCTGAAAAGATCATCATTGAGAAATCCCTAAGACTGGACTTCTCGACCACGAACAATGAGGCTGAGTACAAGGCTTTATTGGTGGGAATGGCTATGGTTCAGAAAATGGGAGAAAGAACAGTGGAGATGTTTTCAGATTCGAGGTTGGTTGTAGGCCAAGTAAAGGGAGAACTGACAATTAGGGATGTAAGAATGCAAGAGTACTTGAACCAGGCTAGGCTCTTGCAATCAGGATTTGAGTCTTTTTCCCTACACCAAATCCCTTGAAGCAAAAATATGCATGCTAATTCCCTTGCCACTCTTGCAACCTCCTCGGCACAAAGTCTACCTCAGGTCATCCTGGTCGAGGATCTATGCAACCCTACCGAGATGAAAAGGGAGAAAGTCCAGATTCATCAACTTAGGGTGGGACCTAGTTGGATGGATCCTATTGTCTTATTCCTTAAGGATGACATCTTGCCCGAGGAGAAGGGGGAGGCTGACAAAGTGCAAAGGATGGCTCCCCGATTTTGGCTGTCTGAGGACCAAAAGTTGTACAAGCGCTCTTTTTCTGGGCCATATTTGCTATGCATCCATCTTGAAGCAATGAAACCACTCTTAGAAGAGTTGCACGAAGGGATTTGTGGAAGCCATATAAAAGGTAAATCCTTGTCTCACCGGGCCTTTCCTCAAGGATATTGGTGGCCCGATATGCAAAAAGAAACACAAGAATATGTGAAGAGGTGTGAAGCAATGAAGCCACTCCTAGAAGAGTTGCACGAAAGGATTTGTGGAAGCTATATAAGAGGCAGATCCTTGTCTCACCGGGCCTTTACTCAAGGATATTGGTGGCCCAATATGCAAAGAGAAACACAAGAATACGTGAAGAGGTGTGACCAATGTCAGAGATTCGCTCCCAACATTCATCAACCATGAGGCATTCTTAATCCTCTGTCTAGTCATTGGTCTTTCGTTTAATGGGGCTTGGACATTATGGGACCCTTCCCCAAAGCAACAGAAAACAGGAGATGGCTTTTGGTCGACACTGATTACTTTACCAAATGGGTTGAAGCTGAGACACTGGCAAACATTAGGGACATGGATACCAAAAGGTTTGTGTGGAAGAACATTGTCACTCGGTTTGGGATTCCTCATACCTTCATCTCAGACAACGGACTTCAGTTTAATAGCAAAGCTTTCAGAAAGTATTGTTGTGAATTGGGTATCATGAATAAGTATTCCACTCCAACTTATCCCCAAGGGAATGGGCAAGCCGAGGCTGTCAATAAGGTCATAGTGAATGGACTCAAGAAGAGGTTAGATGATGCAAAGGGCAAATGGGTGGATGAGCTTCCACATGTCCTCTGGACATATCGGACTACCCCTCGCAGGTTGACAAGGGAGATGTAACACCCCGACCCAATTTTATAATTAAACTATGTGTTTTAATGGTTAATTATTATTTTAAGCCACGTTTTTCCTATAATTAATATAAGAGTATTTAATAAGCATATTATCTTATAATACCTTTGAATAAGAATTGTAAAGATTATAAATAATTTAATGGCTAATTGTATTATAGATATATACTAAGTATGTACAAACTATATTAAGTGGTTAAGTTATGAGATATATATATATATATATAGTTGTTGGACTATATTAAGTAGTTAAGTTATGATATATATATATATATATATATATAGTTGTAGGTGTTTTAATTAAGCATGATGCATGAGATAGTATAGTAGAAATTCCACCACATGCAACCAATGGAAATTCAACACATGCAAGGCCAAAGTTTCATGCATGATGACAAACTCCAAAGACCAAGACTTGGCCATGCAATCACCAAGTTCCACCTCATTGCTTCTTTGACTCTTCTCAAGCAACTATAACTTCCAAGAAGCTTTTTACCTCTCCATTTCATACGGGTCCAAGCAAAATCTGAATTCCTCATTCACTTTACTCTCTTTTCTCTTAAGGAAAGGGCTAGGAAGCTCTCTTGAGTCTCCTCTCAAGTCCACGGTCCACACCTTAAAAGAAAGACAAGACTCATCTCATCTCTCATTCACACTTTCTCAAAGAAGCTAGAACAATCAAGAAACTCCCTCCCTCTCATGCCTACGGGTCCAACACCAAAAAGAAAGAAAACTCTCTCAAGCTCTCTACCTCTAATTCCCCTCAAGAACAAGAAACTTGGTAAGGGCTAGCTACTCTCATCTTAGAATCCATGATTTCTTTAAAGAATTTTAGTAATGGTATTTGTGGTTTGTGAAATTAGGAAATCATGAACTTGTAATTTATATATATATATATATATATATATGTGCTGTTTTAAGAAGCTTTGAAATTGTGTTGGTGATTTGTTGAAGGTAGATTGGGGTTTTTACTAATTAATGATTGTATATGATTAAGGAAGTAAGATAAAGTCAGGATGAGTGCTTTTGATGTTACTGCTGGGATTTTTGGTTGTATGTAATTTTGCTCTAAATTGTTAAATGACTATATATAAGTCTTTTCTAACATGTCTAATGAGTGCATAAAAATCCCCATATGAAAATACCATCCTTTGATAATTTTTTGTGAATTTACAAGAAAATGTTTCAAAACTGTCTCTGTGACAGATTCTGTGTTTATGCATGGTAAATTATGTATTAAATTGTATACAATGAATTTGGATGCTAAGGTTATTTTCTATGAAAGCTAAGACATGTACGGTTGTTATGGAAGTGGTCTCACAGCATTTGGATCAATATAAAGACAATGGTTTAATTTCTAAATTATATGAAATTCTGTCAGGACAGATTTGAGTATGCTGTATTGTATGATTTTTAGTAAATTATGGTTTTATTTTTTGACCACGAAATTTTTATGGTATATACTGGACATACAGGGGAATTTCTCTGTAAAATTGCATGAGGTTTGGATGTGAATTGGTAGTCCATTTGTATTTTATAAGTAAAGTATATGCTGCTGGAATGAAACAGTGAACAGTAAGGGACATGCCTAACTTTGAGGATTTAATTCTAAAGTTAGGGTGAATGATTTGAGCTATAATTTATTATGCTCATCATATGATATTTCTGGATCATAGAGTAATTTTGTATAACTTGGTTTAAGGTTTAGTACTCAAAGGAGGGATTCTAAACCATTCAACGGTTGTATTTATGAAGTTGTTTTGTTGAACATGTTGTATGTTTCCTTAAGAGTGTATATGGTTACATGACAATGCTTAAAACAGTGTATATTTATGCATGCATTATTGTCCTAAGCTCAAAGTACCCTTTGAAATGAAGCTGGCTCTTCTAGAGTTATGAGATAAATATGAGAATGATGGCATTTCTTTAGGTTGGTACATTATTTGTTGACGTGTGCATAATATGTTTGTGGGAACCTCATTGAGGTGGGATTAGGATTTCCTTGATTCTAAGAGATAGGCTTTGAGATGAATGTGTAAGTTATGATAAGAAGTAATTGATAGTAATAAGCCTTGATTTTGGTTTAGGTGTTACCAGTCGCCAAGTCTAAACTCATTCGACTTTAGGCTCTCGGTTCCTCTGCTTTCAGGTAAGGGATAAGTTATATGGGCATTTGGTAAGTCATGAGGTTATTTTAAAGTATATTATGCATTAAAAGCTTTTTGATTAGAGATATGGCATATAATCATTATTCAGACAAAGATATGTTCGTGGGCTTTCGAAACCCTATGCATATGATTTAAGCATATTGATGCTATGACTAATTCCATGAACATGATGTTTAAAGAAAACAATGGAAATGCTTTTATTATGAAATATTATGCAAACTACGAATTTCAGTATGATGTATAAGTATAAAATATTTTCGGGTTATGTCCTCTGGTGATCTGAACTCGGTCAGTAGGGGTTAATACTGGCTTTCCATGGAAAAATGTTATCTGTTTGGCCATTTAAAGTAGAGGAAATGGGGTTGCCCGTAACTCTAATCTGAACAAGGCCTTCTCCCCAATGTGTACGGACGGCGGGGAGGAACAAAACCTGGAGGGGATGTGCCATCAGGCCTCCCAAAGGGGACAATATCATACACACAAGGACACCCAAATGTGATGAGGCCTTCTCTGTACAGACTTATCAGATATGGACTAACCAATAAGTTATTTATGAACAGCTATAGTATGTTATTAATCATGAGAGAATTATTTTGTTTAAATGCATTGTGAAAAGTAAAAGCTCTCATAAAAAGAAAAAGTTTCTGATGAAAAGAAAGCTGTTCATTAAAGATAAAAGTTTCTGAAGTTCTGTTGTGCTATAAAGATGAAGTTTCTGATAAAAGTACAAGTTTATATTAAGAAGTTATCAGATATCTGTTTTTCTTTATGAAACGTTAAGTTTTATGATTATGAAAATTATAATATTTTATAAGAAGAAGTTTATGAAGGAAAGTTTTATTATTCTTTAAAATGCTTCCAGTTTAAGACAAAGTTACCGATTATCCGATTTAAGTTAAATGATTATTTTGTAATGAAAATATATATGGTGACTTTGTAAGAAATGAAAGAAATTCAATCTGGAAGGTTTTGATAAAATTATTCTGATAAGGAAAGGGAGAACAACTATTTTCCTACAAAAAACGTATAAGCTATTATTATAAATAGTATAAAATACTATGCATGAAATGATGTTCTCCTATCTGAACGTTGATAAAGTGAAATGAATTGATTTACATGCATCCTTATTAAATTCTCATATATCTTACCTTTACTGAGCTGTGTAGCTCACCCCTTCCACTCTTTCAGTCAACAGGTTTTAATTTGGAGCAGAGGGAGCCTTAGTCGAGTTTTGGAAGAAGCTGGTTTTAGTTTTAAAAGTATAGATCCCAAATTAGCAATTCGATGTTTAGTTTTGTAGTATTGTGTTTTTGAGGATCTAAAGAAAGTTGTGTTATTATGTGAGATTCAGAATCTGAGTAACTGGTGGATTATATTATTCTTCGAGTATAGTGTAGATGCTCTGAATGTCAAGTGAAAGGTTATATTATTTAAGTAAAGAAACAAGAATGAAAAGAAAAAGAGAAGCTTTTTAAAAGTTAAAAAAAAAAAAAAAAAAAAAAAGTTAAGTTGGTTCTTGTTAATATCAGGTTTAAACTTGATATTAGCATGCCAGTCATAGTCACAAATCCAGGTATCGGGTTTGGGGCGTGACAGGAGACACCCTTTTCAATGACTTACGAGGCTAAGACTGTGATTCCTCTGGAGACTAAATTCTCAATGCTAAGGACTAGCTTATTCGCTCCAGACAGCAATGACCATCTACTAGAAAAGAGCCTAGATCTAGTCAAGGAGCGGAGAGAAAATGTTATGGTTTAATTAGCATACTATCAGCAAAAGCTCAAACAGGGGTATGATTCAAGTGTAAAGTTAAGACCATTGGCCCTTAGGGACTTGGTATTGAGAAAGGTTATAGGTACTGCAAAAAAACCCTACATGAGGGAAGTTAGGACCCAACTGGGAAGGGCCATACCATATCACCTCAGTAGCAGGCATAGGTGCATACTTTCTAGAGGGTCTATACGAAAAAGTTGTACCGCGACCTTGGAATGTAAATAACCTACGAATGTACTATTATTAATGAAAGGCAGCTTTGCCACATTTTCATTTATGACATTATGTGTTGCGTTAATTGTCTGTATGAATACTAAACAGAACCTTGGTTATGACTGGCTCCTTGGACCACATGTCTTAGGTAAATTAATACTTCCCATTAATTCTTTGAGTATTAAACAGAACCTTGGTAATGTTGGGTCCTTCGGACCACATGCTTTAGGTAATTAACACTTATAATTATCCAAGCCTACTGTGGAATGGGGTGCTAGGTGAAATTCAAAGTATGGTGGCCTTCTTGGATCATGTACCCTGGATAGACATGGACTTCACTATCATTTGAGGGTAAAAAGAAAATCCGGAAGTACACTTCATCCTTTGAGCTATTTACCTAAGGTACACAAAGTTTGTTTTTTAGGTTCAATTACTAGATACCAACTGCCACGGACTAAGTAAAGTTGTCCAACTATACTACTAACTACATGAAAGGTAATAGTTGGACTGTTAATTGCATGAGTAACTGCTAACTTTAGGGGTTAGGATATATCTTAATCAAGGTGATAGTCATTTTTCTCACTGTTTACATGGGAGCAATTTATTTGAGTTAGCAACCGTTCATAACCATTAAGCATCAATTTGAAATCTCAGCAAAGGGAAAAACAGTAACTACAGCCAACCAGAGGCAAATATTGCAAGAAAAACAAAAGTCCACGAAAGCAAAAATTAATGTATTTCATTCAACAAAGAAAAAAGTACATCATGAACCGGGGCAAACTGCCACAGCAAAAAGAAAAAAGTACAAAGAAAGAAAGAAAAATCCTAAGCTAAGCCTTGGCCGGGGGAGGGTTTTCTTTGCCCACCGACGGGGGGACGGGAGGATCGGCGGCCTTCTTCTCCTAAGCCACGGCCTAAGGCTTAGCCAGCTCAGACTCCTTTGCCTTGAGAACGGCTTCCTTGCCTTTGTCCTCTGGCTGGGCTCGACTTTAGCCAACCTCCTTTGGCTGGGCTCGACTTTAGCTAGCCTCCTTACCCTTGGCCACTTCCACCCTGTGACCTTGGTCACCAACCTTGCCAAGCCCTTTAGTGGCATCGGGAGGGGGAGGAGGCTGCTCAACCGCAGTTAAAGCAAGGGCGGCTTCCTCGGGGGCTGCCTCAAGGGCTTCTTGGAGGTCCTCGAGATAGTAGATGTTCTCGATTTTCCTCCACTCCGAGTCTGCAGGAGCTCTAGCCATGTTTAGGGCCTCATTTTAAACCTCGAGACAGTATTCCCTACAGACCCCAGCCAACTCTTCAGTCAGCCGGGCCTCAGTCTCCTGCACTCTGAGGTCATAAAACTTCTGCCCTGCAGTGTTCGCAGCACCTGGGCAACCTCCTTAGCCTTAGATAGCTCTGCCTTCAGCTCTAATACCTGCTACTTGGTCGTGGCCAGCTCTGTCTCTGTGTAGTGGAGCCTTTGGCACTGCTCCTTCGTTTATGCCTCAACGTTCCTAAGGCCAGCCTCCACGCTCCTCCAGTCCCTATCCGCTGTAGCCAGCTTCAAAGCCAACTCCTTGTTCCTACTCTCGACGACTGCGAGGGACTTGCTTGCATCCATACGGAGGTTATTCGCGAGCCGAGCCTCATTTTAGGCGTCTTTCACCCATTCCTCAGTGGTGAAAACCTCCTAGATTACCTGCTCAAAGACAACGAAAAAACACCCTGTGAAATAAGTAAACAAAAGACTGGCATAAAATCAATGGGGCCAAGTCGAGAAGTTCACCAAGGCCAAGTCCCTCTTTAAGGACATAAAGAGATCCTGCTGCCTCATGTTCTTCAAGAAGTCCATATCCTTGGGTAGCAAGAGAGGCCGCTCTAGAGCGTCAGCCACATGATGGGCGTGACCTCTCTAGAACTCCCTAATGGAGGAGTTTCAAGGTATCGTCACGCTATCCAACTCCAGCCGGGGGTTCCAAGTTGGATGGCGCACGTCAGCAGCATGCTTGACCTCCTTACTTTAGACCAAAGAGACCCTCCCCTGGCCCTTGGCCATCTTTTACTGCTTGGGCTCCTTTTAAGCGACCAACTCCCCCTCCTCGGCCACCTCCTTCTCCTTCCTTTTCTTCTTCAAATTGGCAATGGCAAATGGTTTAACTGTAGGAGGAAGGGGGGAAGAGCAAGAAGAGGCTGGGATCCCGAAGTTTCCTTGGGCACCTACCCCTTAGCTCTGTCCGCGAGGAGCTCACACAGGCCCTTCTTCCTGTTCAGATCCATTTCTTCTTCCTCCTCAGAACTGTCGTCCACCCAAGCAACTATGAACTTGGGGCTACGAACGACGAAGGACCCGTCAAGCTCGCCTTCCGAATCTGAGACCTGAATCACAGGCTTTTCTTGCTCCTCTCCCTCTTCCTCGAGACGAAACTGGTCTATCTCTGCCTCGAGTGACAACCGCGAGGAAGTTGTCTCTTCTTTCAAGAATGTAGCTTTGCAAGGAGAGAAACGAAAGGGCAACTCAACTAGCACAATATCTTCTCGGGCTAAAAATCCAAGCGCCAAGACGTCTATCCGAGCTAGCAAAGGATCGCGTGCCCTGATTGAGTGGCCCACGTCCTGGAACTTGTCGAATGAGGGCTGGAAGTTGAGGATGAGATAGACGGCTCTCAACTGTCTGTCCTCGCTCACAAACACCTCAGACCTTAGTACTTTGTTGAGGTCTACAACGTTGACGAAGTTAATGTTGGGGGCCACATATCTTTTATCTACAAAAATAGCCAAGAAGCAAAATCACGGTCAGAACAATGAAGCCCTCCATCAGAAAGAAACAAAATACTAAAGGAAAGGAGAGAGCGGTAAAACTAAGGAACTAGTGCCCATGTTAAAAGACCTAAACCTAGGGTACCCCACCTAGCTTTCCCTCCCAAGTTGGGCAGCAAAAACCGTCATGCCATTCACCAAAGGCGATCAGGTAGTCATCCTTCATGACCTTGTTAGACTTGGGAAGACACGAAACGAGCCTAACCACTGAAGACCTAGACTTAAGGTAATAGCCCGAGTCTGCCAGCAGATGGCACTCGTACATCCAAATGACGTCGTGCCAGGTAAGGTTCAACCTCATTTGCTCATTGAGAGCGTCTACACTACACAGAATCCTAAATAGGTTGGGCAATTAAATAGTCTCTAGTCACACTACCCATGGGAAGCGCCATTCCCCCTTCTATGAAGGCGATCATGGGCAGTGGCGGCTCTAGGATTATTTTTCAGGGGGTTCAATAAGAAACATAAATTATACAAAATTTTAAACAAAAGATAAATTAAATATATTGACATCACAAAAAAAAAAAAAAAAAAAAAAAAAAAACTTTAATACATAAAGTTTTACAATTGCTTCTGTGGGGCCAGAATAAGTCGGTCGCCCCGGCCCACTCCAGGCCCAGCCCAGAGGCCCATGCCGAGGACGCCTCCATGATCCGAGGTCCGAAGACCAGAGTTTAGAGCTCAGGACCCAAGGAGCATTGCCGAGGATGGTTACATCCTCGGTAGTCCGAGGACAGAAAGTGGGCATACGGCATACCTTTAAGGGGAGTCTCCCCAGGCATCCAAGGAGCAAATAGCGAGAACCAATCACCGGACATTGAAGCATGGCGGAGAAGCAAGTCCTAGGCGAACTGTCACCTCCACATTAAATGCCCTCAACTAACGCTCTGGCCGCATTAATGAGGACAGGACCTCTGAACAGTGCCGTCTTGAGCGCTGCAACCCACTGGAGGTATGGGAATGCGGCTGATGGGACAGGCACTCGAGTAGAAGCCGGATTGATCAACAAATGTAGGGCTAGGATCAACTGAGTGAGGAGTATATAATGTAAAAATCCCTCTTGCAAAGGGGACGGATGAAAAACGAGAGAAAAAGGAATACTGTGGCAAAGTATTTCCTCTCAACTCTTGTAACCCTTCTGAAAAGAGATAACAGTAGTTTCCAGCTCCATAAGGCACGTCCGAGGAGACTCATTGTGTGTTTAAGCCCACGCTCTAGTTATTGGCAACCACGTACAACCATGCATGGCCGTTGCCTTCTTTACTGAGGCCTAGCTCTTGAGCCCATACTCTACAAATTTATTGAAGGGTTAGTTGGGCTTGGGCCCACTCTCTCAATCCTTAGAGAGCGCTCGAATCCACCCCCTACAATTGGCGCCGTCTGTGGGAAGAGCTTGTGCGTTGGTAAGGACAACAGTCGAACATGGTAGGATCAGGTCCTCACCAAGGAACTCCCAATTGACCTGAACCGGCGAAGTCAAGGCATCAGGGTAAGTATGGCGACCCCGGGGGCGGTCAGAACGACAACAGGCGATTTCGAGAAGGAAGCGTGCACACTTCAACGGCGAGCGAAAGCCGAGGGGACGGGCACATTCCCCAGAAGCGCGACGATGGCCAGGCCACGCGTTCACAAGAGGCCCACAGCCACGCTTCCCAGAGAAGGGACGATAAGGTGGCCATGCAACGTGAGATAGACGATCTAAAGAGGAAGCTGCGCCGTGCGCAACGAAGACGGTCCGAACCTAGCCCTGACCCGCCCTCCGACGACGAAAGCGATGATGACTACAGGCAAAGGTCGAGGACGCCCCCCAGCGAGACTTTCTCCCACGAGGAGGAGCGCTACCAGAGGCGTAGGCGTGCCAACCCGACCCCAAGGGACTTGGGAGGCGATGCCATGAGCAGGGCGCTGGACCGGCTCTCCAGGTCACCCTTCACGCGTCGTATAGAGGACGCGGAGCTTCCTCGGCGGTTCCAGCAGCCAACTTTCATTGCCTACAACGGCAAAACGGACCCTGTGGAGCACGTGAGCCAGTTCAACCAAAGGATGGCGGTCCACTCCAAGAACGAGGCGCTGATGTGCAAAGTCTTCCCATCCAGCTTGGGACCTGTGGCAATGAGGTGGTTCAACGGTCTAAGGACGAATTCCATAGACTCGTACAGGCAGCTGACCCAGGCTTTCGGCTCCCGCTTTGTCACAAATAGCAGGCCTCCTCGGCCCATGAGCGCGCTGCTGTCCCTGTCCATGCGCGACGGGGAGACCCTCAAGGCTTACTCGGACAAGTATTGGGAGATCTACAACGAGCTGGACGGCAAGTATGATGCTGTTGCCATCAACACGTTCCAGAATGGATTACCTATGGGGCACGGCCTGAGGACGTCCCTAACCGGTAGGCCGGCCACTAGCGTGCGGCAGCTGATGGATCGGATCGACAAGTACAAGCGGGTGGAGGAAGATATGCTGCAAGGCAAAGGCAAAGAGAAGGCTATCCCCCAGGAGAGAATGGATTTCAGGTCGAACCGTTATGACAATGCCCGTCCGAGGAGGGATTTCGGTGGGCATTCTGGAGCGACCCATGCGCAGACGGTAGGCGCTGTGTTCCGAGAACCCGTGCCCAGGGTGCTGGAGAAGATAAAGGACGAACCGTACTTCAGGTGGCCGAACAAGATGGCTGGGGAACCTGGAAGGCGTAATCAGAGTCGCTACTGCCAGTACCACTAGGATCACGGGCATAATACGGAGGACTGCAGGGATCTTTGGAACCACCTGGACCAGCTAGTCCAGGAGGGGAGGCTGAAGCACCTCCTCCACCATTCCAGCGGCCAGTAAAGCCGGACTTATCAAGAGCCTCGGAGGGACGCCGCCATGGGGCAACCCACCGGGACGATCAATATAATCCTGGCTGCGCCAGGAAGGACGGGCACACCCCCTCTACGAGTGTTGTCTGTGGCCCAACTGCCCGCCGAGGACCACCAGACGTGGCCAAAGAGGTCCAGGAGGAATCCTCCCCCAGCCCTGAGTTTCTCGGAGGAGGACAAGATTGGGACCATCCAACCACACGAGGACGCCCTGATCGTCACCCTCAGAATAGGGGGCTACGATGTGAAGAGGGTGATGGTGGACGGTGGCAGCGCAGCCGAGGTCATGTGTCCAGACCTCTACAGGGGGCTGGGGCTGAAGCAGGAAGACCTCACACCTTATAGCTCTCCCCTAATGAGCTTCGATGGGAAGCTCGTCATCCCAAAGGGCATGATCAGACTGCCCGTACACACAGGCCCAGTGGTGGTGGAGGCGAACTTCATAGTGGTGGACACATACTCTCCCTACACAGCCATCGTAGGGAGGCCCTGGCTACACGCCCTGGATGGCGTAGCCTCCACCTTGCACCAGAAGGTGAAGTTCCTGTCAGGGGACCAGGTTCTGGAGATCCGAGGTTGCCAATCCACGGCTAGGCACTGCACAGTGGCTGCCATATCCCGTCGGATCGAAGCACAGTCCTCGGCCCCATCCGAGGAAAATTCATAGCAATCAAAGACCCAGGTGGCACCTCCAGATGCACCTGCCGAGGATGCTAAATGTGAAAACCTGGAGAAGGTGATAATTGGCGATGATCCGGAGAAGTTTTTCCAGGTCGGGATACAACTGCCTCCACGGGAGAAGGAGGAGTTACTTGATTTCCTCAAGAGAAACCTTGACGTGTTCGCATGGGATCCCTGCGACGCCCCTGGGATTGATCCATCCTTCATCTGTCACCACCTCAACATCAACCCATTTGCGATCCCCAAGCAGCAGCCACCTCGGCGCCCGTCGAAAGAGCACGCTGATGCGATCAGGGAAGAGGTCGATAAGCTTAAGCACGCGGGGGCTATCAAGGAGATCTTCTACCCGACGTGATTGGCCAACACTGTGGTGGTCAAGAAGAAAAGTGGGAAGTGGAGGGTCTGTGTGGACTTCACAGACCTGAACAAAGCATGCCCAAAAGACCCCTTCCCGATGCCACGAATAGA
Organism: Quercus aquifolioides; assembly: GCA_019022515.1. Classification (NCBI taxonomy): domain Eukaryota; kingdom Viridiplantae; phylum Streptophyta; class Magnoliopsida; order Fagales; family Fagaceae; genus Quercus; species Quercus aquifolioides. Next base: position 3,623,047 of record CM032334.1, on the reverse strand, counting down.
CCAGCTAGTAGACGCGACTGCAGGCCATCCTCGGATGAGCTTCCTGGATGCTTTTCAGGGTTATCATCAAATTCCCCTAGCCTTGGAGGACCGAGAGAAGACGGCATTTGTGACACCCATTGGGAACTACCACTACAAGGTCATGCCGTTTGGCCTGAAAAACGCCGGATCCACCTACCAGAGGATGATGACGAGAATGTTCGAGCCGATGTTGGGCAAGAGCGTCGAAGTCTATGTTGACGATATGGTGGTGAAAAGCAAGTTGGTGTCCGAGCACTTGGAAGACCTCGGCCGCACATTCGGCGTCCTGAGAGAGCACCAGCTCCGCCTTAATGCCTCAAAATGCTCATTTGGTGTAAGCTCTGGCAAGTTCCTGGGATATATGATCACCCACCGTGGGATCGAGGTCAACCCTGACCAGATCAAGGCCATCCACAATATGAAGCCCCCGCAGAATCCCAAGGAGATCCAAAAGCTTACCGGGATGATCGCGGCACTGAACCGGTTCATTTCCAGGTCGGCTGACAGGTGTAGACCCTTTTACCTCCTGATCAACAAGTGGAAAGGGTTTGAGTGGTCTGAGGATTGTGTCAAAGCTTTCCAGCAACTCAAGGATTACCTCTCCCGACCGCCTATCATGTCCCATCCTGAGGTCGACGAGGTCCTATACGCGTACCTGGCTGTGGCGCCCCATGCGGTGAGCCTAGTACTGATACGGGAAGATAATGGCGTTCAAAGGCCAGTTTACTACGTCAGTAAGTCGCTGCACGAAGCGGAGGTGAGATATCTACCCTTAGAGAAGGCCATCCTGGCTGTAGTCCACGCCACGAGAAAGCTCCCCCATTACTTCCAAGCTCACACCGTGGTTGTCCTAACCCAATTGCCTTTGAAGTCTGTGCTCCGGGCCGCAGATTACACAGGCAGAATCGCGAAGTGGAACACAATTCTGGGGGCTTTTGACGTCAAGTATATGCCCCGGACCTCCATAAAAGGCCAGGTTCTGGCGGATTTGACGGCCGAGTTCGCCGAACCAGTCGTGGAAGTGATGGCCGAGGATAAGAGCCGTGATGGGAAATCAGTTGGGGCAATCTCCATCCCAGAGGCACCACGTTGGAAAGTGTATGTGGATGGCGCGGCAAACCAAAGGGGGTCCGGAGTGGGGCTGGTCCTAGTATCCCCTGAAGATCATGTCATCGAGAAATCCCTAAGGCTCGGATTCGCGGCCACGAACAACGAGGCCGAGTATGAGGCATTACTACAAGGGATGATCATGGTACAAAGGATGGGAGGAAAGTCGATAGAGATGTTCTCGGACTCGAGGTTGGTAGTAGGCCAGGTAAATGGGGAGATGGAGGCCAGGGATTCAAGAATGCAGGAATACCTGGACCAAGTCAGGCGCTTGCGGTTGGGGTTTAGCCTCTACAGCCTGTCTCATATCCCCAGGAGCGGGAACAGCCATGCCGACTCATTGGCCACGCTCGCAACCTCCTCGGCAGGGAATCTGCCTCGGATAATACTCGTGGAACATCTGGGGAGGGCAAGCGAAGTGCCAAGAGAAGGGGTCCCCGTCCACCAGATTGAGGTGGGTTCCAGCTGGATGGACCCCATGGTGAGATTCCTAAAAGAAGACATCCTACCCGAGGACAAGTCAGAAGCCGAGAAGGTTAGAAGGAAGGCCCCTCGGTTCTGGTTGTCCGAGGATAACAAGCTATATAAGCGCTCCTACTCTGGACCATACCTACTGTGCGTCCACCCCGGAGCGGCGGAGTTACTACTCGAGGAGCTGCACGAGGGAATATGTGGGAGCCACACAGGGGGGAGGTCCCTGGCTCACCGAGCCATCACTCAAGGATATTGGTGGCCGGGAATGCAGCAAGAGGCCCAGGAGTATGTCAAGAAGTGCGACCAATGCCAAAGGTTCGCCCCAAACATCCATCAGCCAGGAGGGGTCCTCAATCCGTTATCCAGTCCATGGCTGTTCGCCCAATGGGGCTTGGACATCGTGGGACCCTTCCCCAAGGCACCAGGGAACAAGAAGTATCTGTTGGTGGCCACGGACTACTTCACCAAGTGGGTCGAGGCCGAACCACTAGCCAACATCAGAGATGTAGACGTGAAGAAATTCCTTTGGAGGAACATAATTACGCGGTTCGGGGTCCCTCATACCCTCATCTCGGATAACGGACTCCAGTTCGATAGCAAGGCCTTCAGGGAGTACTGTTGCGAACTTGGGATCACGAACAGGTACTCAACGCCAGCCTACCCCTAGGGGAATGGATAGGCCGAGGCGGTCAACAAAGTCATTGTCAACGGGCTTAAGAAGAGACTGGATGATGCCAAAGGGAGATGGGTAGAAGAGCTGCCCCATGTCCTCTGGACATACCGGACTACGCCCCGGCGCTCAACGGGGGAAACACCTTTTGCCATGACCTATGGTGCGGAGGCAGTGATCCCCCTGGAAACTAATTTCCCGACACTAAGGACGAGCTTCTTCACCTCAGGCAGCAATGATGAGCTGCTAGGGCGGAGCCTGGACATGGTAGACGAACGAAGAGAGCAAGCAATGATCCGGCTGGCTTACTACCAGCAAAAGCTCAAGCAGGGATATGACACCAACGTAAAGCTCAGACCACTAGCACCGGGAGACTTGGTGCTAAGAAAAGTTGTAGGAACTGCCAAGAACCCTTCCTGGGGAAAGCTCGGACCTAACTGGGAGGGCCCCTATCGAATCACCTCGGTGGCAGGGATAGGAGCGTACTATTTAGAAGATTTAGATGACAGACCTGTACTTCGTCCATGGAATGTAAACAACCTGAAAAGGTACTACTATTAATAAAGAAGTCACTTTGATTCATATTGTTAGCATATCTTAGTTGTTTGCCTCGCGTCCTAAATACTTTAAGAAACCCAAGTGTAGACAGACTGCATAGTCCTCGGACTCAGTCCCCCGGGGAAACTAGCTACTTAAGAATGCTAAGCTTTAGACAGAACCAAGGAACTGCATGGTCCACGAACCCAGTCCTATGGGGAAACTAACTGCTTCAGAAAGCTTAAGAGTTAGACAGAACCAGGGAACTGCATAGTCCTCGGACTCAGTCCTATGGGGAAACTAACCACTTAAAGAAAACCAAGTGTTAGACAGAACCAGGGAACTGCATGGTCCTCGGACTCATTCCCATGGGGAAACTAATCACTTTAAGAAAACCAAGTGTTAGACATAAACATAGGACTGCTGGGTCCTCGGACCTATGCCTAAGGAGAAACTAACTACTTTAAAAAGATTCTAAGTGTCTACTTCAAAATTCCACCTTACGTTGTAATTATCAAATGCCGCGATTGGCCGAGGTACAATTGAAGTCAAAGTTATACGAAAAACTGAATAGCGTGCAAGTAAGGAAATAGCCACAACAAAGAGAAAAGGAAATAAAGTCTTCATTTCATTAAACGCAAGGGAATTGCACCCAAGAAGTTGCATTACAAATAAAGCAAAAAAGGGAAAAAGAAAGAGATGCAGAAATAAAGTGCAGCAGGCAGAAGGGCCATGGGGCCTAATTGGCTGCTTCAGTGGGTGGCTGGCCCGTAGCTGCCTCAGGGTCCCCTGAGCCCTGACTGATGGGAATGGCCTGCAGAGGCACAGCAGGAATAGCCGCCCCCTCGGCAGAAGAGACCTGGGCGGCGGGTGAAGGCTCTACAACCTGCTGAGGCGCGTCCTCGTTGGAGCCATCACTTAACACAACCACCATGGGAGGATTGCTCCCTTGGATTGGCTCATTAGCAACCCCAGCATCCGAGGCTTCTTCACCCGGAGTAGCAGCAGTTTCCACAGCAGCCTCCTCGGCTTCAGAGCCATCGTAGGCAGCCTCGCGGATAAAAGGAGGGTAGTACACGCTCTCCTCCTTCCACAAGTCAGAAGAAGCATCCACTCCAGCCTGCCTGAGGGCTTCGTTCCAAGTTTCGGAGCAGTAGCGCCTACATAACCCAGGGACTTGGGATTTGTAGGCATCTGCTGTCTCAGTTGCCCCGGCAGTGAAGGCTGCCTCCTCAGCTTCCTGCTTAGTGGCCCAGGCTTCCTCCCTGCCATGCTCTGCCTCAAGCTTGGCCCTCTCAGCCTCCCCTTTGGCCCATTCGGCCACCCTCTTGGCCTCCTCGGCATCGGCCACTTTCTTCGCCAGGTCAGCTATCTGATCCTCGGCGAGCCTCAACTGCTTCTCTGCCTCACCCAGACGCTTTGTCTGAGTCTCGGCCTGCCTTTGGGCACCCTCAAGGCCTGACGTTGCGCTTTCCTTAGCCTGGGTCATTGCCTTCAGCTCCTCCCTGGCCTTGGCAAGGTCATCCTCCGACTTCTTGAGGGTCCTGGTAGCCACCAGGTGCCTATCGCGCTCCTGATCCAGGACCTTCCCATGCTCATTGACCGCCTCTTCCAGCCTGAAGGTGGCCTGTACAGCCTGCCAAATGAAACAGACAAGTTGCAATTAGCCAAGCTCAAAAAAGAAGTGAAAGCAAGAAAAAGGCAAAGAAAAAGCACAAGTGTTAAAGTCTTACCATCCCCAAATACCGCTTGAGGCAGAGGAAGATATCCCTACTCCTCATGGTTCCTAGCTCCGCCATGTCCGCAGGCAGGAGCAGGCATCTCTCCACAGCGTCGGCCACGTACGCGCCCTCGCCATCCTTAAAGTCCCTGAGGGAGGAGTCATCCCTCAAGGGAGCCCCGCGGAGCATTGGGGCGGGGAGCCAGGCCTGAATCTCGGGCGGGGGAGCGACCTGTTTCTCCTGCGTTGAGGGGCCTATCCTCAATTGCTTCGACGGCCGCTGATTGCCCTCGCCCTTCCGCGTGGGCCCAGATTTGTCCTCTAGGGTCCTCTTACCCTTGTCCTTCTTCTGCTTAGGGTCAGCGGGCTCGGGCCTGGACGACGGGCTCGCCTGAGGCGGAGGAGGAGGAAGCTTGGATTGTGTCGAAGCCGACCTGGTCTGAACAGGACGATTCTTTGGAGATGGGGGAGGAAGCTTCGGCTTGGACTTCCTCGGCTGCCCTTCTAATAGTTCGGACAGGCTTGGTTGGTACTTCTTCTTGTAGCCCATCCTGCGCCGGGAAGACTTCTGTGCTGCGAAGAGGTCTGCCTCGGTTAGACGAGGATCACCCAAGTCTCCAGATGGGTCCTCGGATTGATGGAGTTGCTCAAAAACGCTGAAATCCTCCTCAGCAGCACCAAAATCTACAGGTTCCCCTTCCCTCTCTAAGTTCTCTTCCGCGGCCTCTGGGAACGAATGGGAAGACGAGGGGACTGCTACTGTGACGCCTTCTGAAGTGGAGGTGTCCTCAGGAAACTCGAACCCGTCCTCGGTCACTGCTATTTTCTGCAGCCGAGGATCGTTTGCTCTGATCACGTACTTCGGGGCCGCAAATGACTTCTGGAGCGGAGTGTACCCCAGAATCTTGTGCGCAGCTCTGACTTGGTGGTCTTCTTCGTCCTCGAAGTCCGCCGACCTGAGCACCTTCTGCAAGTCCTCCCTATTGATCAAGTTGAAATGGCGCGCATAGGAGTGCAGATCTGCAAAGAAATTACACGTCCGTGGTTAGAAGTCAAACAATACAAGAAGAAATAACGCAGAGAAAGAAGCTAGAATCTATAAATCCCCTTTTATTCCCATTGCCCCACCTGGTTCTCCCTCCCTCGTCGGACAGTGAAGGCCATCGTGCCACGCTCCGGACACGATGAGGAAATCCTCGTTCATCCCCTTGTTGGACTCGGGGAGGCACTGGATAAGCCGGACCCTGTCGTCCCTCGTCCTCATGTAATAGGACTTGTTCTTCAAATGTTGAAGATTGTAGCAGTAGTTGACATCGTGATGGGTCAGCCTCAGACCCATCTTTTCGTTAAGGGCGTCCACACTGCCCAAAATCCTGAACATGTTGGAGGCGCACTGGGTGGGGGTCAACCGGAAGTAGGTGAGGTAGCCCCTCATCACTGGCCCCATGGGGATCCTCATCCCCCCTTCAAGGAAAGCGATGACAGGAATCACCACTTCGCCCTCTCGCTTCGTGAGGTACCACTCCCCCTCCTCACAATACCTTAAGCCCACATTGGCCGGTATCTTGTAATCGGCGATGAATTTCTCCATCGCCTCCTCAGTGCCAACAAACTTCTTAAGTCTACCCATCCTAGACGACGCCTAAGCGGACTAAAAGACGAACGAATGAAAGAAAAGGACGAGTAGAGAGGGAGAAAGCTCAGAGAAAGACAGAGAGACTTACAGAAATGAGGAGGAGTCCTCGGACTGGCTTTTTGTGCTGGAGATGGAGGTGGAAGTTTGGCTGGACTCAGAATAGGGGCGCAGGAGCTCTCGATTGCAAATGAAAAGTGAAGAAGTGGCTCTAATGGGTACTTATACCCTAGAAAGAGGAGCTGCGCAAGTTTTCCCGCCCATAAGTGCCAGACGCATCTCCACCGTTAGATTGTCATCTGCCCGTTGAACGTGGGGAGCATAAAGCCGCCCGAATTTAATGCAAGACACGTTACGCACATCGAAGCGCCAGTAACGCACCTTGGGCAGTTGAAAAGGCGCCAACGCTGACGGGGGATAAGACTTGATTAGACGCGAAGCAGGTCCGGGGATATCAAAATCCTCCTTCCGCCCGAGGATGCGGACAGCATGATTTTGAGGGGCTATTGTGGGGCCAGAATAAGTCGGCCGCCCCGGCCCACTCCAGGCCCAGCCCAGAGGCCCATGCCGAGGACGCCTCCACGATCCGAGGTCCGAGGACCAGAGTTTAGAGCCCAGGACCCAAGGAGCATTGCCGAGGATGGTTACATCCTCGGTAGTCCGAGGACAGAAAGTGGGCATACGGCACACCTTTAAGGGGAGTCTCCCCAGGCATCCAAGGAGCAAATAGCGAGAACCAATCACCGGACATTGAAGCATGGCGGAGAAGCAAGTCCCAGGCGAACTGTCACCTCCACATTAAATGCCCTCAACTAACGCTCTGGCCGCATTAATGAGGATAGGACCTCTGAACAGTGCCGTCTTGAGCGCTGCAACCCACTGGAGGTATGGGAATGCGGCTGATGGGACAGACACTCGAGTAGAAGCCGGATTGATCAACAAATGTAGGGCTAGGATCAACTGAGTGAGGAGTATATAATGTAAAAATCCCTCTTGCAAAGGGGACGGATGAAAAACGAGAGAAAAAGGAATACTGTGGCAAAGTATTTCCTCTCAACTCTTGTAACCCTTCTGAAAAGAGATAACAGTAGTTTCCAGCTCCATAAGGCACGTCCGAGGAGACTCATTGTGTGTTTAAGCCCACGCTCTAGTTATTGGCAACCACGTACAACCATGCATGGTCGTTGCCTTCTTTACTGAGGCCTAGCTCTTGAGCCCATACTCTACAAATTTATTGAAGGGTTAGTTGGGCTTGGGCCCACTCTCTCAATCCTTAGAGAGCGCTCGAATCCACCCCCTACAGCTTCTATGATATTTCGTATTTTGAAATTATTGCATAATATCTTCATTATCAATCCTACTAGGTACATTTGTTTCAATGTACATAGTCAAGCAATCATTCATGCACTAATTTCTCATTTGATTGATTTATTTAAAATTTCTTAAGATCTAAATGAGCTTTTTCTAAGGTTTAAGATTAGCAAATTCTACTTTTGTTGTTAGGCTAATTAAATTTTTTTCCTAGATTTTAGATCAAATTAATTTGTTATTGAGATTTTTCTTTGTGTTTAAAAAGGTCAAGATATTGTTAAGATGATTATATTTAAGTTTATTTCAGTTGGGCTTAAGATTAGGGTGTTCAAATTTTTATTTTAAGTGTCAAAACAGGAAAAATAAAATAAAAAATATTATAATAATTTTTATTTTTTGGTTCAATTCAGGGGGTTCATTTGAACCCCCAGGGCTCCAAGTGGAGCCGCCCTTGATCATGGGAATGACAACCTCCCCTTCATTCCTATGGGTAAGCCACTCATCCGGAGAGCAATATCTAAGTGGGCGAACCTACCCATTAGAGCAGACTAAAAAGAAGTGAAGAAGATATTTATAAAGAAGAAGTAAAAAGTAGAAGGCTGAGAAGATTGACTGAGGAGAAAATAGCCGAAGAACGAAGAAACTTACAAAAATAAGGACAAGGGTCACTTCAGAAGCTTCTCGAAAGCTTGAAGATTTAGGAAGTCTTGAGAGTTTGGGGATTTAGGAAGTCTTGAGAGTTCGAAGATTGGTAAAGTGAGAGAAATGAATCCCCCAGGCGCCTTATATAAAAGGCGGAATTGGGTGGGAGTTATCCCGCCTAAAATTTGAGGAGAAATGCCAGCCTTAGGATCTCCATCTCATCGTAGGACGAGGGGAACAAAGCGCCACCTGGAGCATTTAATGAGATGTTGCGGACTCCGAAGCGCCAGAATGGTTGCGGGGCACACGAAGTGACACTTTCATGTGTGGAATTAATTATCGAAAGTCAAAGCCCACTTTTCTCCTCAAATAAGAGAGAGAGAGAGAGAGAAATAATTAAAAATAATAATAAAAATAATAAAATAAAATAAAAACCGGAGTTTTGAGGGGCTATTGTGGGGTGCAAGAATTTAAATAAGGTATTTGTGCCACGTGTCATACCCATGGCCGATGGGGCCACTATAGTGCCGAGGAGGTTACACGCTCAAACAGTAAGGCCACGTCAGTGACACGTTACCAGAGGAAGTCAACTTGTAGAGAAAGAGTTTCAGGGAGGGGGTTAGCCCTGACATGACTGAAGGGATGGTGGCTGCCACCACATTTAATGCATCCCACCAAACCTCCTGACTGCATTTATGTGGAGAATACCCCTGAACAATGCTGTCTTGACTGCCCTAACTCACAAGGGGTTTAGGAAGGTGTCTGATGGGATAAGTACTCAAGTAGTGGCCTGGACGATCAACAAATGGAAGGGCAAGATCATCTAAAGGGAGCTATATAATGTAAGAAACCCTCCAAGCAGAGGAGGTCATACTATAGAGAAAGAGTTTCAGGGAGGGGGTTAACCCTGACATGACTGAAAGGATGGTGGCTGCCACCACATTTAATGCATCCTACTAAACCTCCTGATTGCATTTATGTGGAGAAGACTCCTGAACAATGTTATCTTGGCTGCCCCAACTCACAAGGGGCTTGGGAAGGTGTCTGATGGAACATACACTCAAGTAGTGGCCTGGACAATCAACAAATGGAGGGCCAAGATCATCTAAAGGGAACTATATAATGTAAGAGACCCTCCAGGTAGAGGGGATCGAAAAATCTGTAGAGAACACATTGTAGCAACAAGAACTGAAATTGTATCCAAGTCTAAAAGAACTATATTCAAGAATCATTCTCCTCGGACTTCACCGATGAAGGATTTCCTTACTTAGAACTTGTCTTTCTTGGCTTTCCTAATATCTTTAACCCACTGTGCGTGTTGCATGATCCATTGAAGCCTAGCTTTTAAGCCCATTCTCTACAAATTTATTGTGTTGGGCTATTTGGGCCTGAATCCTTCTACCCTTTGGACTCAGGAACCAAAACACCGCCCTTACAGTTTCCAAGGATAAGGATTAGGAGTTAAATAAATAAACAAATAAACTTTGATTTCATATGGTCCAAGTCTTAATTTAAATATTATTCATTCTTTCATGCGATTGACAAAAGAAGCTACCAAGCAAAGTCCCCACTTGACTTGAGACTTGAGAGACCGAATCATTTGGAAACAAACATATGCAAATGAGTCTCAATCATTCATTCACACCAGAGACAGAGAGACAAAAGATCGAAATTAATGCATATTCGATGCCTCTAATCTCTAATCTCTAAAATAGATAAAGCCAAATTTGCAAAAATTAGTATTATTTTTAATGAATGAATCTGCAGACCAAGAAGGGAAGGATAGTCCCTTCCCCATTTCATTGTCTTAAATTTTAGATGATGTGGCGCTCACAAGTCACAAATGGCACCAAAAGGATTGCATTTTGATTTTGAACGTTTAAGCAAGTTGTTGCCCTGTGGCCGTGGCTGTGGAGACATTGATGTTTACATCAAGAACCTCGTCATATCTTACCCATTAACTTGCGTTTTAGGATGTATAATAACTTAATTAGTATGATATTTACCATTTTCATCAAACTAATTTTTTACTAATGAATAGTTTGAAGATTGTGGAAACACAAAATTATATGGAAAAAATAAAAATAAATTATACAAATATAATATGGCACATGTCTCTTCTTATTTACTTAAAAAGCCCAAAATAGGCATTTGCCCCTCTCGCCAAAACTTTCCAGTAAAATGCTCCCATCTGAAACTATTTAGGGAAATGTCCTGTTTTGAAACTCGATTTTTAGAAAATCAAGTTTCAACAATTGAATTTTAGCGAACTGAAACTTAAAAAAAAAAAAATTGTGGAACTCAAGTTCATGGAACTCGAGTTCCTTGAAAATATTCAAGTGGAACTTGAGTTCCATGAACTCGAGTTCTTTGAATGGAACTCAAGCACGAACTCGAGTTCCAAAAACAAAAAAAAAACAAAAAAATTTATAAGTCTCAATTCGCTATAACTCGATTGTCCAAAAATCGAGTTTTACATTTGAAACTCGATTTTTAGAAAATCGAGTTTCAAAATAGGGGCATATCCCTAAATAATTTCAGACATGGGGCATTTTACTGGAAAGTTTGGCTGAAATGGGTAAAACCCAATTTTGGCCTACTTAAAAGATAAAAATTCAGCAAAAAAAAACATTAATAAAATGCTTAATTCATGTTGATCAAGATCGAAATATCATAATTATATTGACGTAGGTTTCTAAAAGAATAAAAATTAGATCTTAAACCCTATAAAAAAATCCTTAACTTTAGACATAGTTTGGCTATAACTCTCACTAAAAAAATTAACATGGTCATATTTTGAAAATCTAACCGTTGGATAGCATATTATTTATGTTCTTAATACGCATGTCAAATTTCACATCAATCATATGTTATTTGCTATTTCAATACATATACTTATCTTTTATGAATAATTTTATACTACAAAAATTGAAATTTAAACATTTTGATTAATAACATAGCTATTAATCTTTCATTTTTTGGAAATTTTGCAAGAATGGAAAATGTAACAAGAAATTGTAATTGAATGGACCGAAATAAACCGAATGGGCCGAATTTGACCAAACGGGACTGAGGTGGTCCAAAATGGACCAAAGTAGACTTAATGGACCGGAGTTGAGTAGTTGACTGAATTGACCGAATAGACCAAACTTGACTAAATGTATAGAAGTTGACCAAATTTGACCGAAATTGACTGAAATTGACCAAATCATCAGCCACATCACCATTTTTTTAATTGATTTTTTTCTATAAATTTTTAATAATATTAAATACATTAACTGAACCATCGCGTACCCTTGGTGCGATGGTCACTACACAAGTATTTATGCTTGTGGGGTGTGGGGGGGTAAGGGTCAGGGTTCAAGTCTCTAGGAAGGAGCTTCACATACATGTACACTTAAATTGGGTTATAGTAGAATTTCTATCTTATATTAAAAAAAAAATACATTAACTGATTAACTTTACACATTTATCTTGGACTATTTTAACTTTACATAAAATTTACCTTTACACATTCATCTATTTTTAGAAAAAAAAAAAAAAAAACTCCTTCCACACACTTTTCTTTTTCTTCATTACTCTTAATTTTTTTAATATTATCAAAAATTTAGAGGGACAAATAAAAAAAAATGGTGATGAGACCGATGTTGTAGCTCAACAAAAGCATAAGAGCATCCGTAGCAGCTATTGCAAAAATTATGTCATTTTACCACACCAAAGGCCTACTTTATTATTTTACCACATCATTTTACAACATCTCATTTATCAGATGTTTTATCATTCAATTCTATACATTAAAATAATATTTACTACACATTAAAATAATATTTACAACTCATCAACACAATCAACGGCCATCACACTGCTGCCAACAGCCACCACCACATCCTCCACAACCAAAACACAACTCAAAGCAAACCCAAACAAATCCAGCCAAATTCCACAACAAACAACCATAACCCCAACCCAAACAACCCATCAAATCCCAGCCAAATCCTTCACGACCCAAACAAATCCAGCCAAACCCCAACCAAATCCTCCGCCACCCATCAACTGCCTCAACCAATCACCGACCCAAAACCCCAACCCAACCAACCCATCAACAAACAAACTCAAGTAACCACCGGACCAAAACCCACAACGCTGCCGCAACCAACCTCGACCCACAATACCGCCAACCCAAAAACTTGACCTACAACCCATAGCCCATCAACACCAAATCGGAAGCCCCACCACCACCACCACCTCAACCACAAACCCCGACAAACCCACCGCCTCCACACCCTCACCCACACCCGCTTCCAAACCCAAAACCTTCATAATCCAAGTCAACCAGACTCCAAACCCACCATCTTCATCGTCGTCATCATCATAGCCTAGCCCATCCGAACCCACCCACCTCCGTCGAAACCAAACCCATCAAACCACAGCCAAAAAAAAAAAAAACCATTGCTAGAGAGAGATCTGCGTCGACGTCGGCGTGGAAGTGATCGTCGGTGTCGGCATTGGCGTGGGCGTGGAAGAGCAGTGAGGGTTGGGGTTTGAGAGGAGAGGATTGGAGTGAGAGAGAGAGAGAGAGGAGAGGATTGGGGTTTACCAGGTGAGACTGACGGAGAGATGAGAGAGAAAGAGGAATAAAAAAAGAATAAATCATATGCCACACGCATTCCGTACCGTGGCAAATTTGTGACTCTACTGTAGCATGTTGCAAAAAATATGAGATATGGCACATCTGATAAATGGGGTCAAATGGTGTTTAGTGTGCCAGATTTTTAGCATTTGGCACATATGGCACATCTGCTGTGGGTGCTCTAACGATATTAAATGTTACACTTCGACTTTCAGATATTATTATATAAATATAGATTAGTTTAGGGTCATTGTATTAGTACTATTGGTATTGCAAACCTAACTTATACTACATCCTAGAATTGGTATGTGGATAACCTAGTGTTAGTCTCTCTATACATCAATTCTATTACAAAAACCGTTTTTGTTTTTACATTTTACTCACAGAACATTTGAGATAGTGCTCGATTGAGCCTACACAACACAAAAAAAACTTGGATGGTGTGAAAAAGTCAATAAAACTCTTGATGTTGAGAGACTTTTCTCTCTCTATGTATACCCTCAACTGGTTCATTGTATAATACATATTTTAATACTAAAGATGTATCCTCTCAAAAGTTTTCTATAGTGCTCTTTATCTCTCTTTCTCTCACTCCCAATCCAACATAAATTCCAACTTGGTATTTATAGCATCCCATCCTCATTGACCTCCCTACTTGCAGCATCTTCCTCTACATGTAACCACTCTTTCAAGTCACAAATCATGCCACTCAAATGGTCAGTAGTCGATTTACACAACGCCATCAAAACATTTCCAATCCCTCACGCACCACTAGAAGATTATGCCAGTTATCCAAGGACCCCACATTCTCACACGTGCCAACAACATTAACGTACCACATGTGCTAGCATCATGCTCAGCCATGTTAATTTTGCTCCCATTCTCTATTTATCTCTATTCTCACTTACATTTTTAATCATGCCAAACCTTTATCTAGCACCCTAAAAGTTACACGCCAAACCATGATAATCATGCCAAACCCTTGCCTAGTTCTCTGAAAGTTACCAACTTGTTCGCGTGCCTTGCCATTTTTAGTGTTCTATTTTATAATTCACTAACTATAATATGTCATGTGTTTATTTTAATTTTTAACTTTTTTAACTTTAATTACTTTATAATTAAAAAAATATTTGGTAGGTTATGATTGACAAAGCATAAAATAAAACATTCGGAATAATACATAGGATTTTTATTCTATAAGATAGTAGAGAGATTTTTGATTGATCCTTACAATTAAGAAAATTTTTCAGTTTTTAAATCAATCATAAAGTTGACCGTACTTTCTAGTAAGTTATTAAACTCCAAAAAAAGAAGAAGAAAATTACTTGAGCAGAAAAGAAGCCAAGTGTTTAATCAAATGCTTTGCATTCTCTGACTCAAAATGCAAGATATGGAAACCGTGATCTCCATCCCCCTGAACCAACTCAACTTCTCCTTCCCAAGTACTTTTTCTCAGTTCTTCATAGTAAGAAACACCTCTATCCCTCAGCTCATCCTTCTCAGCCACAGCCACGAGCACTCAAGAACACCCAAGTCCAGCCAAGCTCGGCGCTCCTGGACTCATTGGATTGATCATTGGATTATCAATAGCACCACCGATAAAAACTCAGTTAAAGTCACCATGATTCATCAACCATGGCTCCTTGTTGAGACCATTATTTAAAGAGTGGAGTGCAACCCATTGGAGTGCAGCCCAGCAATCTTCATAAGCAATGGGAAGAAGGTGCTCAAGAGCTAGCCTATACTCAACTGATACAGCAACAACTTGAGCTTGAGCAACCAAACTATTGAGGTACCGTTGGTGATTGAAGGAGAAGGCAGACTCGAGGCAAAAGCCTCCGCCATGGAAGTAGACCAAGATGGGGAGTTTTGGAAGGTGGGTTTGGTTGAGACTTGGGAGGTAGAGGCGAGCAGAGATGGAGGGGTCTCGTGAGATGGTGATGTCCTTTGACGTGACTCCAGTTTCCGGGTCGTTAGGCAATGGGGGCACATAGGGAGAGCCAACTAGTCGCTCAACTGAGCCATCCTTGTACATACGGATGAATGGGAGAAACTATTTCTCAACCTCCTTGGTGATGGAAGCCATATGTGAGAGAGGGAGAAGACTTTGAGAGGGAGGAAATGACCAGATGAATATGGAATGAAACAGATAGTCCTGCTGAAGGTTCAGGTTACAACTTAGGAAGGTAATGAAAGTAACGTTTTTACTTAAAGAAAGATGGCAGCAGAGTCCAACTACCCTAGGAGACTTGATCATCTTTAGATAAAGAGCTATGCTAGTGCCACATAGCGCTTCTTTGACTTCTCATTATAAAAAAGAAAGAATTGCTTTGAAAGTTGACGCCCTAGAAAATACCTTCAAAGTTTGTTCTTCTAATTAACCGAACCAAAAGATCAAACTTTGTTTAATTACGAGCTCGTGCCTGAAAACAAACGCCGAAAATACAACACGTTTGAGGTATCCTTCAAAAACGGCTCCTGCCTTTAATATTTTATAGCATAAGCGAAATAAACTAAAATATTACTCAAACATTCCTTGGGTATAGGTTCAAGTCGATTCACCTTCACATCATAGGACGCTCTATATTGATGAAATGCATTCTTGTATGCTTCGGTTTATATATAGATGCAATTCCATTAACTAATTTCAACCAGGAAAATTGAATTATATAAATCACTGAAAACAATGAACTACTGAAGACAACAATCCCCACCGTTTTTTTTTTTTTTTTGGAGGGGGGAGGGGGGCAGTTGTTCGTACTATATAGGAACTCAGTCATCAATTTTAAAAAATTTTAAAAAAAATCCTAAGGTTGTCGCAGCGTCCAATTTCAGGGGCACTAAGTTTGGGGCCCAGGATTGATCTGCTCTCAAGGTTTGACGGAATATTATTTCTTTTCTTTTTTTTTCTTTCTTTTTTTTTCCTTTTTTTGATGGGAGACGGAATACTATTTCTAGCATTGAAGAACCTGGTAATTTCAGTGGCCCGGTTGATAATTTTTTCCAATCAATTTCTGGATACAGAAGAAATCAGTGGTAATACCATAAAGATACCGTTCAAAGAGAAATCAAGCAACGTATTATTATTGCACAAAAAAAGCATCTTTCAGGGAATGCCAAATTCACTACACTTGGGACTACACTTTGAAGTCATATAACCATCAGTGCATGAATGACAATATGATCTTGGTCATATTCCCCTCAATATCTAAGACAATGGCGTTACAGAAGAAACTCACAGCGTGATCACAAGCAACAGGACTCTGGCATCAGAGAAAGATTACGAGCCTCACTACAATCAACAAATTAGAACCTTCCACTGGCTCAACAACAAGAACTACCATTTCTGTACACATTTGGTTAGAGATCAAGAATAGAAGGGCAGCAATCTACAGCCGCATGTTATGTGAGTTATGCTTAGTAAGTGCTTTAGCAAAGTAATTACGGATCTCTGGTATTATACGCTGGATCAGATGAGAGTGCGAGTGCCTGCAAATTCCAGCATAAGGACAATTTGAGCAGATGACAAGAACAAATTGAGTTTATTTTTTATGTGATGTTGGATATGAATTTTCTATCATTCTAAACAAGAAATGACATTATCAAAATTCAAAACTATGGCTTGCCAAGTGAAAATTCAGGATCCTAACTTATGTTTATCTAGAATGCGTTACAGCTCATGGGTTTCTAACAATCATGTGACTGTCACTATTTTTGTAACAATATATAACATAACAGTTTGATTTGACTTCTTAATTGGTCTCTCTTGGTCTCATTCATACCAAATACCAAAACAAATCCTCTCTACTATCCAGTTAATATGTATCAGGATGTAACGTTAATTTTAGCCATGGGCGCCTTTCCTCCTCTTTTTCTCATTCACTATTCTAATTTCTCCCTCTTTTCTTCTTTCTAAGTGTGTATATATATATACAACCACCATATCCAATAGGATCTCATTCTAACACGCTGCAGGAAAGCATAACCATTTCAAAATTTCACCTTTACAACTATCAGCATGCTTCATCAATTTCTTTCTCGGCTGCATTGGTTACAGCAGAAGAAATACACAATTTGTCGTAAAAGAACTCAACTAATTCCAGTGAGCAAACTAACATCACAAGAAATAACACAGCAAGAACCATGTGAAAGCATGAGAAAAGCACTCTTATAACCCCCAAGTCCCGCACTTGTGTTCATTAATAAATACAAAATTCTACTTACCCACAGAGAAACAAAAAATTTAACCTACAATACCACCACTAGGGTGGTATAAGTCTCCAAAATCTCAAGCCTAAGCTCTGATACACCATTCTGTCACACCCCAACTCATCATTAGCATGGTATTGACCACTATGGATTGCCCCTCACAGTTTTAAAAGGCTTCATGCCAATTAGAGTCTAAGGTCTCCATATAAGGCACAGGACCTCCCCCTACCTAGGCAATGTGGGACTAGACCAGAATTTGGTTTTACCTCACCTCAACCTACTTAAGAGGTCTTTTCGCCTTTTAGGTCCCCAGAAGTATCATATGCTATCAGATTACCTCCCATAAAACTCAAGAATGGTTCTCAAAATTATTTAGAACTTTTTCCTCCATTTTTTTATAGTAAAAGAAGCAACATTATAAATGTTAGATTATTTCAAATTGCTAATGAATGATTTGAGAAAAGCAGGAAAAGAGACAGGTTGAAAGGAACTCATACCCTGCCCTATCACTCAATTTATCAAATTGCTCCAAGATAAACAAGATGCACGTGTGCCTCAATGACATTGCATGGAAGGCTTCTGAAAGTTCGTACATGCTTGACACATTCTCCAATGATATATCCTGAGATTTATATTAGATAGTCATAAGACAGCCACTTTACAATTCAAAAAGGCCTAAACTGTGTGTGCGCTTGTGTGTGTAAACCAACATTCATTGCTCACCTGTGCAATACTATACTCGCAAAGTCGCTTAAGCCCCTCCAAGAGATACTGATCAGCAGCTCTGAGGAGATCTTGTGCAATATCCAATGTAACGTCTACAGATCCAGTGTATATGAATCTGGAGAAAATGAACGGTAAGTAAATTATGAATACTCATTGTACACAGCTTTCGTCAAAAAGCAAGCTACGGTATCCATATACCTCATCATCAACTCGAAAACGTCCCATTTAATATTAGGAATCTCTATGTCCCTGGCATCCTTTTCCTGTAATATAGGTAAACAGGAATAAATTATAATATGCATATGAATAAACATACATTCACACGAGTTGAACAACTGACTTCACATGAGTTTGGTAAAGCTTTTTGAAGAAGCTGCAGTTTAAATAATTGATAAATGAAAACAGGCTGTTTAAAAAAGCGAAAGAGCATTCAATCATCTGAATGTTTGGCTGACAATAGTCGAGTGCTGTTTGAGATTCAGATTACCAGAAAGGAAAACCTAATATCTAAAGGGTTTTTTTTTTTTGGGTTTTCAATCATTAGCCCCATCAGTCTCTCTCCCTCTCTTTTTCATCTTCATCACATCTCCTTTTCAGCCACCACCCTTCTCTCCCTCACTTCTTCAACTTTCTTCTTCCTCTCACCCTATGTAAGAGCTGCCTTGAGGTAGTGGTGGTTCTGGGTTTTGATTGAGATGGCAATAGAGTGGGTCCAATGAGCTTCAGTGGCTGTGGTTTTAGGCTTCAGTTGAGATGGTGATAGATCTGTCAGGTGAGCGACCTCCGGTGCTGGTGGTTTTGGGTTTCAGTTGAGATGGCAATAGATCGAGTCTGGTAAGCTTTGATGGCAATGGTTTTGGGGTCCAGTGAGCTTCAGTGATGGTGGTTTTCGTTGTGGGCTGCAGCAGATCTGGTTTATTTTATTAAACAACGAATGATGTCACTGGGTAAGCTCCGAATTTTCATAAAAAATCAGGGCTATTTTTACCAAACAGGGACTAAGGATAATTTACTGCTTTGCTATTTAAGTGCCCACTGCCCGATCAGTCTTCTTAAGTGCTCCTTAAAAATGCACCCCCTGCCATTTTAAATACGTGATTTCTCATCCCAAAAGGCGCATTTCAGTTTCTTACCAAACAGATCAAAAAGATTTATTACCCCCATTTAGCAAGATTTTACCCCTAATAAGATTCCTCCTAGGGTAGCTTTCTTTTCATGGACTACTGCCTTAGGAAAGAATTTGACTACAGATAATTTACAGAAGAGAGGCATTATTATTATCTATTGGTGCTATATTTGTAAAAGGAGTGGGGAATCGGTGGATCATCTCCTTCTTCACTGTCCCATATCGTATGAGTTATGGAAAATGGTGTGGAGTTTGTTTGTTCTTCTATTGGTTATGCCTCAGAGGCTTTGTGATTTGTTAGCAGCTTGGCAAGGTCCCTTTGTTAGCAGCTTGTGATTTGTTAGCAGAATGATATATGATTAAACATGATGTATAAATCTTTTTTTTTTATAAGTAACATGATGTATAAATCTTACCCGGTAACCACCATCAAACATTGCACGAAATGCATCTGAAGAAGCAAGCAGGCAGATTCTATGAGCATAAAACCGTTTACCTGTAATAGAAACAGGAAGCACACCTAAGAACTCGAAGTGGTCATTCATGCCAACAAAATTTTCGTTGTGGCAAGCACATTACTTTCTCCAAAACATGTAATGCAGCTTGAAGTAGGCAAAATTATATGAAAATAAATCATTTTCAAACCTTCAACTAGAAATGTAACGTCAGATAATGTAGCATTGTTTACATATTGCTCCCCTAAATAGACCTGCAGAAAAGAATTATCATCATCATAGTTATTCAAAGAAAACCCTCATGCATGAAACAAATTGCATAGAAGTTGGAGCTGCCATGACCCAGCATTCATGCAGGAGACGCACATGCACCACAGGAGTAGGCACATTTTTCTTTTTTCTTTTTCTTTTTTTTGACTTGCTGGAATCTCCTAAATGACACTACATACCCAAAACAGATTGTCAATCTAATTTAATAGCACAGTGTCCAACCATCTTAGAAACTCAGAATAAAGACAAGCAGAAGAAAACTACATACCAAAATACCAAACTTTTATTAATTTCAACCCATTTATAAAATGTTAGGCTGGAGCCAAGTAAGTCCTTAAAAAAAATCCCGTAGTGCATTCTTATAAGAATTTTACTAATATTATGATGCCAAAGGAGTACTAGCACGGCATTACTGAAAGCATTTTAAAGAGAGTAGTGGAATCATTGATTCAGTTAGGGCATGTTTGATAGTCTGTAATAGGCACTGTAATGTAATAGTTATCCTATGGTTTAGCTATTTTTTAGTTTGGTTATGTTTTTATAACCGGGAATAGTTATTCCCTATGAATAGATTCTTTAAAATGAGGGATAACTATTCCTCTCTAAAATTGTTGTAATAGTTATTCTTTAATAAGTGCAATAATTTCTAAAATTAATATATTTCCAAATAAACAAACTTTTCATATTCATGTAACAATTATAAAAATTAAAAAAATAAATAAACATAAAAAAATAACTCATCTCTCTCTCAAATTTAAAAAATATTATTTTTAAAGAAATAAAATTGCATAAGTAAGATATTTCTTAAAATAAATCTTAAGTTTTATTCTAATATTACAACTCAACCAAACTTTTGAATAGGCTTAGTTATTCTATTTTCAAAATCACAAGAGCAATTTCTCCTTTTTTTAATTCATTTTCATTTTCGATATGGTAATGCAATGCAAGAGGTCTCAGAAATCAGGTTGTTCACATATTTTATTCCCAATAATAAAGATTACAATTCCTGTCGTAATCCTCATTCAGTATACCAAATGTGCCCTTAGAATGAAATAATCCCTAACACTACATTAACAATAAGCACACCCCTTAATTAGGGCTTAGTTTAGTTCTGTTGAGTTGAGATTGTAAGCAAACAACCTATTGTCCAATGTTGAAAAACCCTAAATTTAAGAGGATGCACCAATTACATCTAACAAATCACTAACCAAACCTATAGGAATTTGCATTTATAACTTTTCTCTAACCATGTTATCCCTATATCAAGTTTTAGCCACATAGATACAATTTATCTTATGATAGAAAGCATGAAGAAAACAAGATTTGACAAAGGAAACCTGCCTGTGGTGTTGGAGACGGGGGAGCTGCATCAACAGGAGAAAGAGCCATGGCTTTATTGGACAACCTGTATAGAGCCACAGCACCATCAAGTTGCTGCTTAGGGCTAGAAGAACTAAGAAGCCCAAGGAGCAACTCCAACCCTGCAAGAATGTGTTGTATTAGCAACTTTAGAACAGCATCAACACAATTACCAAAGGAATTTCTGTGCAAGGAAAAAACGGATTAAAATAGATGGAGGAGATTACTGAGGGTTTGACATGCCATTGTTATCAATAAATATGGTTCTCTGGTCATCTGGGGAACAAAGATGGGCAAGAGCCAAAGCAACTCGTCTTTGGACAGCCTTCTCTGCTACACGCATAAGATATAACAGATGGTTCAAGACCTACATTGAGAAAATTAAGGGATTAAAATCTCGAACATATTGATCATAGATATTTACGGATGCATAAGAACAAAAAATTACAATCATGCCTGGCATTGCAAAAGACAACAACAGATTGAAAGTAACAATATAAGAAGACACTAACCCGTCCATGAATCTTCTCCTCTAATCTTTTCAATGTCTTGGCTACACAATCTTTTGTTGCCTGCAAATAAATTTATCAACTCTATTTCATTAAGATATGCCCCAGCCCCAAAAAAAAAAACAGCAATATACCCAGATTCTTATAGTCATCATGATTAACAAGAAATCGTGTTATGTTCTTGTCTGCAATATGGCATCAGCAGCATAAGAAATTTAGAGAAAACCTAATAAACACAGCTAATTTTAGTAAACTGAATAGAAGCACAAACATACTTGAACTATAAACTCTCCATCCTGCAGCTTCTGAACGCCTCCCACCCTAATAAAATCAGACACATTATCCTACAGGAGAAATGAATAAACACGATAAATATTACAATGGTTTTAAATAACATGTTGAAGCAATTCAAGGTATTGAGCCACAATAATTATAAAGATTCATAGGTTATAACAAACCTCATTGTCTGCTAGGCCATAGAGAGCGAATGCAGCATTATGTTGCAAAGACCCATTTTTGGAATCCAGAAGCTTCAGTAATGGCACCAAACCACCATTATGAGCAATACCAGCTTGGTTGTGTGTATCCTGAAAGTAGAGAATCTTTTCAATCCAAAAAATTCATTTAGCAATAAGAATGCAGTAAGTGTCATACATGTGAAATATTGCAGAAAACAAGCATTAGGCAACCATATACCAAATTAGTAGAGTCTTGCTCAGTGTCACGTGTATTTCAATTTTTTTTTTTTTTTTTTTTAACTTCAAGACACCATAGCCTGAGAAAGACTTGAACTTATTTACGGCCATGAAAAGTTTTTTTTCGCTAACATGCAGAGAACTTCAGTAGGAGGAAGAACACAATAAATAGAAAGCGATAGAAAACATAAACAAGCAAACATTCATTCTCTCATTTGATCAAAGTGGAGGGTGAGGTTGTGGATTCGAAACCCACTGGGTGCATGTGACTTACCAATTAAAATATTGAACAAATAAACAAGCAAATATTCCAATAATTTTAGAAACCTGAAGAACTTGTAACTGTAGGAGATAGTAGAATAATTTCCCTATGATGATCAGTTTAAGAATGACTTCATCAGCTCAAACATATAATCTTCCAATGAAATTAAGATTTTCCCAAAACATGATGATTCACCAAATATGATCAAGTAAATGCACAAATCCAAAAGTAATTTCTAGGAAAAAAAGAAATCATCCACTGCACAAATGCAATGGCCGCTTATAATCAGTAAGTAGCATCTATGATTTGTGATTTAGTGAAAGTAAACAAACTTAGAAAAATGATAACCTGTGCCAACCTCCCCAATGCAAAGGCTGACATTTCCCTAAGCTGAACATCAGAAGATTGAAGCATCTCAATCAAAGGTTTGACAGCACCCCTCTGTACAATGTGAACCTGCAGTATTCACACTTTTTCAATATAAAAGAGGAAAAGGGAGGGGGGGTATAACAAATTATAACAATTGAAACTTCATCTCAGAAGATTTAGAGGAAAAGGTAAAATAATAAGCCAAATTAATCATCATGCAAAGCTGATTCACTGCTTATTAACTAAGAAGACAGGTGACAAACATTTGGAGTTATAAACAACCATTACGACCTGAAAAAGTCATTAGCAGATCATTCGGTCTAATTTCCACTGTCTTCTTGGCAACAAAACAAAGGAGAAGCTTTTTTTACTCTAGAAATGAATAATAAAGTAAAAAGGCAAATATATTGTCCACCTTGCAATCAGAATCAGTTGCAGCAAATTGTCCAAGTAACAAGGCTGCCTCCCTTTGGCTCTCAGAACACAACGAACTGTCATACAATATAAAAACTTAGAAGTTGCAAAACAAAATGACTATCTTTTTAACTTATAATTTGTTTCTGTTGAAAAAGATACCCATAAATAATGACAAGAATTCAAGATTGCAACACACCTAAGTAATCCAATAACAGGTTGCAGAGCTCCAGCCTGAAGAACTTCTTTCTTTATGTTTGGAGATGAGTGCACCAGATTTCCGATCACACCAACCTGCAACCCATGAAAAAGATATCAATGCTGCAGAAAATGTGCAGTGAAAACACCAAATTCCACACAACTGTAGTTTATAATATAAATTGCATCCTCAAAAGAACCTACCGCTTCATAATGTATAGCCGTATCTTCAGATCGAAGCATTAGAATGAGGGTAGGAAGTGCATTGCATTCAACAATCTGCAAAGTCATGATGCTATATGGTTTAATGATGTTCAACTTCAGATATCCAATTTTTTAATGAAAGAAAGGCCTAACCTGATTCTTGTTTTCATCGTTTTTAAATGCCAGGGTTCGCAGTGCCCCAGCGGCAGCTCTTTGCACCTTTGTATCAGTGAATTCAAGCAATTCAACAAGAGGTGGAATCCCACCTTCCATCCTGTATATACATATATCCACTCCATAGGTTCATAAAAAATAATAAGAATGATGATGCTGAATACAAAGCTGTAGCACAAAGAGAAGCAAACCTGACACGGGTTTTAATGCTGCTATTTTCATGAGCAAGGTTGGTGATAGCATCAGCAGCTCGACGAATAACACTATTCACAGCACGAGAACTAGAACCCTCCTTGTGCCTCTTTAACAGATCCACAAGATGTGACAATGCACCAGTGTCAACTATGAGTTGTTGATGCTCAGGCTGGTAACAGATAATACGAAAAATATAATTAGACTACAGGTTAAGTGCCGGTTTTTTAAGGCTGAAAACACATTAGAATTCAAAAAGTCACACAAGAGCTGACAATGTGACCATCATTAAGAGAAGCTCATGATATACCACAAAACAGAAACATGGCTGAGACAACACACAACAAGGCATCATCAACTTCAATCAATACAAATGGAAAAATGAAACCCACCCAAGGGAGAGCATCTACCCTACCAAAACAGCACAATAAGTTCAGTAACGTAGTTTCTCACTGAATAGCACACTTTTGACATTTTCTACAGTCATTATTCATAAATGCTTCATGTGCCAATAAAGCTAAACTGAAATAAACCCAGTGTTAATACTGAAAACAGTTGCCATCGACAAATAACCAACAGTCTCCTACAGTGGATAGAAAATGCTTAAATCACACTTAGTTAATTCAAAAAACAAAAAACCAAAAAAAAAAAAAAAAATCCAAGAATTTTATCAGGTCTGAAAACTACTTAGAGGGGCACCATAAAGAACAATTAAACGCTTGAATCACAGCAACATTTTTACTGATAAGAATATATCAGGTCCGAAAACGTACAGCATAAACCATGAGAGAGAGTGTGTTTTAAAGCACCTGGTCTTATAAACTTCAAGAAAACCACAAAAAGGATATACGGGCTTCCTTCCATACAGATTTTACAAAGTGGCTATTTCAGTTTAGCTGTTACAAGGGTACAAAGTTTTGGCTAGACAACCTGCTACCTTCTCTTTTCAGTGACTTTGAACACTTGCATATCAATTAATTAGATTTTTGTTTCTATTTTATTACGGTTACTGCTAATGATTGGTGTTCTCTTTCTTTTCTCCACCATGACTTTGGGGCCTTGAAGGTTCCGTCTTGTTTGTTAATAGCAATTATAACAAAAAATAAAACATAGTGCAACTTTTCTTTCGTTTTTATTCTACTTTCTTTTTTTCCTTTTCAAATAGGAGGCAAAAGAGTGATCACAAACTAAAATATCTAATGAGATCCACATAAATTCCAAAAAAAAAAAAGAGTACAAATCAACATTGAAAACCAACATATTTGGACACATCATAGATTGATTATCATGTTTAAACGAATATTACACAAAGTATAGCTAAATCTTTGTTTACTAATAAATTAAGAAAATGCTTTGACATCTAATAAAGTTGAATGGAAGTTTCAGAAGTGCAGTTGAACCTTTCTGTTTTGGGCCTCAGTACAGTGGTACTCTTGCAGTGTTTGCTAATTCGCTCTCTTTTGCATGTAATTCTTTGGTTACAAATCTTTAGGCTATCTTGCGTTTTGTATTGATTATGAAGTATCTACTAGAATAAAATCTTTTACTCGTCAAAAAAATACGAACAAAAGTTGGAGCAACCACCAAAAGTAATGTCTTAGGATCACCAGCAAAAAATTTTACCATGCAGTGCGCCAGTGACCTCCATTTGAAAAATGCAGCATTCAAGATTTAGAACATATTCTTTTATATAAAGAAATACGTAAATGAAACTAAATGCAAACACTTCCCAGGGAATTTCCAAACAACGCCCCTTTCTATATTTGAACTGTTACAAATGCTTGCCACTTTTAACACTCTTGCTCCATTAAATTTGTCTTCCATGTATCCTTTCATATCATTCTTACAAAATTCGAACATCAAAAATCTTGCTTGTGGCTCAAACAAATAGCTAGCACGTGCAAGCTATGAAGTAAGAAGAGCCGCACTAACGAACTGATTTAAGCAACAACAACAACAACCAAGCCTTGGTCCCAAAATTTTCGGGTTGGCCATGGATCCTCAACAGACTAGTCAGGCTCAGTCACACGTATTCTTTTCCATCACACACCAACACTATTTTTTTTTTTTTTTTTTTTTGATGACATAGGAGAACTTCACTCAGATTAGTTGCACGTCGCAAAGCATACTGTAGCGGAACCATTCATAATAGTCACTAAATTAATTTACCCTAGCTGTCAACCTACCCTAACTAACTGATTTATTGCTATAATAAATTTCCAACAATCATTCATTATATTCTTCACCTGTTAGTAACTATACAGTAATATTAGTTGCTTAAACACTAAAATTTTCAACCTTCACAACAAGCAATTAGCAACAACTTCAATTCACACCAAATCGAATAAATCCACACAAAATCAAGAGCGTATATACTTAAATTAAACGAAATTAAGTAACCGAGATTTTTCAATCTTCACAACAAGCAATTAGCAACAACTTCAATTCACACCAAACCGACATAATTGACCTAATTAAACAAAATTAAGTAAAATCAAAGAAAAAACCAAGTTACCTTCACAGCAAGAAGCCCTAGCGCAAAAGCACTTCCTTTCTCGACTTCATGCTCGTACGGCTTCGAACTCCGCTCTCCTTCACTACAAGCCGGCGATTGTAGATGCTTCACCAAAGCCGGTACTGCGCCGCCTTCAACAATCACGTTAACCACTTCCTCTGCACCACACACACACAAAATCCAAAAATCTCCATAAATTCCAAAAATTCAAACCAAAACAAACCGTTTCTACTCCTGAAGAAGATCAGAGAGAGTGAGATCGGGGGGAAAATTACCGTTTTTGGCGAGTTCGGCGAGGACGTGAGTGGCGCGTTTGGCGGCGGAGCGATCGGGCTCTCTCCAAGAGAAAGAGGAGTTGAGGACAGTGACCTGAGCAGCGACCTCGCAGAGTAGAGCTTGCCTGGCATCGCCGGAGGGAGGACCGGAGATCTCTCCTCCGACGCCTCCTCCGCCGCCGCCTCGCTCATCTTCTTCCTCTTCTTCGACGATTTCATCTTCTACTTCCAGTTTACGCTTTTGCCCCTTCCTCTCCGGGAAGTTGTGATCTTGATGATGATGATGTCTCAGATGATGAGGATGATTATTCTCCTCCATGCACTCTTTAACAAATAGGAGAAGAAAAATTGGCCTCTCTCTCTCTCTCTCTCTCTCTCTCACAGAGGCACAGCACAGGTTTAGCTAAAGCATTAAAGCGAGAGCGAGAGGCTGATCCCAAATGGAAAGTAAAAAAAAAAAAAAAAAAAAAAAAAAAAAAGGGAGATTTGAATAGGCACACGCAGTTTCTCAACCAAAAAAAAAACAAGGAATACGCACACAGAGATTGGAGGGTATTTTCGGAATTTACGGACTAAGAAGAAATAAGAACGCCTAGCTCATTTCTTTTTTACTGAAGTGACCTTTTGAAACGCGTGTGGTATCGGCGTTTTTATAATATTATTTATATTTTTTAAAAATATGCATGAGTGAGGAAGTATATAAAAAAATACGTATAATATTATTTAAATAATAAAAATTATTGTTTAAAATATATTATCAAAAATTTAGGTTTTTTTCTTAAAAGAAAATTGGTTGTTTTTCATTTTAATTATTTTCGAAGATTCTGTTATAACAATTTATTGTTGATTTGTTTTTATATTTATATTGACCTTTTATGTTTAAAAATTTGTTAAAGTTTTTATCTGAATCAGTATAGAAACTCTCTAACTTATTACCTGATAATTCATAAAATTAGCAAATTTTTCTTAACTTAAATTAGTTTAGAAACTCTCTAACTTATTACATGATGATTTATAAAACCATCAAATTTCTATAAACCATTTTGACTCAGTGAATGTTCATTTTTAAACTGTTAAAATGAAAATTTTGAAATATAAAAAGATAAACAAAAAAACTAAGTCAGACATGAATAAGGTTCAAATTAAAACTTTGATACATAAAGGTTCAAATCAGTTTAGAAACTCTCTAATTTTATACCTGATAATTTATAAAACAATCAAATTTCTCTAAACCTAAAAACAATTTAATTCTCTAACTTATTACATGATCATTTATAAACCATTTTGACCCGATGAATGTTCATTTTCAAACTGCCAAAATGAAAATTTTAAAATATAGAAAGAAAAAAAAAACTAAATCAAACATGAATAAGGTTCAAATTAAAACTTTGATACATAAAGGTTCAAATCAATTTAGAAACTCTCTAACTTATTACTTGATAATTTATAAAACCATCAATTTTCTTCTTCTTTTTAGAGATAATTACAATATGTTGTTAATCCCGCAACTCAAACCATTTCTCCCCTAAACTCCCAAGCACTTTGTGCATAGGGAGGTGTCAATTCAGCAATTTTCTTTAAACCTAAATCAATTTAACTCTCTAACTTATTAGATGATGATTTATAAAACCATCAAATTTCTCTAAACCATTTTGGCCTGATAAATGTTCATTTTCAAACTATCAAAATGAAAAATTTTGAAATATAGAAAGATAAACAAAAAATTAAATCAAGCATGAATAAGGTTCAAATTAAAAACTTCGATGCTTAAAGGCTCAAATTAGTTTAGAAACTCTCTAACTTATTACTTGATGATTTATAAAACCATCAAATTTCTCTAAACCTAAATTAGTTTAACTCTGTAACTTATTAGATGATGATTTATAAAACCATCAAATTTCTCTAAACCATTTTGACTCGATAAATGTTAATTTTCAAACTATCAAAATGAAAATTTTGAAATATAGAAAATCAAGCAAAAAAACTAAATCAAGCATGAATACAGTTCAAATTAAAAACTTTGATGCATAAAGAATCGAAACGAAAATAATCCAAACTTGAAGAGAACTTTTAGAGAAATGATATGTCTACAACATTTTTACAACAAATCCTAAGTGGCAGGTTGTTACTAGTTGTTATTGTTGGGACAAAAAAGTAATCTTAGTGTTAGTTTCAAATTTGAACCAATAACAACTAACTACCTGTGATTTGTTGTAAAAATATTGTAAAATTGTTGTAAACGTAACATCTCTCGAACTTTTAAATGTTAAAATGAAAATGAGAACCAAAAAATAATATTTTAATTTTCCTTTCTTTTCTTTTCTTTTTTTCTCTTTTTCTTTTTCTTTTGTGGTGAAACGTGTCGGGTGTAAACCGGCCACACTATTTTTCCGGGATTGAAACACTGCGCAGTGCGCACATATCCCTTATTTGATGAATGGGCTAACGTGCGCTCCCGTCGGAAAGTGCGGAAATGGAGTAGAATGAGCTAACGTGCGCATGCTTGGTGAGTGGGTGTGGGACCATGGGAGGGGTCTAGGCCCACGATAATTTTTTTGGGTCCACTTCGTTGCACGTTTGCTTTGGTTTGGGTTAGAGTAACTATAGGCCAATCTTTGTGGCCTACCACAATGTATAATCGTGCCGACAAGTAGGAAATTAGATTGATTTGGATGGGTTCGGGTCAGGTTTATTTGAACAACCCATTTTTTGTTGGATAATAATTGGTCCATGTCATGGATACAAATTTTTTTTCCCAATTGATACAATTTGTTGTAATTAGAGACATATCACTTTTATCTAAGTCCATATTAAAATAATTTTGTTATCAAAATTAGATTGTTTGTGTAAAGTAATTTAATGGGTCATATACACATATACTTTGGTAGAACAAGACTATGCACTTGTTGAATTTTGCTCTTTGTTTGCTTTACAAACTCATTATCATGATCTCTCCACCTTTTGGAAGAAATTCAAGTATATTCCATGCTTCAAATTCCAGGCACTATTAATAGTGTCCCTAAAGAGAGATCATCTATTTGAGAGAGTACTCACAAAAACTATAAACATGTTCTTTTTTCTCTAGTCTAGCATAATTTGACTATTATAGGAGTATTTAAATACAAGTAGATATAAACCTACTATCAGAATGGTGACCCCTAAAAACACTCAACTATTCAACTTAAATCACTCCACTAATAATCTATTTTTTTTAGGCTACTCCACTAATAATCTTGACAACGATCAGTTTAAATTTGAACTCATCAAAATTTAAGTTCACTTATCAGATAACCCACGTGGATGATATATGGCCATAGGTTATGGGTTGGGTCAAATCCGACCCCCATTACTTACCTTCTAAAGTTTTGTAGTTTTGAATCTTCACTAAAACAAACATTTTAGCATGGATTTGATCAACTTTAAAATGAGATTTCCTCCCTTGCTCAATTGTGGTAAGTTGTAACAATTATTATTAAAAAAAATGGTTGGTAATTTATTTAGAAATTTTGTTGACTTAGGAATATTTAGGTGACTCATTGTGGTCACAAAGTTCATCAATCAGCACCAACCAACTCAACTAACAGACTCAAGCACGTGACGTGAAGACATGAGGACGTGATTTTACACGAATTGTGTTTATAAGGTCCTTCCAAAATCACATGCGTAAGGTAAGGTGCACACATTATTTGATTGGAAAAGAGATCTGGGCCCGCACTGTTTTTTGATTTTTTGACAATATGAATAAAATATGCATTAGAATAGAGAATGCAGGTCCGCTACTGTCAATGTCTGGAAGGAATAAAGATGTTATCGTTTTGCAAGCCAGCCATTAGGACTAGAGAATCCTATGAAGCAAGATTTTAAAACTAGGGTATATATGCATGGGCCAGTCAAGAAGTTCAGCCCTATACATATTGAATAGTGTCACAGTAACATCGCACTTGCATTTCGTTGGGCTTCTAAGTAGAATGTACTTCAGTTTTTAACTATTTTGCTATACAAAAAGCCATTTTATCTATTTTACCTACACACATACTGTAGCAGTGGATCTATTTTAGCTTTCAACACAATAAAATAATATACACATCACAATAAAATAATATAACTACTACAATAAAATAATATATACTACTACCCAAAAAAAACAACCACAGCACCAAGCCACAGCCACTCTACCATCAGCCACAGCCACACACCCACCACCATCAGTCCACAGCAGAAAAAAAAAAAAACCCACAGCACCACAAAACATGGCACAACCACCGCCAACACAGCACCACAAAACAAACCCACTCTACCATCAGCCATAGCCACAACCACACCCACAACCACTACCACCACCACCAGTCCACAGCAGGGAAAAAAAAAAAAACCCACAGCACACCACAAAACAAACCCACAGCCACAAATCACAACCCCGATACCAACGCACACCGGAGCACAACCACGACCCAGCGGCGGAGTGGAGGTGAGGGAAGCCACTTCGATCCACAAGGCCGGAGGCGATCGGCGACGTGGGTCTGAGGCAGATGGCGGTGTGGGTCTGAGGCGATCGGTGCTGGGCAGGGGCTTGGGTCGGCGGCAGTGAATGAGGGAGCTTGAGAGAGTGATGGTGAGAGAGGAGAGTGACGATAAGGCGATCGGCGGCTTGGAACGGCTGGGTTGGGCCGGCAGCGGTGAGATGAGAATAAAAGAAATGAAAAAAATAAACAAGATGGAACGGTTAGATTGACGATGGCGGCGACGTTGAGAGAGTGAGCTTGAGAGGCTTGAGAGATGAACGAGAGAGAGTGAGAATAGAGTGAATGACCGGATTTGATAAATGAAAAAAAAAAATAGAAACAAGTTGTATGGTTGAATAAAAAATGATTTTTTTATTTTTTGCTCCAAGCTACCGTGCACATCTATAGATAGATGTGCACTATAGCGAATCAGCTAAAATTTTTTGCTTTTGCTCCACTGCTGGAGCATCATTTTAATAAAAGTGCAGCTAAAATATAGCATTATTGTTTTATACCTCCACTGCTGCAAATGCTCTAATGAAATTTTTTTGGTAATAGATTATGAGTCATCATCAATTATTTTCATATGAATACATCAGTTTTTCTTCATTATTTATAGTCAAAGTTGAAACAAAAGTTGTGTCCATAACTGTTCTCGCTGTCACTTATTTTATCTCTGTATTACGTCACTTCTTTTATTTTTGTATTACAGAAGGTCCAAGCAGAGTGAATGTGGCAACTCAATGTGCAATTTCCAGGAAGGATCTTCAAGAAATGCTTTTGTTTTTTAGCTCATCACTTTTTGTGTGCTCAGTGAGCTCACAATAATGTTTATTAATTACTCTTGTGACTTCTACGTGATGTGAAGCATTAACCTCAAAAGGCTACCTCTTTTTTTGTTTTGCTGAATCTTAAAAGGCTACCATTGATTGTTTCCTAACCTTAAAAACTGATTTCCTAAATAATTTTTTATAGATTGCTCTATATATAGTGATCTCACTTCGATGGATACATTTTTTGTTTTGGTGCAACTGTTCATCGAGATGCTTTGAACGAGTGAATTAGTATGACCTACGAATATTCTGCCTTTTGCAACGAGTGTCGTACCAAATTGAACACAAATGAAAAGTGTTTTGTGCTTGAAGATTGTTTTCAGTTTTATGGTCTAATAATATTAATATCCGAGGTTGACAAATGTCATTAGTTCATAACCAATATGGCAAATTGTCTCATGACTGTAGCTTTTCTCTAGTACATGAATAAATCTCGGAGACGTTTAACAAGTCCAACACTTAAAGCATATGCTTATGTTGAACTTGTAAGCAAGCATCACAATCCTCCCACTCGTCTCCTCATGTTTTAAGCCTATTTAGACCTCCTCCATTCAGCTGTTTTATGTTGAAAGGTTTTTCATTTTTCACTTCCTTCTCTTCTTTCTGATCTCTTTTCCCTTTGGCCAAACATCTAGTTAAATCAATGTCGTCTGCTCTATAGCAATTGCCAATCAAGGTAGGGCAGCGTTTTAAACTAGCCTTGATTCACTGATTATATTTGTGATTCTCATGAGCAATTTCACCCACGAATTCATTCTGCATTTTAAATAAATAAAGAACATAGCTAGCCTTCCTTTCTTAGACTAAATGTGCATGTCTATTTTTTGACAAATTCAACTGGAATGGCCAGGTCGCAAGATTTGAAAATCACACACACACACACACCTAATGAGCTCTTTTATTCCCTCTACTAGGTTTCTTAGTTGTTGTTTGTTCAATCGCTACGATTCTTAGCTGCTCTTACTGTTGCCCTTGTCAGCATCTACAACTTTTCAGTATCTAGATTCTAGCATCCATTGATTTAGTCTAAAAACATATAATCTTTTGTCTTAAGAAGTAAATCGTTTCCACAAAAAATTAACACCAGCTGATGACATAGTTGAGTATATGGTAGACCAACCATATGAACACACTTGCCTGCAAGGACGGAACTAGAACTTGGAGTTAGGAGGACGGTTTTATTATTAGCTGCATATGGTGGCTTTAGCTTTTAGCTTTACTGCTTAGTCAACAAAGGTTTTCTTTTATTATTATTGTAGGGTCAGTTTTTGTAGCCCAAGCTCAATAAATTCGGATTATGAGCCCAATGAATCCTGAACAATGAATTTGTAGAGAGTGGGTGAAAGAGCTGGGCTAGTAGTGAATTAAACAGTAGTGGACTGTGGTATTTGTGAGTAAATTAACATGCAATCATGCTCGGACAAATGCAAACATGAACGTCCGAAGATGAGTTTTATTGAATGAACGTTGGTTACAATTCTTAGAGTTACAGTAAAGATGTTTTCTCCTCCTATCTTTCTTTGTTCCGATCCCCCTTTATCAGAGGCCTCTCCCCCTTATATAGCACCCTCTCCCCTCATCTTCATCGTCCACTTGTTCATCATTTAAATGCTCACTTGAGTGCATGTCTCATCATGTATCTTCTTTAGCCTTGTGTGAGTGGCGGTAGCTGAGATTGTACTGTTCAGGGGTCTTCTCCACATTAATGCGACCAGAAAAGTAGATGCAGTGCATTTAATGTGGTGGTTGAAGTTTGTTTTCTAGATACTTCTCTGTTCCTATCATCCCCAGGCACGCCTGAGGTTCATCTCTATCATTAGACTTGTTAGGAGGATCACTTGAACTTCCCAGATGTCAGTTTGACCAAGTT
This sequence comes from Quercus aquifolioides, assembly GCA_019022515.1. NCBI lineage: Eukaryota > Viridiplantae > Streptophyta > Magnoliopsida > Fagales > Fagaceae > Quercus > Quercus aquifolioides. The sequence continues at coordinate 3,589,145 of CM032334.1, read as the reverse complement.
TCTTCGGATCCGAGGATAATGACCTCTTCGGAAAATTGAATATCTCATCAGACTATGCTCCATTCTCATCTCCAGGTATGTTTCTTTTACATGGGCTTCTTCTCAAGTACTTTCATCTTTTCGGACAAACAGTAGCCCTCAAATTTCCACATTAATGCGGCCAGAAAAGTAGATGCAGTGCATTTAATGTGGTGGTTGAAGTTTGTCTTCTAGATACTTCACTGTTCATATCATCCCTAGGCACGCCTGAGCTTCATCTCTATCATTAGACTTGTTAGGAGGATCACTTGAACTTCCCAGATGTCAGTTTGACCAAGTTTCTTCGAATCCGAGGATAATGGCCTCTTCGGAAAATTGAATATCTCTTCGGACTATGCTCTATTCTCATCTCCAGGTATGTTTCTTTTACATGGGTTTCTTCTCAAGTACTTTCATCTTTTCGGACAAATAGTAGCTCTTAAATAGGGCCTTAGGCCCAATATATTAGGTTGGCATTTTCACCCCCCACAATTATTATTATTATTATTATTTATTGTGTGTAGAGCGTGTCTTTTGTTGATAAAGACAAAATTATTTTGTTTAAAGTTTTTTAAAGGGCTAAATTGTTTGTGTTTTGTAAAATTGGTGGATTAGTCTCAATTTCTTTTTTTAGCTTTGCTATCACCTATCGGTAATTTTTGTTATTGGGCTAATATTTTGGGCTTATATATATATATATATTAGATTTTAGATTTATAAAAAAAATTTATGGCCTTTAAAAGGAGAAAAATACTAGATCTACAAACTTTTTTACAAATTATTGTTGTTATTAGTAGTTATTAGTAAGTAAAAAAATGATGTAAGTGGTGGACCTAAATGCAAACCTGTAAGAATTTGCTATCTCAATAGTTTGTAAAAATATTGTAAAAAAGTTTGTAGTTGTAACATTTCTCTTATAATGATCAATAAGGAGGACAAAATGTAATTTTATTGAACGAAATTGCTAAAATTAGTTTCTCAAAAAAAAAAAAGTTGCTAAAATTAGTACCTAAATATATAATTATATAGTTATATTCTTTTTTTTTAATTGTCCCCCTAGTCCATGAATGGCTCCGTCCATGCTTGCTTGGCACTAGTATAAATCTAGCCTAAAAGCTCCAATGCTCAACTCAGAAAGGTTTGCAATAAGGAAAATAAATTGTGGAAAAGATCTCGTAACTGTTCTTATATGAAATTACCTCTTAAATAGGCTTGTTTATGGGCTGTTTCCCTTATTTTAGCCATTATCTATTGTAGTTTAATAGCCTTTAAATAAGGGGCATAACTACTCCATTGTGTGTGTGACCGTGGACATGTAACTATAGATTTTTCATTTTTCATGGGTAGCAAATGTCTTATTGGATTTGGTGATTAGGTCTTAGTGCTTGATCATATGGGCACTCATATAAGTGCTTGTATATATAATTTAAAATAGATAAAAAAAAGATCACATTTTAGCCGATTAAGCCTAAAATTCATCCACATCAGTCATCAAGCAATGTAAAGTTGTATAAAAATACATGATTGCTATAGTAATCATGTAAATTTACACGAGCACTACTATTCATTATGCATTTAAATTTTTTACTCTTTCTTTACGTATTCCAAGAATGAAGGAAGAGAGTGGGTGATAGTTATTGAGTGTGAAAAAATAAAAATAATTAATTTTTTTTATTTTTTAATAAAATATAATGTAAAATAGATAATCTAATGTTAGGTGTTTTGAAAAGTGAGTATGTAAAGTAAAAAAAAGTTGATTTTTATGCTAAAATAGACATAAATTTTTGCACATGCTAATGCAAATATCCCCAAGATACTTGAGCTATGCTCTGAGCTTAGGCTGATCATGGTTGGGCCTTTACTCATATTCTTTTTTTTTTTCTTCCTTTTCCTCTATTTTGAATATGTAGAATTGTAGATAGCATGACAGAAGGAGAAGAGGTTTAAACCACAAATACGGGGCACCATAAATAATATCTTTATTATTAGCTTATCATTTGAATTCCTTCATGTTCTCTTTCTAATTATGGTATGTTATTATTTTTTGTATAAACGAATATCACCCTAAAATGTTTTGTTTATGCTTGTTTAGATTGGCTTCATATAGTGTTCTTTTTAAAAAAGAAAAAAAAAATTGGCATTATAGAATACCCTCTATACAATTATCCTCCATTAAATTAGACAATATAAATATTCTTTATGTATCATCTAAGTAAAGTGATAAAACCTTCTAAAAAAAAAGTACAGTGATAAAAAAAAAAAGGGGATTGAAGATTTGAAACTCACATCATTCTAACATAACAATCACTTCAGTATATGTTGTGATTCAAAGCTAAATAACTAAGAAGAATGAAAAAAAGTAGATGAAAGCCTAATAAATATGAGGCACGATTTGTTTTAGTGATAATATTTTCTAGAAAATGAGTTATTTTCCAAAAAAACATTTTCTATAAAAGTATCTCATTCAAAACTAAATATCATAACTTTCCTCATTTAGCTTTTTGTGAGATAAAATTGTTTTAAAAAAAATAGTGGAAAACAATTTTTAGAAATAAATAATACTTTTTATGTTGACTAAAGATAGTTTTCCTTTGACTTTTTTTTTTTTTTATTCTACCAAACAATGGAAACTATAGAAAAATTTTACACAAAGTTTTCTATCGAAACAAACAAAGCGTAAGTCAAAATAACTTAGACACTTATAAATATTTATAATTTAAATAGATATAAATAAAAGATGTCATAGAATTGTTAGTCTAGCTCGGCATTCCTTAAATATTTTGGATTATATTGTGTGGATGGAGGAGATTCCCCTTAAGTTTTCTTTTGTTCTTCAAGTTGATATAGCCGGTGTTCTTTAATAAAGTTCTTAGTTTTTCTTCTCCACACAAAAAAAAAAAAAAAAAAAAAAAAAACATCTAATTTAAAAAATGTCTTTGATCCTATCATGACAAATGCTTAGAAGTTGTGAATTAAAAAACTTCAAAAATATTAATCTTATATTTTAATAGTGTATTCACAACATATCATTTATTCATTTATTCAAGGAGGTAAATATAAACCTCATTAATCAATAATACAGTAATGGACAAAATTGAGCTCCAAACAAATTATAATTTGAGGCTATTTCTTTTAACCCATTAGAGCATTCACATCAAGTTTCTAAAATATATATATATATATATATTTTTTTTTACACAATTAAAAATTATTTATTTTATCAACTCACTTTACAATATATATTTTTTTTACACTAAAAAATATATTTCTCTCTCTTGTCTCCCATCTCTCTCTTATAACCACCAACAAAATATGATATTTTCCTATATTTAAGAACCTACAATTTATAGTTACTAAACTTTTTTAGCAATAGCCACCAGGGTAAATGTGGTTGGTTTTGGAAATTGAGTGGATCTAAAATAGTAATGGGGTTTTTTTACGATATTAAGCCCTTGTTGGCAAAGCTATTTTTGTGTATTAATCTTCCCTCAAAAAAAAAAAAAAATTTATGTGTATTAATCTAATAAGACAAAACTAAACATTTTTGTTTTTCCAGAAGGTAAATGAAACTTTTTACGTCTCCAGATTTACAACAGAGAGAGAACTGTAAAAACCTTTTAAACCAACCACCAGCGGCCCCCCAGACAAGAAGAGAGCAACGGCTCCATTACTTTACTTCACTGAAAAAACCATAAAATAATAAAAATGTATAAATACCAACTACTACTTGACTTGGCCCTTGTTTTCCCGCGTCATCCCCACCACCCCTTATACCTTCCTCTTCCCTAACTCCACATTCCCTCTCTCTCTCTCTCCTATTCCTTGCTTGCATGATCTACCAAAGTAGACCCATTCAATTTCAAACCCACCAAAAAAAACCCAAACTACTACAAAAAAAAAAATTCAATAGACCAAACCAAACCAAATCTTCCCATTCTCACATGCCTATCTCTCAACCATGTCTTTCCTCTCCCTCCTCCTCCTCCTCCTCCTCCTCTTTTCCTTCCTCCCCCTCTCACTCTCTCAACAACAACCTCCACCCCCTAAAGGTAACTCAACTGGCACGTCTTGGTGTTTTTAACGGAGAAATTTAGGGTTCAAATTATTATAAATTGTAACTACTTTTTTGTTTTTTTGTTTTTTGTTTTTTCCAGGTATTCGGATTAACTGTGGGGCCACCAAGAAGTTGATAATTGACGATCGAGAATGGTTACCGGACACCGGTTTCGTGTCCGGTGGGACCCCGAAAAACCTGACGATCCCGGTCGCCGTCCCTACACTCGCCACCGTCCGATCGTTTCCTCGCCGCCTTCACACCAAATACTGTTTCGACGTCGACGTTTTCCGCTCCGCGAAGTACGTAATCCGAACCACCTACTTCTACGGCGGAGTCAACGACGGCCAGGGCTCTCCGCCGGTGTTCGATCAGATGGTGGACGGGACTTTCTGGAGCGTCGTGAACACCACCGTGGATTACGCGAACAACGCGGCGTCGTATTACGAGGGCGTCTTCGTCGCGCAGGGAAAGACTATGAGTTTGTGTATCGGTTCCAATAAGTATACGGATTCGGACCCGTTCATTTCGGCTTTGGAGTTTTTGATAGTTGGGGAGTCGCTCTATAATACCACGAATTTTGGCAATTTTAGTCTCAGCTTGGTTGCAAGGAACAGTTTTGGATATTCTGGGCCAATTATTCGGTATGTGGAAGCCTTTAATTTGTGATTCATGTGCTTGTTTCTGTTTTAATTAGCATTTTTTTTTATGAGATATCAGTTCTAGAAATTTTTTTTTTTTTTTGTGTCTATGTGGATAAATTCGATAGTTATAAGAGGAAAAGGGGGCGAAAACCTTAAGAAGTGTCAGTTGAACTACGAGGCTCGCGATATAAGTTCTAGCACTGTTGATATAGGAAGAAAGTAGAGTTTTTTTTAAGTCAGGAAAAGGGGAGTTTGAACCCTAGGCAAAAACCGGGAAGTCAGGAAGTGATAGTTGAACTACGAGGCTCATGACATAAGTTCTAGAACTTTTGATACAGGAAGAAAGTAGAGTTTTTTTTTTTTTTAAGTATATAGAGTTTTAACTAAAAAGCTATTTAGCCATTTGAGGGTTTGGTACTGGATTTTATAAAGCATGAACATTGAAATGTAGAGCTTCTCATAAAGCACCCAATTTTATGGCTTGTTTGGAAGTTTATAGAGGGAGGAGAGTAGAGGGGAGTAGAGGGGAGGGGAGTAGTGGAGAGGAGAGTAGAGGAGAATGAATCCCCTCCACCTTATTTGGATGTTTTTAAAATTAGTAAGGAGGAAGAGAATAATTAGCCCTTCCCCTTGTGTAATTTTGTTAATATAATAAGGGTAAATTAGGTAATTTACTTGGTCAATAGTTTATATAATCTACTCCCCCTCCAAATCTCTCCAATTTGGGGGAATTAAAAATGGGAGGCTAGAGGGAGTTGAAACCCCTCCAAACTCCTCCAAACCCCTCTCCCTCCTTCCTTAAAAAACTTCCAAACAAGGTAATTAGATTACTCTCCCTCCCTCTACTCTACTCCCCCTCCTTTTTTAAACATCCAAACAAGCCATTAATGTTAATCTTAAAGTTGAAATCAATTTTAAGGAAGTCCCATTAAAGCTATTTAGTAAAATTGTCAAACGTTTAGCAAATTCTGCTAAAACAACTTTAAGGCTCCTAAAATCAATTTGACACCTCTTCAAAAGGAGAACTAGAGAAGCCATTTGTATATGTCAAATAATAATTAAAAACGGTGAATTGTGGAGCTTTTCCCTAAAGGCTCCAAGTTTCAGCTTTAGCCTTAAGGCTGAAAAAAGAGCTTTAAGGACATTTTAAACTCTTTAGCGAAATTGTCAAACTTTTGGAAATTAAGCTAAAAGAGTGTTAACCACTTAAAGTACTTTAGAACCCCTCTAAAAGCAAAAATGGACAGGCCTAATATCTCTTCATTTAGCAGATAATTCGCTATGTCTGCAAAGAAGTGACAATTCAAAACTAGCAAATCATGAACTGGATATGGTGCTTATTTAACTTTTAGGTTGTCAATTCATTTGTTCAGTTCTGCTTGCGTATTCTTTATCATCTTATGCTTAAGTGTGATAATTTGGTATTGCCAGGTATCCTGATGATCAATTTAATCGGTTTTGGGAGCCATCAAGAGATAATGATTCTACAGTATCAGAAAACAGAAATATATCTGTTTCTGGTTTCTGGAACGTTCCTCCTCTAAAAGTATTTGAGACAGCTCTGATGACTACCAAAGTACAACCCCTGGTGTTGAATTGGCCTCCAGCATCCCTTTCGAACTCAATGTACTACATTGCTCTATACTTTGCAGACGACCGTAATTCGAGCTCAAGGGTGTTTAACATAAGCATAAATGATGTGCCATATTACCGTACTTTGAATGTCACTCCAGCAGGTGCTTGTGTCTTTGCAACCCGGTGGCCTCTTCGTGGTCTTACAAAGATAACTTTGACCCCTGCTGTGGGTTCAGACATTGGTCCTCTGATAAATGCTGGAGAGATTTTTGAAGTGCTAGATCTTGGGGGAAGAACTGCTACTCGAGATGGTATGTTTACTTCCAAATAGCATCTTTTATAAAGGCAATGAAACTGGATTAATTTCTAGTCAGTAGTCAGGTTATTTCATTGATGAGCCCAGCTAAAACATACATGGCCAAACAAAGATATAGGAAAGTGTGTTTTGTAATTGGTGTTAAAAAAAAAAAAGTGGGAAAAATAGTTTAATCATATTCACTGCATTACACTGGATGGCATTTTTTAGTTATGCCTAAGCCATTGGCTGTGGCTCACCTAAGCAGTGTCCTATCAAGTTAGTGGTACAGAAAATTAATCTGGCCTAAATAACAGCTTCCTTTGAGACCAGTGAAATGTGTTTGACCATAAGGTGCTTGGTTGATTCCTCTCTCACAACACAACCTCTTTAAACATTGTTCAGTACACTTCATATTGAGGATTTTCAATTACATGATTTTTTAAAAGGGAACTGTATTTCTTTTCACAGTTATTGGTTTGTTAAGAGTAAAAGGTAGTCTCAAGAATCCTCCACTTGGTTGGAATGGTGATCCTTGCATGCCCCGCCAGTACTCTTGGAGTGGCATTGCTTGCTCTGATGGTCCCCGGATCCGTGTGATCTCCTTGTAAGTGAGACTTAACTTGCTGTCTCGCAACAATTTGTATAGTTTCTTTTGTATTCCTTAAAAGGCTTACCATTTCCTGTTGTCTCCAGAAACCTGACAAGCATGGGCCTCTCAGGATCGCTGTCTCCTAGCATTGTCAATATGACGGCATTGACTAACATGTAGGTTTTCAGTTATAAATTTTTTGATTAATGAAATTGAGAGGTATGGATTTGATGATTGACGATTTAATGCTATTAACAGATGGCTTGGGAATAACAGTTTGACTGGACCTATTCCTGATCTCAGTTCATTGAAGATGCTAGAGACATTGTAAGTTGTGAGGGTTTGGGTTATTTTTTATTTTTTATTTAATCTCTGCCTATTGTCATTTGTGATTGAGCTCATAATTGCGTATAAAATTATTGCCACTTGAGCCTCATTCTCAGTTCATTGAAGAAATTCATTTTCCTCTGTCAGTTGCTTATGTTATAACTATTCCATTGTGTGGATTGTATTATCTGAATGCACCTTTTCATGTGATTATTTATTTAGAAATTTTGTTTCTTTTCTCTAATTCAATACTATTTTCCTTTTAAGGCATTTGGAAGACAATCAGTTTAGTGGATCTATTCCCTCATCACTTGGGGACATTGAAGGCTTGCGTGAACTGTAAGTTTTATTCTGCAATATTTTTTGCTTTTCCCTCTCCTAATCAGTGCATGCATGATAGTTTTTATTTATTTACTGTATATTTCATAGTACTTTCAGTACTTCACTTATGTGATGGATGTAGTTCCATCCAAATCATGTTAAAACAGTATACTTATAATTGTTCTGCTCCTACTTATCAAAGTTATGAACTTATAATCACCATTACAAAGTCCTAGGAAGTACTGTGATAAAAATTTCTAGGAGAACTAACTTTGATCAGATTGAGTATCACTTATCAACAACATCAACATCAATATCTTTGAACTCTTTTTTTTTTTTGCAATGATATGAGAGAGATTTATTATCTACTGGCATATCTTATTCCTGCTTTTTTTTTTTTTGGGTGGGGGGGGGGGGGGGGGGGTAATAAATTACAAGATTAGGAACGAATCTATCATTAAGTTAGTTTTGGTTTGATATAAGGATGGTGAACTATTCTAATTCTCATTTTCTTTGGTACTTTTACCTATATCAAATTAAACTGAACAAAGCCTTCACTCCAATTAATTTGGATCAGCTCTGTCTATCTTCCACTAACCCAACTATCCATGATCTATATATCAATTCGCCCTAAAGTATACTGTAATCTTACAACTCAACTATACACAAGTCAACAATCCTTAAGTCTCAACTAATTGGGATCAGCTATATAAATCCTTCTTCTTCTTTTTCTGATTAATTGGAGCTCATATTAAAGTTGATATTGTTTTTTGAATCTTTACTGATCATATTGTTTCTAACTGCTTCTACCCACATCATTCCCACACCTCTTTTTATGTTCTTTAGTTTCTTAAAGAGAGAGAGAGAGAGAGGACTTTGAAAGTCTGAAAGCACAATCTTGGTGATCCTTTGGGCCCTTCGTAGCCCTAACAGGCCCAAGCCCATATAGATCACACTTTTTACTCGATAGGAGCTCATACTTTGTATTTCCTTTTTGATGCCTTCCACCATGATACATCTAATAGCACACTGAAGAAATCTCCTAACAATGTCAGTGTCAGATTCATCTATTTCCTCTGAGGCTTCGAGGGGCAGTATAGACAACACTTAGAAGCATTGTATTTTTGTTAGTGAGGGTTGGTGAAATTTGGGATGTTCTATTGTTTTCTTATCTGACTCTTAGATTCAATTTGCTAGCAATTATAGATATAATATGGTGGCTGTCCCCAGCGCTCCACTGCACTCTATGAGAGAGCACCCTTGTCAACTTGTTGGGACTTGGAAAACAACTAGAATACCCCTTTCAGTTCAAAATAATGGGATTGAATAACCTATACTTATAGATTGTTATTGAGCACTGGATTGCCCAAGGAATTGCTGCTTAAAAATTTAACTTTATTCAAGGAATGGATTATGTTTATATAGGCTTTCAAAGGAACTAAAGGTGCTTTTGTCCACTAATATACATATTTGCAATATCTCTGACCATTTGCTTTTAGCCAAGTGGCCTGAGTATATATATTATAATTTACTAAATATGAGCTGGGAAAGGTGGGATACTAGAAGCCTTGAGGGTCCTAGGGAATCCAAAACTCACTTGTTCCCTTGTTGGATCTGACCTTAAATCATTGGTTTTCCCTTTCATTTTAGTATGTCAGTTTACACAAAAAAGACGGGATTAAAAAATCTTGGTTGAGTTTTGTAGTTTTAGGTTGGAGTACTGGTATGTTTGAAATGATAATTTAGAATAGGCCTTTGTTTAATTGGAATTGAGACAGTTTCATTGTATGTGATCTGTAACTTACGTTACAAATGAGCGACAAAATAAAATAAAATAATGATGGAAAGTCTAAGGAAAAAATATTGTATATGACTATATGTTCCATATTGAAATATGGTAATTTCATTCCTAATATACATATATAATATATAGAATCTCCTCTTACCCATTAATTGGCTATCAGATAACCTTCTACATGTATTTTAATCACATGACTTTTAAGTAATTTAACTAAGACGCATGACTTCTAAATACGTAAGTACACGCGAATACTCATTTGAATCACCATGTATTGGGTTGAATAAACTTTCCTCAAATCAATTTAGAGGAAAATTCTATCCTAATACATACATGTGTGCGTGTGTGTGTGTTATCTTGTGATTACCTATATATATATATATATATATATATATATGGTGCTGCCCAATTTTAAGAAGATTGGACCCTTGAACTTGATCTACTTCACATGATTTATTTTACCCATATCAGAATGAGAACTGACAATCACTACTAAAACATTTGCTTTTTTTATTGTGCTGTAAATTACATCTGTACACTGTAGGATTTCCATGTTTGATCTGTCTTATTTGTTGGAGGGTGGCAATCACATTTTATCTCATGGTCTGTGTTTTGTTTGTATGATTGAGCAATTCCCTTGTTTACTGACATGGAATAAATAATCATTAGCTCACATAATTGTTAATGCTACCAGATGTAAATTTTCACCTTTATATTTTAAAACTAAATTTCAATCAATTATTATGCTAATTTATTCTTTAATTTCTGGAAGATTTTTCATATATGCTTCTGACACTGCCATTGAATGAAAACACTATTAGACATTGATTTGATTCCTTTTTCTTTTTTTTTTTTGGTCTTTATGTTAATGTTCAATTAAAAAAAAAATGTGGCAACTCTAAATATTGATGTACCTGACCTAGTTCCTGTCTTTCAGTTTCTTACAGAACAATAATCTGACTGGTACAGTTCCAAATAACCTTAAAGATAAACCTGTACTGAACCTTAGGTAAGTTTGAACATCCTCTGGTGTTATTATCCATATCTTATCCACCGCTATTTATGCTGATTGTTTAAATTTGATTATCAGGACTTCTGGAAATAATTTTGAATCTCCCCCACCTTCTTGAGCAAGTATGTGTATGGATCCAATGGTAGAGTTGACTTGGCTGCTTTCTCAGGAAACTTGATTCAGATCATTCATTTGTATATAGATACATTCCGTAAAAGAGCTGTGTCACATTTTGTTTTACAAATTTTGATGGAAGTTCTTTATTGCAAGCTCTTTAACTTTGAAATTGAAAGTTCTGCATACTTTGACATCTGTAGCTGGGGTGGAGACAGCTCTTCAAAGCAATTTGAATACTCGAAATGGTTGTTCATAGTCAGTCAGTCAGATTCTTTTTTTCTCAGTAGGATTGGATCATGCTTTCAAAATTAATGTAATTGTCCATATAGTCATTTCTTATTCTTTTAGATATACTTTTTCTTGTTCTGATAGTGTATTATGAGCTATTCTTCTTCTTTTTCCTTCTCCCCCGTGGGTGTACCGTGTACAATGAATATTGTTCAAGTTTTTGTACCTACTAAAAAAATTATTTCATTTTTTTATATAACGTGGTTTGGTTCTATATATTCCTTCATTTTAACTATAGCTGACTATTTTCTCAATTGCTTCGGTTGTTACCTTTGGCATCTAACTTTCATATTTGTGGGTCGTTGGGGGTGTTTTTGATGTTCACATCCCTGAATGTTCCAATTTTGCTGAATGTCCCTAAAGGGGCATTTGACATTAATGCCTCAAACCCTTCCAGTTTCAGATCCGGCATTTAAAAAATTAGGGGGTTGCTATGATCTTACTCTATTGATTTAAGATACTAACTCTTATTTTAGCTTTGCAGAATCATCCATGACCTTCACTTTGCAAATGATATTAAAATGGTTAGACAATACTTAAATTCCTGAAAGATACTCGAAAGTTGGAACTGTATACTAAGATGTCCAATAATCAATAACATAGCTCTCTCAATTCCATTTCACAATTCATAAAAAAGGACAACACTCGATCCTTATATGGCCTTCAGACCCTTACCAAAATAAAGTACACAGTTTGATATGTCTCCATGTGAGACCCACCATTTCATAGACCTGCGCAGCATCTATCATGATTTCCCACTTCTTATATTTCAGAGAGACAGAAAAATGTGCTTCTAGGCGATGCAATAGGAAATGCAACTAAAATTACTTGATTAATATAATCGAACAAAAAGAAAAGGTCAGCATTTACATTGTCATTCTTCAGATCCACAATGACACACCATAATTAACATTAATCTAAACACAAAAACAGAGAAAAATTTATAATGAAGTAAAAAGAAATGAGACTGATGAACATATATGACAACTCTGCAGAGATCAGATGGAACTTCAGCTACCACTTTCTCATCCTCACCTCTCTAATCTTCCCTTCCTTAGTGGAAACAAAGGTGGCAATGCACTGTTTTTCATTTGTGTGCAAATTGGGACATTGATCATAGGCCTTATTCTAATACTAGCTGACCTTGTCCTCTCCAACCCTTTCTTTATCCTCTTCACATGCTTCTCTCTATTCCCTGACCCTCCCTTCCCTTCATCTTTTGTAGCTACATCAGTAAGTGAGCTAGCTGAAGATGATGATGATGAGGAAGAAGAAGATGGTGATAAAGAAGAAGCGCGTTGCTTCTTCAACCTTAATAGCTCTTTCCATAAAACAGTGCACTTAGGTGGCCTTGGTGATGGGTCATCATCAACAAACCAATTTACCCTAGTACTCTCCTCCTTGTTCACCTCTTCTTCCTCTTCGTCTTTCGCTTTGAGACTGATCTTGTTGAGCTTTTCTGAATGCTGCATTTGCCAAAATGGAAGGAGCTTCCCTTCAAAGAAAAGCTCATCAGCAGTTAACATTGGATGGCTACTTGCATTGCTTGAGAGGAATTCAAAGTCTCCATTTCTTGCTTTCTCTATCTCCATGCCTTCACCTTTTTCAACCTGCAGAGAGTTTGGGCTAATGGAGATGAAGTTTTTCTCATCCAGAAACTCTGCAGAGAAAGAAATCCTGGGACTTGAAGTTGGCTCAATGGATCTAGAGTTAGTTTGAACAGTTTCTAGGGAGACCATCTTGGTTGTTTTTGGATCAGGGAATAGGGAATAATGTTGTGTAGTTGGCTAGCTAGTAGTTTGATCAGGTTTGGGAGATATGTGATTTATAAAGCGAACAAGATGCTTTAGTGCTTTTCTATTTATTTTTAATCTCTTTGTTTTGTTGTTGTAGTAAAATTTTGGACGGTGAGATTATAAATAAATTAAGTGGTCTGGTTAAGGCGAAACAAGTGAGCTAAGGTAGTGTTTAGAATATAGGAACAGCACATGGACACTGTGGGAACTAAAGACAAAAAAGGTTTTTAATTACCATTGTTCTGTATACGATTCTAAACTGTCTGTTCTCTTTTTCTTATTCTTGTTTTTCTTACCAAGAGAAGAAGTCGAAAAAAGGAAATTTTTCCTAATTTATGGCAGGGAAGGGAGAAGTATAATACATTATTTTAAAGGGAAAAAAACTAGTGCACAGTGTGTTTTACACACTGCAAAAATACACTGAAAATTATTTGCACACATTGAGTGCAATAAACACTGCCCTATTTTTTTTTTTTTTGGAGAAACACTAGAAAATGTCATGTAAACTATGTTATTGTGGAGAAGTATAATACGTATATCATAATGAAAAAGATAGATGGTATTATGATGTTGTCGTGGTGCATGAACTCTCTTGTTTCTATGGTCTAAAACATGTAAAGAGTAAATGACACACCTGGCTGTTACTGATTAGGGTAGGAAAAGTAAAAAAACACAACATGAATATGTTATGCAGATGAATGAATCAGTAATAGTTAATACAGGTCGCCTTGATTTATTTTGTCCTGACTTGAACAATGTCTCTCACATTAAATTGATTGCATTAATTGGGTATCTTTTCTTGTTGTAATTGAAAACACTGCTAGTGGATATGAGATTTACAGACAGGGAGGGATAATAGGGTGGCCAATATTTAAATCACGCTATCTTCTAGCTTAGTGGCAGTTGATTATTCAATTTGCATTAGTCAAATAGATCAGCTTTGTTAGTTTGACTCCCCTGCTAGGAGGGAGGGATTATAACATGGGAGGAGTTCCTAGCATGTGGTCACATGAGAGTAATTTCTTGCCATGTGAGAACTGAATCAATGAAATATAAAGCATACCCTTAATAACCAAGTTGCCCTTTGGAAGAGCCTTAAAATTGTAGGTACATATGTGTGTGTGTTCCCCAATGGGGATGGGTTTTCATGTCATTTGAGAAAGTTTACAAGTGGTAGATATCATGTTAGTTTCTTGAAAAGCTTCCATAAAGATTTGGTAGCTCTAATTAAGTCTAGACAGCTAATGAACATAGAGTTAATCTTTTGATTATTATATATGGGTTGTAATTTGATTCTTTATTAGCACATTATACCGGGCGTTCTGGTCCCTCCAGTGTTCTATAATTGAAGGGAGACAATAATGTTGGAGATTAACAATCTGACTAGAAAACAAAATTGAACATGTAATACACAAGTTAGGCTAAGGCAACCTTCTGATTGATCAGCTAACCCTTTCAAATAGCTGAGGCATGAGAGCTGTATTAACAACTTTGGGAGTAATAATCTTTCTGTCTTCATCAGGGTTTAGATAAATTTATTTAAGGGGAGGATTAGCTCCTCATTATGTAGCTCATTCTTAAGACCAAGAAAGAGAGTTAGGCTTGATCAATGTAAGTTGCACCCTGATTTTTTTATTACAAAAAACTTAACATAAAATTATGGGCTTACAAAATATAATAACTTACATTGATTAGTAAACATCATGATCACATGAAGAATATGAAAAGCAGCACTTCCTAGACAAGCCTACCACAAATCTCTGCCATAATACAAAGCCTAATCCTACTTCCCCAGAAACAACCTTATGAAGAAGGGCTTACCAAAGTACACAATGTGATAAAATACATATTTGTAACAAAGTGATAGCATTTATGATCATCATACCAAAGCAATTTACTTTTACTTTGCTGGCACGGGTTTCTGCATTACAAAAAGTAAGCAAGTTTTTAGTTTGAAAATAAATAATTTGTTTGGTGAAAGAAGAATAGAACTCAAAACTGGGCTTGATAGCCAGAACATTAATTAAGTAAAAAGAAATTAATTCTTTGGATCTATTAAATGGAACAAAGTAGCTAATAAATTTTCAATCAATATGAAGAATTTGTAGCATTTCTAAAACCAAGGGGAATGCAATTAAAATCTTTTTTATTTATTATTTTTTTGCTATCGAGTAAATATATCGAGAATTCTTTAGAGGTGACTTCAAGATCCAATTACAAATAAGTCATAAGGTGTGTCATCAATGCCTTAGCATTTTGGGCTCTGAAATTAAGCAAATGGGACCCTATAGAATTGAAGACAATTAGTACCATCCACATAATAAATTAGTTTCGACTGTTACAGACATGAGTAAAGGCTAAAGAGTTAGAGAGTCAAGAACTTTTTAGTACCTTCTGATCAGTTCATTCTGTTACTTTTAGGAGAAAGTGGACCACAAATTTTGGTGTTTTGAGCATTTAAAAAAGATGAAAGCTGAACTGTAGCACTGTGCAGAATTTAAGAGGTAGCAAGTGACCCGGGAAAGACTCCAAGGCATAGCAATGTGGCTAACCTGTACAACAGTGGGGGGCCATAGACCATTTTATTAATTTAAAGAGATGGAGAGAGTTAAGTCTGGTTTCATGCAATGCCAAGCTGGTAATCATGATCACTTGGGTTTTATATGCTATTTATGTGCAGTAGCTGTTTGATGAGAGAGAGAGAGAGAGAGAGAGAGAGGTGTGTGTGTGTGTTTTGACCATGACCAACTTTTTGTCAATTGAAGTATGTTGGGGGTGACCATATTCGAGCAGAAGTGTAGAAAGTTGATTGAATCAACTTGATGGTCTAAACTAAAGGTACAGAATCATAATTGCTTCTGCTTATTAGTTAGCATTTGCAGCCCTTTAAGTTAGTGATAACTATGATATTAATCTACTAAAAGGTGAGGTTTGAATTTGATTTGTAGATATAGGTCTTAACAATCAGGACAGTGGTTGGGCTGTCTACTACTCTATTAAGTTATATTTGTTCATCTTCTTTTTTATAAGCTGTCTTTTCTTCTTTATATGAGAGAGAGAGAGAGAGATTATCACTGCATGAGTTGTTGTGTTCTAAAGTACTAGCAAAACATAGGTGTAGTTACTTAGAGCACTCACAGCAGTGGTGCTATATTGCTATAATGCTATAATTTAGCTTATCCAATGCCTAAAATGATGCTCCAGCAGTGGAGCTATATCCATTTTTTTAGCTCCACATGAACAGTGCACATCTATAAATAGATGTGTACTGTTCATGAGAGCTAAAAAAAATAATAATATTTAATTCTGGGGAAGATTAAAATAATACGCTCCTTTTTTTTTTTTTTATTCATTCTTTTATCCCTTTCTCACTCCGTGCCTCTCTCTCACTCCGCGCCTCCGTTGAAGTCTCATCCTCTCCCCAAAACTCTCTCAAGCTCTCATCCTCTCTTAGTCACTGTGCAATCTCACCGTCCCGACCACCCGCCCGACCAGCCGTCCTCAAGCTCTCATCCTCTTTCTCACTCCGGCCCGACCAGCCGTCCCAAGCCTCTCTCAAAACTCACCGTCACTCTCCTCTCTCACCGTCACTCTCTCAAGCTCCCTCATTCCCTGCCGCCGGCCCGACCCAGCCGTCCCAAGCCGCCTATCACCTCACCCACGCCGCCGATCGCTCAGACCCACACCAACCCGTTTCGCCTTCTCTTCGGTCTGACCCATCTCGTCCTCTCTGATCCAGCTCGGCTTCTCTTCTCTTCTGTCTGACCCACCAAGTCCGAAGCTTGCTTGTTGATCCGGTGAGTTGTCTCTGTCTTCTTGGGATTTTTTATTTGGGTAATTGGAATGATAAATTTTTCATGTCAATTGGGAATTTTCTGTTTGCAGGGAATTTATGTTCTTGTTTTTAATGTATTGGTGTAAATGTTAGTTTGGGAATTTTTTGTGTGCAGGAAGGCTACATTTTTTTGGTTTCTGTTTTGGCGGTGGAGGTGGCGGCGGCGGCGGTAACAGTGGCGGCGATTGCAGGTGGTTGGGACTGTTGTTTATTGTAGTGGATGTATTATTTTATTGTAGTTGTTCTATTATTTTATTATAGATGATATATTATTTTATTGTGATATTTATATTATTTTATTGTGTTGAAAGCTAAAATAGATCCACTGCTGTAGCATGTGTGTAGGTAAAATAGGTAAAATAACTTTTGGTGAAGCTAAAAAACTAAATTTTTAGCTCCACTGCTGTGGATGCTCTTAGGCAATGTTATTTAGGTTTCCTAATTAAATTCAATCATATGTTTGCATACCAAAATTATCTTTTTTAACAACAATTAAATTCAAGCATGTGATTTACTAGTCAATAGGAACACATTGTTGAATCTAATTTGGAAACCTAAAGTACAATACTTGAGAAATTGTACCTAAGTTTTACCCTAATCTAATCAATGAAATTGTTTTTTGCAATATTTATTATCTTTAGAATTATATATGAATCAAGCTATTTAAACTTCTTGTTTGTTTATTTAGCAAACGAGTCAAATCAAGCTTGGGTTTAAGTTAGGCTATTAAATTCAAATTCAAATTTGACAATGTGTTGTGAACAAGTTTATGAATATGAGGCTCAATTTATACACACACACACATATATATATGTGATACCAAGTATATAAAAGTATATCTTATTATTTGATGTCAAGTATCTCTATACTTTCTATATACCCCGATTTCATACAAAGTATCCTTCAAATTATACTTTAATTGTGTGTCAATTATGTTTACTTTCAAATTCATGTATCTAAACTTAAAAAATATAAAAAGATTCAATTTGAATTTATTATGCTTCTATATAATAATACTATGAATGTGTGCAATTTATTTATTAAATGGAAATGTTATATATATATATGTGTGTGTGTGTGTGCGCGCGCGTGCGCGCACACGCACACGCCTGCATATATAACTATTCAAAAGTTATAAGTTAGTTATATATTTTTTTTTTAACAATGCAATATTGGTGAATCTAATTGTTATAAGTTCATAAACCAAAATCATTATATCTTATTAAATTAAATAATATAATGTCAACTATAGTTTAATTATTAATTAATAATATAGAATTATGAAGTGGTAAACACAATTAGTTGTGGTTTATTATAAATTGAGAGAGAATAAATTATTCAAGTAGTTCGTGAACAAGATTACTCTAGTTCAAAAAGAAAGTAAGTCAAACTTAAATGTGTAATCTAGGTTGGTGGTGAGTTTGAATTTGACTTGCAATCGAAATAAAATTAAATAAACAAATCTTGAACATTTAATACTCCTATCAATTCAAATCATTTATAACCATAATTATCTTTCAAAGTTCCACTTGTAGGCATGACGGCAACAACAAGAATTGTTGATGGTAATATACAAAATCCAAACAAATATTTACTAAATTCTGCAATTTTTTTTTTTCATCAATATTGATTGTTCAATGTTTGTGTGCATATACACAAGGGTTACAACCTAGTGCAGATAGTATTTGGTCATAAGCCTCTTTTCAAAAAAAAAAAAACTTAGCGTAGATAGAATTTGATCACAGGTCTCTTTTTCAATGAGAATAAATTAATTTATTACCTAAAATTATGGGTCAAGGCTTATTGGTAAGCAGGAGGTGCTTGACGATGAACTGGGGAGGCCCATGGAGCTAGCATTAAGGGAAAAGGGCCAGCTTCTTGGGAGGGCAGAAAAATAAAATAGTCTTCTCAAAAATCAAAGAGCACTGTCAAATCCCATTTCGTGTGTTTTTTTTCTTCCTTGTAGCATATCCCAAAGTTGATTTTAGTACTATTTAGAAGCAATGTATTAATATAATATATTTGAATTGCTTTGATTCAGCCAAAAAAAAACATTTGAATTGCTTTGAAATAATCTAATTAGTCCTTTTTATTATTTTTTTTATGTTGCTTTCGAGCAGGGCAATTTGCTTTCAAACTCTAGTTATCTATTCTGTTTTTCATTTTGTAAATAAATCAGATATTATACCATCATTAATTATGTGATCAGTTGATCAATATTATAAAAATGAAAGGCAGAAGACGAATATTATTTCTTTGGTAAATGAGCATAATCTTTTGGTCGTGAACATAGTAACAGAATTTTTTTTTTTGTGAAGAATTTGTAGGATTTTTTTAAACATCAAGTTAAATGTATTTACAGTCATTCACAATGAATGTGATCCACTATACTATACATCCCCATAATTATTAATTGCTTTGCACAATTTAACCATTCTTTCCATCTCTCTTTGACCTATTATTGCAAAACAAAAAGTTATAGAATGCAATTACCACAAGAATAATGGATATGAATAATAATATGATCCAAGACAAAGGACAACATTATGCATTATGCAATACTGCTCCTGCACATGTTACATTATGATTATGGAGAATTACTGATAAAATGTACCAAAGGGAGACAGTACAAGACATCTTGACACAAACCTTGAGTAGCTTATCACAGCAATTCGTCTGCAACCCCAAGTAGATGCTAGTCTATAAGATATCTATAAGATAGCTATCTTATAGACTAGCATCCACTTGGGGTTGCACTTTTCGAAAGCTAATGGATGCTAAATGACCAAAATTATGCCAAGCTAGCCCACTTTGAATTACTTTCAATGGCCTATCAGATTTATTATGTTTGGTCTAAGTATATTGTGTAACTTCTTCATCGTTGCATCAAGAGTTGACAAGTGATTATTCAGCAAAAAAAAAACAAAAACAAAAAATTAAAAGAGTTGACAAGTGGCTAGGGAACAACATGAACTGGATTAGATTTGATTGAATTGGTTTTGAAAATTAAGTTTCTTTTAGCCGAATTTAAGTTGGTTATGGACTTATATAGGCCAAAATGGGGATATATCCCTTTCACGCAAAACATGTAGCAAAATGCTCTTGTTTTAAATTTGATTTTCTAAAAATCGAGTTTCAATGAAAAACTCGATTTTTAGAAAATCGAGTTATAGGTAATCGAACTTTAAAAAAAAAAAAAAATACATGGAACTCGAGTACCATGTAGTTTTTTTCAAGTAACTCGAAAATCGAGTTTCAAAATAGAGGCATTTTCTTAAATAGTTTCAGAACATTGGCATTTTGCTCCATCTTTTGGGCGAAATGGTAAAAGCCCATTTTTGTCGACATATATAGGGGTGTATCATCTACCTTCTTCCTTTTTTATGATTTTTTTTCTTGCTTTGGTAATTTCTCTTTTTGTTTTTTGCTTTAGTAATTCCAAACTTGTTAATAGTGTAAATTCATAACATTCCAATGTCTCATCATCTTTTTTCTTTTTCCCTCTACCCTTTCATTTTCCACCTAATCATTGGATTTGAACCATGACGTTCAATAATGGAAGGACCGAATTAAGGAGACGGGAGGAAGTGAGGGAAGAAGAGATTTTGAGTTTGAGTAATGTTCGGGATGCTATCATGCTACAATTTTATATCAAATTTACAATTTGATATGTTATCAGTCACCAAAATATATATATATATATATATATTTATATCATATTATTGAAGACTGAGTTTGTGTGTCCTTTATAATAAGGTCTGAATTTGGTAAGGATTTGATGTAAAATTCATGTTTTACACAATCCAATAAGAGATTGCTACATCAACATTTTACTTAAAATTCAATACATCATATCACACCTAATAATATCTCAATAAATTTCCAATTTGGTTGGAAGTTGGATTTATATATGGGTATTAGAATTGATTGAGTGTGGTTATATTTATTCTTAAAAATGTAACAAAATAATATGGCATGTTAGGATTAAAAGGGTAAAACATGAGTTTTATACCGCATCTTTAAAGAATTTAATCTCTTTACAGTAAATGATAATTAAAACATTTATTTATATCATATTATTAAAGAATGAGTTTGTGTGTCTTTTACAGTAAAATTGATAATGGTTTTAGCCATTTCTTTTGAGAGTCTTTGACCACCTTTTCTCATCTCTTCTCTCCTCCTTTAAAATTCAATAATTGAACTTCTTTGATCTAAAGGACACATTGATTTGAATTAATTACTAGAACTGTATAGGTTAATTATTTACTCGGATTAAAATTGACCCAACAGTCAGCAGAGATATCATTTAACAGAGGCATGTGATTTGGAGAATATTATTTAGAGAGCTTTTTAAGTTTTAACAAATGTACTCAAAAAGCACGTGAAAAAAAAAAAAAAAAAAAAAAAAAAAAAAAAAAAAAAAAAACCCAATAGGGAAGAAAGGACCACGTCAATGGTCAATATGTATATAACTGGGGAGTGTCATGGCATTGGCATGTGACCTGTCTCTAACTCCATGTGTGAAACCACTTTTTTGATCCACAAAGACAAAGAGGGTGAGATAATAGAGATTTCAAATATTTTTTTGACGTGAACCTATAATCAGCTTTCATTTCCAAAAACCGCGGGCCCAAAATCTCAATCAAATGCCAATCCCTCTGAGCCCAAAAGGAAACAAAATATTTGCTTGGCAATTTCCCTTTTTTGTATTTGTGTATCAGTACCTGTCACAAACGATTCTCTTCTTCCACCAAAAATCTTAGTTATTACCGTATTAGTGTCATGTCATCCATGCTTATGTTTAATTTTGAGTAAATTACAAATTATACCCTTAAAGTTTAAGAGTGTTTGGATTTTACACCCTAAAATTTCAGAATTTTGATTTTACCCCTAAAGTTTGGAATGTTTGGATTTTACACCCTGATGATTCAGAATTTGGATTTGATCCCCTAAGTTTGGAAGTGATTGGACACCCACAAATTTTGAAATTTTAGGATGTAAAATCTAAACACTCATGAATTTTATGGAGTAAAATCCAAACACTCCTAAAGTTTAGAGGGTAAAATCCAAATTCTGAAATGTTAAGGTATAAAATCTAAACACTCCCAAACTTCAAGGGATAAAATCCAAATTCTAAAACTTCAGGTATAAAATCCAAATATCCCCAAACTTTAGGGTGTAATTTGCAATTTACCCTTTAATGTTTATGTGAAAAGAAGAAATTACATGGCGCTAAGTTAATTACTCCAATAAAATTATTTTTTTCAAATATTATCCACCTCTTCTCTCTCTTAATTTTGCTAAAATGTACAACGCTTTAAAATTTTGGGATAATTAAACTTTATCACTCTAAATTATACCCTAAATTACATTTTGCACTCTAAACTTTCAAAATGCATGGTTTGAAGTTAGAACCCTAAACTATAACTTGTATTACACTTTGCACCCGGTTAAAAAACCAAATTTCAGGGTGTAACTAATCAAGAGTATAGTTTAGGGTGATAAAGCATTTTTCTCCTTTTTTTAAGGAAGAGGGGCAATTGTGTTTTTTTACGCGGTGCCAAGCTTTTCTGTCCAAGTTAATAACCCAATTGACGGTGGGGTGTAAAGTGTAATATGAGTTATAGTTTAGGGTGTTAACCGTGCATTCTAAAAGTATAGGGTGTAAAGTGTAATTTGGGCTATAATTTAAGGTAGTAAAGTATAATTTTCTCTAATATTTGTTCAGTTCATTTCAAACCATAGTAATTCGAGTACTATGATTTGCTTAAAATGCTCCCTCTAAGTGGAGGAGGAATCTCAAGAGACCACTCACTCACAGCATGCTGAGACTCACACATGCAGTAAAAGAAATGTTTATATCTTTAATGAAAAACCCTTTGTGGTTGCATTTTTACTATTAAACTTTATATATTACAATTAATCAATTTGAGGGTACTTATATTAAGTTTTTTTTTTTTTTTTTTTTTTTTTTTGAGAAGGGTACTTATATTAAGCTAATATCCTAAACTTTCACATAGTCAATATAAGACTTGCAATACAGTACAAATAAGGATTGAAATTTGCACCCTAAATAAAATTAAATTTAATGAACTTGAACAAGAGTTATATAACAGATTTGGCCTTGATTAAGCTTAAAACTTCACATCTTTAATCTCACACAAAACACATTTTTCACTTTACACCTAAATGTTGCAAGAAAGCCACAAAAACACATCAAAATGATGAGTGGCAATTACAGATGTACTTCACAGTGCATGAATTGGAAAGATACATGCTAAACACAATCTTGGGACAGCAGATAAGTATTGTTTTTAATTGACTGGTAACAATGAACTTCACATGCTTATGTGCTCGGCATATTATATTTGCAAAATGAATCTTATTTATGTCACAAGACATCATGAGCACAACATAGTTGAGTTATCCTTATTGATCAGCCAATACATAAAAAATATTTAATAGACAACATTGTTCATATTTTTTTTCACAATTGAATACTTAATATGTTATGATTGGAGTAACATTGTTCTTATCAGGTTCACTATTAATACCATTTTTATTAAGAATATGTTAATTAGGTGTTTGATTGCACTTGTTAAGGACGAGTCAAACGAGTCTCACTCTATTAGGAAGTAGTAAAAGTAAATAAACAAATATCCCTTTAATTGAATGTTGTGCAATTCTCTAAAACAAGTTGATCAATTGCATTAAAAAAAAAACTCAACCTTAATCAATACATTTACTGTCGTTAACATGACCCTTCTTATTATGTGCATCAATCACAAAAACGACATCAACAGTTGTGATAAATCAAAAAAAAAATTTGTATTGATTGGTGAAACTTTCTTTCACACCGTACTTCTTTTTGGGTGTTCAATTTCTAGAAAACAGTAAGTTTTTTTTAGGGTAAACAGAAGTTATTCTTTGGCCTGCAATCTGTTGGGTAACTAAATGATACTACCCTATGTCATTTTTATGAATCATTTTTGGTCTTTCTTTATTGCTTTTGAGAAACGACAGAAATATGTATGCATTCTAAAGGCAAGTGCTAGTGTGCCACTTGTCAAAGCCAAACTACCGGTCCATAATACATAATGCACTAGCTTTGGACCTGTGGTAATTGCATAACGTTAGATTGTAGTGCCAGCTTTATAAGAGCAACAGTATAATGATAACTTTAAAGTGACATTCAACCCAAACAGTCACTGCCAAGGACACAAGCATATTATTATAGACAGACAAAAGATATATAAGCATATGATTATTCTACAGTACTAATAAAATCCCAAACCACATAATAAAAAATAAAAATAAAAACACAGTTCTATAGAAGACGTGGCTAAAATTCATTTTCAATATATATATTTTTTATCAAAAAATTTCATTTTCAGTTTCAATACTGCATTTTTACTGAAGTGCAAGCCAAGAAAGCAAAAATGATATTAATGTCCTCCATAGCCATAATAGGTCCGAAAAATGTTAGTACTACTTAAAATGTTACAATTATCTTATATGACAGATAGTGATTAATAGTTTTGATAAAAGTTGTGATATTTTACATGGTAGTATAATTTTTTTTAGTCTCTCTATCATCTCTTGGAGAAATTATAAGGTATTCATTGTGAACAAGTGACATGCTCCATTATTCTATTAAAAAATTTTCACTAGTTAAAATTTTTTTTTCTAACTCAGCAATTTCAAATAAGTGGGAGTCTTTTAGTGGAATGGTGAACCATGTCACTTGTCCACCACGAAGAACTTATAATTTTTTCATCTCTTGGGACAACTAAGAAAAACAAGTTAGATTCTAAAATTTCCAGATCACTCTGGTGACTAGTTTCTCAAAAAAATAAAAAATAAAAAATAAAAAATAAAAAATAAAAACAAAAACAAAAACTCTCTTGACTACGATTTTTTACTATCCATTTTGATTTTTTGAACCGGAACAAAGTTTCTCTCTAAACTAATTTGGAGAGAAATTCTACAAACTTCTCATATATCTTTATATTGAGTGTGAATTTTGAAAATCTAACCGTTAAATTGCATGTTCTTATTATATTCTTCATTCATGTAAAATTTCAAGATTATCAAAAATCAATTGCTATCTCATCAAACATATGTTAAAATTTTAAATTTTTATGATCTAAAATTGTGTATAAAAAATAAATTTGTTAATCGAATAGTAAATAATATTTAATTTGAACGAAATTTAATATACATGTTAAGAACAGAAGGAACATGAAATTCAACAATTAAATTTTTAAAATTCACACTAAAAAATAAATATATAAGAAATCTGAAAAGTTTTTCAAATACAAATGTATGGTCCCGATTGCTTTGTTCTTTGAACCTTTGTTCTTTGAACCGACATTAGCTAATTTAAAAGGGAGCAGCAAAAGAACAAATACAAATGTATGGTCCTGATTGCTTCATACAATCATGCACTTGGCCGTACTATAGTACCACCCCATCGTTATCTCTTCTCTCTTTCCTTCTTCACCAATAATTGCCATTTGCTCTTATCAAAAAAATAATAATAATAAATAAATAAATAAAATAATTGCCATTTGCCAAATTCATGCATCCGAATTGCGCGTGAAGTACACGTCTCACAAATCATAAGACCGTACAATCATGCATATGTCTACTATGTTTATTTGTATGGAAAACCTACGGAACATGCCAAAATTTCACATATAATTTCAATACACAGTAATTCCACTTTTTATCAAATTCTGGTCCCATATATAAATAATGTAATTTAAATATCTAATCATAAGTTCTTTATTTTATTTTATTTTGGGAGAGAAATGTCTAATCATAAGTTACTTCTCAAATGTGTTATAAAATTAGGTGTGAATTTACATGTGTTTGTAGCAACTATATATATATATTTATGATGATATATAACCATTCAGTTATCGTTAAAATTTGAGAATATGAGATACTTCAAAGTTCAAACTAGAGCATGTGTGAGAATTTTGTGGTTTTAAATTTGTAAGCTCTATATTAATTGCTACCTTTTTGTGTATGAAATAGAGATATCAAGTGTTTGAATTCCTATTCCAAAATTTGAGATACTTCAAAGTTCAAATAAGAGCATGTGTGAGAATTTTGTGGTTTTAAATTTGTAAGCTCTATATCAATTGCTACATTTTTGTGCATGAAATGGAGATATCTAGTGTTTGAATCCATATTCCAAAATCTGAGATACTTCAAAGTTCAAACAAAAGCATGTGTGAGAATTTTGTGATTTTAAATCTTTAAGCTCTATATCAATTGCTTCATTTTTGTGTCTGAAATGGAGATATAAAGTGTTTGAATCCCCATTCCACTTAAAATATACCAAGGGAAAAAAACACACACACAAATGAAACCCAATATGCTCTAATAGCATTCCACTTTCATTTGTGAGATTAGACTCAAGGACCCAATCCTTTTACTCACTTATAGAAAAGAAAACTAACTATGAAAAATGTAATTGTTGCAACTTGCCAGGAAGGTTGTGCTCACTAGCAAGAATTTACATCATCTAGCCTATGCTATTGATACAATCATATGGATTTTCTATCAAGAAAAGAATGTGGTCCAAGTGTAATATTTAATATTTTTCGATTAATTTCCCAAAATTACAAGCAAATAAAATTGATAGTGATCTCTGTTTTTTTTTTTTTTTTTTTTTCAGTTAATATTATCAGAAACATATAAAACCAGTCCCACCCTTTACGGCTTTACCAACCATTGCCCGTACGAATAGTACTTATTAGGTAATTATATTTGTGGATCCAGATCTATCATATCGTATGAAAATTTATTTGGATTTTACACAGTCAAACATGAATTAAGCTCATTGGAAAATGAATTACTAGAAAAATTGTCGGTGTGTCTTCACGCGTTTAACAAAGAGCGTTGAAATTCTAAAAATATTTATTACCATAATTGAAAATTTTGAAAATGTCGTAAATGAAACTTCAAAGCATTGCCCTCATTCAATAAATAAAATGTGTCGCCGTCTTATCCGATGGGGAAAGCTGACTGAAGCTTCATTAATTCAAAAGCACATGGATGATTCCACGGAAAACAAAATACTTCTTCTTTCTTTTTACTACAAAGTCAGAAATTCAAAATCCACATCAATGAGTAAAACAAAAACATAGGAGTACTATATGAATTATCAACGTAAAAAGTCATCTTGAAAGTAGTGACAGCTAAAAAACACCTCGTAGTAGCCATTTAGGCAAGCAGGTTTACCTTCTCAAAAAAAAAAAAAGGGGGCAAGCAGGTTTACGTTTCAGAAAAACGACAAAAAGGACATAACTATGGCGTAAAAGCAAATGTTATTTGCTTAGTTGATAATTTATTTTAAGAAAATTTATATATTATTTTTAAAAAAAATAAAAAAAAGTGTTAAAATAGTAATTTTTTTTTTCATAAAAATTATTTTTAAATAAATTATTAATCGTTACTTTAAAGTCATCGATTAACATTCCAATATTTAAAAATAAGAAATAAAAAAAAGAAAAGAGAAAAGATGAAAAGTTGAATTGTTGTTATCAAACAGTCAAACTAAGGTTGGGTTTGGACAGCGACAGTATGCGCATTTGCATTTTTTGGTTGGATCTTGCATACTGTTTACGGATCCGCATGTATGAAAAAAGGCCAAATTAATTTTAAAATTGAGTCTTATAATATTATTTATATATTTAAAAATTATTTTATTATAATATTTTTAATTATCAATTTTTAGCCATAAAAAGTACATCAAATCTTAAGAGGATTTCAAGTTCCAAAGGCTTGGATTCCAAACTAGATTTTCCCATTAATACATTGATACAATACGAATATTACACAGATCACATGCAGTTTTTTACTTCACGTTAGGAAGGAAAAAAAAAAAAAAGTCAAATACTTTTTCTTAACCTTTTTAGTCATTGACATAATAGCAACAAAAGTGACAACACACAAAGCTAGATTCAAAAAAAAAAAAAAAAAATCATAGGAAAGTAAAAATTACTGCTAAATATAATCTGTTAATTTTGATTCATATCTCGAATTTCAAATCTCATTACTGACCATGGTCTTGTTCTGAATCATGGAGTTCTTGCAATGAGCAATTGCACCTTGAATTGCACTCTGTAACTCCTCCATCGACGACGTGTCGCTGTTATACACTCCTCCAACCCTACTCGTACCTGTACTCGTACCCGTACTCGTACCCATGAACCCGGTTCGACTAAGCACACCCGAATGGCTCGGTGAGGACCTCATCGAAGATGGACAGCTCGAAACACAGCTTTTCCTACGTGGGTACCTCAAATTCCCCGAAAAAGATTGAGAGATTAATCCACTAACACTTTCTTTCCTCGTACTGATCTTATCACTGTGTTCTTTCGCAGCTAACAAAGACACAGTTCTCGCCGTTGTAGAACTCGTCGTAACAAGTCCTCCTCCTCCTCCCATTTTTTGTTGTTGCTGTTGTTGTTGTTGTTGTTGTTGTTGTTTTTGGGAGAGTTTTTCATACAAAGGCTTCACTTTCTTCAAATACTTTCGTATAACCTCTTTGGCTGTGGAGCTCATTCTTTTCACTGATGAACCGGATACAGTATCTGGGTCACGTGTCTTTGGATCTTTTTTGAACACAGATGAGAATCTTGACAAAGAGAAATACTTGGGTTTCTTGATCTGGGTGTTAGGGTTGTGAAGGCGTTTGAACTCGTCGTCCTCAGTGACTGAGCTGGGTCTTGACGAGTCACACTCGGCCAGCAATAAGAGGTCGCTGTTGAAGGAAGAGTGAGAGTCGTTGGAGCTGCCTGTGGAGTCACGAGAGGCGGTGGTGGTGGTGTCTGAGGAGGAAGAGGTGCTTGAGGAAGCTAAGAGGAGAGTACGGACCATGGAGAGGCGAGGAGAGGTGTGGAGAGGTAAGAGTTGGCCTTTGTAGAAGAGCTCGTCGGCTGGGCAGAGAGTGGTGGAGGATCTGCGTGGGGAGAGAGAGATGGTGAACTCGAAGTCTGAGGAGGAAGAGGATGAGAATGAGTGGGATGGTGAAGGTGGGAGTGTGTGGGATTTGGAGGGTCTCTCTGTTCTCCTCCCCATTGTTGATTGCTACATCATCTGTCTAGAGTGTTGAGAGAGAGAGAGAGAGAGATGGATTTGAGAGCAAAGTTTGGAAGGGGCTCGATTGGGTACTTCTTATAATGGTTTTGAGAGGTAAATTGACCCACACTTTTTTTTTTTTTGGCCTTTTCCTTTTTACCTGTACTGATGCTACTTTTATGATCTACCTATCATAATAAAAGTTGGGTTACTAAAACTTATTATTCCGAAACTTAACTTTAAAAATTTCCAATAAGTAATTTGGGCCATGCTAAGGGAAATTTTGAATTTTCTTTCGTTTAATTATGTATCTACTGAATGTTTGGTAACCATGCATACAACTGTAGGACTATTTACATCCAATCAATGGTCTGGTACTCAAAAGAATTGGCTTTTGAAAGAGGCTTTAAAAGCTTCCTCCCGCATTAAAAAGTAAAAACTAACAAAAGTTCATTAAAATCTAATACTTTAGGTTAATGTGGCTCAACAATATTATTGAATTCAAACTTATTGGGTGGCTTTGAAAAGTTAATGAAACCCAAAAAAAGAAAAAAATTAGGTAGGATGACAATATTTGACACGACCCAATAGGTTAAGGTTTAAGTTTAATAAGTTCGTATCAAATTCAAATCTATGCTAATAGATTCATTAAATAAACAAGCCATTCCAAGTTTGACCCATGAAGCTCATTTGAGCCATTTGACCCATTTAACTGAATTTCAAATTTACCAATTTATTTTAAAAAATTTATTAGATCAATCGTGTACTCATGTTAGGTCGTGTATTGACCATAACATGACTCATTTATTAAATAAGTTAAGCGAATCGTGTATTATCGTACAACTTATTTAATAAAAAAGTTGTGTTAAAGTCAACTAATCATGAAACGATTAATAAATGTGTTATATTCATATTAACTTTTTAATTTTTGAGAGAGTTTCAATTTATGACATCTACTCCTGATAATAATTTTTTATCACTAGACTAAGATATCAATTAATTTTTGGTATAGATGAAGATTAAACTTTAAATCTCTTATACAACTATCAAAAATTTTATCAGTTAAGTTAACTAGAACACACATATTCATATTAACCTATATAGTTATAAGTCGACACAACAAGACAACTAATATACCAACGTTGTGGGTGGAAAACAAAAGTTACTTTGTTGGTGGTCCATGCGCACAAGTGGTTGGGCGCGGAAGGAACGGGCCACCAGCCCACCAGTTTCCGTGGTGATTAATTAGGCAAGTGGTGGGTTGTGTTTTCTTAATTAATTTTTACACTTCACCTTTTCCACGCTAAATAGCTGGGTGTTGGAAAATGGTGGATCTGGGGGTTCTGATGGACTCACATGGGTGAGTTCGAAACGTCTCTTTCACTGCCTTCGTATCCCCGCCCTGTGTTATTTGTGTGATCAGTCATGTGTTTGTGATTTACACATGGTTAGGTGTCACGTGCCCTAATCATGAAATGTGGGGGTTTAGATCATGGGTTTGATGAACTCTCAGAAAGGTTGAGTTTTGATAGTACCCGTTAGCATTTCCCATTTTTATAAAGGGATCTCTTTGTTGGTTTCGTTTTTTTTTTTTTTGGGTAATTGGGACACCAAAGGTTGCTGTAAATTACTAATTATAGTGTGAGCAATGTGTGCTGACTGCTGACTCATATCACACTTGTTTCGATCTGAAATGTGACTATTTTTTTTTTACATTCTTTATGTGAGTCTAGACCCATTAAACACAGCTGTTTAGGCCCTAAAAGATGTGAATTTTATGATGATTAGTGGTTTGTAAGTAGTGACTTCTGTTATTATATTGCATGCATGTAATGGGTCAACGTGACTTGTTTCCTTTTTTATTAACTTTTACAATGTCTTTTGGATTGTTTTTTTTTCCTCCAATAACTACGAAACTTGTTTACACGTGCTTTAAAGGTACTTGTTAATAAATTATTTTAAACATTATTTATAAGAAAAGAAAAAAATTTATTAATATTTAACAGTTTTTTTTTTTTATTTCTCATAAAAGTCATGTTAAAATTTTTTTACAAAAATTTGTTAACAATTACCCTAAAAACACCCGTTAACAGGATTCTTATACAAAATCAAATGGATAATTAACAAAGATGCTTAGTGTTTTTCACACAAACCGAAAAAAAAAGGCAGATGCTTACACCGGTGGATCCGCAGCATTAACTTTTTTTTTTTGAGAAGCCACCCCAAAAAGAAGGGGAGGAATATATTAAGGAAGATCAGAAAGGTACACAGCAGCACTATCAGGGGGTAAGTCTTCCATCCAGACATGAAAATGCGAAAACTTACACGCTGATCTTGCTAAATTATGAGCAACATTATTTCCCTGCCTACGAGTATGACAAAAAGAAACGTTCTGGAAAGCACGGGAAATAAGCTTAATATCTTTTACAACATGTCCAAAGCTAGAGGAATCATAACCACCCCTCGATAAGGCCTTCATGATCGTTTCCGAGTCACCCTCAAAGATCACCTGGTGTAGATTAAGATCTTTCGCAAAGCCAATGGCACTGCGCGCCGCCAACACTTCCACCATCTCTACTGAGGTAGGCAGTGGAATAATCTGTGTAAAGGCAGCCATAACAAGACCTTCGTCGTTTCGAACAATACAGCCCAGACCAGCCAAGCTGTCCTTTTGAAAAATGGCACCATCAAAGTTGACTTTCACCCAATCCTTGGGCGGAGGAAGCCAGCCGGAGGGGACAGAAACTCGAGGAGCCGGGCTAGAAGAAAAGGAGGCATTACGGAACTCAAGAAGCATATCCGAGGCCATGTCATTGATCAAATTCAATTGCATTACCTGATCACCAACACGGATTTGATTTCTGCGAGTCCATAACAGAGACACCGTCATTGCGAACAAGTCCAGGAGGTCACTGTGTTCCTGGCAGAGCTGGATGACATCAAGGAGTAGTAAACACCTGCTCGAGAGTTTGCGGAGCCAAGCAAAATTTAGCTCCCAGACTTGGGAAATAGCACGGCATCCCCAGAGTGCATGAAAAGTGGATTCACTCTCAAGTTTACATTCAGGGCAGAGATCATTGTATATCACTTTTCGTTTCAGCAGGTTCGTTTTTGAGGGGAGTGAATCAGTACCTGCCCGCCAGAGGAGTGTTTTGACTCTATTGGGAATTTTTAAGTTCCAAACTCCCTTCCAAAGTCTTTTGATTGGTGTTAAGTCCGAAACTGCAGGAGAGGAGTTCCTATCTTCATCCGAGAGAAGTCTGTAGCCAGATTTTACAGTGTATGAACCGTTGATGTTATAGGGCCAAAAAATCCTATCTTCGCAATCATTAAGACTGAGAGGAATTGCTTTGATTAGAGAAGCTTCATGAGGCAGGAAAATGTTATCTATTATATCATTTAGCCAGCCATGCCTATCCTTGTCAATTAGGACCGAGAGCATGGCGTCGTTGCCAAGGAAGTCCCTGGGAGACACCACCCGTTTATTGTGCGGGTCAGGGAGCCAGCTGTCATGGTAAATCCGGATCAAAGAACCATTTCCCACCCTCCATTGCAAACCTTTTTGAATGATCGCCCTCCCTTTAAGGATACTTTTCCAAGCGAAAGATCCACCGCACTCTTTTGCCTTAGATGCTTTGATTAGAAGGAACATTTTATGTATTATCTTTATGTGGCAGTTTGATATTAACATGGAATTTTTATCAATTTAGGGTCTGTAGCTTTAATTAAGCTTTTAGAATAGTGATACCAACTACTCAGTCTCGAGGAAATTAAACAGACTTCACGTGAGAGAGAAGCATCGACTTAAATATTAATACATATTATACTATTATTCATTAGGTAGGACTGTTATCGAATTATAAGTGAGATTAGATTCTCAAGACTTAATAATAATCCCAACATGAAGAACAAAGTTATATATTATTATACTAAGAAATTTATTTACTGTCTGGCAATACTAAGAAATTTATTTACTGTCAGGCAACGAACTAGCATTGGACTTCGAACTATATATGTAACTTTACTGCTGCAATCTTATCGTTAATTTCGTGACAATAATTATTATATAATTAATCTTTTGTACCTTAAATACATCGAAGTACCCAATCATGCCATCAAGAAGTTCGAGGCTTCGAAAAGCCAAGATCAGAAAAAGAAGGTTATATGGAGATTAGAGGCCTTGCCTTAAGGTAGTAAAGACTACAGACTAAAGACCAAAGAGAAAGAAGAAAATATTATCATCAACAGGTTTAGTGAATTTATGTAAAGGGAATTTGAAACAGATTTTATAAAGAAAAACCAGAAAAAGAATTATAAGAGATTGCAATTGCATATTACTATTAGATCCAATCTAAAAATTGCAGGTATTTTGGTTAGTTGGTTTAGTGGTAACCAGGGACGGAACTATCAAGGGGCTGAGGGGGGCCATTGCCCCCCCCCCCAACCTTTGAAAAAAAATTCTCTAATATATAAATTAGTATAAAAAATTTATTTTTGGCTCTAAAATTAAAATACTTGCCCCCCTCTTTAAAACAATTTACTAGCTAACCCATGAAACCAAAAATGAAAAAAAATTATCAAATCATCCATTGTTTGGTTGTCCCAAGAATATAAAGAAAAATATTTAGTTAAACATTTGGACAATTTACAAATCCGGACAATAAGGAAAATCTACAAAACAATTCACATATTCAGATGATAAAAAAAAAAATCTTTGGACACAAAGTAAGTAAAAAAAAAAAAATTTATAACAAATCAATTATAAATCCTAGTAAAACAAATCACAAAAACCTAATAATCTTTACTTGATTTTTCCCTCTAATTTGAGAGATCTTTGTCCCTTTCAAGTGACTCCACCACATAGTCATAGAAACAACTCCTATGTTGTTAATCACTCAATCTCCACACCAATTATTGTCACCAACAACTTGGATCAATTGGTGTCTTTAATTCAACCCATGAAAAAATTTTATTTTTTTAAAGAGCTGTTGCTCTTTAACACAACACATGGAAATTTTTTTTTTTTTTTTGAATGATAGAATTTTATTAATTTTTAATATTTTATTAACTTTGAGACACACTTGACATGTATGCATAAACGTAATACACATGTGAAACAACAATTTACTGTTTTATGCCTTATCTAAACTACCACCAAAGCATGTGTGTGATTAGTCTATTGGTAATAAACTTTGTGCCTTAGCTAAATTAATATAGTGATGGGAAAAGCTTTATTATTTTCATAGTTGAAGACTCAAAGTTACCGTTTACTATCATATGATTGTTTAACAGATCTCTTTTTCTTTTCTTTTTTTACTACTTTTTGAAAATGGAAAATTTTTAAAGAAAAAGATCTCACATCTTTATGCTACCTCAACCTTAACCAAGTAATTATAAATAAAAAATTCCTTAACCAAGACACCAATAATTGTCTCACCCTTTTTTTCACTGAATATTAGTGCATGATGTTGATTAACCATTATTATAATTGTTTTATTAATGTAATACTAGACATGGATTTGAACTTTTAACTATAGTTTTTGTATTTTTTTTTTTTGAATCTTTTATATATAGCATTATGAAGTTATTATGTATAGAATTATGTGAAAAGAATAAATAGATTTAAAAAAAAATATTATAATGTGGATAGAATAAAGAATTGGTCTAACCTTAATCCGACCTTGAAAATATCAAGACGTACCAATTGACTTACAGAACTCTTGATTATAAATATCTATTATTGATTATTAAAAAATAAAAAATACAAAAAAAAAATAAAAAATTAATGCTAATAATGCATCGTTGTCAACCTCTAATATTAATATTCCAACTTTTTAAAATTCTTGAACAAAGAACTTTGCCCCCCCTAAGTTTGAATCCTAGTTCCGTCCCTGGTGGTAACTTAAAAGTCATTGCTTCATACATGAAGGTTGTCATTTATAATATTTATAGGATTTCTTTTTGATGGATCAACAAAGTTAATGCCCCTTTTCGTGTTAGAACTAATATGCAGAAAGCAAAAGTTGAAATTTGGAAGTTTAAAAATCTAGTATCTTGACAATTTGGACAGCAAATAATTCTTTGCAGTTTGTGAATGAATTAAACTCTTTTATAAACAATTTGGATTCGATTAGATAAAAAAAATTGTTTATGTTCAATTATGTAACAAAAGAGTCAGGCTCAAGTACAGACTTAGGCTCAACTAGTACTAAATAAGCTAAATTCAAAATAATGTATTCATGATGAAGGATAAAAAAAAAACTCCTTGAGTATAAATTTATTTATATATATAAAGACTTGATGGGGTTAAGTTTGTAAAATGAATTCATAAGTTATTAAATTATTATTTGTTATTTATTACTAATATAAATAGTTCATTTTGAAATAAAAAATATATATACATTTTAA
Source organism: Quercus aquifolioides (assembly GCA_019022515.1). Classification (NCBI taxonomy): domain Eukaryota; kingdom Viridiplantae; phylum Streptophyta; class Magnoliopsida; order Fagales; family Fagaceae; genus Quercus; species Quercus aquifolioides. The sequence goes on along the minus strand of CM032334.1, from coordinate 3,553,969 downwards.
CAAGTTTGGTGAATCTAATTTGTATATATTTGTGGGGCCAAGAAATCCTACGACCCAGCCCACTTCGTTCCTGAGCCGAAGGCCCAAACCAAAGAGGCATCTGAAATCCGAGGAGGAAAAGAAGAAGCCCAGGCACAAACAGAACGGGCCAAGAACGACCCCATCGTCGGGCGTCCGAGGACTTGGGGGAGAAGCTCGTAACGAGCAGTCACCTCCACATTAAGTGTACCTGACAACTGCCCTGGCCGCATTAATGAGGAAAGGACTTCACACTAGCGTCGCCTTGGTTGCCGCGACTCTCCAAGAGACTGAGAGGGCGGCTGATGGGACAAGCACCTGAGCAAATGTCCTGATCGCTCAACAAGTGTAGGGCTAGGATTAGATGGGTAAAGGATATATAATGTAAGGGAATCCCCCAGAAGAGGGGTCCTTTTTCCGGAGGAAAAAGATGGAGTCCAAAGGGGAGAAAAGCCTCCTCGGCCACGGTCCGAGGAGCATCCCCTAATTGTAAATTGCTGTAAATTGCTCTAAGCTTTTCATTAAATAAAAAGGGAACGGAGCCCACGCCCCGTGAGCGCCGGCCGGCGCCTAGACCTTCGATCCACTCTCTACAAATTCATTGTTCAGGGTTCGTTGGGCCCTGGACCCAGATCCGTTGGGCCCGGGGCACCAAAGATGCGGTCCCTACAATATTCATGAATGAAAATAATTTTATTTAGTTAAATCCATAATATAATTTATTTATTTATTATAAACACAGAATTTGTGTTGGATATTTTTATAAAAAATATCATATTTATTTTAATACTCATTTATGTGAATTGAGGAAATCAATTATCCCTTAATATCAGATATGTTGATTGCTAAATTTTGAAATTCAAATATAATTCAAAATTTGAATAGCTATTGTCAATAGTTTTAATCAGGAAATTTATGAACATTAACATGATATAATATCATAATTGCCAACATATTTGGTTTTATTACAAATATATATGTTAAAATTGCAGGGCATACTACAGGGCAAAGTAGCATGAGACAAGCTACAAGTGTGGCAAGTGATGCAGCTGATGCTGAGATGAAGTGCACTAGCTAAGCCACAAGGATGGTAGGGAGTGTAGCACTTGCTGATAAGCAGTGTAGTGATCAAGCCACACAACGTGCATCAACACCTGACCTGATTAGCATTGAAGTCTTGGAAGTCATGGAGGCAATGCCACATCATGAATTCTTCATTCTAGATCATTGAAGACTTAGGTTCTGAGATTTTAGGAAGCAGTTGGTCATAGTTGATACGTGTATAATTCTGGAAGTTTCAATAACTGTTTTTGGCGCCATTCCTGGAAGTTTGTTATGCTCACTGTGTATATAAACAGAGCATTATGTATTTTACTATTCACTTTTCATTCTTGTAATCATTTTTTTCTAATCAATGAAATTCTCCCAATTCTATTTAGATTTCTCTCAGTTTTTTTCAATATACTTTCTATTTTAAACGTTTTGTATTCAAACGTTCTTATTTGAATATGACATAATAACGTCATATATGAAAGAATTTCAGCACTTAAATGTATAGCTATTGCTGAATTATTTTATGTTACCATATATATACAAGTGTTTACTATTTGGTTTAATTTTTTTTTTTTTTTTTTTGGTCGAAAGGAAAGTAGATTAAAAAAAAAAAAAAAAAAAAAAACACTAAAGAGCCTCCAAAGAGGAGGGTACAAAACGGTCATACAGGGTTCCTACGGAATCCAAACTAAGCAGTAAAGCTACATCATCAGGGGGAAACATAAAAATAGAGAAATCTTGAGCAAGGAGAGCTCCCCTTTTAGCTAAAGCATCGGCGCATTTGTTGGTCTCTCTATAACAATGCATTATCCGAAACTGGGGAATCTTCCTAAGGCCTTCTTTGCAATCAGCAACAATAATATTATTGCTATAAGAATTGTCACCATCTTTGGTTAGGAGCTCAATTGCTACTTTAGCATCCAATTCAATCTCCACCGCAGCAAGCTTGAGCGAAATACAAAGTCTAATCCCATCCTTCAGCGCCCATAATTTTGCAGCCAAACTACTTGTGGATCCAATAGCTCGAGCGTAGCCCCTCACCCAAGCTCCCCTATCATTCCGAATAAGCCCACCGCCTCCTGCCAGACCAGGGTTGCCTAACGATGAGCCATCTGAATTAAGTTTAAACCAGGTAAGGGGGGGAAGAAGCCATTTCACCTGGATCTTAGTACGCACCATGTTAGAGATTCCATAGGACCCTAGATAAACAAATTATGCCGCACTTGTCAATGCAGTATCTCTCAAATTTCTTTGTTGAGCTTCTTTTCCAAACACCACTCTATTGTGTTGTAACCAAAGATTCCAAATAGCGAGGGGGAAAACCACGCTCCAATCTAAGGTAGATACACCGCTGGGTTTAGAAGTTTTACAGTTAATTCTTAACCAATCAGTAAGATGGGTGCCATAGAACAAAGAAGACTTCAATGGCGGAGAGAAAGAGTTCCAAAACTCTTGGGCTTTTGGACAATCCCTTAATGCATGAATAATGGTCTCATCAGCAGAGTTACACATGGGGCAAATCGGGGAAATATCCATGCCTCTCTCAGCAAGTAAGGCACGGACCGATATGCTAAAATGGCAGCATTGCCATAAGAAACATTTAACTTTGGGAAAAGCAGGAATTTTCCACACCCATTCACCCTGGATAGAGGGTTTAATAGCAAGATCTGAACAATTTGCCAGGGAATACGCGTCTTTTAGTTTAAACTCCCCATTCGGGGATGATATCCAGGTAACACGGTCTTCTCTCTGATTTAAAAAGGGGATAGGTGTTGCTTTTATATCAAGGAGGATAGAGGTCGGGAGGGAAAAGGATAGAGATTGCAGATTCTAGCCAAAAAAACTCGCGACATCGTTAAGGATAATGTTCTCTTCCCCTTTGTTAAGAGGCCCCGAAATTTGGTTTCTTAATGTACCTTTATCAAGCCATTTGTCGTACCAAAAGGACAACCCACTGTTTCTCCCAGCAATCCATTTCATCCCCTTATTACATATTGGTGTACCTTTCTTAAGACCAGACTAAACAGGGGAGCACGGCTTCTGCCTAATCCGAGTACTCAAGGTCCTTCTCTGACCACAATACTTCGATGAGAGGACTCTGACCCATAGAGCTGGCTTTTCAGATTGGAATCTCCAGTTGAGCTTAGCCAAAAGCATTGTATTCTTTTGTTTTGCAGCTTGGAGACCAAGGCCACCTTCCTCTTTTGTTCTTGTTATTTTATTCCAGCCAACAAGATGGACTTTCTTCTTGTTTTTAGACGAACCCCAAAGAAAATTTCTGCTGAATTTATCCACTCCTTGAAGGATTTTAGAGGGAAGTTCCATGCATTGCATTGTATAATTTGGGATAGTAGATGTTACCGCCTGCGTTAGAACCAGTCTACCAGCGAAGGAAAGCAAATTGGCTTTCCAGCTAGCTAGCTTACCTTGGATTCGGTCAAGAATAAACCCAAAATCTTGTTGAATGCCGGAATGTTTGATAGGGAACCCTAAGTATTTCCCCAAATTTGGTGTAGAACGGAATCCCAGAATATCACAAAGACTAGAGCGCATCACAGGATCAACATTTGGAGAGAAAAAAACCCGGGATTTATTCTCACTGACTTTTTGACCAGATAAGTCGCAAAAAACATCCAGAACTTCTTTAATGGCTAAGCAATTTTTCCGATCAGCTTTCGCAAAAAGCATGAGGTCGTCGGCAAAAAAAATATGTGAAAAAGCCGGACCCCCCTGAGAGGTTTTAATGGGGTTTCATTGTTTAGCTTGACATTTTTCTGTAATGAAGGCCCCAAGCACTTCCAAGCACAAAATAAATAAGTACGGGGAGAGAGGGTCCCCTTGGCGAATACCCCTTGAGGGGAGGAAAGGATCGAGGGCACCACCATTGAAGAGGATGGAAGTTGAAGTGGAGGAAACACAACTCATAATCAAAGAGGTCAGATGTTTCAGAAATTTAAAGAGATTTAGAGAATCCCGTATAAAATTCCATTCAAGGCAATCGTAAGCCTTTTCAAGGTCTAGCTTAATTGCCATAACACCCCCCACTCCTCTTTTCTTAGACCCCAAAAAAAAAAAACTATTTGGTTTAATGGACATTGGTCAAACAGTTAGCAATTTTTTGTAACATATATTCACAAAGAAAACTTTTGAAAAGGTATTGTAATAATGGGCCATTAAATGCTTGGCATTTTGATCATTTCTTCTTCTTTTTTTGTGCTCATCGTACAAAAGGTTTTGACCGGTTTATCCGGTTTATAATATATATATATAAATAAAAAGAAAGCTATTGATCACACATTGATTTCAGTAATTTTAAGATCATTTAAAATTTTAAAGATAGCAAACATTTTATTTTTTGGCTAAGGACAAGCAACACGACTGGCCCTATATATATGGAAAGAAATAAAAGTTTCAAATACACACATTTTTATTTTTGAATTAGAAAGCAACAGATTTTTCAAAAATAATTTTTTATTGTCTTAAACACTTACCATCTATTGCTTCTTACTACTCACAAAAATATTCTATCTTTTACAAATTTTTATAGGAAAAGAAAGTACTATATAGAGCTTATATCCTACGAGCAGTGTAGGCTCGCAAGAATAATCAACAAAGGTAGCTGAGCTGTTGTATCTTGGGGACAACGTGCAGAAACTATTTGTCTAATTACATCGGATATATCGTAGATAACACGATTTGTCTCAAGACAGTAACTTGGTCCACGCCTCATCTCTACCACCTCTTTTGGCAAAATCAAATTGTGTAATTTCTAAGGAAAATTCAGGTATTATCTCTCCTTTATTTCCAACAATTTGTGAAGAGATACAAATTTTAGTCATAGTTTATAATATATATTATAACAAACAAATTAATCAAGTAACTCATAAACAAGTTTAAACTTATTTAATATATAGGAATATAAAAAAGTTTTAACATGAAATTTTCTTTGTTGATAAGCTTTAGCATAGCTCATATTTGAAATAAAATAAAATGAACGATCCTCAATTATTAATACCGATCAGCATAAATTATCAAACCCATCAGAAATTATTCACTAATTTAAAGGCGCAATGGGAATTCATCCAGTAAACTTAACCTAAATATAACAATAAATAAACTACTTACTAGTTTTAGGCTTTCTTTTTGCACATGGACTTGGATTGGCTTAGCTGATTACTAGATTTGTCTGTATTGAATTGGAGTTATCCTAAATATTCTATGTTTCTTACTCTTTGGATCCGAGTTGAGGATATATTTATTATGTAATCTAATATTATGTTCAATGCAAGTTTGCATTGTTTAATTTGATATTGGATTTTTTTTAAAAATAAAAATGATAATTTATTAAAATGCACAATAGACATTAGTATTATGCTAAGCCCATGTTTTTTTTTCCACGTAGGATTATCTACTCTTATATTTTTTTTGGTTAACAGGAAATAAATTAACAACTAAAGCTCAAACAAAGAAACAGGGCAGAGCCTATTCAAGGACAAGCCGTAGGATTATCTACTCTTATAATTGGAATAGAATGTTTTGGTATCCAATATCCATTTTTCACTAATTACAAAAGAGAAATGATATGTCCACAACATTTTTACAACAAATCCTAAGTGATAGTTTTTACTGGTTGTTATTGTTGGAGCAAAAAAGTAATCTTAATGTTAGGTTCAAATTTGAACCAATAACAACTAACTACCTGTGATTTGTTGTAAAAATGTTGTGGACGTAGCATCTCTCTTTACAAAACTATCCTATTGCTTAGTTAAATATTTTCTAAAAATAAAAATTAATGACAAAAAGTATTCTTACAAATTATTATAAGATATATTGAAACAAATAAAAAAATTAATGGGAAAATAGTCAAGTTGACAAAAATATTTTAAATATATACCTAATTCCATAACCCGTATTTTTATCAATAGTTATAATTATAACAAAAAATTTTCAAATAAAAAAAATCATATTGAGACAGTTACTTATTTTGAACAAAAAAAAGTATAATACAATGGACCTAAACATGTTTGCAGGCGATATTAAACATATGCATGACACGTGCGTCCATGAGGCTAGTTACTTATGTTGGGCTATAAGAGAGTATAGTTGTGTTTTTAATAGTAGATTTTTTGAGATTTATTCCATGTAGCAGATGCTTTTGTTCTGAGGCCCAAAATTTTTGATCCATTTTTAGCCTATTATAAATCCTTTGTATAGAATAAAAATATCGTTGTTTCAAATTAAGATTTGGTGTGTTGTGTTGAAAGAGGAAAATTGTACTATCGTATCTTGTATTTTTTCATCTGAGTAGTGAAATCACTGCAACTCTAGAGTCTAGACACACAAAAAAATTGTTAAACCACGAAAATATTGTCTTATATATATTTCTTTCTATTTTTACTCATATATCTGAAAATTTTGTATATATTCCCTGCAACTTATTACGTCAAAGTAAATAATTTAGTGCAAAATAACCAGCGAAGGGGTGGTTATTTCTGTCTCTGGGAATCCAAACAAAGAACCATTGATGCATATAATGATTACTTGGGAGGCCAAGCCAATGATCGATCGATGTGTCCATTGGAGTAGTGTCAGAGATACTTTTTTTTTTTTAAATCTTCTGTGCATGTTTGTTTTGGGACCTTGAATTAGCAAATTTAATTGGAGGAGATATTTAGGAAATCCAAAGCTTGAAGTTTGTGTGCAAGAAATAGAGAGCTAGCTAATCCAAGTGTGTACAGTACGACAGAGATCGAGCACAGAACCTTACAGTTGGTGAATGAGATGGACTAGAGATGGGGCAGCTGGCTCTACATGCTGCTGCCATGTTGTACATTTACTGCTCATTCTAGAGTTGTCTTTTTCCAGGATGATTAACTGGTCCCAAACAATATCATCTTTATCTTCTTCCCGTTATTAAAATTATCCTGGGAATACAAACTAGAAAGCCCTACATAATTATATAAACAAAAACAACAATTGAGCCAGAGCTAGCTGGTATTCCCCAAAACGCTTTGAGGTACAACGGTTCGAAAAAATGTTTTTATTTTCTATATAAACAAAGTCGTTCGTTATTATTATATGAATTGAAAAAAATAAAAATATATGAATTACTGGTTCGGCAAATTTGGATTATTATATATCACTCATATGGTACAAAATCGTGATGTAACATGTATTCTCCCCATTCTGGTCGTTGTAGTGCCTGTTACTCAACCATTGGCTTGAGGCATTTTCTTTATTAAAGGAATATTTTTTTGTTTTCAATATGTATATATATATATACACACTCAATAGTTGAAAGATGTGGGAGATTTAAGCCTTAAACGTTTCTATTAGAAATATCAAGAGGTGTCAATTGAATTGCAGTTCTCTTGACAACAATATGAGACTAGTTAGTAGTTAATCTTAATCCCAGTTTCAATACAATATGATGCAAGAAATGAGGGCTAAAGAATAGAATGAAAGCGAAGTTAGTTTGTGGGTTTGATCTTACCCGCAAGTCCGCAACAATCCTTACACACAAAAAAAGATGCTGAATGGATGCGTGCTTTTCACAAAGTTGAACTAAAGATTTTGGGCAGCCAGCTTTTTGTTGGGCTCCGTCAGGGTCTAAGATCTGCTTAAAGGTTGATCCATGACTTGGAAGCCCAACAAAATTAAAAGCCCATCATCTCCCAAATTATGCCAGCCCAACCTACAATTACTTAGGGGGCCTGACCCATATCTTGATTCATGACATTTTAAAAAGATCAATCTTTGACTTCAGAAAGAAAAAGAAAAAGATCAAGCTAAAAAACCAAAAAGGCCCACTTTCATTTAAATTTTGAACTTAATATATATATATATATATATATGTGTGTTTGTTTCTCAAAAAAAAAAAAAAAAAATTCTATAAGAATGTGGTGTAAAACCCATGTTTTACCCCTCCAATCCCAATATGCTACATCATCTTATCACATATTTAAGAATAAATACAATCACACTCAATTAATTTCAATACCCATATATAAATCCAACCAAATTGGGAATCTATCAAAATGTTATTAGGTGTGGTAAGATGTATTGAATTTTATGTAAAATGCTGATGTGACAATTACTTATTGGATGATGTAAAATATGAGTTTTACACCTCATCCTTATAGAATTTAATCTCATATATATATATATATATATATATATATTTTTTTTTTGAGTCTAAGGTTGCGTTTGGCATTGACTTATTAAAAAGTCAACTTATTTTACTATTTTGCTTTTTTTACTGCTATTTATAGGTTTTATTGCACTTTTTTTTAATATTCATGAGTTTCACTGTACTATTTCAGTTAACTTTTACGTTTATCTAAAGTACTTTTAGTAAAAGGTTTTCAATTTCAGTTAAGCATTCATTTGGGAGCAGTTTATTTAGCTAAAACTAAAAGTTTTTTGTTAAAAGTATTGTAAATAAAATTAAAAAGTAGATAAAATAATACAATAAAACTCATAAATAATATTAAAAAATATAATGAGACTCATAAATAATAATAAAAATAAATTAAATAGTAAAAAAATTGTCTTTTTAAACTAACGTCAAACACACCATAAATAAGCTGTTTTAAACTTATTTGTTCAGGCAAGGTTCAAGCACCTCGATACTAGTTTATGTTTATCTACTTTATCTTTTTTTTTCTTCTTTTCTTTTTGGTCTCACACCATTTTCAACTCCTTCTTCTTCTTTTTGGTTGGGAACGACACCATTTTCAACGTGATTAGACGTTTCTTTATGTCATAAGTTAGGGATAAGTCTTTGTTGGTTTTTATTTTATTTTTAGAAACAGTTATTGATAAGTCTAATGTTTTTAATTGGATTACATCCTTACAAAATATAAGGGCAGTTTGGTATAAGGGTTTAAATACATGTTTTCAATTTTTAAATAATATTATACATATTTTAATCTACTTTTTTATCCACACGTATTTTTAAAAAATACAAACAACGTCATTAGAATAACGTTATCAAACAAACTCATTTCTGTTTTATAACCTACTAGCCTAATGAACCTGGATGAAAATATAAAATAAAAAAATAAAAAATAAAAAATAAAAGAAAGTGATAAGGGAGTCTTGGACATACTTGAGAGTGATTTTTTTTTTTTAATTATAGAAGAATGAAAGTGATACAGGTGATAAGACTCCGAGTCATTTTGAATAAACACTACTATCAGTTTATTTAAAATATTCCTCTCTCTCCCCGTGTATGTGTGTTAAAATATTTAGTATTCTTAAAATAAATAAAAAAAACCAGCGGGCTAATCCCATGTTGGAAAATGATTAAATGAGTGTGAGTTTAAGAGATTTAAAGTTTATGTTATGTATTCAAGAGTTAGGACCTTTTAGATATATACCACTGTCAGTTTTTTTTAAGACATTTTCCTCTCTTCTTGTGTGTGTGTATGTGTTAAAATATTTAGTATTCTAAAAAAAAAATGTGATAAGAGTAAGAGAGATTAAAATTCATGCTTATAATAAAGCATATTATCGGAAAATTATTGTCTACTCCCGAAGTATCATAAATGCGTACTCCATTTAATTAGTAGGACCCACCATTCATGTGAGATGAGGGAGTATGTATTTGTGGTACTTCAGGAGTACCTAATAATTTTCTCATATTATCACCTTCATGAAGCACATTAATACCAATTCTCTCTCTCTCTCTCTCGTATAATTATCTCCACAATCTTCATGACTCATGAGGCAAGAATGTTAATTTGGGAGTTAATGGTGGCGCATGAGAGCAAAAAACTCTTCAAGTCTCAGATGGAGTTTAGTCCCCTAGACCATGAATGCACTATCTTTGTGGATTCCGTTATTTGAATTAATAAAATTGTTTAATTCAACCTATTAAAAAAAAAATACAAATCACCTCAATTTAAACCAAATCTACAGAATATTTTCAAGTTAATGGTGGTGCGTGAGAGCGAAACACTCTTCAAGTCTTAGATGGAGTTTGCTCCCCTAGACCATGAATGTACTATCTTTGTGGATTCCGTTGTTTGAATTAATAAAATTGTTTAATTCTACCTATTAAAAAAAACAAATCACCTCAATTTAAACCAAATCTACAAAATAGTTTCAAGTTGATCAAGTGAACTGAATTTGATGGAACTAAACTGAATGGAACGAAATAGACCGCATGAATCAAAGTGGACCAAACGGAGTGAATTGGACCAAAGTAGACCAAAAAATGTTCAAAGAAATTCCTAGACCTTACATTCCATTAGAGCATTCGCAGCAGTGCATTTTAGCTATTTAGCACCAATAAAAGTTACTTTATCTATTTTACCTACACACATGTTGCAGCAGTGAATCTATTTTAGCTTTCAACACAATAAAATAATATAAACATCACAATAAAATAATATATTTACTACAATAAAATAATATCTCACTATAATAAAAATAATATATTCACTACACTCATACATCACAACCACACACAACCACAACCACCACCACCACAACAGCCCACAACAAAAGAAAAAAAAAAAAAAAAACAACCAAGTCCACACATCACAGCCCCACACACACAACCACAACCACAACCACCACCACCACCACCACCACCCACAACAAAAGAAAAAAAAAAAAATCAACCAACCACCTACCACAGCCCACAGCAGGAAAAAAAAAAAAACAAAACAAAAAGTGTTGATCGGCGTGGGACGGGATGGCGTGGGACGGCAACGGCGTGGGCGGCGACGACATGGGACGAGATGGCGTGGGACAGCGTGGGCTGAGGCATGGGCTAGGCATGGGACAACGTGGGCTGGGACGGCGTGGGTTGCGACGGCGTGGACGGCGACAAGGTGGACTAGGAGATGAGAGCTTGAAGAGAGAGATGAAAGAGATGAGAGAGATAAGAGCTTGATGAGAGAGACGGTGAGATTATTTTAATAGGAGGTTGAATAAAAAATTATAATTATTTTTTAGATGTCTGCTACAGTGCACATTTATGAATAGATGTGCACTATAGCAAATTAGCAAAAAAATTTAAGTTTGCCTCCACTGCTGCAAGGCTTTTTTGGAATATTGGTGGAGCTAAAATAGCATTATAGCTTTTTAACTCCACTGATGCGAATGCCCTTATCAAAATGCATAAAAAGGAGGGGGGGTTCGGGCCTTAGGAGGTTTACAATGTTGTCTTCTTTACCGTCTTCTTTTTTACCTACTACTATTTTTTATATTTTTCAGTCTTCATTAAAATAAATGGTAGATGGATAAGTTGTTGGTTGCTCATATTTTGTCTTTGTTCTTTGATTTAGGATTATGGCTGCCCATTAAAAATTATTGATTCTTAGGTAAGTAGTTATCATGTTTTCTTTTTTTTTTTTTCTTTTTTCTTTTTTTTTTTTGATGGGATCATGTTTTCAATTATATTAACTGTTTAAAAAAAGAATTTGAAATAGCTTTCAATAATACTTAGTATATAATAATTGCACGTAGAAAAGATAGGGAAACACAGAAAGTTGAAACTAGGCACATGGATTGTATGAAAATGGAGAAACAAATCCATTATTTTAGGATCGTCAAATCTATGAAAGTTAAATTGAATTAAGCACATGCCTACTTTACGTACGTATTTTGGCTATATGCCAATTTTTAGTTGAATGCTTTTATCTTATGGGGTAAACCAAAACACAATTGCAATCAGATGAATATGAAGTTGATTCATTAAGGATCTGGGTTGCTAAATTGGATTTTTTTTATCCAATAAATGAGAATTTGCTTCCTAATATGAAAGGGTTCCAATTGTTGAAATTGTGAGTGTTAGTCGGGGCGAAGCTCCGGATACCGGGCGGGAAACCAAAAAAAAAAAAAAAAAAAATTGTGAGTGTTACATTGAAGATGCCAAGAGGGACCACACATTGAGCTATTCAGTACAATAATTTTAGCCCTAAAATTAGTTTATGTATTTAAATGGTTTTGCAACTTTACGAGTTGGTGTTACCAATATTTTCTATAGGCTCAATTTGTTTATTTTTTTATTTATTTGGGTGATAAGTGTTTTATATGTACTTACCACTCATCGTTATCATGTAATTGTGTGTGTCTTTTTTTTTTTTTTTGTGTAGTTCTTATTTTATAATTAAGTTTTTCTAATATAGTTATTAACAATATGTGTTTACTTAAATATTGTGTTCATTTTATTGTTTTTATATATCTATATTATATATAAGAGGATTTCTCTCTTTCAACTAGACTTTTATGTGGTTCAAAAATACTCTTATTAATGAAGGGTAATTTCTTTTAAAAATAGGGTCATAAATGTCAAATAAAAATTTTCATTTTGAATTCAAAAAGAGAATTCTTAAAATTTAGGATTTTTTTTTTCAATTTAGGATTTTTTTCCTTCACATTAAAAAAGAAATTACAGTTACTGCTTATCTCTAAAGCTTATCATTTTTATTTGTTTGAAAAATAAAAAATATATATTTCTAAATTATAATAGATGTAAATTATTAATCTTTACAAAAAAAAAAAAAAAAGCATCTGCACACGAGTATGAGCGCATGCTCAGAAGCTAGTATTGTTATATTTAATCCTCTCTCTCTCTCTCTCTCTCTCTCTCTCTCTCTCTATATATATATATATATATATATATATATATATATAAAGGCAAATCAGCTCAATTTAAACCAATCTACAAAATATTTCCAAGTTTATCTTCCTTATAAATCAGGTTAACCTAAAAAAGTATATCATTTCATTTATGAATAACTAAAAATTAGTTTAGGGTTCATACCTATAAGTTCCATCCATTCATTTTTTTTAAATAAAAAATAACATATTATCACAATATCTTTTCTTTTTAAAACTATTTAGATACTTTTTTTTTTTTTTTTTTAAGATATGGCTCAAGTTTTTTATGGAATGACAAAAAATTTACTGATTTAACTGAGTAGAACCTACTATAAAAGTATACTATAAATTCTTTAAAAAAAAAGAAAAAAGAGAGATGACTTGACTAGTTATAATTGTACAACCTCATAAGTCATGACCAAAATTGACCCGGAAGCCCGTATTTACATGCACACGGCCCACTTATACGTCATGGACCTCGTGGGTTCGTACAGTATATGCACCCAAAAAGGCCGAGACAACAGCACTTTACCAAAAAAAAAAAAAAGGGTGGATTGAGTTGACTTCGTTAATTCTCTACCTTCCCCTTTATTATTTTATAAAAGTAATATAATTCACAAAATTTTTACAATAAATTAAAGATGCTGAGAGCATTCATATCAGTTTGTAAAAAAAAATTCATTTATTTTAGTATAAAAACATATTTTTTTTTTAAAAAAATTTACATACTTACTTTTCAAAATAACTCATATAAAATTATCTATTTTACACAGTGGCGGCTCTAGGAATTTTGTTTAGGGGGTTCATTAAAAGTTTTTAATAAAAAGAGATCTTGAATATATCGAATTATCAAAAAATAATAATAATAATAATAATATGTGAAGTTTTATAATTTTATTCTAAAAGTTTTCAAATTTTGAATGTTGCATGATAGTTTATTATGAGTATCTATTGCCAATGTGGATAGTTATGAGCCTATAACCATTATATTTTGTTAAGTTTGTTTAACAATTTTTTTTTTTATACAGTTGTTATTATCTATTTGACTTTATTTTTATGAAAATATTTTAGACTAAATGACTAATCTCAACTCATTGACTCCGTATTAATTATTAACGCACACAATTACACTCATTCATACATAAAATTTTACACTACATGTCTACTTAATCAATCAAATGCTTGAACAATCACTAACTTTACAATTTTTTTTCTTGAATTTTACTAACTTTATAACAAAAAGTTATTATAATACGATAATAATACACACACATGTAAAAAAAAAAAAAAAAACCTCTCTATTATAAAGTTACATTATATTTATATTGTATACACAAACAACTACATATATCATAATTTACACAAATAACATTATAACAAAAGTAATGTACACAATCATATTAAACACACTTACACACATATAATAAAAATTTATAAAAAAGAATTACACTTACAATTCACAAACATGTACTCTTTACTTTTGAGTCAAAAATACTTGTAATAAGAGCGTATAAGATTTAAGTCAGGTGTACAAAAAAATATTTTTAAAAATAAATTAAAGTATTAAACTAACAAAAAAAATATTTTACATATATATAGAAAAAAAAAAAAAAATTTGAAGTCAGGGGGTTCATTTGAACCCCCTGAATAAGCTGTAGCGCCGCCCCTGATTTTACACTATATTACATTAAATAACTACATTTTACTCATTTCCTCTAGTCTCAAAATACATAAAAAATGAATAAAAGTTTATATACAAAGTGAATAATGTCAACGTAAATTTACACAATTACTTTACAAATTTACGTAGCTTGACTGATGTGATTAAATATGTAAAATTGATATCTTTTTTCTATTTTATATTAGTTGGTACAAATATTCTAAATTGTTACCATTTTTAATTTGAATTTATAATTTTTTTTTCTTCTAATTAAGATTTGTCATCGAAAGTGCCATGAAAAGACAGCGACTCTCCTTATTGTCTGTTGGATAAAAGTGCCTTATACCTCACTCCACTTCACCACCGAACACCAACAAAATACCAAACATACAAATAAAAAAAAAAATAAAAAACCCCCCAAAATATCTTTATAATAACAACCTTATGTAAGACGTTTCCCATTGTAATTCACTCTCCTTTTCTTTCTTTCTCTCTCTTTCTCTTGGGTTTGAACTTTGAACTTTTATCCTCTTCCTCTTCTTCTTCTTCTTCTTCTCTTTCACCAAACCCTAATTTACTCCCAATTCCGATTTCAAAATCTCTCTCCTTAACCTGATTATATTACCCCCCGAAGCTTTCAGATCTCCCTCCCTGCTAGCCAGGTTGATTTCTTTAATTTTAATTTTTAATTTTCAATCTCAATCACGATCTGATTTTTTGTTTGTTTGTTATTATTGCTATAATTTGTGATTGTTGTTGATCTGTATCTCAGGTTGATCAGATTCGAATTTCGCATCTTTTAGATTTTTACTACTTTTAAACGTAAATGCTCGTACGTATATGTACGCGTATAATTGTATATATTGATGGATAATAGGTGTACCATGTTATCTGATCGCGGAACCGGGTCGATTATTTATGTTTGTATTGGTTAATTGAATAATTAATTGTGAGATTACCAACTTTTAATAGGAATTAGAATGGAAATTAAGCTGAATTTTATAAAGTTCTGAATTGTTTTTATTAAAAACCTCCTTAATGTGATATGTCAGATTGTTAATAAGGAAAATTTAATTTAGAGCTGGAAAGATAATTTTTTTTAAAAATCTCTTTTATCAATATGGTTAACAATGGACATTTTTATAATTTCGTTAATTTAAGGCTGCACGCGTCCAAATCTTGCAAAAATAGGATCTTTGTGAACTGGGTATGGTTTTTTTTGGTTATAATGGGGGAGGGGAGATTTGAACCTTGAACGTTTGCGTAAGAAACGCTAATGGGTGCCAATTGAGCTACGAGGCTTTTGGCCACTAGGCACGATCTTTTTACTTTCTAAGGATAAGAAGGGTACAATAATAAGAACATAAAATTGTAGGTTGTTACTTGTTGAACGTTTGGTTTATAATTGCCTACTTGTTGAGGAAAATTACTATATTTGTCTTAGATTTTTCTAACATGATCTATTTGTTTCTTGTTGTATAGGAGGAGCAAAGATGTCTTTTACACGGAATTTCAGTTTGCAAGGAGGCGTTGCCAATGATGACTATTGGTCCTCCTTCACTAGGAACAACTTTATCAACAACAATAGGAACAAGACTAGGAACAATTATAACAATAGGAATTTTAGCAATAGCAAAGACTGCTCGGGGAAATTTTGGCAGCAAAATGAAAACTTTCATCATATGAAAACTGGCAATTCCCATTATGTCAACCCTGATAATTACACTTATGTTAATCCTAATGGCACAAGCGCACCGTCTTTGAAAAGGAGAAAATTTTCAGCCTCTACTTGGGGAGGTAGTGGGAGACACTATGTGCCAGCTATCGCATATTACCAAGCCCCTTTAACCTGTAACAGCACTATCCCTCCTATTCGATCTAATGTGGAGGCCTCTATGGATACGGGCTGTAAACGTGACCATTCACATTTAGAAGATGAAGAACCAGTATTCTTGTCACGGGATGAGATTGAAAGGTGCTCCCCATCAAGGAAAGATGGTATTGATGCACTTCGTGAAGCACAATTGCGTTACTCTTATTGCACCTTCCTTCAAAATCTTGGATTGCACCTAGAGTTGTATGCTCCTCTTCTCAAAATGTTATTTAATTTTTCTGTTTCCGTTCTGATTTGAGAAATTAAAATTTTATATATTTCTTACTGGTTGGGTTCTACAACCAATAATTTGCAGTTCTCATTTGAGTCCTTTGTCACCCCCTGTTTTTTTTTTGACATGTATCTTGCAGGCCACAAACCACTATTGGCACTGCCATGGTTCTATGCCACCGTTTTTTTGTTCGGCAATCACATGCTTCCCATGATAGATTTGTGAGTATTTCAATTATTATGAATAAAACTTGCAGATTGTTTGTATGAGTTTCATAGATTTGTGATTTTTTTTGCATCCTTTCTATTTTAAAATAGGTTTTTCTAGAAACTACAAGTCCTATTAATCTTTGGAGGAGTCCAATTTAATCTTCTTATGCTTATTTGAAAATATTATATATATATAAAAAATATTTTATTGTAGTAAAATCTGATGAACCATTGTACTTATTTTTATAATTATATTATTAATTAAATTAATAATGACATCACTGGTTCGACCATCAGAGAACCAGGACTACGGTGGAAAAAGTTTAATCATTTCTAAGATTTAGTGACTCTTTCTTTATTTGGATTGAAATTTAGTTTTAACGGACAATACATTTCACCCTCAACTCCTTATTTTTAGAGGGGATGAGATGAATATTTCCAAAGACCACTGGAAGCCATCTTCTACTTGCTTTTGAAATGTTATTTATTAATCTGGTTTTATATCAGTTTATTAATTCTGATCTGGCTCTGCTGCAGTTGATTGCTACTGCTGCTCTCTTTCTTGCTTCAAAGTCTGAGGAGACCCCACGCCCTTTGAACAATGTAGTGAGAGCTTCTTGTGAAATTTTCCATAAGCAGGATATTTCTTTCTTGTCCTATCTGCTCCCCACTGTAAGTTCTTCATAGCTTAACACCCCCCCCCCCCCCCCCCCCCCCCCAAAAAAAAAGAAAAAGAAAAAAGAAATTCAGCAAGTTAAGTTTGAATTTAAAAAGGACTGAGATATCTATGATATCCTATAAGAATTTTTTACAAAATTTTGTCAACATGTAAAAATCATATTATGGGACTGTTTTGTCAATTAGGTATTTCTTTTGTCCAACATTAACATGCGTCTAAGGTTTTTGATTATTGAAATACTTTGAAAATTTAATTTTTTCTTATGTTGACATGTATTGTGTTAAACAGGATTGGTTTGAGCAATATCGGGAGCGGGTGATTGAGGCTGAGCATGTGATACTGAGTACTTTAAATTTTGAGCTTAATGTGCAGCATCCATATGCTCCTCTTACATCCATTCTTAACAAATTTGGTCTTTCAAAATCTGTTTTGGTCAATCTGGCATTAAACTTGGTCAGTGAAGGGTAAGTTATCACTTCCAAAATTGTTACTGTTTTTTCAATTGGATGTTGTTACTGGTGCAATATGTTTGGGTTAGCTGTTTGTTTCATTTAGCACACCTAGCTAGCTCATGTTGCACTTCTCCTGATGATGTGCACCTTGAACCTTTTGAGTTAATTTATGCATTAATTCTGACCATGTACTTCGTTTGTTGTTTGGGCCTGTATATTGTAATAATTTTGTCTTTGCAAAGTAGTTCAGCTGAAAATATAGTATAGGAAGCAGGATTTGGACAGTGATTTTTAGAAGCAGCTCAGCCAAATTGCAGATTTGTTGGGTTCTGGAGGTCGTTCTGACTGAGGAGATGGCTACACTGGTTGTCTTCCCTTTCTTTGAGGCAGTTCAAAACTTGAGTTTTGTTTGTGTCAATAATTTTCTTCTTTGAGCCACTACTCTATGTAGTTATTCTGGTTGGGATATTGATATTTTTGGCATGCATATAATTGCAGGGTCTACACAAGATTAGCGTGCTCGCATGTATGATATTCTTACCTGGCGGATTGATATGCTGTTCATGGAAAGTTTTGTTTTACATCTGAAGTTGAACTGCCAGTGTGGTGTTGATGACTTCATCACAAATACACCCCCATCAACTTGGTCATTGGCTATTAAAGATAGCCTCAGGACCTCTGACTTATAAATTAAAAAAAATAATAATAATATAAAGATAGCCTCAGGACCTGCAAAATCAGCTTTGCCATACTAGATTGACACTCAATTGTTTTCCCTCCCCACTGTCTGTGGTATCCATGTGAAACTAGTCCTCTAGATTTCTTATGCAAACATATGACTTTTGACACATGGCAACCTATCCACTTGCCGTCCATTTACTGACTTGGAGGTGTACCATTGGCTAGGCAGATAGTAATTTCTTTTTCCTTGTTGCCTATGATTTTTATTACTACCTGGTGAGGGGTATTGTCAGGTAGCTGACAATACCTGAACCTGGGGTATTGTCAGGTAGCTTATTACTTATTAAATAAAAGGGGGCATTCTCAGGTAGCTGGGGAGATTATTGGGTTTAGCAGATGTTTTTCCAAGTTTTTCTGACTACCAAGATTTGTTATTATTTTTTTGAACTACTTTTATCTGACAAGTTCAACTCATGTATTGTTTTTTAACTTCAAATACTTAAAATGATTTTTTCTTAGCATCCGGGAACTTTGGTTTGATTTCAGTTTCAACCAAGTGTTATGAAAGTACAAATCTTGCCCCAGGAGTTGCTGCTTAATGTAAAGTGTCACATCTGATGTATAGTAAAAGCATTGTGTGGCTGTTTTGGTTAGACTTTCATCTTATTATCTAAATTCTCTTTCCCAGTAAAATAAAAAATAAAAAAATAAAAACTATAAAATGCTTAAGTACCTCTCATCTTGGATGGATAGGTGCTGAAAGATTAGTCAATGCTATAGATGTGAAATGGAAAAATTGGAAGGAGAACAGCAAAGTTTATTGACATTAGGTCCAAATGGATTATGTAGCAAGCATTTCCCCCCAGAGTCTTTCTTATTTTTCAGTGTTTAAGGCTTAGATGCAAGTGGTTGGTCTGCAAGTAATGTCAGCCCAGTTAAATTGGACCGCCTTTTACGGTTGCAGTAGTCTATTGATGTTTGACAGGTGCAGCTGGGTCAGTGACTTCTAGAGTAGATTAGTTAGGACTTAGGAAGTATAAGTTCTTTTGTACTTGATCTACTTTGTCTATGTAAATTATATCCATGAAGTTGTGCTTTAGGTCTGATGTCTTAAGATTAATGGGAAACCAGGGGAGGGTTTATATGTTCAGTCTTTACCAATATATCTAAAGAATAGTTTATATCCTAGAAGTCATCAAATTTATACACAATTCTAGTTTCAATAACTCAGTAATTGAAGTGTTTCCACCTAGCCATTTCAATATTACCTTAAACAAACAAATATATATATATATATATATAATAAAAAAGGGAAAAGGGAAAAATGAAAAATGAAAAAGAAAAAACTAAAAAGTAGGAAAGTTGGAGAATGTGGATGGAATTTCTCTTCCTGCATCTTGAGACAAGGTGAGAGAATTGAATATTATAACATGTTTAATATCTATATCTTTTCCTTGTCCTTCTCTTTCTCTTCTTCTCATTTTGTTGTGTTGTAAAAAAAATAACTGTGGCTAAGAGCCTTACGGGTCAGTGGCACTGCCCAATCTCCCTTAGGGGGAGAATCTGGGAGTTATTTTCCCTTCTTTTCTTCATTAATATTTTATTACTTACTAAAACACAAGTATGTTGATTGCTGTTGCTGTTGCTTGAGTCCTTGGCTAAGTTTTCATGAACTCCTTGCTTCTACCTCATCCATTGATTATGATGAGTCAATTTTTAATAATTTTCACTCTTGCCTTTTTCAATTATATTACAGACCACATAAACCTTGTGACATAAGTCCCTCTAATTATCCTTACCCACCCTGCTCACTTGGATTTTTGGGGCTGATCTCATGTTTACGAATTTTGGTACTAGTATGTATACCATTCACACTGGATACACCCCTCCTCCACTCCCCCCATCCCAACCCAACAAATGAGGGTCTTCATGACCATGTTCTCTCAACCTTTATATTAATATATCATTGAAGAATATTTAAGAAATAGGGTACATGAGTCCTTTCATGCTATTTGCTACTTTGCCTTTAAAATATACTTTCCAAATTATTGTGGAACTGTTATAATCCTTTTTGACCATTATGTCATAATCACTTTTGTACTTTTATTTTTTTTTTGTCGTCATCTTCATCATCATTTACTTTTCTATTACTTCTTTTTATTCTAATGCTACTATTCTTTTTTTGGAATCTTTTTTTCTCTAAATAACCTTAATGAACTTTTTAAGTTGTTTATATGGAAGTATGTGGAGAATATTTTTTGGGATATATTCAGTAACATGATCTATTGTTGCCTTCCCTTTGATATTTTGGATCGGAAAATATGTTTTCCAAATGTTATTATTATTATCATTAGTTTCATCTATAAAAAAAATTTATTATTATCATTATTTCCATCTCTGTTTTCTTCGCTATAACTGTTTCTTTTTCTACAAGTACATGCTTTATGGGGAATCTATTTTCTATAAATAACTTGATGAACTTTGAAGTTGTTAATACTGGGGAAAAAAATGAAAAATATATTTTGGGATATATTAAGTAACATAACTTTTAGCGTTCTCTTTGATATTTTGGATCCCAAAATATGTTTTCCAAATATTCTCACGTAATTTTCTAATAATTTCAATTATTGATACTACTGTTGTTATTGTTATTGTTGTTATCATCATAATCATCATCATTATTATCATTATCATTATCGTTATCGTTATCGTTATCATCATCATCATCATCATTATTATTAGGGTTACTATTGCCACAATGGCACATGCTCATCTTCTTCCTTTTAAAAGATTACAATTTTAAGGTTGAATGTCATAATATTTACTTATATATATATATATACACTTTCTCAAAATGAAAAGCCAGAGTTTTATATTATTTCTTAGTGAGTGTTATAGTTTTAAAATAATTTTCTTATTGGTAATTATGCATCGACCTTCAACCTTCACCTTGCTCTTATAAGTAGGGTAGTAAATGAACTAAGCAATTCATGAACAACTCAAGTTTGATTCAATAAAAAGCTTTTTATGTATATTTGTATATAAATAAGCTGAGTTGGAGCGAAGTTTTGATGTTTGCTTAATAAATAAGCCAAACTAAAAAAAAATAATGGTTTGTTCATGAATAAGCTCACAAGTAAGGGTTTAAGAATAATCAAGTCTTGCTGAGTGTAGGCTCAACTTTAGCTTTTTAATAAGGCTTGATATGGTCTTTAACAACTCAGGCTTGATGCAATAAAAAGCTTAATAAACAAGCCAAACTCTAAATAAATGTTTTGTTCATGAATAAGCTCACGAGTAAGAGTTTAAGAATAAAAAAATCTTGCCGGGTGTAAACTCAACTTTGGCTTTTTAACAAGGCTTGATATGGTCTTGAGAACCTAAGCACATGGCTTGGATCGACTAATCTACAACCCTATAAGTATGTGGAAATTACTATGTTCTCAACTTGATTTTTTTTTTTTTAAATATGAACATAGCTTGTTTGCTGGATTAAGCTTGAGCTTGATTTGAGCCTGTGCTTGGCTTGATGGTTTGACTAATGAAGCAAGTTAAGCTTAAGCTACTTGAATTTTTAATGAACTTGATTTTCAACATTCTAAGCAAGTTTGAGATAAGCTCAAACTGAGCTCAAACATCATGTTAATCTTGTCAAACTGAGTATAAATATTGAAGGACCCTTTTTGGGTCTGCCCCTCGTCATGTCTAGCTGTTCTCTATGTAAGTTTCATTGTATACATAGATGCATTAGACCTAATGCAATTTTTTTTTAATGGACATTTTGAAATTTGGTTGCTGAGGTTTGTTTCACGTTTCCAACATGGTGATATATATATGAAGAGGGATAAATACTTGCCCAAGAGAAAAAGTAGTACAAAGAAATCTCCTACTTACAAGTAACAAGTTTGGATTAAAAGTTGCTGTCATAACCCACTTGAAGGGAACTTTTGTGAAGGCTGCCTTTTTAAATAATTAAATAAATAAATAATTCTCTACTCCTATGTTACAAAAACTTATATAGTTATGTGCAAAAGCAACTCTAATCAAGAACCATGCTGTTGCATGTAGCACAGCATGATTTTCATTTTTTTTAAAAGGTTATCAACAAGCCTTGCAATACTCTATGCTATCTATTGTGATTACAAATTACTTTAAGATGAGAACTATTTATATATAAAAGAAGAAAAGAAAAGGAAAAAAAAACCAAAGAAGTTGTGCCTAATGTTTTGTCTTCACTATGATATAAATGATGCTTCTAGCTTTATCTCCTACCAAGCAATATTGCTTCCAATAGAGGATCTTGGGCAGTACTCTATAGTTGGGATTATATGCATGATCTATTAGCATGAAAGCATGTATTTCAACCAGCCTATTCAGAAGCAGAAGACATTGGCATGTGCCTTAAGAGGTTTGATTGCTATTGGCAGTTACTTCTTATTTGCTTTCTCATTTGAATTGCATGTCTCTGGAGTTTAAAGCCCCTGCAGCAGAATTTTTCCTGGGAGTTTGGTGTGTTATCTAGATGAGTGTAACTTGTTTGCTATAGTTTTGGTACTCTATCAGCAATCTGCAGAGATTCTTGGAAAATATTCTACCTGCTGCATTTTTAGTTGGTAAGGAAAAGACGACTTGCTCTCTCCACTTGAAACCCATGGTTAATAAATATCTTATTTCTTTTGGATTTTGCTATTGGTAACTGTTGTACCTTTGTAGCTGACATAGTTTTTGTCAATGTGAAAATGTATGTTAAGTTGTACGAGGCAATGAATGTTCTTTTTTTTGTGTTGCCCCAGATGGTTGGTTTGACTGTTCATGAATCTCTCTATCTGTGCTGATTAATGGTGCTGCTTGCTTTTATATCCCCTTCTAAAGGTGTTAAATGTTTTGTTTGTAGGCTTCGAAGCTCACTGTGGCTTCAATTTAAACCTCATCATATTGCTGCTGGAGCTGCCTACCTTGCTGCTAAGTTTCTAAATTTGGACCTTTCTTCTCATCAAAATATATGGCAGGAGTTCCAAACGACACCAGCAATTGTTCAAGGTATTACCATTTTCATGATCTTATTTAGGAATTATGTTGGATGTTTGACATGGTTGGGCAGCCTGCAGCCCTCTACAATTACAAGTAGGCTAGCTAATTAACGCCACTGTTATACACACCTCACCTAACAATCTCTCTCTCTTTCTGAGAAAAAACAACACACACAAATATGTTAGTCAAGTGGATCAAAACTTGTAGTTAGCTTCCTTTTTTTTTTTTTGGTTTTTTGGTTTTAATCAAGTCGTTTTTAATAATGAAAAGTCATTTATTTGTGCATATTGATCAGAATCCTGTAAGCCCTTGTGAAGATTAACCATCTAGATATGGAAACCAGGTCTACTAGGTTTTATTTCCATCCTCCGTTGCTAGATTAAAACTATGAGTACTTGTTTGATGCAGATGTATCACAGCAGTTGATGGAGCTCTTCTGACTTCTGAGAAGGGCTAGCAGAACATGACTATAGTCCATAGCAAGCTGCATGATGATGCTACTCTCTAGGGTTTGTGGGTAAATATGCTTGTGGGTTGGGAAATGTGAGTTATGAAATAATGATAACAACAATCATAAGTATAGAAGATCGATGGAATGTCAAAGAGAGATGATCCATATGCTAGCAGGACAGGTTGTGGTACTAGACCCAATTAGATGGGTTGAACAAGTGGGTGGTCCCTTTCTTTCCCAGCATCCCTGAAAAATATTTTCTTTCTCTTTCCCCTAATGTTTCATTGTAAATTTTAAGGCTGTTTTTTTCCTCCTGTTATAGCTAATTATACAAGACCAAAAAGAGAAATGGCAAGAGAGTTCCACGTAAATGCAATAGCCTTATTTCAGTTACTGTTGAGTATTTCATTTTTTCTTCTCGTGGACTCTGGTAAAGCCCAATATGCAGGTTGATATTGGAGTGTAGGGTTGTTTAGATTATACATGAATAGTGAGTATATGGTGCATCATCGTGACATAAAATAAAAAATCAATTTGAGTCTTGCTACATACTAAATTTCATCCGCCACTCTCATGGTCAATTCACTGGCTCCCATTATAATATCAAAACAAGCCTGATTTGATTTTTTATTTGGTAGTTTATTATGTGTCTCTAGAATTTTCCTTTGATTTATGCTCATGCATAAGCTTTAAGCTGGCTTTTACAATACTTCTTGGAAAGTGGAAATAACAAAAGGGAAATGTTAGGGGGACAGATGGGAGGAACTTATGGGAATAGGTGTCATAAGGTCATTGGTTAAGAAAAAAATTTTAGGTTAAGAAAATATTTTACAAAAAAAGAAAAAAATGCAACTTATTTTTTTGATAGATTTTAATTTTTTCCATAAATATGGTATTAATTTTTTTTTAAAATGGTCTATTAATAAATGTACCAAAGGAAGTCATTAATGGAACTCATAACAAAATGTAAAATAAAAGGTACATTGGGGGGTAATTATACTTTACCTACCTGTGGTTTGCCTTTAATTTGACTTGCTTACCCGTAGTTTCAATTTTGACACTTTATTCACCCGAGGTTCAATCCGTTACTACTCCGTAACCCACCTCCCTGTTTGCTGTTACTCTAACACGTTTTCTTTTAAAATCAAAACACAAAACAGATCAAACACTCCTCTCCAGCAAAACACACTCTCATCCACTTTTGCTCGCCCACCTGAAAGCTTAGATGCTACAATGCTACCCACCACCTAATTTATTAGACTGAAAATCATCTGGGTTTTCATTTGGACAGATACTTGTTGTTGTTTAATTAATGTATATTGGCAGATTTTGTATTACTGGGTTTTGTTGTCAAAGCAGTAGGAGAAAGTATGTAAACCAGTACTGAGTGAGCTACTCCAAAAATTTGGTGCTTGACCCAACAGATTTTGTATTCTTATTAAATTTTGTATTCTAACGTGTGGTAGACCAATAGTTAGATTTTGTATGCTTGACCGAACATGCTCATTTTTTCAATTGGTGCTTGACCCAACCGATTTTGTATTCTTACCTATTGTTTCAAAAATTGAATGATTTCTCCGCATTAAGCTTTTCTACTAGGTTTTCACGCTTGACAAGCAAAGTAACTGACAGAAGCTAAACATAAACTTCAGTAAATGACACATGTTCATGGTTTGGTAAATAATGCAATAATTTCATCTTTGAATTGTTTTCAAGAGCCACTAACAATCATGGTTTTAAAAACCGAACCAGACATCAAATCGTTTTTTTTCCAATTTCCGGTTCAACCCCAGTTTTTGACCGGTTTTTGGCCGGTTTTCCGGTTGTTGACCGGTTATGGGGCTTTTAACCGGACCGGATTGGCTTTCGGTTCCCGGTTGAACCGGTCGGACCGGCCGGTCCGGTCCGGTTTTTAAAACAATGCTAACAATAGCAAGGAAAATTGGTTTTCAAACATAAGTTTGGAGCATAAATTTGCAAGAAGATTCCAAGAATTCAGAACTTGGCAACTTTTCTAGCATTCTCTGTATTATTCTTTTATGCAAAGGTTCACAGCATTCCTTGAGGCAAAACACAACAACAACATTGAGGCAAAAATGAAAAATGTATAACTAATCATGCCCAGATCAAACCCAAATCAAGAAACCAATCACAACAAACCTAGAAAAACACAATCAAACCCAAACCAACACAATCAAACCAAGATCCCACCACCCCGCCGACCAAACCAAAGATCCACCCCACCAATCAGTCACCAAACCCACCGATCAATTAACAAACCCACACCAACAAAGTAACCAAACCCACTACCACCATCATTAATAAATAAAAAAAATAAAAAAATAAAAAAAGAGGAAAAGGGATTTCGCAATCATCAACGGACCGGGCAGAGGCCGAGATCGAGCTCCATTTTGGTCGAAACGGAGGCCAAGGCCGGGACGGGGCCTGAGATCGAGCTCCATTCTCTCAAAACCACCGCCGACCCTCTTCTTGGATCTGCTCCAAATCGCCGAGACGGAAGCTGAAACCGAGACGGATGCGAGAACGAAAGAAATCAAATGAACCCACAACCAAAACCACATAAAAATGAAACCCATGAGATGAGAGAGAGAATGTTGTAGAAAATGAAATCCATCGTTGTGGTGGCTGATGTGCTCCTTAGCTCCACCATCGGAGAGAGAGAGCAAAGAGATGAGAGAGAGAATGTTGTAGAAGAATAGGTGAGAGGAAAGAGACACGTAGAGAAGGAAAATATGATATTTATAGTGGTTGACTTAGGTTTGATTTTTCTGGGCATACGTTTTCATAGAAGTTCTTAGGCGATCAAAAACCCTAACTTTTTGATCTATTTTGTGTTTTGATTTTGAAAGAAAACATGTTATAGTAATGGCAGACAGGGAGGTGGGTTACGGAGCAGTAACAGATTGAACCTCGGGTGGGTAAAGTGTCAAAATTGAAACCACGGGTAGGCAAGTCAAATTAGAGGCAAACCACAGGTGGGTAAAGTGTAATTATCCATACATTGGGACTTGCTCATTCAACATAATCTTTGCCTCATTAGAAGAGCTTTCTTGCTTCCAAGTGACTGTTTCACCAGGGGCGGCCCAACAAATTTGGAGGCCTAAGGCAATATATATAAAAATGACGCTTTTTTGTTATCACTTAAATAATATTTAACTAATATTTAATATCATAATTTTTTATAACAAAAATCCATTCCTTTTATTTTGTAATATGTTTTTTTTTTTTTTTGGGAAAAATGCTAAAGTTATAACAAATTTTACTTAAAAAAACTTTCAAATGATGTAGAAATGAATGCGATTAGTGACATTTCAAGAAGATAATAAACAAATATTTGAATGAATGATGTTAGGGATATTATAAATTTTACAACATGAGGCTTACAAAGATGTATCATTAATCACAAAAAATAATTTAAAAATGCATTTAATAGGTTATTGACGTCCACATATCATATTAATTGTCACATCAATTTGTAAAATTTTCAAGTAAAATTAATGATATTTCTAGCATTTTCCTATCTGAATTATTTCTTGCGATTAGTGACACATATATTTGTAAGGGAAAATGCTAGAGATACAAATTCTTTTACAAAAACTTTTACAAACTGATGATGTGGTGAATGATTATAGATAAATAAAAAATTAATGTTATTAGTGGACCCTGATGAAAACCAATAAGAATTTGGCCACAACAATAATTTATAAACATGTTGTAAAATAGTTTGTAAAACTATAGCATTACTCTATTTGTAAGATCCATGTATTTAAAATTGTATTATCTTTAGCATTACTCAATACTTTGAGACTTCTTAAAAGTAGAGGAAAATTATAAAACTAATTTTTTTTTTTAAAATATATCAATTTTTACCCCAAAATTTGGGGCCTTCCTCTAGTAGGGGGCCCTAAGGGGGTGGTCTAAGTGGTTTAGGCCTAGGGCCGGCCCTGATTGCGAATATTCTCGCATCAATTATGAATATTGATATAAAATAATTGATATAAACGAGTATAAGATGATATTTTTTTCAATTATATTTACGAACACGCCAATCATATTGTCCATGCAATATGATAGCATTATTATGTTATCTTCAATGGGAGTATGTCCCTTCTTTTGACTCTTAGTTTGGATTCTCTCTCAGTATGCCATTATATATGTAACCCCGTCCTTTTTTTTTTTTCAAGAACTAATTCATATATCTTTTGATTATTTATGTTACATCACTTACATGAATATCGCTCTCGGTAGGTTCAATTTAACTAATGTTCCTTTGCTCACGCCATTTATTTTATTTTTTTCTTGAAAGTATTAATAACTTGATATAAAGATATACACGATTATTAATAAAAAAAAAAAGATATAAAGATATGCATGAACATAGGGTTCACACTAGGATGCGTCAGCATACACACAAACTATTGACATGTTTTGTAGAGAATTTGATTTTTTTTTTTTTTGGGGGGTCATAAATATGTTGTTTGGATGTTTGCTTCTCAAAGATTACTCAAAAGTGAGGCTTTAGTTGGGAGGATAGATTTTTAATTAAGAGCATAGTGTATAGGATATTTTTTATTTAAAGAAAGCATATTTTAGAGAAAAATATGGTTAATTGAACTGCAATTTATTAGTACCGTAAGCTGATTTTTATTTAAGTTTAAAGTCTAGTGGGTCTGAAAAGTAGATTTATAGGGCTTTGTAGTTGGATGGGAATGGAACCCTAGTTGAGAAAATCCAAGTGAGCGAGAGATTTTTAGAAAGATAACGATATTACCAGAGATATATTTCACAATGGTGGGTCATGTTTGCATGTGGGGATGTCTGGTTTTCTTGTACCTAATCAAAAGGGCTTGTAAATCCACTCTTATATCCATGTATGATGTTAGGCAATATGTTTAAATAAGATCTTTTTATTATCAATTAAATAATATTTAACTAGTATTTAATATCATAATTTTTTTATAACAAAAATTTATTCCTCTTATTTTGTAATATGCTTTTTTTTTTAAATGCTAAAACTGTAGGGTCAATTTTTGTAGCCCAAGCCCAAGAAGGTATGGATTTTGAGCCCACTGAACCCAAGACAATAAATTTGTAGAGAGTGGGTGAAAGAGCTAGGCTAGCAATGAATTAACAGTATTAGACTGCAAACGTGCTTGGACAGATGCAAACGTAACGTCCGAAGAGGAATTTGTATTGAATAAACTGGGGTTACAATTCTTAGAGCTACAGCAATGGAGTTCTCTCCCTTTCACTTTCCGTTTTCCGATCCCCCTTATCAGAGGGCTTTCCCTCTCTTTTATAGTACTCCCTTCCTACATCTTCACCGTCCACTTGTTCATCATCTAGACGCCCACTTGAGTGCATGTCCCATCATGCACCCTCTTTAGCCTTGTGTGAGTGGCGATAGCTGAGAGTGCACTGTTCAGGTGTCTTCTCCACATTAATGCGGCCAGGGAAGTAGGTGCAGTGCATTTAATGCGGTGGTTGAAGTCTGTCTCCTAGATATTTCTCCGTTCCTGTTATCCTCATGCGTGCCTGAGATTCATTTTCATCATTATATTTGTCAGGGGGATCGCCTGAGCTCCCCAGACACCTGTCAGACCAAGCTTCTTCGGATCCGAGGATATTGAACTCCTCGGACAATTGAACATCTCATCGGATCATGAACATGCTCCTCTCCAGACATGCTCCTTTCACAGGGCCTTCTGCTCGAGTGTTTTCATCTCTTCGGACAAATAGTGGTCTCCAAATAGGGCATTGGGCCCAATACGTCAGGTTGAGCTTTTCACCCCCCATAATAGCCCCTCAAAATTTTAGTTTTTCCCTTGCATCCGAAGAGAAAAAGTAGGATTTTGACTTGTCATGGAGCAAAAGCTTGAGAACAGACAAAGATTTGAACTGGCACGTGTGTGGGCATTGAAATAGGCGCTTCATTAATGCCGCTGTCGTTTCAGTCTTCCCGAGGCGCTATCATTTACTTCAGGCGGCGTTTTGTCCTTGGCATCCAACGGTGGGCTGCAGATCCAACGGCTATGGTTTTTTCTTCAGAATTTGGGCGGGAGTGCCCCTGACCCTTCGTTTGACCCCGTATAAAACCTCAGAGGAAGTTATTTTCTCCTCACTTTGCAAATTTTCAGACACTCCAGCAAGAACAAGCGCGCGACTCCGTCCAAATCTCTCAGTCGTCGGTTCCAGTCTTCCCCAGAGTCTTCACGAATCTTTCTACGAGCCTGAAATCCTTTCTCCGACCTAGTCCTTGTAAGTCGTCGTCCACCAAATCCTTTAGTTTTCTCTTCGGCCAATCATTTTTGTTTAAGCACCATGGGGAAACTCCAGTACCTGGTAGATAGCCCTGAGCAAATGGAGGCGTTCAGGGCCACATATCGCATACCCCCAAACGTGGGTGTGAGGTATTGCTCCCTAGAAAAAATACTAACAGATCGGAAGACGGGAGAAGTCGTGATCCCTCTCATCGCCTTCAAAGAAGGGAGAATGACAATCCCTATGGGCCCCATCACCACTAGCTATCTTCGAAACCATAGGCTTACTCCTTGGCAGTGTGCGCCTAACATGTTTAGGATCCTAGGAGCAATTGAGGATCTTAACCTTCACCTAGGATTGGGACTCACCTGGCTCGACGTAGTACATATGTACGAGTGCCACAGCCAGCAAGATGCGGGATATTATTTAAAATCTCGGTCCGACGTTGTTAGGCTCATTTCCTGCCTCCCCAAATCCCACAAAGGGATGAAAGACGACTATGTGATCGTCTCGGGCGCATGGCATGACGGCCATCATTGCCCAACCAAGCATGGAAAGCCAGGTGAGACATGTTAGATTTAGGCACACTAACCATAGGCTTAGGGTCCTCGTCTTTTAATGGTTTTTGATTCTTCTTGTGCTGCTATTTTTGAGTCTCTAACATAGCTCTGCTGTGCCTTGTAATAGATAAAAACTTCGTTTCTCCACGGCTCAGCCTTACGAACACCGCCGCCCTTAATTTTTTGTTAAGATCAGAGATTTTCGTGAGCGAGGACGGGCAGCTCAGATCGACTCCCCTTATTCTAGGATACACAGGAAAGCCAAAGGGTTTCCAACCAGTCGGCAACGCGATTGTCTAGGGAGATCATCGCCTTGCACGTATTGACGTCGCTCGGAAGGGTTTCTTGGCGCCATACGAGCTTGAACCCGTACCCCATCCAAATCCTCAGGCTATACCCCCTCTTGTCCAACCACTCCACCAAGTTCCCCTCGGACAGGCGGTTGAAGGTGAGAGGGTCGGCTCTTCCACCTCCTCGCTAGAGGAGCAGATAGACAGATTTCAGTTCGGGGGAGAGGTTTCAGGGGTAAACCGAGTGATAGAGGTCTCAGACGCCGAGGAAGAGGAGGCAGACAAACAGTCAGGCATTCACCCCACTTTGCCAGCTGTTCACTTTGAAGACTCCTCGGACGACAACATGGATCTGAGGAGTTTAATGAAGGGTAGGGGCAAAAAGGCCGAGCAGAAAGGTACTGAGACCTCCCAACTGGTGGTGAACCTGCCTTCAGTGCCATCCAAGGTTCCTGACCCCGGCTTAAAGCCCATTCCTGACCTGAGGAAGAAAAGGCCCCTCATTGATGCTGAAGAAAGGCAAGTGTTGCCAGCTAAGGGGACCAAGCAGCAGAAGGTGGTGAAGGACCACCGGACCCAAAGGGCCTTGTCCACTGAAAGCCGAGATGAGGTCGTAGTGGCAGATGTCCGCCGAGGAGGAGGACCGCGAATCTGGTCTCCAAAGTTGGAGTTGGAGGGCGCTCCAATCCTCTGGGAGACCTCCCTCAGGAATTACGATGGAGGAAGGGCAGGCTATGTTGCTGAGGCTCTGCAGCAACCACTCCTCCTCCCCCACGACATGGAGTCCTACACACGCTTCAACCAATAGGGGCTCTTTCAATCCCTTAAGAGGGATATAGCCATGGTAAGCGACCTCAGTCCGATTAGCTGAATCACTGACTTTTGCTTTTTCTATTTTTCTGTGCTTGACATTCGGAATTTCCATTATGCAGGTCACCCAGCAGATCTATGTGGCCGAGGAGTGGAACAAGAAGAACCACCTTGAGGCCCAGGCAGCGTTCTGCTCTCGAGACGAGGCGGAGAAATCTCTGGGCCAGCTGAAGGAGGATTATGCCCATCTGTCCGAGGATCTTAAAGAGATGACCACTCAGAAGAGAAGCCTCGATGCTGGGATTAAGACTGTCGAGAAACAGGCTGAGGAGCAGCGTAAACATCTGCACATGGCAGAGATCAATCTGGCGACCGAGAGGGAGCTGGTGAAGGGTCTCAAGGCCGAACTGCAAAAGGCCAAGGCGAGCGCTCAAGTGGCCGAGCAGAATGCCAAACTGGCCAAGGAGGCGGTTGAGGCTGAGAGGAAGGCGGCCTACCAGCTGGGGGTGGAGGAGACCTCGTCCCAGCTTATGGAGCAATTTGCCTCGGTTAGCCGAGACTACTGCGGCATAACTTGGAGCAAGGCGCTGGACGCCGCTAGAGTCCCTGCTGACTCTGAGTTGAGGCTGCCCGGGAGCGTATACTACGATCCTGAGATCCGAGAGCTCCCGGTGGATGATCCTCCTGCTCCACAGCTTCTAGAGGCTTCGGAGCCAACCCTGGTCAGTCAAGCTCCTCCATCCACCCTTGATGCACCCAAAGAGGCTGGTCAGCCAGGTGACATGGGTAAACCAGCTGAACCAGCCAAAGACAAAGGCCAAGGGTCGGGTAAAGAGAAGACTCCTGCTGAGCCCAAGGATCAAGCCCCTGAAGTATCTGCTCGGACAGGCCAAGCTGCTGACCCTGTGCTCCCTCCAGCAAAAGAATAGATACATAGGGCTTTTGTTTTGCACTTGTATTTACTTTTGTTTTTATCTAAGGAATTGTAAACTCCTTTCTTTTTATTAATGAAATGGCTTCCATTTGTCTCTGGTGTCTTCAATACATGTTTTATTACTTACTACTGCTGCATATAACTGTACATTGCAATTATAACAAAATAATGCAAATAGACTTGATTGATACATCATACTGATGGTGTGAGTAATTGAAATTGATATTGAAAAGAACAGTCCGAATAAAAGTTATTAACAAGTAATGATTGCAGCGAGTAATTATGTAAGTCTCACATGTCTTTCCAAATATGAAAAGTGTTACTACCCCTCGGCTTTAAATTAAACATAACTAAGGAAGACAGTCATAAGTTAGAATCAATTTAAACGCAATCAGGAATTTTAGCGCTAAGCCCCAATGACAATAGCTGTGTGGGGGTATTGACTAACCTGTGTCATTTGATTCAAGGACCATGGGGGACGAACGTATTCGAGTGCTAACTAACCCTAATCATTTGGTCCGAGGACTACAGACATGATTGGATTTAAGTTTAAACACTTAGAGAACTGCAACGGAGTGTTAACTAACCCTAATCATCTGGTCCGAGGACTACAGGCATTATTGGATTTAAGTTTAAACAATTAGTGAACTGCAACGGAGTGTTAACTAACCCTAATCATCTGGTCCGAAGACTATAGGCATGATTGGATTTAAGTTTAAACACTATAGAACTGCAACGGAGTGTTAACTAACCCCAATCATCTGGTCCGAGGACTACAGGCATGATTGGATTTAAGTTTAAACACTTGAAAACTATAACGGAGTGTTAACTAACCCTAATCATCTGGTCTGAGGACTACAGGCATGATTGGATTTAAGTTTAAACACATGAGAACTGTAATGGAGTGTTCACTAACCCTAATCATCTGGTCCGAAGACTACAGGCATGATTGGATTTAAGTTTAAACACTTAAGAACTGTAACGGAGTGTTAACTAACCCTAATCATCTGGTCCGAGGACTACAGGCATGATTGGATTTAAGTTTAAACACTTAGGAGCAAGTGGCGAATGAGTGTTAACTAACCCTAATCATCTGGTTCGAGGACTACAGGCATAATTGGATTTAAGTTTAAACACTTGAGAGAACACTTTACGCAGCGAATTGACATATCGGTTGAAGAAAAGACTCGATTAATAAAAGTACCTCTTGAGGTTATTTACATTCCAAGGACGTGGTATTACATGACCATCCAGGTCTTCCAAGAAATATGCCCCAATGCCTGCTCCTGAAGTGATGCGATATAGCCCTTCCCAATTGGGTCCTAGTTTTTCCCAAGCTGGATTCTTTGCGATGCCCACAACTTTCCTCAGCATTAGATCACCAGGCTCTAGAGGCCTTAGCTTTACGTTAGCATCATAGCCTTGCCTGAGTTTTTGTTGGTAATGTGCCAGCCGAACCATTGCATTCTCCCTCCTTTCCTCAATCAGGTCCAAACTCTTCTGTAGTTGCTCATCGTTGCCGGTCGGACTGAACGAGCTAGTTTTTAACGTTGGGAACCCGGTTTCCAAAGGAATGACAGCTTCAGCCCCATAGGTCATTGAGAAGGGGGTCTCTCCAGTAGACCTGCGAGGCATAGTTCTGTAAGCCCAAAGTACATGTGGCAATTCCTCCACCCATTTACCCTTCGCATCATCTAGCCTTTTCTTCAAACCGTTCAGTATGACCTTGTTGACAGCTTCTGCTTGTCCGTTACCCTGGGGATAGGCAGAAGTGGAGTATCTATTTATAATTCCCAGCTCGCTGCAATAATTCCCGAATGCCTTGCTATCGAACTGTAGGCCATTGTCCGAGATGAGAGTGTGAGGAATTCCAAACCGAGTGACAATATTCTTCCACACAAACTTTTGCACATCAACGTCTCTGATATTGGCTAGCGGCTCGGCTTCAACCCACTTAGTGAAATAGTCTGTGCCGACCAGAAGGTACTTCTTGTTTCCTGTAGCTTTAGAGAAGGGTCCCACGATATCCAAGCCCCATTGTGCGAAGGGCCATGGGCAAGATAACGGATTAAGAGTTCCCCCTGGCTGGTGAATGTTTGGAGCGAAGCGCTGACATTGATCACACTTTCTGACATACTCGTGGGCTTCTTTTTGCATGTTGGGCCACCAATAGCCTTGGGTGAGGGCTCGGTGAGACAAGGATCTACCTCCAGTGTGGCTCCCACAAATTCCTTCGTGCAGCTTTTCTAGTAATAACTCAGACGCCTCATGATGCATGCATAACAAGTATGGTCCCGAATATGAGCGTCTGTATAATTTATGGTCCTCGGACAACCAGAACCTGGTCGCCTTCCTCCGAACTTTGTCAGCTTCTCCCTTCTCTTCTGGCAATATGCCTTCTTTGAGGAATTTGATTAAAGGATCCATCCAGCAGGGCCCGGCCTTGACCTGGTGAACCTGGATTGCCTCTGCTTTCGCCTCTGTAGGCCTGTGTAAGTCCTCGACGAGGATGATCCTCGGCAGGTCTTGCGCCGAGGAGGTAGCAAGCGTGGCCAAGGAGTCAGCATGTGAGTTACCACTTCTGGGGATGTGTAGCAAACTGAAAGAGTTGAACTCTGATTGCAAATATTTAACACGGCTCAAGTACCCCTGCATTCTTTCGTCCTTCGTCTCAAACTCGCCTTGTACTTGACCTACGACCAATCTTGAGTCCGAGAACAACTCCACGGACTTTCCTCCCATTCTTCGGACCATAGCTATTCCCATTAGTAGGGCCTCATACTCCGCCTCATTATTCGTTGCCGAGAAGTCCAACCTTAACAATTTCTCGATAATGATCCTCTCGGGGGATATCAATACCAGCCCAACTCCAGAACCTCTTTGGTTTGCCGCGCCATCAACGTACACTTCCCAATGGGAGGGATTCTGTTGGGATATCATGCCAACTGATTTTTCATCCATGTCTAACGTGGGCTTTACTTCTTCTAGTTGGGGCTCCGTGAACTCAGCCACCAAATCCGCAAGGACCTGACCCTTGACCGATGTGCGGGGCATATATCTTATGTCGAAAGCCCCTAAGATCGTACCCCATTTGGCAATCCGACCAGTGTAATCAGCGTTTCGGAGTATAGCCTTGAGTGGGAGTTGAGTGAGGACGATGACAGTATGTGCTTGGAAGTAGTGGGGTAGCTTCCGTGTACCGAGCACCACTGCTAGGATAGCCTTCTCCAGAGACAAGTAACGGATCTCGGCCTCATGTAGAGACTTGCTTACGTAATAAACTAGTCTTTGTACACCACAGTCTGATCGTATCAACACCAAGCTCACCGCACAGAGAGCTACAGCAATGTAGGCGAACAGTACCTCATCTGGCTCAGGACTGGACATGATTGGTGGCTGAGCTAGATAATCCTTGAGTTGCTGAAATGCCAAAGCACATTCTTCAGTCCATTCGAATCCCTTCCACTTGTGGAGCAGAGAGAAGAAAGGCCGACACCTGTTTGCTGATCTAGAGATAAACCGATTGAGGGCAGCAGTCATTCCGGTTAGTTTCTGAACCTTCTTGGGATTCCGAGGAGCTCGTAGATCGTTGATGGCCTTTATCTGGTCGGGGTTAACCTCAATCCCTCTGTGAGTCACCATGTATCCCAAAAACTTGCCGGACCCCACCCCAAATGAGCACTTAGAAGCATTTAGTTGCTGTTTGTACTTCCTTAGAACCTCAAAGGTACTTTCAAGATCCTTCACATGCTCGGTGACAACCTTGCTCTTTACCACCATGTCGTCTATGTAGATCTCGATATTTTTGCCCAGCTGTGGCTCGAACATCCTCGTCATCATCCTCTAGTAAGTAGACCCCGCGTTCTTCAAGCCAAAAGGCATCACTTTGTAGTGGTAATTGCCTATTGGGGTGACAAAAGCAGTTTTCTCCTGATCATCCAGGGCTAATGGTATCTGGTGGTAGCCTTGGAAGGGGTTTAGGAAGCTCATCCGAGGATGGCCGACAGTGGCATCCACCAGCTGATCAATTTTGGGCATAGGGAATGGATCCTTGGGGCAGGCTCTATTCAAATCAGTGAAGTCTACGCACACTCGCCATTTCCCACTCTTTTTCTTTACCACCACGGTATTTGCCAGCCATTCAGGGTAAAAGACTTCCTTAATAGCCCCAGCTTGTTTGAGTTTCGCTACCTCCTCTCTCACTGCATCAACATGTTCCTTGGACGGGCGCCGAGGAGGCTGTTTCTTGGGGGTGACCAGTGGATTTACCTTCAAGTGGTGACATATGAACTCCGGGTCTACCCCTGGGGCTTCGTACGCACTCCAGGCAAATACATCAAGATTTCGCTTGAGGAACTCTATAAGCTCTTCTCTCTCTTGAAGAGGCAGCTGAGATCCGACTTGGAAGAACCTATCAGGATCATCTCCAATAACCACTTTCGTTGAATCTTCACATCGAGTGCCTTCGTCTAAACCCTCGACGGGCAATTCCCGAGACTGTAACTGCTATAAACCCCTTTCGGCTCTGGATGAGGACTCAGCTTGGGGCTCATGTTGAACGGCAGCCACTAGGCACTGTCGGGCCATGGACTGGTCTCCTCGGATCTCATGAATCTGCCCTCCAGATGGGTATTTGACCTTCTGATGCAAAGTGGAGGGAAGAGCCCCAAGTGCATGAATCCAAGGTCTGGCTACAAGTGCCGTGTAGGGTGAATATACGTCCACAACTATAAAGTCCACTTCTACCACTTCGGAGCCGGCCTGCACAGATAAACGTATCCGGCCTTTCGGGGTGACAGCCCTTCCTTCTAAGCTTATGAGGGGGGAGTTGTATGGTGTCAGGTTTTGGGGTTTTAGGCCCAGCCCCTTGTAGAGATCTGGGTACATTATCTCCACAGCACTGCCCTGGTCCACCATCACCCTCTTCACATCGTACCCTCCTATTCTGAGGGTGATGACTAATGCATCATCATGGGGTTGAATGGTGCCAATCATGTCTTCGTCCGAGAACCCTATCTGCAACGGGGCACCAGACTTAACTCTCTTCGGACCTCGGCTTGACTCTCCTGCTGATGGTCGGCCTACCAACATAACTTTCAATGGCCAGGATCCTGTTCTCCTCGGCGCGGCGAAGACGACGTTAATAATCCCTAGCGGCGGCTTTGAGGGGTCATCTCTTCGTGGCCCTGAGCCCGTCTGCCCTCCTCGGCCGCTGGAGGGGTGCAAGAGGTGTTTTAGCCTACCATCACGAACCAGTTGGTCCAAGTGATCCCACAGGCTCCTACAATCCTCCGTGGTATGCCCATGGTCTTGATGGTACTGGCAGTAGAGATTATGGTTACGCCTCTCGGGGTTTCCTACCATCTTGTTCGGCCACCTGAAGAATGACTCATTCTTGATTTTTTCCAAGACCTGGTGCACTAGCTCCTTGAACACGGTGTTGACTGCTTGAGGATTTGTCGATCTTGATTGCCCAGCAAAATCTCTCCGCGGCTTGCTGTGGTTGTAATGATCCGACCTGAAATCCCTCCTCTCCTGGGGGATAACCTTGTCCTTTCCCTTGCCTTGCTGCTGATCTTCTTCAACTCTCTTATACTTTTCTATGCGGTCCATAAGCTGACGCACGTTTGTGACCGATTTGCCAGATAGAGACGTCCTCAACCCGTGGTCAGTAGGGAGGCCGAGCTTGAATGTGTTGAGGGCCATTGCATCAGAGTTGCCCTCCATATCATTGAACATCTCCCAGTATTTATCTGAATATGCCTTCAAGGACTCGCCTTCCTGCATGGACAGGGATAGCAGTGAAGAGAAGGGTCTGGCCACTCTTCGGCATGTGACAAAACGGGAGCCGAATGCCTGAGTGAGCTCTTTGAAGGAGTTGATGGAGTCTGCCTTCAAACCGTCAAACCACCTCATGGCAACTGGCCCAAGGCTGGAAGGGAAAACCTTGCACATCAGAGCTTCGTCTCTGGAGTAGACAGCCATCATTTGGTTAAAATGACTCACGTGCTCCACGGGGTCTATTTTACCATTGTAGATAGTGAACGTTGGTTGGTTAAAGCGCCGAGAAAGTCTCGCCTCCTCAATCCTGCGCGTGAAGGGTGACCTAGAAATCTGATTCAGCGCCCTGTTCATGGCATCGTTTTCCACGTTCCCACGTGATGGGCTTCTACGTTGCCTTTTACGACGGGACTCCTCTTCATAGGTGTAGGACTCGTTGGCTGGTGTCCTAGATTTATGTTGATAAGTGACATCCCGCTCGTCATCAAGGTCCTCATCGGAATATGAGGAAGCCCGTTTCCTCTTTGCATGGCGCAACTCCCTTTTTAGTTTTTCTACTTCCAGTTGCAAGTCCCGGTTCTTCTCTGCATGGGACATGTGACTTCCGCCCTGCGACTGGCTTTGGCTAATGCGCACAGTGTGTACACTGCCCTCACCATTTTGTCTCCTCTCTAAGTTAACAAAAGGGTCCACGTGTTGGGATGCCCTGGACTCTGCTTGTTGTTCACCTTGTCCTGCCATCGTCAACTGTTGTTTTCATCCTTGCACAAGCTCTGCCCACAGACGGCGCCAATTGTAGGGTCAATTTTTGTAGCCCAAGCCCAAGAAGGTATAGATTTTGAGCCCACTGAATCCAAGACAATAAATTTGTAGAGAGTGGGTGAAAGAGCTAGGCTAGCAATGAATTAACAGTATTAGACTGCAATGTTTGTGGATAAATTTGTATTCAAACGTGCTCGGACAGATGCAAACGTAACGTCCGAAGAGGAATTTGTATTGAATAAACTGGGGTTACAATTCTTTGAGCTACAAAAATGGAGTTCTGTCCCTTTCACTTTCCGTTTTCCGATCCCTCTTATCAGAGGGCTTTCCCTCTCTTTTATAGTACTCCCTTCTTACATCTTTACCGTCCACTTGTTCATCATCTAGACGCCCACTTGAGTGCATGTCCCATCATGCACCCTCTTTAGCCTTGTGTGAGTGGCGGTAGCTGAGAGTGCACTGTTCAGGTGTCTTCTCCACATTAATGCGGCCAG
This sequence comes from Quercus aquifolioides, assembly GCA_019022515.1. Lineage (NCBI taxonomy): Eukaryota > Viridiplantae > Streptophyta > Magnoliopsida > Fagales > Fagaceae > Quercus > Quercus aquifolioides. The sequence continues at coordinate 3,514,101 of CM032334.1, read as the reverse complement.
AGAAGTAAGTGCAGTGCATTTAATGCGGTGGTTGAAGTCTGTCTCCTAGATATTTCTCCGTTCTTGTTATCCTCATGCGTGCCTGAGATTCATTTTCATCATTATATTTGTCAGGGGGATCACCTGAGCTCCCCAAACACCTGTCGGACCAAGCTTTTTCGGATCCGAGGATATTGAACTCCTCGGACAATTGAACATCTCCTCGGATCATGAACATGCTCCTCTCCAGACATGCTCCTTTCACAGGACCTTCTGCTCGAGTGTTTTCATCTCTTCGGACAAACAGTGGTCTCCAAATAGGGCATTGGGCCCAATACGTCAGGTTGAGCTTTTCACCCCCCACAGGTTCCAATTTAAACTTACCAATGAAACTATTTTTTTGCCCACCAATAACAATCTGTAACAACCTACTATTTATGATTTGTTGCAAAAATATTGTAGACATAACATTTTTTTGTGAAAATATTAAGACATCTTGTTGTCGTCACAATATTTTCAAAACTGTTGAGTTGTCAATTCTTTGCAAATCAAAATAAAATATAACAAAATTATAAATGTATTATGAAAATGTTGTGCTATTCTATTGTGTTTTAATAAAATTTTTGTTGGTTTAGTCAGCTTTTTTGAGCTAAAATTCACAGTTTCACATACAATTTTATTGGGTTGACTTTTTGTATTTTTTTCCTTTGCACACCATTTTAAGTAAAAACACAATTTTACACACAAAAACAAAAACTTAGGAAAAAAATACTTTTCATCCTTTATGTTTGGGGCAGTTTACAATTCCTCTTTAAACTTTAAAATCAAGTAATTTTTCCCTTAATATTTTGGAAAATAGCAAATATGTCATATTGTTATTCTCTCAGTTAAACCCTAATGATAGTTTATGATTCTTAAAATATTTTATTGTGTAATGTCTAAATTACTCCTACTAAATTTTAACATCCAATTTTTTTTTTTCATGTATTTTGAGTCTTAGATGGTAGTAATTCTTGGAAAGTAAGAATGATGATATAATATGTTTTATTTGTTATCCAAAAAAACATTGATTTTTTAAGTTTAAATATTCGAAGCTTATAATTTATCTAATGAAAAATTCGATGACACATGCCTTTTGTTATTATTATTTTTATTTTCTTAGCAAAACTCAATTATTTATTGTTGAAAGATGATGATATTCGTTATCATTTTTAGAAGTTTTTACTGAGTGGATATATTGCCTTTGGCAAATAGGTACTAAAAAACTATTATAGTAAAATAGATATTTATATGTTAAATAGATATCCTAACTTTGTGGTTGTTCAAAATTCTTATATGAATGAGATTAACTTTTTATGGCATAATTATTAAAATTCTTAAATTTAATGTCTCTTTTGATTAATGTAAATCTCTACGCACTTTAAAAATCAAATGATTTATATTTTTGTTTTTGATACAAATAAAATCTAAAATTGACTTTAATCACTACTTTTTTTCACGGCAAACACGTGCCTTGCATGTGCTGCCCAAACTAGTAGATATTAAATATGCCCATTACATTAAATAGCATCTCTCTCTCTCTCTCTCTCTCTCTCTCTCTCTCTCTCTCTCTATATATATATATATATATATATATATATATATATATATTACAAATGCATCATTTTTGTTCCTATAATATGTAATTCATTAAATCAAAGTGCATTCAATGTATACTTTCATAAAAATAGATACGTCTATATTAATTATTAATGCACTCCCCCCCACTCTAATTACTCTTATACCATAGTAGCTTATTAAACCAAATAATATTTAGGAGGATTAAAAAACAAATCTTTTTAATTAATACCTTCTTCTTTTTTTGAATTTAAAATTTTCTTTTTTAGAATTATTTTTCATTAAAAAATTAGAGATATGGAAGCTATGCTATTTTTCTTTTAGAAGAAATGACAAATGTGGATGTCATGGTTAGGAGTTAAAAATCTTTTAGTTTTTATTTAGTTATTGTAGGGGTGGGTTTTGCGTCCTGAGCCCAAAAGATAAATGGGTTAAGGCCCAAAGAGCTCAATACAATGAATTTGTAGAGAGTGGACTAAAAACTAGGTTTCAATGAATTGGACAACGCTCACAATGGATTTAAGATTGAAAAAAAACAAAGGAAAATAGGTTTTATGCGAAGAAATCCTTCCTCGGCAAAGTCCGAGGAGAGTAGTTATGGGGTATATTTTTCTTCAACTTGATTACAATTTCAATTCTTTTCATTATAGTGTTTTTCCAGATTTTTTTAGATGCCCCCACCCTTGGAGGATCTCTCACACTATATAGTCTCCTTTCACTTATCCTAACCCTCTATATGTTGATTATGCAGGCTTCTACTCGAGTGTTTGTCCCATCAAAAGCCCTCCCAAGTCTTCTGTAAGTAGCGGCAACCAAGACAGCACTGTTTAGGGGTTTTCTCCATATAAATGCATCCAGGGTGTTTGGTGAGGTGCATTAAATGTGGTGACAGTTACCATCCCTCCAATTACGTCAGGGCTAACCCCCTCTCAGAAGCTCTTTCTCTACAGTGTGGCCCCCTCCTGTAATGTGTCATTGACGTGGCCATGGCCCACCTCTCCGGCCTTACCATCTGAGTGTATGGATTCCTCGGCCTTGGGCATAACACGTGGCATGACTAAATTTTTTGTACCCCACAATTATATTTTTATTAAATTGACTTGTACTATTTTTTATTTTTTTTTATTTTGAGAAGGGACTTGTACTATCTTAGACATGTAAAAACTTTTTTTTTTTTTGCAAAGATGTAAAAACTTACTTGACATAAACATTTTCGTTATATATAAGAAAAATATCGTATTTTAAATCAAAATTAAGAACATACTTTATGTATGAGTAATATATATATATAGAAGTTATTCTTTGGGTTTAATTTTTATTGCTCTTTCTGAAAAAATTTATGTTTCATCTTAACAATCAGAGTCAGTAAAACTTTAAAAACTTCAAAAACTAAAAGTTAAGATATTTAGGGACAAAATTTGACTAAATTGTAATCAATAACTACAGCTCCATTTAGCATCTTTTTATTTAACATGAATTTTGATAAATTTATTATTGAATTACTTTTTTTTCTTATATCCTACATGTTTAAAAAAATTTCAAAAAATGAAATATTAATAGTTATATCATTAATCAAATATTTCAATTTTAAGTTTTGGTAGTCTATAATTATGCATAAAAAGTTAATTCATGAATCGAATAGTAAATAACATCTAATTGACACAAAATTTGACATGCCTGTTAAGAGCATAAAAAATATAAAGTCTAACGAAAATTTGTAATACATATATGGAGTTAATGATCGCTTGTAATTGTCCACATATGTAGTCATTTTAAATTTTTTGGTGGAAATAATAACCATTGGCACCCAAACTTTATCCAATATTTAAAAAGCTACCTTTTTTTTTTGTTCTCTGGTTGAATGGTGGAGATTCATCTTACTCATAAAAAATAAATAAATAAAGAGAATGGTAAAGATTCATCCATGTATTGCATAACTTGCAATACTCTAAGTATGACATGGAATTTGGATTCGCCCAAAGATTACGCATTCTGTATTTTTTGGCTAGAAAGGTGAAACAAAAGGTGAGTAAGCATACAAGTTATTCTATAAAAATAAAAAATAAAATAAATAAAAGCTTATTTGCTAAATGAGATACAAACTGACTTTCAGCAAATAAGCTTACTAAAAAATTCCCAAACATACACCTTTGTCTCTTAATAAAGTATATTTGTCAATTCCATAGTTTACTTTGAATTTGACCGACTCAAGAATTTTAGTTACATGTATCCCATATTGTTTATCCTATTTAGAAAATCTAATTTTTTAAGAGAACATTATTTAATGTGTTAAGCATTAACATACTCCCAAATTGCTATTTTATACTATCAAACCACAAAAATGAAGCATTACCCATAAGACTATTTCTAAAATAGATGTTACTGTAGCAAGATGATATATTTTTTTTAAATAGTTTTTTTTATTTTATTTTCTCTCACCTCTTCTATATTATTTTTAGTTTCTCTTCTCTTTCCTCTCTCTCTCTCTCTCTTTCTCTCTCTCACACACACACACACACCTCTTTTTAAATAGTTTTTTATTGTCTCTCACCTATTTTGGTATATATTATTTTATTGTATAGATATATTATTTTAACGTGTTATATAATAAAATAAAAACTGGAATGTTGAGTGTATTGTAAAGTGAAATTGTATAATAGATAAAGTAACTTTTAGATTGTAAAATATAATATTTTTTGCTATCCCAAATGCTAATGCGTTAGCTAAAAAATTATATTAAACTCTCATAAAATATAATATTAACATTTTAAATAAAGTAAAGGCCTAAAGGAAGAAGAAAGAAAAGGAAAAAGTCTGGCTGATATCATGGATGGTGGAATGCTAATGGAGGATTGGGGCTGTTTGACACTATTGACTGGAAGAACATGGAATATGTTTAGAATGTTTGGCTAATGGGTTTGGCACATCCTTTTATTAAATTGGCACTCTGTTATTTATAATTAATTGGTTTTTCATTATTAAACCAGTATTGTAAAGATTGTAGGTTCAGATTGAGCAATTTTGGTGATATGCTCCTCCAAAATTGAGACTTTACTCTTAATTATCTGATATCTCTGTCAATCACAAATAACTCAGCAAGTTGGAAAGATCACAAGTAACTCCTTAGCAAGTTGGAAAGTTTTGAAATATTAACTTTCCCACGTAGGGTGGAATCAATGTAAACATTATATACATTTGGTATCCATTTGAGAATAGCTTATCTAAGCATTTTGCTAAAAGTGTGTTAAAATGTACTTATACTTTGAAAAAATGAGAAAAAAAGAAAAAAAATAGAGAGTTTTAAAAAACTATACATAAAAATTGATGTGAAACACAAGGCTGGCCCTAGCCCTAGGCCACTTAGGCTACCACCTAGGGCCCCCTACTAGAGGAAGGCCCCAAATTTTGAGGTAAAAATTGATATATTTAAAAAAAAAAAATTGGAGATATAGGAAAAAAAAAGTTTTATAATTTTTCTCTACTTTTAAGAAATCCCAAAGTATTAAGTAATGCTAAAGATAATACAATTTTAAATACATGGGTCTTACAAATAGAGTAATACTATAGTTTTACAAACTATTTTACACCATGTTTATAAACTGTTGTTGTGGCCAAATTCTTACTGGTTCTCATCAGGGCCCACCAATAACATCACTTTTTTATTTATCTATAATCATTCACCACATCATCAGTTTGTAAAAGTTTTTGTAAAAGAATTTGTCTCTCTAGCATTTTCCCTTACTAATATATGTGTCATTAATCGCAAGAAATAATTCAGATAGGAAAATGCTAGAAATATCATTAAATTTTACAAATTGATGTGACAATTAATATAATATGTGGACGTCAATAACCTATTAAATGCATTTTTGAATTATTTTTTGTGATTAATGATACATCTTTGTAAGCCTCATGTTGTAAAATTTATAATATCTCTAACATCATTCATTCAAATATTTATTTATTATCTTCTTGAAATGTCACTAATCGCATTCATTTCTACATCATTTGAAAGTTTTTTTTAATAAAATTTGTAATATTGTAGGGGGTGAAAAGCCCAACCTGACGTATTGGGCCCAAGGCCCTATTTGGAGACCACTGTTTGTCCGAAGAGATGAAAACACTCGAGCAGAAGGCCCTGTGAAAGGAGCATGTCTAGAGAGGAGCATGTTCATGATCCGAGGAGATGTTCAATTGTCCGAGGAGTTCAATATCCTCGGATCCGAAGAAGCTTGGTCCGACAGGTGTTTGGGGAGCTCAGGTGATCCCCTTGACAAATATAATGATGAAAATGAATCTCAGGCACGCATGAGGATAACAGGAACGGAGAAATATCTAGGAGACAGACTTCAACCACCGCATTAAATGCACTGCACCTACTTCCCTGGCCGCATTAATGTGGAGAAGACACCTGAACAGTGCACTCTCAGCTACCGCCACTCACACAAGGCTAAAGAGGGTGCATGATGGGACATGCACTTAAGTGGGCGTCTAGATGATGAACAAGTGGACGGTGAAGATATAGGAAGAGAGTACTATAAAAGAGAGGGAAAACCCTCTGATAAGGGGGATCGGAAAACGGAAAGTGAAAGGGAGAGAACTCCATTGCTGTAGCTCTAAGAATTGTAACCCCAGTTTATTCAATACAAATTCCTCTTCGGACGTTACGTTTGCATCTGTCTGAGCACGTTTGAATACAAATTTATCCACAAACATTGCAGTCTAATACTGTTAATTCATTGCTAGCCTAGCTCTTTCACCCACTCTCTACAAATTTATTGTCTTGGGTTCAGTGGGCTCAAAATCCATACCTTCTTGGGCTTGGGCTACAAAAATTGACCCTACAATTGGCGTCGTCTGTGGGGAGAGCTTGTGCAAGGGTGAAAACAACAGTTGACGATGGCAGGACAAGGTGAACAACAAGCAGAGTCCAGGGCATCCCAACACGTGGACCCTTTTGTTAACTTAGAGAGGAGACAAAATCGTGAGGGTAGTGTACACACTGTGCGCATTAGCCAAAGCCAGTCACAGGGCGGAAGTCACATGTCCCATGCAGAGAAGAGCCGGGACTTGCAACTGGAAGTAGAAAAACTAAAAAGGGAGTTGCGCCATGGAAAGAGGAAACGGGCTTCCTCATATTCCGATGAGGACCTTGATGACGAGCGGGATGTCACTTATCAACATAAATCTAGGACACCAGCCAGCGAGTCCTACACCTATGAAGAGGAGTCCCGTCGTAAAAGGCAACGTAGAAGCCCATCACGTGGGGACGTGGAAAATGATGCCATGAACAAAGCGCTGAATCAGATTTCTAGGTCACCCTTCACGCGCAGGATTGAGGAGGCGAGACTTTCTCGGCGCTTTAACCAACCAACGTTCACTATCTACAATGGTAAAACAGACCCCGTGGAGCACGTGAGTCATTTTAACCAAAGGATGGCTGTCTACTCCAGAGACGAAGGTCTGATGTGCAAGGTTTTCCCTTCCAGTCTTGGGCCAGTTACCATGAGGTGGTTTGACGGTTTGAAGGCAGACTCCATCAACTCCTTCAAAGAGCTCACTCAGGCATTCGGCTCCCGTTTTGTCACATGCCGAAGAGTGGCCAGACCCTTCTCTTCACTGCTATCCCTGTCCATGCAGGAAGGCGAGTCCTTGAAGGCATATTAAGATAGATACTGGGAGATGTTCAATGATATGGAGGGCAACTCTGATGCAATGGCCCTCAGCACATTCAAGCTCGGCCTCCCTACTGACCACGGGTTGAGGACGTCTCTATTTGGTAAACCGGTCACAAACGTGCGTCAGCTTATGGACCGCATAGAAAAGTATAAGAGAGTTGAAGAAGATGAGCAGCAAGGCAAGGGAAAGGACAAGGTTATCCTTCAGGAGAGGAGGGATTTCAGGTCGAATCATTACAACCACAGCAAGCCGCGGAGAGATTTTGCTGGGCAATCAAGATCGACAAATCCTCAAGCGGTCAACACCGTGTTCAAGGAGCCAGTGCACCAGGTCTTGGAAAAAATCAAGAATGAGTCATTCTTCAGGTGGCCGAACAAGATGGTAGGAAACCCTGAGAGGCGTAACCATAATCTCTACTGCCAGTACCATCAAAACCATGGGCATACCACGGAGGATTGTAGGAGCCTGTGGGATCACTTGGACCAACTGGTTCGTGATGGTAGGCTAAAACACCTCTTGCACCCCTCCAGCGGCCGAGGAGGGCAGACGGGCTCAGGGCCACGAAGAGATGACCCCTCAAAGCCGCCGCTAGGGATTATTAACGTCGTCTTCGCCGCGCCGAGGAGAACAGGATCCTGGCCATTGAAAGTTATGTCGGTAGGCCGACCATCAGCAGGGGAGTCAAGCCGAGGTCCGAAGAGAGTTAAGTCTGGTGCCCCGTTGCAGATAGGGTTCTCGGACGAAGACATGATTGGCACCATTCAACCCCATGATGATGCATTAGTCATCACCCTCAGAATAGGAGGGTACGATGTGAAGAGGGTGATGGTGGACCAGGGCAGTGCTGTGGAGATAATGTACCCAGATCTCTACAAGGGGCTGGGCCTAAAACCCCAAGACCTGACACCATACAACTCCCCCCTCATAAGCTTTGAAGGAAGGGCTGTCACCCCGAAAGGCCAGATACGTTTATCTGTGCAGGCTGGCTCCAAAGTGGTAGAAGTGGACTTTATAGTTGTGGACGTATATTCACCCTACACGGCACTTGTAGCCAGACCTTGGATTCATGCACTTGGGGATCTTCCCTCCACTTTGCATCAGAAGGTCAAATACCCATCTGGAGGGCAGATTCATGAGATCCGAGGAGACCAGTCCATGGCCCGACAGTGCCTAGTGGCTGCCGTTCAACATGAGCCCCAAGCTGAGTCCTCATCCAGAGCCGAAAGGGGTTTATAGCAGTTACAGTCTCGGGAATTGCCCGTCGAGGGTTTAGACGAAGGCACTCGATGTGAAGATTTAACGAAAGTGGTTATTGGAGATGATCCTGATAGGTTCTTCCAAGTCGGATCTCAGCTGCCTCTTCAAGAGAGGGAAGAGCTAATAGAGTTCCTCAAGCGAAATCTTGATGTATTTGCCTGGAGTGCGTACGAAGCCCCAGGGGTAGACCCGGAGTTCATATGTCACCACTTGAAGGTAAATCCACTGGTCACCCCCAGGAAACAGCCTCCTCGGCGCCCGTCCAAGGAACATGCTGATGCAGTGAGAGAGGAGGTAGCGAAACTCAAACAAGCTGGGGCTATTAAGGAAGTCTTTTACCCTGAATGGCTGGCAAATACCGTGGTGGTAACGAAAAAGAGTGGAAAATGGCGAGTGTGCGTAGACTTCACTGATTTGAATAGAGCCTGCCCTAAGGATCCATTCCCTATACCCAAAATTGATCAGCTGGTGGATGCCACTGTCGGCCATCCTCGGATGAGCTTCCTAGACCCCTTCCAAGGCTACCACCAGATACCATTAGCCCTGGATGATCAGGAGAAAACTGCTTTTGTCACCCCAATAGGCAATTACCACTACAAAGTGATGCCTTTTGGCTTGAAGAACGCGGGGTCTACTTACCAGAGGATGATGACGAGGATGTTCGAGCCACAGCTGGGCAAAAATATCGAGATCTACATAGACGACATGGTGGTAAAGAGCAACGTTGTCACCGAGCATGTGAAGGATCTTGAAAGTACCTTTGAGGTTCTAAGGAAGTACAAACTGCGACTAAATGCTTCTAAGTGCTCATTTGGGGTGGAGTCTGGCAAGTTTTTGGGATACATGGTGACTCACAGAGGGATTGAGGTTAAGCCCGACCAGATAAAAGGCCATCAACGATCTACGAGCTCCTCAGAATCCCAAGGAGGTTCAGAAACTAACCGGAATGACTGCTGCCCTCAATCGGTTCATCTCTAGATCAGCAAACAGGTGTCGGCCTTTCTTCTCTCTGCTCCACAAGTGGAAGGGATTCGAATGGACTGAAGAATGTGCTTTGGCATTTCAGCAACTCAAGGATTATCTAGCTCGGCCACCAATCATGTCCAGTCCTGAGCCAGATGAGGTACTGTTCGCCTACATTGCTGTAGCTCCCTGTGCGGTGAGCCTGGTGTTGATACGATCAGACTGTGGTGTACAAAGACCAGTTTATTACGTAAGCAAGTCGCTACATGAGGCCGAGATCCGTTACTTGTCTCTGGAGAAGGCTATCCTAGCAGTGGTGCTCGGTACACGAAAGCTACCCCACTACTTCCAAGCCCATACTGTCATCGTCCTCACTCAACTCCCACTCAAGGCTATACTCCGAAGCGCTGATTACACTGGTCGGATTGCCAAATGAGGAACGATCTTAGGGGCTTTCGACATAAGATATATGCCCCGCACATCGGTCAAGGGTCAGGTCCTTGCGGATTTGGTGGCTGAGTTCACGGAGCCCCAACTAGAAGAAGTAAAGCCCACGTTAGACATGGATGAAAAATCAGTTGGCATGATATCCCAACAGAATCCCTCCCATTGGGAAGTGTACGTTGATGGCGCGGCAAACCAAAGAGGTTCTGGAGTTGGGCTGGTATTGATATCCCTCGAGAGGATCATTATCGAGAAATCGTTAAGGCTGGACTTCTCGGCAATGAATAATGAGGCGGTGTATGAGGCCCTACTAATGGGAATGGCTATGGTCCGAAGAATGGGAGGAAAGTCCGTGGAGTTGTTCTCGGACTCAAGATTGGTCGTGGGTCAAGTACAAAGCGAGTTTGAGGCGAAGGACGAAAGAATGCAGGGGTACTTGTGCCGTGTTAAATATCTGCAATCAGAGTTCGACTCTTTCAGTTTGCTACACATCCCCAGAAGTGGTAACTCACATGCTGACTCCTTGGCCACGCTTGCTACCTCCTCGGCGCAAGACTTGCCGAGGATCATCCTCGTCGAGGACTTACACAGGCCTACAGAGGCGAAAGCAGAGGCAATCCAGGTTCACCAGGTCAAGGCCGGGCCCTGCTGGATGGATCCTTTAATCAAATTCCTCAAAGAAGGCATATTGCCAGAAGAGAAGGGAGAAGCTGACAAAGTTCGGAGGAAGGCGACCAGGTTCTGGTTGTCCGAGGGCCATAAATTATACAGACGCTCCTATTCGGGACCATACTTGTTATGCATGCATCCTGAGGCGTCTGAGTTATTACTAGAAGAGTTGCACGAAGGAATTTGTGGGAGCCACACTGGAGGTAGATCCTTGGCTCACCGAGCCCTCACCCAAGGCTATTGGTGGCCCAACATGCAAAAAGAAGCCCACGAGTATGTCAAAAAGTGTGATCAATGTCAGCACTTCGCTCCAAACATTCATCAGCCAGGGGGAACTCTTAATCCGTTATCTAGCCCATGGCCTTTCGCACAATGGGGCTTGGATATCGTGGGACCCTTCCCTAAAGCTACAGGAAACAAGAAGTACCTTCTGGTCGGCACAGACTATTTCACTAAGTGGGTTGAAGCCGAGCCGCTAGCCAATATCAGAGACGTTGATGTGCAAAAGTTTGTGTGGAAGAATATTGTCACTCGGTTTGGAGTTCCTCACACTCTCATCTCGGACAATGGCCTACAGTTCGATAGCAAGGCATTCAGGAATTAATGCAGCGAGCTGGAAATTATAAATAGATACTCCACTCCTGCCTATCCCCAGGGTACTGGACAAGCAGAAGCTGTCAACAAGGTCATACTGAACGGTTTGAAGAAGAGGCTAGATGATGCGAAGGGTAAATGGGTGGAGGAATTGCCACATGTACTTTGGGCTTACAGAACTACGCCTCGAAGGTCTATTAGAGAGACCGCCTTCTCAATGACCTATGGGGCTGAAGCTGTCATTCCTTTGGAAACCGGGTTCCCAACGTTAAAAACTAGCTCGTTCAGTCCGACCGGCAACGATGAGCAACTACAGAAGAGTTTGGACCTGATTGAGGAAAGGAGGGAGAATGCAATGGTTCGGCTGGCACATTACCAACAAAAACTCAGGCAAGGCTATGATGCTAACGTAAAACTAAGGCCTCTAGAGCCTGGTGATCTAGTGCTGAGGAAAGTTGTGGGCATCACAAAGAATCCAGCTTGGGAAAAACTAGGACCCAATTGGGAAGGGCCATATCGCATCACTTCAGGAGCAGGCATTGGGGCATATTTCTTGGAATACCTAGATGGTCATGTAATACCACGTCCTTGGAATGTAAATAACCTCAAGAGGTACTTTTATTAATTGAGTCTTTTCTTCAACCGATATGCCAATTCGCTGCGTAAAGTGTTCTCTCAAGTGTTTAAACTTAAATCCAATTATGCCTGTAGTCCTCGGACCAGATGATTAGGGTTAGTTAACACTCATTCGCCACTTGCTCCTAAGTGTTTAAACTTAAATCCAATCATGCCTGTAGTCCTCGGACCAGATGATTAGGGTTAGTTAACACTCCGTTACAGTTCTTAAGTGTTTAAACTTAAATCCAATCATGCCTGTAGTCCTCGGACCAGATGATTAGGGTTAGTTAACACTCCGTTACAGGTTTCATGTGTTTAAACTTAAATCCAATCATGCCTGTAGTCCTCGGACCAGATGATTAGGGTTAGTTAACACTCCGTTACAGTTCTCAAGTGTTTAAACTTAAATCCAATCATGCCTGTAGTCCTCGGACCAGATGATTAGGGTTAGTTAACACTTCGTTGCAGTTCTATAGTGTTTAAACTTAAATCCAATCATGCTTGTAGTCCTCGGACCAGATGATTAGGGTTAGTTAACACTCCGTTGCAGTTCTCTAAGTGTTTAAACTTAAATCCAATCATGCCTGTAGTCCTCGGACCAGATGATTAGGGTTAGTTAGCACTCGAATACGTTCGTCCCCCATGGTCCTTGAATCAAATGACACAGGTTAGTCAATACCCCCACACAGCTATTGTCATTGGGGCTTAGCGCTAAAATTCCTGATTGCGTTTAAATTGATTCTAACTTATGACTGTCTTCCTTAGTTATGTTTAATTTAAAGCCGAGGGGTAGTAACACTTTTCATATTTGGAAAGACATGTGAGACTTACATAATTACTCGCTGCAATCATTACTTGTTAATAACTTTTATTCGAACTGTTCTTTTCAATATCAATTTCAATTACTCACACCATCAGTATGATTTATCAATCAAGTCTATTTGCATTATTTTGTTATAATTGCAATGTACAGTTATATGCAGCAGTAGTAAGTAATAAAACATGTATTGAAGACACCAGAGACAAATGGAAGCCATTTCATTAATAAAAAGAAAGGCGTTTACAATTCCTTAGATAAAAACAAAAGTAAATACAAGTGCAAAACAAAAGCCCTATGTATCTATTCTTTTGCTGGAGGGAGCACAGGGTCAGCAGCTTGGCCTGTCCGAGCAGATACTTCAGGGGCTTGATCCTTGGGCTCAGCAGGAGTCTTCTCTTTACCCGACCCTTGGCCTTTGTCTTTGGCTGGTTCAGCTGGTTTACCCTTGTCACCTGGCTGACCAGCCTCTTTGGGTGCATCAAGGGTGGATGGAGGAGCTTGACTGACCAGGGTTGGCTCCGAAGCCTCTAGAAGCTGTGGAGCATGAGGATCATCCACCGGAAGCTCTCGGATCTCAGGATCGTAGTATACGCTCCCGGGCAGCCTCAACTCAGAGTCAGCAGGGACTCTAGCGGCGTCCAGCGCCTTGCTCCAAGTTATGCCGCAGTAGTCTCGGCTAACCGAGGCAAATTGCTCCATAAGCTGGGACGAGGTCTCCTCCACCCCCAGCTGGTAGGCCGCCTTCCTCTCAGCCTCAACCGCCTCCTTGGCCAGTTTGGCATTCTGCTCGGCCACTTGAGCGCTCGCCTTGGCCTTTTGCAGTTCGGCCTTGAGACCCTTCACCAGCTCCCTTTCGGTTTTCAGATTGATCTCTGCCATGTGCAGCTGTTTACGCTGCTCCTCAGCCTGTTTCTCGACAGTCTTAATCTCAGCATCGAGGCTTCTCTTTTGAGTGGTCATCTCTTAAAGATCCTCAGACAGATGGGCATAATCCTCCTTCAGCTGGCCCAGAGATTTCTCCGCCTCGTCTCGAGAGCAGAATGCTGCCTGGGCCTCAAGGTGGTTCTTCTTATTCCACTCCTCGGCCACATAGATCTGCTGGGTGACTTGCATAATGGAAATTCTGAATGTCAAGCACAGAAAAATAGAAAAAGCAAAAGTCAGTGATTCAGCTAATCGGACTGAGGTCGCTTACCATAGCTATATCCCTCTTAAGGGATTGAAAGAGCTCCTGCTGGTTAAAGCGCCTGTAGGACTCCATGTAGTGGGGGAGGAGGAGTGGTTGCTACAAAGCCTCAACAACATAGCCTGCCCTTCCTCCATCGTAATTCCTGAGGGAGGTCTCCCAGAGGATTGGAGCGCCCTCCAACTCCAACTTTGGAGACCAGATTCGCGGTCCTTCTCCTCGGCGGACATCTGCCACTACGACCTCATCTCGGCTTTCAGTGGACAAGGCCCTTTGGGTCCGGTGGTCCTTCACCACCTTCTGCTGCTTGGTCCCCTTAGCTGGCAACACTTGCCTTTCTTCAGCATCAATGAGGGGCCTTTTCTTCCTCAGGTCAGGAATGGGCTTTAAGCCGGGGTCAGGAACCTTGGATGGCACTGGAGGCAGGTTCACCACCGGTTGGGAGGTCTCAGTACCTTTCTACTCGGCCTTTTTGCCCCTACCCTTCATTAAACTCCTCAGATCCATGTTGTTGTCCGAGGAGTCTTCAAAGTGAACAGCTGGCAAAGTGGGGTGAATGCCTGACTGTTTGTCTGCCTCCTCTTCCTCGGCGTCTGAGACCTCTATCACTCCGTTTACCCCTGAAGCCTCTCCCCCGAACTGAAATCTGTCTATCTGCTCCTCTAGCGATGAGGTGGAAGAGCCGACCCTCTCACCTTCAACCGCCTATCCGAGGGGAACTTGCTGGAGTGGTTGGACAAGAGGGGGTATAGCCTGAGGATTTGGATGGGGTACGGGTTCAAGCTCGTATGGCGCCAAGAAACCCTTCCGAGCGACGTCAATACGTGCAAGGCGATGATCTCCCTGGACAATCACGTTGCCGACTGGTTGGAAACCCTTTGGCTTTCCTGTGTATCCCAGAATAAGGGGAGCCGATCTGAGCTGCCTGTCCTCGCTCACGAAAATCTCTGATCTTAACAAAAAATTAAGGGCGGCGGTGTTCGTAAGGCTGAGCCGAGGAGAAACGAAGTTTTTATCTGTTACAAGGCACAGCAGAGCTTTGTTAGAGACTCAAAAATAGCAGCACAAGAAGAATAAAAAACCATTAAAAGACGAGGACCCTAAGCCTATGGTTAGTGTGCCTAAATCTAACATGTCCCACCTGGCTTTTCATGCTTGGTTGGGCAATGATGGCCGTCATGCCATGCGCCCGAGACGATCACATAGTCGTCTTTCATCCCTTTGTTGGATTTGGGGAGGCAGGAAATGAGCCTAACAACGTCGGACCAGGATTTTAAATAATATCCCGCATCTTGCTGGCTGTGGCACTCGTACATATGTACTACGTTGAGCCAGGTGAGTCCCAATCCTAGGTGAAGGTTAAGATCCTCAATTGCTCCTAGGATCCTAAACATGTTAGGCGCACACTGCCAAGGAGTAAGCCTATGGTTTCGAAGATAGCTAGTGGTGATGGGGCCCATGGGGATTGTCATTCCCCCTTCATTGAAGGCGATGAGAGGGATCACGACTTCTCCCGTCTTCCGATCTGTTATTATTTTTTCTGGGGAGCAATACCTCACACCCACGTTTGGGGGTATGCGATATGTGGCCCTGAACGCCTCCATTTGCTCAGGGCTATCTACCAGGTACTGGAGTTTCCCCATGGTGCTTAAACAAAAATGATTGGCCGAAGAGAAAACTAAAGGATTCGGTGGACGACGACTTACAAGGACTAGGTCCGAGAAAGGATTTCAAGCTCGTAGAAAGATTCGTGAAGACTCTGGGAAGACTGGAACCGACGACTGAGAGATTTGGACGGAGTCGCGCGCTTGTTCTTGCTGGAGTGTCTGAAAATTTGTAAAGTGAGGAGAAAATAACTTCCTCTGAGGTTTTATACGGGGTCAAACGAAGGGTCAGGGGCACTCCCGCCCAAATTCTGAAGAAAAAACCACAGCCGTTGGATCTGCAGCCCACCGTTGGATGCCAAGGACAAAACGCCGCCTGAAGTAAATGATAGCGCCTCGGGAAGACTGAAACGACAGCGGCATTAATGAAGCGCCTATTTCAATGCCCACACACGTGCCAGTTCAAATCTTTGTCTGTTCTCAAGCTTTTGCTCCGTGACAAGTCAAAATCCTACTTTTTCTCTTCGGATGCGAGGGAAAAACTAAAATTTTGAGGGGCTATTGTGGGGGGTGAAAAGCCCAACCTGATGTATTGGGCCCAATGCCCTATTTGGAGACCACTGTTTGTCCGAAGAGATGAAAACACTCGAGCAGAATGCCCTGTGAAAGGAGCATGTCTGGAGAGGAGCATGTTCATGATCCGAGGAGATGTTCAATTGTCCGAGGAGTTCAATATCCTCAGATCCGAAGAAGCTTGGTCCGACAGGTGTCTGGGGAGCTCAGGTGATCCCCCTGACAAATATAATGATGAAAATGAATCTCAGGCACGCATGAGGATAACAGGAACGGAGAAATATCTAGGAGACAGACTTCAACCACCGCATTAAATGCATTGCGCCTACTTCCCTGGCCGCATTAATGTGGAGAAGACACCTGAACAGTGCACTCTCAGCTACCGCCACTCACACAAGGCTAAAGAGGGTGCATGATGGGACATGCACTCAAGTGGGCGTCTAGATGATGAACAAGTGAACGGTGAAGAAAGCCCTCTGATAAGGGGGATCGGAAAACGGAAAGTGAAAGGGAGAGAACTCCATTGCTGTAGCTCTAAGAATTGTAACCCCAGTTTATTCAATACAAATTCCTCTTCGGACGTTACGTTTGCATCTGTCCGAGCACGTTTAAATACAAATTTATCCACAAACATTGCAGTCTAATACTGTTAATTCATTGCTAGCCTAGCTCTTTCACCCACTCTCTACAAATTTATTGTCTTGGGTTCAGTGAGCTCAAAATCCATACCTTCTTGGGCTTGGGCTACATAACAATTTACCACATATAATTTGTTTTGAAAGTGTTGTGAAAAATATTGTGGATGTAACACTTCTTTTTTCACATTCTCTTTATTTTTAGTTGTGGTTGATTCTAGTATGATATTTTATTTTGACTGATAAGGAATTAACACATCAACAATTGTGAATTGTGCCAATTTTTTGTGTTAATATTTTATTATAATATGAAACAATGCGAATTGGACAAACCAAAAATAATGTAGCACATCTACCTGCAGCTTTATGCATTTAAAAAAAAAAAAAAGTGGCTAGTGAAACAGGGAAAATTGAACAAAACCAAAACTACCGTAACTTTTCTCATTCACTCTTTTTATATATAAAAATATACATTGTACTTAAATTTATATTGTAAATGCATAAAAATTGGCAAATATTGTACACATTTGCAAAATTTGTACAATTTTTATCATTGTTTTTTGCAAATTTAGAAGAAAAATTGTACAATATTTAAAAAAAGAAAAAGAAAATATTGCCTTACTTGAAGAATTTTCTTCTAAATTGTTTTTAAATCTATTAGTTGACCATTAAATGACAATCCCTATATTTTATCCCATCGATGTTTTTGATGCTGAAATTTCAGATTTGACTACTATGTTCTATCTATAGAAAGGTCAAACGTAAGTTCAAAGTTCAAAGGTGTAAGTGAATTGATATTTGAGTAATGCTACAATCAGTCAATCACAACATTTCTACAAAAATCCAACAATTTTATAAATTATAAATATAATAAATTTTTATTAGTTTTCATTTTGGCTTACCACTATTTATTATTATTATTATTTTTTACTAATAACAGCAGCAGTTTATAAAGAAATTTATGACTTTAACATTTTCTTTGATAATTTGCTAGGAAATATTATTAGTCTACATTCTAATGTTTATGTAAGACTTACATTGTAGATTAAAGTTTATAATATTCTACAATATTCATGCAAATATATTCAATTGTGTACGGTTAATTGATGTAAACTAATAATTTTTCCTTTTGCTGGATAATATAATGGTATGATTTTTTTTTTGGATGGGTAATGGTAATGATTTTTTTTTTCTTAAGAAAGAATAATGGCATGAAGATGAAAAGAGGAAGATGATGATGATGTAAAAATGTTGCCAAATTTGACTTTATGCTAGAGGATTCAAGGCAAAGTATTCTAAAGCAATAAAGTTACTTTAATAAGAAAAGAGCATCATACACCGTTAACAATAGCCGAAATAAAAACCAACCCTTCCCAAAACCAAGAAGAAAACTCTTACAAGAAAACAATAGATCTTGGCCATAATCAATGCCATATCATACTTAAAAAAAATATATATATATATATATATATACACACACACTAAAATTAAAATATACTACGGGTTCGTTTGGATACAGCTTATTTTGCTGAAAACTGAAAATACTGTAGTAAAATAATTTTTAAATGTGTGAATAGTACTGTGAGACTCATTTTTAATATATTTTTTCTGAATAAAGTGGTTATGGGTCTCGTGAACATTGCTCAACAGTGCACTTTGTCGAGTAAAAGCTGAAACGCCTGAAAAAAAGAAAAAAAAAAAGAAAAAAAAGGCAAAACGCCAAATTTTGAAACGCAAAACGCCGGATCCAAACATATACTACAACCCTTGTCCTCCATTAGCATTCCACCATTATGAGTCACCTCTCACTTTCGGCCAAACTTTTCTTTTTTCCTTTTTCTTCCTTACTATTCTCCTCTTTCCTCTGCTAAGTTCACTTTCTGCTGTTGGTTTCACAAGGTAGAAGAAAGGCTGTCGACAAGCTAGATTCACATTTTCTTTTATTCTTGATTTGTATTGATGGCAGGTTTTGAGATTTGGGAATTGGGGTCTTTATATATATATATATAGTATTTGTAAGGACTTGATTTGAACTCCTAGCCCAAAAAGTATATGGACTTAGGTCCAAAAAACCTAAAAACAATAAATTTGTAGAGAATGGGTTGGAAAATTGGGCTTTAATGAATTAAATAACAAATAAATAGATTTTGATGACAAAGAAAGGAAAATAACGAACTTTCACTAAAGAAAAACGTCATCAGCGGAGTCCGAGGAGACTGATTCTTATGTATTGCTTTTGAAGTTTGATTACAAGTCTAGTTCTAGATTGCTACAGTGTTTCTTTCCTGATTTTTCGATCCCTCTCCCTCCAGGGGTCTCTTACATTATATATCTCCCTTCTCGTGATATTGGCCTTCCATTTGTTGATCATTCAAGCCACTACTTGAGTGCTTGTTCCATCAGACACCTTCTTTGACTTTCTGTGAGTTGTGGTAGTCAAGACAGCATTGTTCAAGGGTCTTCTCCACATAAATGCGGCCAAGAAGTTAGCTGCAGGGCATTCAATGCGGTGATAGCAGCTTTTCCTTAGGTGTTTCCTAGTTTCCACTCTTTGGTATACTCGAGATGTACGTCTCTGTCACTGGAGCTTCCTGGAAGGCTACCTTGAACCTTATGATACACATTTGAGTCGTGCTTAACCTATTCGAGGAGACATTCCTCCTCGGACCATCCTCCCATTCGTATCTCACTCATTAGATTCTAAGCTTGACACATCCAACACCATTCATTTGTTCTTGAATAATTATGCTATCGGCCCAGGCCCAAGGCTCAATATACAATTTAGGCCCTTAACCCTACAGTATTCATAAACTTAGTTTTTAAGCATAATTTAAAATTACAAAGACTTGAAATTTAGACATTTGATTGATAATATAATTATTAATATTTGATTTTATGAAAATTATGCAAGTATTAAAAATATTAGAAAAAAATATAATTCAATAATAAATTTGTCAAAATTTACGTTTAGTAAAATAATATTAAATGGAATTGTAGTAACAGACAATAAGAGCATCCACATTAGTAAAGCCATAAATTTAGCAATTTAGCACCACAAAAAAGCTACTTTATTTTTTTACTTTCTCACTTTACAAAATACCAAATATCAGTGGTTTAATTTTAGCTTTCATCACAATAAAATAATATAAAAAAATACAATAAAATAATATATTAATTACAATAAACAACAATCACAACCACCGCCATCGCAATCGCCGCCGCCACCACTGCAACCACCACCACCGCGACCACCACCAACAAATTTTTTTTTCTTACTAATATTAGTTGTTAATAACTTACCACTTAAGATTTATTGTGAAAATATTGTAGTAGCATTTCTTAATTTTAATTCCTTATTATTCTTTATTTTATTTTATTTTTCCCTTTATCTCTTTATCTGTTTCATCCATACTTGTTTTTTATTTTTATTTTAAACGTTCTGATTTGATTAATTTTAAGATTGTGATTTGAGTTTTTATTTTGATTGTGATTGAGTTTTTCCCTTTAAGTTATAGTGCATGACTGTGCACTATAGCTTAGAAGCCAAAACTTTTAATTTTGGCAGCCTCAATTTTGTAATTAATAGTGCTAAAAATAACTATATAACTTTTTAGCACCACAAATAAATGCTCAAACTATGAACTGAAGTTTTTTTTTTTTGAGAATAAAAAAAAAAAAGGGTCTTTATAATCATATCACCACAAATAAATGCTCAAACTATGAACTGAAGTTTGTTTCCAAATTTTGTTTCCAAACACATGACCTTTTTAGGCCTGTTTGGTACACAAATTTAAAAACTAAAAATTGTTGTTTGAAAATATTTGTGAAACACAAACTAAACACTCCCTTTATATTTGAAGTTTTGCCGTCTTTCATCTGATTAACTTTTTGCATTTCCGCCATCTGAAAGATCACGGTCCCCTTTGGACCATCTTTCAATGGTCCGAAAGTCTATAAAGATATTGGTGGGTTCCCTATGATTGAAAAGTTTCTTATCCAACTTCCTACATAAAATCCTTGTTGATCAGAGCCGTTTCTCCCATACTGGATCAAGAACAAGGTTATCCATTTTTTTTTCATTTTTTTTTTCTTTCTTTCAAGGATTCGGTGGTAAACCCCTTAGGTTTGTTTAGATACAATTTATTTTGCTAAAAATTAAAAATTAAAAATATTGTAGTAAAATAATTATTAAACATGTGAATAGTACTGTAGGACCCATTTTTAATATTTTTTTCTAAATAAAGTAGTTGTGGGTCCTATAAACAGTGAAATTTGTCTCTGCACAATGAATCCATGTGCATGAACAGTGAGGTTACTGTTCATGCAAGCTAAAAAAAAAAAGAAAAAAGAGGAAGGAAACGTAAACGAAGAAACGCAAACGCGAATCCAAACCCCACCTTTGTCAAACACATTTCGCAACTGGTTTTCATTAAAAAATAAATAAAAAATTTGAGCTAGGTATCAAATTTTTTTTTTTTAGAAACAATCTATTTGCTAAAACTTAAAACGTAAAAGGAAGTTTTACTATTCTGGCCCGTTTGGTACATAGGTTTAAAAACTGAAAATTGTTGTTTGAAAACATTTGTGGAAATACGTGTGGGTAAGAAAGTGTGTGAAAATACGTGTAATATTATTTAAAAACTGAAAATTATTGTTTGAAAACACAAACCAAACACCTCCGCTCTTTTTAATTTTTAGTTTTTTGTTTTGGGGATTCTGGGGAGCTCAAGAAGTAATTTAGGGTCCATTTGGTAGCATTGTTTAAATGTTATGAAAATACGTGTGATGAAAAAATGTTATGGAAATACATGCTTGTTTAAACAACACAACTAAACAGACCCAAAGTCTTGAGCAAACACCAAGTCGGCTTATGATAATTGTAGGTGTTAGATATGAAGCTCAAACATAGTAAAAGGCTAAGTCAGTTGTTCCATCTTCTTTGATGTGCAAGCAACAAAATCTTAGTCAATCACAGTAAAGGTTAAGTAAGTTGTCCCATTTTCTTTGATGTGCAAGTAATAAAATCTTAGTCCAAGCTTATTTGGTGTATGAGTTAAAAAATCGTAATTGTTCTTGGATTGCAAGTACAGGGTTTTATAAAAGGTCATTTTAACGAGTGCTCATAGGATAATTGTTAAAAATCATATTAAGAAAGTTTTGACAAAATTTTCATGAAAAATATAAAAAGTTGTCAATAAAATTAATTGCTTTCTTATTTTTTCATAAAATATTTCTAAAATTCCCTTAAGGCATTCTTTAACATTTTCCTTTTACAAATACCATGATATTGGTTCATATAATGAGTTAAGTGACAAAGTCAAAAAAAATTTCAGGATGAACCATGCTAAATGTATTTAATAAAAATTAAATTTATAGAATAACTTCTATATATATATATATATATATATATATTGCTTATATATAAAGTATGTTTGTTTCATAAAAAAAAAAAATGTTTGAAATTTTGATTTAATATACTATATTTTCTTATATACATCGAGTAAGTCTTTACATTTTTGTTAAAAAAAAAAAAAATTCTTTACATGTTTAAATAGTACAAGTCAATTTAATAAAAATATAATATTAATAAAAACTAAAAGTTTTTTAACTCCTAACCATGGCATTCACATTTGTCATTTATTTTTCAAAAAAACATAGTATTCACATCTCTAATTTTTAAAATGAAAAATTGTTCTAAATAAAATTTCTAAATTGAAAAATTAAAAAGTTTGAAAAAAATAAAGAAGGTATTTATTAAAAGATTTGCTTATTTATTCTCTTGAATCTTCTTTGGTTTAATAAGCTAATTTGGTGGGATAA
Source organism: Quercus aquifolioides (assembly GCA_019022515.1). Lineage (NCBI taxonomy): Eukaryota > Viridiplantae > Streptophyta > Magnoliopsida > Fagales > Fagaceae > Quercus > Quercus aquifolioides. The sequence goes on along the minus strand of CM032334.1, from coordinate 3,491,643 downwards.
GAGTACTTAGAGGGAGAAAAAGTGAACTAATTTATATATACTTGTCTATTTTTATGAAAATATACATTAAATTGACTTTGATTTAATGAGTTACATATGAGTTAAGAGTGAGGGGGAAGTTATTATTATTATTATTATTAGAGAGAGAGAGAGGGAGAGAGAGAGAAATTTGAGGGAACATAAATGATATACTTGTGATCTATATAAATGTATTATATGTTTGTAATAAAAATCTAATAGGACATTATTTAAATTATATCTAAAATTGTGAGTTCTAGCTAGCTCAACTGGTAAAGTCTCTGATGGTTGAATAAGAGATCTGGGGTTCAATCCCCACTTACACCAAAAACTGATTGGTGTCTTGGTCTGATGATAAAGAGTTATTATCAGGAGCGGACGTTATAGGTTAAAACTCTCTAAAAAAAAAAATACATTTTTTTTTTCCATATTAAAAAAAGTTCTTGATAAATATATCTTTACTCTTAAGTAATAGGCATATTTAATATATATAATTTCATCAATTTTTTTTTAATATATATGAGATGTCATTTAATGTAATAGGAATATTTAATATATATTTTTTCACATATCTGTCAGGTATTGCGCCATTCCCACACATTTTTCTTCTTAAAAAAACAAGGAAAAGAAGAAAATGAATATTGCATTTACATGAAGAGTTTTCTTCTAAATTGTTCTTAAAATCTAGTATTGGAACATAATATGATCATCCATATGTTTTGTTCGTACTTAGATTTTTATTTGCTTTTCAAAAAAAAAGAAAAAAGATTTTTATTTGAGAAAAGAAAAATTCTGATCCCATCGATGTTTTGATTCCCGTGGTTTATTAAAAAAGCTAGACATAGTCATAACTGTAAAGCCGTGGACCCGAACCCAAAAAAACAGTAAACAAAACAAAAAATGCTTTCATACTGTGGAGTGTGGACCTGTGGCGGTCGGTGGGGTGGCTGAAAATTCAGATTTGACTTCTTCTAGTACTATCTATAGAGAAAGGTTAAACGTCAGTACATAGAACGAGGCGTTAGGTTATTGCAGTAACTTGCGAGAGTTTGAGTGGCCTTCGGTGAGTAAGGTCGGAAGTGGGTGGTTACTAGGCAGCAACATCCTACTGGGAGGGGGGTTATCGCAAGAAGTACCCCAATGGTAGAAGAGTTGGAAGTGTTATGGAGAAAGTTATCCTTCACGGAGGAGGAGGGTGAAGGAGTTGAACTTGGGAGCAGCAGCACCTTAGTTGCAAAAGAGGTAGGTAAGAATTGTGCTATCATGAAGATTTTGACCCACAGAAGTATAAGTCTAGATACTCTGAGAAAGAACCTGAGGATGCTTTGGAAAACAAATAAGTGGGTCAACTTCGCTGAACTAGAAGCAGATTTGTTCCTGGTTGAGTTTGGAGACGAGAAAGATAAGAAAAAAGTTTTCGATATGTGCCCTTGGAGTTTTGAGAAACAGTTGGTGCTTTTACAAGATTTTGTGGGTGAGTTAACCCCAAAGGAGATTGTGCTCAAATGGTCGCCCTTCTGGATCTAGATTTTTAATCTTCCTTTAAAGAGCAGAACAAAGGAAACTGGATGGGCGATTGGATCCTCGTTAGGGACAGTGTTGGAGGTTGACGTCCCTGAGTCGGGAGTGTACTGGGGCAAATGCCTCAGGGTGAGAGTCCGGATCGATGCTACAAAAAGAATCATCCGAGGCAAAAAAATCAACATTGAAGGAGGCCAGTCAAGGTGGGTTCAGTTCAAGTATGAAAGGCTCCCAAATTTTTGTTATCGTTGTGGCCTGCTTAATCATGCACTTAAAGATTGTCTTGCCTCATCTGAAAATTCCCAAACGGTGGACGAAAGCTTTCAATACGGGGCATGGTTGAGAGGTGAACCATACGGGAGGCTTCCAAAAGACCCAGGCTTACATGGTAGGGAAGAAAACCAGAGAAACAGCGGCAGGTTGGTCGGAGTGGGGATGAAACAGACACACATTCCGGCCGAGGTGACTGGAAAAAATGCAGTGGGGGGAGGAAATCACGTGACTGAACAGGTTCCCCAAGGTGACGGTAGCTCGACATTGGAAGAAGCAAACTTGGATGCGTCAGAACAGATGTTTGTGACGTTGCATGAAAACGGTAAGGCTGAAGGGGTGGGAGGAAAGGCAGAAATTAAGACTTCCCCTTTGAATGCAAGTTCACCTGTCACACATAGCCCTCTGCCCGAAGTTTCTGATGTTATGCAGTGGGAAAAAGTACAAAAACTGGGGTTGGAGGAGGTGCCTAACCAGGTAAACACTTTTCCTAACCCTCTTTTTACCAACTCTCCTTCTGTGATTGAGCCTTTAGGATCTGAGGAAGATATTCCTCCGGGTTTTGAGGGTCAATTTAGGAAGGAAATTCTAGTGGCAAAAGATATTTTCAAGGTTGATGGGCTTTTGGGGAATTTTGATTATGCGGTGGGTAATAATTCTGAGCAAGCATCCTGCACGGTTATGATGTCTAGTGGCCCGGTTCAAATTAATAAAAAGCCTAGTGGGCCTTCTCTTAGTGCTTTTGGGGCTAACTCCAAATTTGACTCTCCCGAGCTGTGCTCTCAACAGGATCTTCCTCGGGCTTTAAAATCCCACGAAGCCCATGGACCCCATTTAGTTGATATCTCAAATTATCAATAAACAAGGCACGCCTCTCTGGCTTTAGGACCCAAGTGGTCACGTGTTCTTCGTTCTTCTTCAGGCAGTAAGGAAGCTTTGCTTTCTCACACTGGGAATAAAAGAAGTGTTGAGGTGGACTTTGATCAACTTGAATTACCAAAAAAAAAAATCCGGTTTTCTCAAGATGATAAGGAAAATTCAAATATTTTAGCGGAGGCTGGTTCCCAGCCCTGCCAAGGTTTATGAGTATACTGTGTTGGAACTGTCGCGGGCTTGGGAACCGGCAGACAGTTCAAGAGCTCGGGGATATCATCCGGGCACAAGATCCTACAGTTGTGTTCTTAGTCGAAACATGGCTGGTTGAAGCTAGGCTTGCAGGTATATGTGATTCTTTACAATTTGGTCATTACTATGGTGTGTCAAAAGAGAACCTTGGTGGTGGCTTGGCTCTTTTCTGGAAAAAAGACTTTAATTTACGGGTTGTTTCTTCCTCCCTTAATCATATAGATTCTGTGATTTATGGAGGTACTGATAAAGCTTGGAGATTTACGGGATTTTATGGCGCTCCGGAGACTCATCTCCGCTTAAATTCTTGGAATATGATGAGAAACCTGCATAATCAGTTTGATTTACCGTGGCTGTGTGGGGGTGATTTTAATGAACTATTAAAGTCACATGAGAAGAGTGGGGGTCGTCTTCGCCCATATGGGCAGATGCAAAAATTTCGAGAAGTGTTAGATGAATGTGGCTTGCTGGATGTGGGCTTTCATGGGAAGAAGTTTACTTGGTTTAAGAAGTATCCCTCGGGTGTCATTTGGGAACGCCTTGATAGAGCGGTTAGCACGGCAGAGTGGATTGATCATTTCCCAGCAACAAAGGTTCTGTCCTTGGTCTGTGGGCAATCCGATCACAGTCCTATTTTAATCCTGCCTAAGGGTGTCTTATTAAAACCTCGGCGTCCTTGGCGTTTTGAACAATTTTGGCTCGAAAGAGAAGGGTGTCACGAGACAGTGGCTCGGTCCTGGACAGCAGTACACTCTAGTTCTCCTATGGCGGCTGTTGTGGGAAAAATTGATAGGTGTCAAACAAAACTCAAGAAGTGGAGCAAGAACTCAGTGTGTAATATTTCACGGACTTTAGTGGATAAGAAGAAGATGCTGAGCAAAGCAGAGGCAGCGGCAATTCAAGGTGGCAGCGTGGACTTTTTCCTGCAATTAAAATCTGAAGTAAATGAGCTTCTCCGCATGGAAGAGCAAATGTGGCAACAGAGAAGTCGTGCCCACTGGTTGGTCTCGGGTGACAGCAACACAAAGTATTTTCATAATAAGGCGTCCCAACGCTATCGCCGCAACTCTATTTCTGAGCTTCGAGACTCAAAGGGGGACTTGGTTTCAGGAGAGGAAAATGTTTCAGCTATGATTGTCGACTATTACTCAAAGCTTTTCTCCTCTTCAAATCCGAGTGACATGGAGAGGGTATGTCAACACACCAAGAGGGTGGTGAGTGCGGACATGAATGCTATCTTGGTGGAGGAGTTCACAAGCTTGGAGGTCGAAACGGCCCTAAGGCAGATGGCCCCTTTAAAAGCCCCCGGCCCCGATGGTATGCCTCCTATCTTTTTCCAACATTTTTGGGATAGTATTGGCGATGACATTGTTAAGGCTGTTTTATTTTGTTTGAATACCGGTAAAGTAATGCCGGGTTTGAATCATACTCATATTACACTCATCCCCAAAGTTAAGAGCCCGGAATTTATTTCTGAATTCCGCCCTATTGCGCTTTGTAATGTTCTTTATAAACTTGTCTCTAAAGTTTTGTCTAACAGATTAAAAAGAGTTTTGCCCCAGATTATTTCTGAATTTCAAAGCGCTTTCCAACCGGACAAAGCTATTTTGGATAATATCCTGGTGGCTTTTGAGACCCTCCATCATATGAAGATGAAGAAAGTGGGTAAAGTGGGACATATGGCTTTAAAATTAGACATGAGTAAGGCGTACGATAGATTGGAGTGGAATTTCTTGAAGAAGATTATGGAGAAAATGGGTTTTCATCCCACTTGGATTGGGTGGATTATGGAGTGCATCCAATCGGTTACCTATTCTATTCTGGTAAATGGTGAGCCCAAAGGTCACATTATCCCATCTAGGGGTATTCGTCAAGGTGACCCATTGTCCCCATATCTCTTCCTACTATGTTCGGAGGGCCTGGATGGGCTTATCCAACACGCGGGTGTTTGTGGACAGATTCAAGGGTTTGCTTTGTGTCGCTCTGGTCCAAAGATCTCTCATTTATTTTTTGCAGATGACAGTCTCTTATTTTGCCGGGCTCGGGTAGAGGATGTGGTAGCCATCCAAGCTCTCTTGAGTTTGTATGAGAAGGCTTCTGGTCAGATGATTAATGCGACAAAAACTACTCTTTTCTTTAGTAATAATGTTTCGGTTTCCACTAAAGAGACTCTTAAAAACTTGCTGGGAGTTTTGGAGATTAAAGAGTATGAGAAGTATCTTGGCTTGCCAGCGGTGGTGGGAAGAAATAAGAAAGCTAGCTTAAACTTCATCAAAGATAGGGTGTGGGGGAAGCTCCAAGGGTGGAAGGAGAAACTACTTTCCCAAGCGGGCAAGGAAGTTTTGTTGAAAGCAGTTGTACAAGCTATTCCCACTTTCGCTATGAGTTGCTTTCGTCTTCCAGTGGGGCTATGTCAAGACATTGAGATGCTTATTAGAAAATTTTGGTGGGGTCAAAGGGGAGAGAGAAGAAAAATTCATTGGAAGAAATGGGAGGTCCTTTGTAAACCAAAATTAGAGGGAGGTTTAGGGTTCAAAGATCTTTGTAAGTTTAATGAAGCAATGTTAGCGAAGCATATTTGGAGATTGATACACGACACGGATTCCCTTTTTTATAAAGTGTTCAAGGCCAAGTACTTTCCAAATGGTAGTGTATTTGAAGCAAGGTCTGCTACGGGCTCATTTGCTTGGAAAAGTATCCTCCGCTCAAAAAACTTAATCGAAAGAAATGCCCGTTGGAGAATAGGGGATGGCAAAAGCATTCGGATCTTCCATGACGCTTGGCTACCAAACTCAAATGCTGGCAGAATTCTCTTCCACAGAGGTGTACTTACCCCGGATGCTACAGCTGATGTGCTTATTGATCCTAATACGGGCTGGTGGAATGTAAGACTGATTGATCAATGTTTCTACCCCCCTGATGCTCTGATTATTAAATCTTTGCCCCTGTGTTTCACTCCTCAGCCAGACTCCTTGGTTTGGCCAGCTGAAAGAAGTGGCTGTTTTTCAGTCAAGACGGGGTATAAGTGCTTATGTGAGGACTTGCGGGTTGGTGAATCCGAATCAGCAGCTGTGACAGTACCAAGGAGCTTGTGGAAAGGTATTTGGAAGCTCAAAGTTCCAAGTAAGATTAAACACTTTCTCTGGAAGTCCTGCACAAACTCGTTGCCCACGAAGGAAAATTTGCTGAAAAGAACCCTTATTCAAGAGAATGTATGTCATCTATGCTCTGAACAGCCAGAAAATGTCATGCATGCTTTGTGGGGCTGTACAAAGATCCGCCAGGTTTGGCAAAGGAGTTTTGGCTGGTTGGATAGCAGTGGGATTGCGGAGGGCTCTTTTCCTGACCTGGTCCTCCTTGTGTAGACAAAACCACGGCTGTTTCCCCTGTTCGCGGTCACAGCTTGGGCTGTCTGGCACCACCGAAACAAGTCCTGCCTTCATGCAGCCACCATTCCTCTGGATAAACTTGTAGATTTTGCAGAAAATTTTCTGCAAAATTTTGCAGCTGGGCACGGCCAAAAGCTACCCCCTGTTAGAAGCGCAGCGGGAACAGCAAGTTGGAGGCCACCAAGCGAAAACGTTGTGAAGACCAACTTTGATGGTGCAATGTTTGGGGAGTCCGACTGCGCAGGGATAGGGGTGGTGATCCGTAACTCAGTGGGTGAGGTGTTGGCCGCCCTTTCTGAAAAAATTGTGAAACCACCGACAGCTGAGCTGGTAGAGATAATGGCTGCTCGGCGTGCTGTGCTCTTCGCTTTTGAAACCGGCTTTCACAACCCAGTTTTTGAGGGGGACTCCTCTTCGGTCATTAAGCTGGTTCAAGACAGATTGGTTTCTCACTTCCAAGGGGGGCATATCATAAAAGACATAGTGTTTCAATTAAACTCTTTTCAGAGTTGGTATTTCTCTCATGTTGGTAGGCAAGGAAATGCCGTTGCGCATGCCTTAGCCCAAAGAGCGAGACTGTCTTTCCCGTTAGAGGTCTGGATGGAGTCTGTTCCTTCAGACATATCTCCTTTTGTATTGACCGACCTTCGGGTTTAGTTTTTTTAATGATGAACTATCTTTCTTCTCAAAAAAAAAAAATGTAAAGAATATTTAGTATTTTAAGCCTTAAAATATATTGCATTAAGAAATATTATTGTTAAGTATTGTAAATTTTTTTGTAATAGTGCTATAGTGTAATTCTAAAGATAGAATTGCATTGTAGCATAATTTAAAAAAAAACTAATATTTTATTGTGATGGTGATTGGGAGAAAGAAAGAATAAATGACGGTGATTGAGAGATATATTATTTTACTGTGTAGATATATTATTTTAATGAGTAGAATAGGAAAATAAAAAATTGGGATGCTGGAAGTATTGTATAATGGGATGATATAATTGATAAAGTAACCTTTTGGGATGGTATAATAAAATAGAGTAGCATTTTCTGATGCTAAGAAAAGTTATGTAAAAAGTTATTAGTTTATATTTTACTGTACAATGTTAACTATTTAGGTAAAATAGTGCAAAATAAAAAAAAGTGTTGAAATATGCACATTTTGATAATAAAAAAAACACATATATTAGTGGGTGTAAAATTGTACATATATGCACAAGTGTTACAGTAAGAGCAATTGCATCAGTTGATGCATAGTTTTACAAAATAGAAAAAGTTTCTCATTTTACACATTTTGAGAAAAAAAATCCACATCAGTGGGTGTAAAATTGTACATTTATGCACAATTGCTACAATAACCGTGTATATATGCACGGTTACTGTAGCTTTTGCATTTGATATTTTTTTTTTTTCTCTCTCTTCTTTACCTCTAACTCTCATCTCAACTCTCTCTTTCTCATTTCATCACAGCTCTCTCTTTCTCTCATCTTAACTCTCTCAGCCTCTTCGATCCAACAATTCGATGAGTCTTCGTTCTGAGTTGGATGAGTCGACTCGGATAACTTGCTATTGAACTTGTCTGAGGCATAGCGGGCACATGAAAACTTAGACCGGCATACTCGGCGGACCATGATCTGGCGATCCAAGGCCTTGACTCAATAATCAGAAGCTCCAAGAAAGTGATACTGGTTCTGGATCTGGCGAGTTCTAGCCAGAGTTTCGTTACCTTCTTGCCGTTCAGATCTATGGCTTTTGGGTTTTGATCCATTTTTTATTATTTGTTTGATTAGTGGGTTTTGAGATTTCATATGGCTGGGTTGAATGGGTTGATGATGGTGGTTGCTTGATGATAGTGGCTGTGTGGGTTGTGTTGGGTCTGTGAGAGAGATGACAGTGTTAAATAAATGAATATTTTATTTGAATAAATGTGTATAATAGACAAAATGATGTGAATGTTTTGTAAAAATATGAGTGTAAAATAGAAAAAGTAGGTTTTAGATGTGCAAAATGGAAGAATTTATGCATCAACTGATGCAGTTGTTCTAACCGTGCATATATGCATAGTTACTGTAGTTCGTGCATTTAATATATATATATATATATATTTTTTGGTAGTGTTGGGTTCGTGAGAGAGGGGTAGCGAGTGAGAAAAAAATAAAAAATTGTAAAAAAATAAATATTTTATTAAATAAATGTGTATAATAGATAGACTGATGCAGATGTTTTATAAAAATGAATATGTTAAAAAAAAAAAAAAAAAATTTTTAATATAAAATAAAAAGTAAATTTTTACACTTATTGATGCCGTTGCTATAAAAATGTATATTATACCTGACAGGTAAATATAAACTAATAATTGTCCTTTTCCTGAATATAATAATGGTATGAAGTTGAAAAAACGAAGATGATGACGAAAATATTGCTAAATTTGACTTTATGCTAGAGGATTCAAAGCAAGGTCCGATTCTGAGGCAGGAAAGTTACTTTAATAAGAAAAGGGCAACACATACGTGTTAACAATAGCTGAAATAAAAACCAACCCTTCCTAAAACCAAGAAGAAAACTCCTACACTCATCAAAAAAAAAAAAAAAAAAGAAAAAAAAAAAAGAGAAGAAAACTCCTACAAGAAAACAACAAATCTTAGTCATATTAAATGCCAAATACTACTAAATATTATATATAATTATGTACCATGTTCACATTAGGACAATTATTAATAAATCATAATAGAAAAGTTTTGATACTACTTTTATAGAAAATATAAAAAATTGTTAATAATATTTATTGTTTTATAATTTTTTTAATAAAATATTTCTAAAATTAGTTATTAATTAATTAACATTTCTCTATAATTATACATAGTTTTTTAACAAACGTATTCAAAACTCTTCCAACACATGATCCTAAGATTACCAGTCAAAGATTTCAAACCCAAAAATAATGAATATTATATTATATTACGAAGGTTTAAGTAACTACTAATCCAGACTATTACAATATATACAAAATTCAATTCCAAATTTTGAAGGTCAAGCTTTGAGACCAAATTGACTACAAACATCAACAAAATGTGCACCAAAACCATTGCTGCTCAAAGTTGACCACCTCACCAAGAGTTTAGAAACATCAAACTTTTTACATTACTGTCTCTATAATAGTATCACCCAGTTTCATATAAAAAAAAAAAAACTGGTCAATGAAATCTTCACAACAAACAGGAATTGCCAACCTTCATAAAAATCATAGCAATTGTTTTGGAAAGTGATTTATTTACCATTTTAGTGCCAAGTTACCAAATTATCCAAACACAAAATCCACAGTATAGCTGTATAGGATATACAGAGATCTATATATTCATATTATTATTTAATTAAAAAAAAAAAAAAAAACCAAACATGGACGTTACGCTGATATAGTAACTTCATTCATCATCATCATCATCATCATCTGCGTTGTAAAGCGTGCCGTACCTTTCTCTCACATTATCATTTTCTCTTTCTCTTTCTCTTCCATATTCTCGAGAAACAAACAGAGAGAGAGAAAAAAGAAGAAGAAGTGTTACGTGCCGACTTCATTGAAATCAAAATCACCGGCTTGACTTACGAAGAATAGCTTGCTTGCAATGGATGCGATCGCAGCTCAGCGTCGTCTCAAAGCCATTCACGGCCATCTCGCCATCGACGGTGACTCTTTCCCTCAGCTCCGACCGAACCTCACTGCCGGCGAGTTTTTCATCGGTACTCTCTCTCTCTTTCTCTGATATGCTGAAGCTTATTACAAAAAGTATTATAAAAATAGATCGTTCGCTTTTGATGTACAAAAAAAGAACTAGGTTATTAAATTTGTGTTATAATATGCTGCAAAAGTAGGTGAAGTACAAAAAGTGTGGTGTATTTAATTGCACTGTGTCCTTTTGCAGAGTGGTTGGTATATTGGCCTTTTGGAATTTTGATTTTAGTTATGTCTTTTTGCAGCTGCAATTGTGATTGATTCTCTGTGAATGGTGGTTTCTATGGGGCCCAAACGGAAAATTTTCATATTTTCGGTTTAAAAAAGATGGCATCATTTGGTTTTTATTCCAATTTTGTATCCAAAAAAGTAAATTCAAGAGGGACTTCTGGGTTTGATTTGGTTTTAGTCATTTGGTTTTTATTCCAATTTTGTATCCAAAAAAGCAAATTCAAGAGGGAATTCTGGGTTTGATTTGGTTTTTATTTCAATTTTGTTGGTTCTTGAATTTAGTAAATTCAAGAGGAGTTTTGGGTTTGATTTTTAAATTTTTATTTGGATTTTAAAAAAAATTCTGTGAATTTCAGAGCTCGATTTGGTTTATGTTTAAAATTTTTATTTGGATTTTTTTAAAATAAAAAAGGAATAAAATTCTGTGAATTTCAGTGCTCGATTTGGTTTTATTTTTAAAATTTTATTTGAATAATAAAAAAAAAGAATGAATTTTAGAGCTCAGTTAATTATTATGTTTCTCTGGACTTGCTTCTCGGGGCCCAGTAGGCATTTCTGTGGAGTTTGGTCATGGTCTCAACTTAATAAGAGGATCACACAAGCACGGTAGCAAAAGATATGAAACCAATGAAATTTGATTGAAAAGGGAATGGTCACTTTGCATATGGGAAAGAGATATGTGAAAAGTTTTGTCATCATTGCTTTGAGATAGAGGTTAGGACTTAGGAGTCTTTATCTTTTGTTTTTGTGTTTTTTAAATGAATAACCATCTTTCTAGATTTGGTAGGCCAATTAAATTTAAAGGCATTGAACTTTCATTTGCTAGTGTTCTTTCTAGATTTGGTAGGCCAATTAACCCGAATGCTTTCCAAGAAGTGTTGCTCTATTTGTCTCTTCTTTTCAGTAATCAGGGAAAAAGAGGGTGAGATTGCATATGATGTGCTAATTATACTGGAAAAGTTTGGGTGGTTACTAGAGATATTTAGCAAATAGATCGATAAACTAGAAGTAGGGTTTCTGCGTTGGATAAGAAGTGAGCAAGATGACCTATGGTATTCAGATTAATGCCTTCAAATTTAACAGTTTACAGTCTAGAAGGTTAGTTTCAGATTTAGTGACTAAATCAAGAAAAGGTTATGAGATTCCTGCCCAACAGTGATATTTTAAAGGCTTTCAAGAACGGTTAGAAGTTTATAAAGGTGAGGCATGGGGATGGGTTTGTGACAAGGTTTTTTAAAGATGAGATTGATTTTAAAGGTGGAATTGGAAAACTTCATAATCTTACTAAGGCCTCTAGGATTCTCACTCTCACCTAAAAGAGTTTTGAAGGAGTCTTGCCAGTAAAGATGGGGCCAAATCTGCCAAGTGTTCTATTAAAATAAGTTTATTAATTTTTTTGAGAAGACTTACTGCTCTAAATGCACAACAATTAGAGTTAGATACTTCCTGAAATTGGAGGCCACCAAAACTTATTCCTCTAGAATGTTGGGGCCCATTGGTGGAAGCTCTTAGTCAGTAATGCAGGAGTATAACCAAAAGTTATTTCAATATTTCATTTTAGATTTTCAGTGGATAATTTCATATTGTAACGTAGTTATTTGTTTAGTTTGGATTGGTATTTGAGTTTGGTTAGGATTAGTAGTTTATCATTATCATTTGTTTAGGATTATTGGATTAGTATTTGAGATTGTTTAGGATTATCATATTAGTATTTGAAATTGTTTAGGATTTGTTTAGGAGAGTTTATCCTTATCTTTGTAATTCCTGGAAGCTGCATATAAAGCTCTAGATGATTTCTTTTGTAGTACAGATTATTATTATTATTGAGATTATTTTCATTGAATTGTTTGGTGGTGATTCCAAACACCTTAGGTGGGAAGCCGAAGGTTCTTCGGTAGGACTAATCTAGGTGGGAAGCCTAGGTTGTCCTACATCAGTCGGTGGCTTGAATCGGATTGCTATTGAAGTTGGTTTACTTATTGCGGGCTTGAGTTCTCTCTGTGCAAGCCAACAAGAAATTAGCCTTGTTTGAGCTCTTTTTGTGCATAGAAATAGGAAATTATCTGTGCTTGAGTGGCATTAGAAAACCATATTGCAACTGTGTCTCATATATATTAGGTTCTTTTTCATAGATTTAGGTAGAATGTTCTCTCTTGTGCACGGCTAGGGAATACACCCTAAGCGCTAAATTTTGTATTTGTGAGAGAGAGCACTTTGGATGTATTTGACTTATGGGTTTTGTGAGAGTAGCTTTTTGTCACTATTGTAATATGCCCATGTGTTCTTTATGTGGGCTGCGGCCCTTGGAAAATTCCTAACAATTGACAACCTTCGCAGGAGGCACATTTTGAGAGTTGATTTGTGTTGTATGTGCAAAAATAATTGAAAGGGGGGGGGGGGGGGGAAGCTTGTCTATAGTTCACCTGATCCTCCATTGTCCCATGGCTTTAGATATATGGTCCTTCTTCTTCTCTTTGTTTGGGCTAAACCTGCATGAGGCTCAAATTTGTGGTTGAGTTGCTGGGGTGTTGGCAGGGACAGTTTCAGCTCCACAGAGCTAAGGGTGTGGCAAACTTTACCTTTATGTGTCGTGGAATTTGTGGTTTGTAAGAAACTAGCGGGTCTGTGATGGAGTTGAGCGTCCTCCTTTTCTAATCAAAGAGCATATTTTTCAGACTTGTGTGATAGGATGTGCACTCTAGGCTGCTTCCACTCAATGTCTTTTGTTTTCTTTGAAAAGGGATAGTACACATCTTAATTTGCTTCTCTATTTTCTATTCTAATAATTTTTACTTACAATAATGAATTGTAATATCCCTAAATTCTTAGTGAAATTTTTTCTCATTGCCTCACCCTTGGACTTAGGCCTTAGTCAAACCACGTAAATCCTTAGTGTTCTTTATTTTTTGTAGTTGTGTCTAATTTTTCTTTCTAGTTTTATTTGTTCCTATTATGTTTGTGAGAACTATCTTATACTCTTAATAGTGTTCACAATCAATCTAGTGTGAAGTGCTTGGAGGCCTTAAATTTTGTTGATTGGTTTGTGGATATGGTATTGGGAAGAAAGATGTCAGGTGAGTCTGTTACAAAACCTTTGGCTGTAAGGACTGTGGTCCTTGATGCCAAATTTGAGGTATAAAATTTGATGGAATGAAAAATTTTGGCAAGTAGCAATGCGAAGTTATGGATGTCTGGATCCAACAAGAGGTTTTTTTTTTTTTTTTTTTTTTTTTTTGGATAGGGATCCAACAAGAGTTGGATATTGCTTTGGAAGGTAGACTTCAATAGTTTTTGGATTAAAAAAAGGGAGAAGATCAATAGATCAGCCTGCGGCTGTTAGGCACCATCTGTTTGTGTTTGACTAAGAACCAAAAGTATTTTGTTATGGGAGACGAAGTCTAAAGCGCTGTAGAAGTTTTGATTGTGAGACGTCATTCAATTCAAGCAAAGGTATAGATTTGTTATGTGGTAACTTGAATTGGATTCCTATTAAACTTGGTTTGCTTATTTTGGGCTTGAGTTCTTTCCGGGCACTACAACAAGACATTAGTAGCGTTTATTAGTGTTATTATAATACCACTTTGCTGACTCTGGTTCATATTCCTATTATAGTGCTTTCTCTTCTGCACAGTGCGGTTAGGGAATAAACCCTATGCCCTAAATTTTGTATTTTTGTGAGAGAGCTGTTTGGTTGTATTTGGTGTTTGGGTTTTATGGGAGTGCCTTTGTGGCACTTTTGTGATCTCAATAAATTCCTTCTGAAATATTGTCCTCATCACCACCCCTAAAGTTGAATCATGTAAATCGTTAATGTTCTTTTCTTGTTAGTTTTATTTGTTCCTATTTTCTATTTGTGAGATCTTTCTCAAGCTCATAATAGTTTTAACAATCAATTTTGCGTGGGAGTGCTTTTGGAGGACCTTTTGCGCTATAAACTAGTATCAGAGCTTCTTCATTTTCTAACAAAGGCCATGATTTCATAGCAGATATTTATCAACCATCTTTATCATTTTAGTTCTAGCCTGTCTGCTGCTAATTGTTAAGTTATGGACATATATATATTCTGGGTGTTAATTCAGTTTACAGTATTAGAATATGTATCCAATTTTGCTGTTTGTGATTATGTTTCTTTATATTCCACCTGTATTACATTATTGATATAGTACTGCTTGCATAAAATACTGAACAGATCACGGGTACAGCGTTGTGCTTCCAGAGAAATTGCAAACAGGGAAGTGGAATGTGCACAGGTAGGAATTTCCCATTTTCTTGGATTTGCTTCCTCTAGGTTTCCATTTTGTCCTATATTGCCCAATAACTGCTTTCCCCCTTTTGTTGGGCAGATCAGCATATTCTCCTTTGAAGCTTGTGAGTAGATTCCATGATCATCCTGAAATTGGTACACTGCACGATAATTTTGTGTGAGCATCCCCAATAATTTCTGGCTAAATTACTCCTTAAGCTGGTTTTGTTTCACAGAAATTTTTTTTTTTTGGATAGTTATAATGGGATGAGGGGATTTGAACCCTGGACGTCTCTGTTGGAGATAGCAAGAGATGCCACTTGAACTACAAGTCTCTAGGCTTTTTATGATTGGAAAACTTTTAACGAATTATATTTGTCAATCCTCTCCCCCCCCCCCCAAACCACCCCCCCCCCCTCCCCCAAAAAAAAAAATCTTTGCCCCAATTTTCAGGTAATACCACAGCATTAATTACTCAAATGGTTCAGACTTTAATGAGGAGACCATTAGTACCTCTATTTAATAACCTGAAAGCTTTGGTTTGTGGTTATAGGATAATATATTCTAGAGCAAAATGTGGGATGACATTTTATTTTTTGAACTTAGAAACTTGTTTCTCCAAGATTTTGAGAAGTTCCTAATGAACAAGCTGTTAGCAAATAGAATTTTACCTGAATTATTTTGTTTTTCTCAATTTGTTGCGTAACAAACACATCCTTTGTTCAACAACATTCACTGTAACTGTAACAAGCACTGTCTTCTTTCATTTAGATGTTAGCTTAATGATTATCTTCTTTGAAAACATAGGCACGCTGTTGAAACTTTCCGAGATTACAAATATCTGGGAACACGAATTCGGGTTGACGGAACGGTTGGGGAGTATGTATCTTTTCCTGTAATATTGCTACGAAAAATTTTCAACTTTACAAATATTGTGTTCTTTCAATTTTTTTTTGATGATATTGTCTCCTCATTCATCGCATTCATTTCTCACCCTTCAAGGTACAAATGGATGACTTATGGAGAAGCAGCTACTGCTCGATCAGAAATAGGTTCTGGCCTAATTTATCATGGGATACCAAAGGTGAATATTTGATAAACATTCTATTTTTGAATAATTTTGTGCTTCATTGAAGTTTATATTTTAATTTGGTTGGATTGCCCATGAAAATTTTCATATTTTATAGTAAATCCTTGATTTTTTTACCTTGTAGCATCTAATTATGTTGCTTCATTTTACAGGGATCTTGTATTGGGTTATACTTCATCAACAGACCTGAGTGGCTTATTGTTGATCATGCTTGTTCTGCATATTCTTCCATATCAGTTCCTTTATATGACACTCTTGGTTTGTCACTGGTTATTAAGTAGAGCTTAATAGAATCTTGCTTGCTTGGCCTAGCCTTTAGATGTTAATGTAGACTATCGTGTTCTTTTCAGGTCCGGATGCTGTCAAGTTCATTGTAAATCATGCTTCTGTGCAAGTTATATTTTGTGTACCTCAGACATTGAATTCTGTGAGTGAAATTTACATTCTACTTCATCTGTTTTTTAACATAAACAATGCCATATAAAGTTTGGGAGAGGTTAACTTTAATAGCATCAGTACTTCTCCTGCAAACATATTCGTTTTAGAATGGGATTTAGTTATCATCGCCCAAAATAACTATAACCAAGCCTTATTCCCAAAACTTTGTGCCTAGTTATAAATCCTCAATAAACTAACTAGGGCCAGTTGCTTTTCATACCAATCTATCCTAATGCAAAATCATACTCTCCATCACCTCTTTAATTGGCATGTCCTGTTTTTTACTACTAATAATGTTATTTTAGGTTTTCTTCTACCTTCTTCTCGTTCCCATGACTTGAATAAACTCATTCTTCCTCATTGATGCATTCATTGCTTTCCTCTGCACATGACAAAACCATCTTAAGTGAGTCTCCCTCATCGTTTCATCAATAGGAGTCTATCTTTAGGTGAAATTCTTTCGAATATTATATTTGCTTGTATTTACATTTTTCCATTTAACATTCTCAGTTAAGATACAGTGATTTTTTGGTCTTTAATAGCCCAACATTTTAGTACCATAGGACATGATTGGTCTTTAATCATCTTATACATACTTTTAACTTAAAAGGTGTTCTACGATCACACACTATTCTTGATATGCTTCTCCACTTCATCCAAACTGTTCTTATCCCACGATTCATGTTCTCTTCAATCTTTTCATTCTTATGAATTATTATTAATCCAAGATATTGAAAGCACTTACTCTTTGGCATCTCTTGGCCATCAAGGTTTACAAAAATTCTACTTTTACAAAACTTATTTTCCATGTACAATTTATGATTCTCAATTGCTTCTGCAATATTTCATGTCATGTCACTTGGAATTTGCAGTTGTTGAGCTTCTTGTCAGATATTCCAACAGTGCGTCTGATTGTGGTATGAATATACACCTTGTTCCCTGATTCTGCAACTTTTTTTTCCTTGCTCTAGTTATTTCATTTGTATTTCTCAATAAACAGGTTGTTGGAGGGATTGATGATCAAATTCCATCGCTTCCATCAACAACAGGAGTTCAGGTTGTAACATATTCAAAACTGCTTAGTCAGGTAATTAACTAATTACTGTGTTCTTTGCTATCAACAAATTTTTTTCAGGTTTTGGGCAGAACTTCAATGAATGACAGGAGGGATACATACATGGGATTAAATGCTTTGGTTTTTTTTTTGGATAAGTAATAAGTATTATTAGAAAATTATGAACATCAAGTACACAAGATGTATACTAGATGCATATTACATCTAAGCTTTGAAAGTACAATTATCAAGAAACTGCAATAAGTTTGAGAAAGAAAACTTCCCCGATGCCAATAACCACTCATACAAAGTCCTCAGAAATGCAATTTCAGATCTAAGGTTAACTTCTCTTGCCCTTCAAAGTTTCTGGCATTTCTCTCCCCCCAAATGATCCACATCAAATGATGAGGATGGGATTTCAAATCTCACTATTACATCACCCACTAAACCCCAAAAAGTGCAAAGACCACTCCCTGGCAGTAGGGCAGTGCAACAACAAATGATCCACCATCTCCCCAACCCTCTTGTACACACATCACCAACTCATGAGAATAATGTCACTCTTCGTCAAATTATCCATTGTTAGAATTTTCCATAAAGAAGCAGCCGAAAGAAAGAATGCCACTATTGTTGAAACTGTAGGCTTCCGAATGCTTTTCCAAGGGAATATCTCAACTCTCCTAGGGTCTAATGTTCTATAATAAGATCAAACCTCAATTTTTCAATTTTTTTTTTTGAATTTTTCTTGTGAGTTTTGAACCTAAGACCTCGTACATTGTAATAAATGAATCTCTCTATATTATGACATGTTCGTGAGAATTTTTGTCAAGTTCTGTTTGCATAACTATATCAGGATATTTTTACATGATTACTTGGCTTTGTTTGAGTGCTAGATATTATAATTGTTTCCTCATTATGTAAATGGTTTCATTTTAGGGCCGCAGTAATCTTCAGCCTTTTTGCCCTCCAAAACCTGATGATGTTGCAACCATTTGCTACACAAGTGGTACAACTGGGACCCCAAAGGTATAGTGTACTATGATTGCTCAATTTTCTGATATATTGCGTAATTGCAGAAATGATTTAATGATAAAGTGTTACTCCCTCAATCCTTCCTTTCTCCCTTTCATGAAATCTGGTCAGGGAGCTATTTTGACACATGGAAATTTGATTGCAAATGTTGCTGGGACCTCCCTCTCTGTCAAATTCTTCCCGTCAGATGTGTGAGTATCAGTGGTTTTGTCCATTGCATGTTATATACATCCTTATTGTTTAATAATGTTTAAAATTTATAAATAACTACTTAGTGTTTGCTGAAAGTACCTTTTTTTTTTTGGTTGGCCAGTTACATATCATATCTTCCTTTGGCACATATATATGAGCGAGTTAACCAGATCGCGACAGTATATAATGGAGTTGCCGTTGGATTTTACCAGGGGGTATGAAACCTATCCCCCTTTCCCCCATGTATTAGAAGTCATAAAAGATGATTTTTTTCTTGCCAAGACAAGATGGTTTGAATTTTTTTGTCCTTAATTTTGCTAAAGGAGTTGAAATATTCCCATAATAAGTATAATATGCTGCTTTAAATTCAATATGCTAATCCAAAATTTTGTTTATGAGCAAATATGTATTGCTTTGTATCAAGCGTAATGCATTATGGTTTAGAGAATTTTTGTTTATCTTGTAGTGGTTACAATTGTGATTTTGTTTGTTACTTTTTGTTGTAGTCATCAAGTTTTATTGGAAAAAACAATTTGCTGTTAGTAAGCTGACCTTTTGGTGATACCTATGGTAGATGTTTGACTGATTTACATATATTCTTATGTGAAGAGCCGTAACCATCTCTCTCTCTCTCTCTCTCTTTATTGAAACTGTTGTATGCAGGATAACATGAAACTAATGGATGATGTTGTTGCCCTAAGACCTACTATCTTCAGCAGTGTTCCTAGACTGTATAATAGAATATATGCTGGGTACAATCATTGTCTGTTGCTTCTGAAATTTTTTATTTAACATCAGCTAATATGTTCACTTACTTTTTCAGTTGAATGCTTTGATGTGCAGTATTTTGAATGCTGTGAAGACATCTGGTGGGCTACGGGAGAGGCTCTTTAATGCTGCCTACAATGCTAAGAAACAAGCAATATTGAGTGGTAAAATATATCATCAATATGATCTTTGTAGCATAAGCTTCATACTTGTTTTCAGACTCTAGAAATATTTCTTTTGGTTGAAAAATTTGAATTCATTTATCAAAGATATGGGTTTTTATTTTTTATTTTTTTAATTTGATTATTTGAACTATATCTGCAATGTGTTTGGCATTCCTCCATTCTCATGTAGCTCCTTTATCCTACGACTTTCTCTGAAGCAAGTTTTAGCTGCCGCCATGTAAATTCATGTGATAGAATAATCCACTAGAACATTAATTTTCACTCAAGAAACAAATTAAATTGCTACATATAATGTAGGAGTTTTTCAAATCTATTATTGTGTTCTATGCAGTAAAAAACGGTTAAATTGCATTGTACTTTCATGAGATTCTTTGGTGTCAGTCACAGAGGACTAGAGGAGGAACCTCATGGCTTGTATTCTTAACTTTTTTTTCTTTTACACTCCCAAGTAACTATTCCCCTTTTGGTGCCTATTGATGATTGTTTTAGGAAAGAATGCATCTCCCATGTGGGACAAATTGGTTTTCAATAAGATAAGGGAAAGGCTCGGAGGACGAGTTCGTTTCATGACATCAGGTGCCTCACCCTTGTCTCCCGATGTCATGGACTTTCTAAAGATGTAAGTTTTTTTCTTTTTCAAGGAATATACAATGCCTAGTACATACATGTTTTTTGTTCTTTTTCCCCTCTTCTTTTCCAGCTGAATAATATGATAATACTTCACAGCTGCTTTGGTTGTCGAGTATCTGAAGGATATGGCATGACTGAAACTTCTTGTGTCATAAGCGGTATGGATGAGGGTGACATTTTATCCGGCCATGTTGGTTCTCCTAATCCAGCTTGTGGTGAGTTATTGATGCGAGTCTTACATAATTTTACGTTCTGATCTTTTGGTGTCACCTATTGGCTTTGCTATTAAGCTGATGCCATATAACATGTAACTCTACACAAAATTTGATCAGCATAGGATGCACTGACTTTTTGTCTTTTCATGGATAGCCAGCCAACTAATAGGCTGGCACAAAACTGCATGCATATATATTCATAATTTGAAGATGTCCTTAGTTTATGTTCTTTGTTAAGGATAGAACACATATTTACAAACATAAGTTTTGGGCCTTAAGGCTTTTGCAACCTTAACTTTGCTATATTGAGAGTTGGATGTGGTATTGGTTTTTGCATATCAGAGATTCACTTGGTTAAGCTAGGCTGACTTTTTTAATTGCATTAGATCATACCAGATGGTGATAATTATTACATGAGAGGCTAATTTTGTGGAACCAGTTCAATGACTTATTTTGATACCTATAGATCTGTCTTCTTTGTGTGTGCATGTGGGAGTGTTTTTATTTTTATTTTTGATCTGCACATGTGGGTATTGTGGGAGTGTTTTTGTTGTATATTACCTATATGTATATTCATGTTTCTTGGTATATCTTCCTGCGCTTATTTCCCCGTACGTTTTTTTATTGTCAGCACATGCAATTGACCTTTGTAGGCAACTTGTATAGTTAAATTATCATAGCTAGGGGGAGATCCGTGTAAGGATGTGATATTAAGCAGTCATTGGATGTACATGCTGAAGATTGAAGAGCTTCAATTTGAAAACTTGAAAAGAATTTAAAGCCAATAGGATTTTTGTAATAAGGTGAATGATGACTTAATGAATATGTTGAATATTGAACTGCTTTTATTCCTATCAACTGAAAGGAATGTACAACAATTGGGCCTCTTGGATGCAGGATTTCCTTTTTATCTTTGTTTTATGTTCTGATTTTACTTTGGACTATGATCTTATTTGATCTTTCCTTTTTTTAGAAATAAAGCTTGTGGATGTCCCAGAAATGAACTACACATCTGACGACCAGCCCTATCCTCGTGGTGAAATCTGTGTTAGGGGTCCCATTATTTTCAAAGGTTATTACAAAGATGAAGTGCAGACGTATGAAGCTTACCTGTTTACTGGTTTTTTTCAAAGTTATTAAATCTGTCAAATATGAACACATCTGATGATATAATCAAATTGGACAGGAAAGAAGTGGTTGATGAAGATGAGTGGTTTCATACTGGAGACATAGGGTTGTGGTTACCTGAAGGTCGTTTAAAAATTATTGATAGGTAATCATACCATCCTAAATATTTGTCTCTACTCAAATTAGTATACTGTGACATGTTTCTCATCTTTCTAATTGTGATGGGTTTAATGTATGTGTCATTGTGAGGTATGCTTAATATACATTTGTGGCCCTTCTACTATATTTTTTTGAGAATGAGGTTTGCATCCTTTTAAGCTTTGTATTGTAAACATGCATATCTTAAATTTCTAATCTTAAAGTTAGTCGTAATTCATATATATTAGGTTTAAACAAACAACCGACGAACCCAACCCACCCAGGCTGATCTAACACATTTGGTCTGTTTCTAACGCTCCTTCAATGGGCATTGTATTTGACGTCATGACTGATCTTTGGCCCCTATTATCTCTCCACAGCCACCACCATTTGTAGCCGAGACACTTTGAGAAAGGCTGTGGGAGGCCAATCTGACCTTGGCAAGGTCAAGATATGGCTGTGGAGATCGAGATCTGACAGTAGCCAATGGCCTCACTCACCTTTCAATCTTTTCATCATCAACAACTCTATGAGACCAATTAAAAATTTGACCGATAACCGATGAAACCATTTTTCAGCCAATAACCCAGTGGTGGTAGGTTGGCATCCCCCCTCCCCACCTCTTTTTTTTTTTTTTTTCCCTTTCTAACCTGACACAATCGGGTTGAGTGATGGGCTGATCCTCAACCAAAGCCCGATCAACCACAAAACTATCAACAAAATTTCTTTTTGAAGAGAGAGTATTATTTTTTTAAACTCTAATAAATATATGAAATTTGTCTAGTCTGTCATAAATGTACAGAATTATCTAGAAAAATAACTTAATATCTCCCAAGTAATGCTCAATGACAATGTTCATAGATCGATTATCATCTTTATATTGAAACTTTTAGCAATTTACTTTCACTGTAAATTACCTAATTGAAAAAAATTCCAACGGAACTTACAAAGTCCTCAAAACCATGAAATATCCAAAACTTAATCAAATGTAAGAACAGAAGTTACCCAAAAAGAGGGGAGGGAAAAAAGGAAGTGTCTTACCTCTAAAGCCACTGAGCCAACCGGCCAATTCTTTTTTGGGTCTTACATTTTAAGAAGATTAATAAATATATTATTTTTAAACTTTTGTTTTTTTTTCCCAAATATCTTGGTCTCTTAGCTTTTTACCATTCAGAAAGCTCACACCTGGTAAGAGTTTGTGATGATTTGATATTAGTAAATCTGAGTTTACCATTTAATGTCCGTTATAGGCGTGGTTTTTTGTCATTATTTGAGTGGCTGGTAGAACCTTTGTAAGCAGCTGTGTAGTTTATTTTTCTTTAGAACTTTGATGGATAGATGTGAATTTTGCGTAGTCAGTCCTTATGGTCTGTTATTGATTTGATGGATTTATATAATTTGCGTGGTTGGTTCCCTAGTTGTATAATCCCTGCATACTTAGGCGACTCTTCTTTTGATATCAATAAAATCTTCATTGCTTGTAAAAAAGGAAAAAAGAAAAAAAAGAATGCCAAAACATCACTTATGAAACTAGTGTTGTAGATTTATGTTGGCTCTTTATTTGAGCGATGAAAGTTTTGTTCATTTTGAGCAATGCTCATGCTCCAGTTTGAGTCTTTTATGTTAATTCTTTGAAACGTGCACTGGGCTTTGCTGAAGCAATTGAAGTGCCTTCAGGTTTTGTGCATAAGGTTTTTTTTAAAGACAAGATGGTTGTATTAATTTTTATGCCCTGCCTCTTATATCTAGTCAGAATTGTACAGAAAATACATTCTGCTGAGCTCATATATGAATAAGGATCCACGTTAATTTTAGGTGTTATTACAGCCAATGAGCTCTAGCTCAGCTGGCTCCTCCTCCCCTTATAATTTTTAGGTGGAGGGTGAGGTTGTGGGTTCAAGTCCCATTGGGTGTGTGCAACTTACCAATAAAAAGAAAAGTTTGTGATTGCAATCTACTATTTATGATTTTTAGACGATGTGAAAGCTTACTGAATTTTGTCAATTAAATTAGAAAGAAGAACATTTTCAAGTTGGCACAGGGAGAGTACATAGCTCCAGAGAAAATTGAGAATGTATATGCAAAGTGCAAATTCATTGCCCAGTGCTTTATATATGGTGAGGAAATGGAGTTCTACTGCTGGATACTCTCTCTCTCTCTCTCTCACATTTGGGTTGCTGACTGATTATTTGTTACGGTTGGTAGGTGACAGCCTGAATTCTTCTTTAGTCGCTGTTGTCGCGGTGGACCAAGATGTTTTAAAAGCATGGGCTGCTTCTGAAGGCATTAAGGTGTTGATTTAGTGTTTTTAATCTGACAGAAAAGTAATGATTAACTACAGACAAATGAACTTCATAAAGTATGACCTGTTTCCATGTTGCATTCAGAGATGTGCACTTGGCCTTGTAATGTTATAGCCAATGAGGAAAATATTGATGCTAATAAAAATGGTGAAAAAAAAAAATCTTTTCTAGCTATATGCTTGAATGTTGAATAGGTGAAAAGGAGTCGGATAAATCAAATGCATAGGGATGCATGCTAGATTGGTGCTACATCTTATAGGCGCAATAAGGCAGAAAATAAAATTTTGTTAGTGAAAAGATTTATTAGTTTTGTAATCTTTATCAGTTCAGTATCCTGTATTTCCAATGGTCCACTTCATCTATCCTTGTCAAGGACCATGTAACTGATAAACATACCTGTGCAGGAAAACTGTTCTGTAGGTTATGTGTGTCCAGCTATCCTTTAAATAACGTCTTATTTATCAGCTGAGAATGATTCATTTGAGTTCAGAGTCTCATGATTGGGTAGGATATTTACCTATCTATTCTTGAACTGAAGCCAGTCTAGGTCCAGTTAGAAATTTTCGGTCTAACCTTTGTTTTGCTCAAA
Organism: Quercus aquifolioides; assembly: GCA_019022515.1. NCBI lineage: Eukaryota > Viridiplantae > Streptophyta > Magnoliopsida > Fagales > Fagaceae > Quercus > Quercus aquifolioides. Next base: position 3,467,358 of record CM032334.1, on the reverse strand, counting down.
GGGGAGGAATGGACAACCTTCAAGAATGAATGAAGGCTGAACTCTTTTTCTTCGTTGCTGTTGAAAGATTTATTGTTTTTAGGAGGAATATGCATTTGCCCTCATTTTTTCGTCTTAAAGTAATACTTGGGTTTCGTCTGTAGAAGAGAAAAAGAGGATGCGGGAAGGGGTAATAGGAAAAAAGGAAAAAGTTCTAAAATTCCGTACATATCTTACTTGTGATTCTCAATGTGTTAATGCAGTATGAAGATTTAGGGCAACTGTGCAATGATCCCAGAGCAAGGGCTGCTGTCTTGGCTGACATGGATGCCATCGGGAGAGAAGCTCAGGCAAGTTATCTCAAATACTATGCTGTTCTGGCTGTCCAATTGCACCTTCTGAGATTTCTGACGAATTTTATTGATAACTTATAAATTTGATTTGCAGTTGAGAGGTTTTGAATTTACAAAAGCTGTGACTTTGGTGCATGAACCATTTACGCTGGAGAATGGTCTGCTTACTCCTACCTTTAAGGTAAGTGTTCAGCTTCAAGAACCTAAGAGCTATTGCATTATTGTATGTATTAATTAATAATGATTCTCTGACTGTTTTCTTGTATTCCACCAGGTTAAGAGACCTCAAGCAAAGGAGTATTTTGCAAAAGCAATAGCTAATATGTATGCAGAGCTGTCAATGTCGGACCCCTCTCAAAAAGCACTGTGAAGTTAGAGTTTGTAAAGAAGCAGGGAATTAGAAAATCAAGCCAAGTATCCTCCAAGCAATAAAGAGATTCGTAGTGATTACATGATGGAATGGTTGGCGCTGCCATTATCTGCTGAAGCATCTTGCGTCATGATTTTTTTTTTCTTTCTTACAAAATAAAATCAAAATTAATTTGTCATGTTGTTCATTGTATCAGTGTATTCTACATTTTTTTCTCAATAAGAAGCCATGATTTTGAGCGAGTTCGAATATGGAAATGCTGAGGCATTAATTAAAATTATGGCGTAAATGCACTTTTAGTCCTTATATTTTGACTTTTTTTCATTTTAATCCCTACATTTTATTTTTACCACTTTTAGTCTATAAACTAATTAACGCCTTTCATTTAAGTCCCTGAAGTACCCTTCCGTCACCAAACTAACGGAGAAACTGACGGATCAATAAAATAATAATCTTTTTTACATGTTGGTCAATAAAATAATATTAAATATTGAAAAGCAGGTATTTCACACGCATGTACATGCTCTGTTTTCTCAACGTACAAGCAGAGAGATTCTAGCAATACCTCTTAGCAACTTGCATACCAAGGATTCATTAATCTGGATGAAGAATAAGTCAAGAACTTTCTCCGTTAAGTTGGCTTACCAGGAGGCAGTTCGTCTTACACGACAGCACGATGAGGAGCACTCCGCTGCGAGGAGGGATCAGCCAATATGGAAGAAGATTTGGTCTCTAAATGTGCCACCAAAGGTTCGGACATTCCTTTGGAGAGCCTGTTCAAACAGTCTGCCAACTAGAGCCAACCTGCATCGCTGAAAGGTTCAGATTGAGTCGCTGTGTGGTGTCTGCTGCCAAGAACCTGAGACAATTGGTCATATTTTATGGGAGTGTCCTCTAGTTAGGAACGTATGGGCCCTAGTTAAGGGGAAAACACAAAAATGCTCTAATGAGGCACGTGACTTCTTCCTATTATTTGGACATATGGCTAGGACATTGGACTCGTGTGAGTTGGAACGTTGGGCTATCCTGGCATATTTTTTAGCATATTTGGGTAATAACTGGATGTTTCCTATGAGTTTGAATACAGAGTTTGAGGTCATCGACAAAATCAACCCCAAAAAATCACATTTCACTCACGATCAAACAGAAATTCAACTAAAGTCATTTAATAAATGAAATATATATATATTATCATTAAACTATTGCATACTGATAAAATGAAAAGAGACAAAAAAGAGGGAAGCAAAATAACCTCCTCGAGGGAAGAGTAGCTGTGCGCCATTCCTCTTACTATGCTGGTGTTTCCGGTGGTGTTAGTATGAGTTTTGAAACATCAACATTCATGTTTGAATAACTTGCTAAGAAAAGAACTTACTTCAATAGTTTGAATAACTAGGGATGCCAACTTGAAAGCACCCCTGTTTCACGGCATTGAAACAGGGTGTTTCTCAACTTCTAAACTATGCAGCAATAGCGAATTCTCAGGAACCAATCGAAGCATGGTCGATCTGGAATGCTTGTAATAAGTTTTACTTTGAGCGGAAACAAGTTCATCCTAGTTTGATTCTAAATGGGGCATACGGGTTGTTGGTTGAATACCAACGGCTGATGCAGTCAAGAGTTTAGGGGGCTCATGGTTTTAGTATCTGCTTTTTGTGTGGGGCATGGTGTAGTGTGTTTTCTTTAGTGCACTTTGGAGCAGCTTTATTCCTTGGCTAACTGCATGTAGTTAAGCCTGAGGTTTATACTTTTTCTTTGTTTTTCTTTTTTTGTATTCTTTTGGTTTCACGTTTAATGAAAGTTTCTAATCAGTTCTCAAAAAAATTGTGATTGTTTGTAATTGTATAAATCTTATTACTAAGTTGACCACTTGTCATATTGCACATTCTCATAGGAAAGGCAACCACTATACACATTATTTTGTTGCAGATTATATTAAGGCCAATGCTAGGGATGTGATGTACACTCGATTATTTTGTACTTGATATTTATATAACTTGATGCACTATTTTATATATTAATATATATATGTAGGGACCGGTTTCGGACACTTCTACGGGTTGAGAGAGTGAACCCAAGCCCAGCTAACCCTGAAATGAATTTATAGAGAATGGGTTCAAGAACTAGGCCCTAATGAGGAATGCAGCGGCCATGCATGGTTGTACGTGGGTGCTTAATAACTTAAACGTTAACTGGGATGCACAATAATGCTCCTCGGACGTGCCTTACAGAGCTTGGAGTTCTTATTATTTCTTTGAAGAAAGGTTACAAGATTTCAGAGAATACAAGCTGCTACAGTATTTCTTTCCTCCGGTTTTTCCGTCCCCCCTTCAAGAGGGACTTCTTACATTATATACATTTCTCTCAGTTGATCCTAACCTTACATTTGTTGATCAGCCAAACCACCACTTGAGAGCCTGTCCCATCAGCCGCATTCCCATCCCTCCTGTGGGTTGCAGCGCCCAAGATAGCACTGTTCAGGGGTCCTATCCTCATTAATGCGGCCAGGGCGTTAGTTGAGGGCATTTAATGTGGAGGTGACAGTTCATTTGGGACTTGTTCCTCCACCATGCTTCCATGTCCAGCGCTTGGTACTTGCTATTTGCTCATTGGATGCTCGGGAAGACTCCCCTTGATGGTGTGCTGCTTGTCCACTTTCAGATCTCGGAAGTCCGAGGACATTATCATCCTCGGCACTGTTTCCTGGGCAGTTGGGCTTTACACTTTAGTCCTCGGACCTTGGACGCGTTCTCGGCGTGGGCCTTTGGGCCTGGTTCGAAGTGGGCCGAGGTTGCCTGACTCTTTCTGGCCCCACAATATATATAAAGAAAAAGAAAAAAAGAAGAAAAGAAGAAGAAGAGAGAACTACTACAAATTATAGCTGTTCTATTTACAATTTTGGATAAAATAACGAGATTGTTTGCTCAATTTTAATTTTAAAGCTTATAGAGGCTTAAAAAGAAAAGCATATAGAAAGAATTAATTGGGTTGGGTCACTTGGCTGACACATAACAAATGGTCGATACGTATTGCATATGAAGGGTGCATAAGATATATGCAGAGTAAATTTGGGGTAGTGAACACTATGTGAAGGTTGTGTGATTTGCCCAAAAGCATAGATGTAAGCTTGTTTTGCTTCTACTATTTGGCTTTGTTTGTTCATTTGTTATAATGTTGCCTCCATTTTATTCAGAGTGAAGAAGATGCTCATGCTGATGTTGATGATGGGGATGAACTTGATGATGGGGATGCACTTGATGATGGCGATGACAAATTTTTTTGATGGAGTTATGAGTATTATCCTTCTGCTCCATGTATTTATATTGATTATGTAGTTTAATTGAGTATGTATGTATGTATCAAGTTTAGTTGATACAATTTTGGCTTTGTTTGTTCCTTTGTTATAATGTTGTCTCCATCTTATTCAGGGTGAAGATGAAGCTCATGCTGATGTTGATGATGGGGATGCACTTGGGGATACACTTCACGATGAGGATGCTTTTGATGATGGTGATGACAGATTTTTTATTTATGGAGTTATGATTATTGTCCCGCTGCTCCATATGTAGTTAAATTGAATGCTCCATATATTAGGGCCTATTTTGTGTACCCTTAGAAAGGGTGTGATATGTTTTGTGTACCCTATGCTTGTGATTTGCCCAGGACAAGTGAAATATGTGTGCATGTATATATATAGTGGCGTTTGTGACTATTGATATATGGTTGTGATTTGCTCAGGACAAGTGAAATATGTGTGCATATACATATATATATATATATATATATATAGTCACGTTTATAGACCCAGCTAGATATTTTTTGTATTATAAAAAATAAAAAATAAAATTAATATAGTGGTGTTTTTGGACCATAGTGGCGTTTGTAAAACGCCAATATAGACAATTGGTCAAGAATCCATTCTTGACCTATAGTGGCAGTTTCAAACACTGCTATAGGTCTGTTCCTATAGTGGCGACAGGTCCCTCCTATAGTGGCGTTTACAAACGTTGCTATACCCCATTAATTTTTTTTTTTAATTTACCTATAGTAGCGTTTTTAAAACGCCATTGTAGGTTATGGACCGATAGTGGCGTTTACAAACGCTGCTATAGGTAAATTAATTTTTTTATAATTTGGCTATAGTGGCATTTGAGAAATGCTGCTATAGCATTTAAAAAAAAAAAAACAATTTCAGCCTATAGTGGCATTTTAGGGTATACCTATATTGGCGTTTGTAAACACCACTATCGGTCTATAATAGCGGTACAATAGTGGTGTTTACAAACGCCACTATAGCCTAGATGGGCCTATAGGGGAGTTTTTTGGACCTGTAGTGGCATTTCAAAAACGCCACTATAGGTCCATGAAAGTGGGAATATTGCACTGACCTCTCATTACACTTGTCTATTTTACTTTTCTAAAAAAATTACATTCACCTCCTCTATAACTTAACAATGTCAAAACTCACTAGAAGAAATTGACAATTTTTTGCTTGTACCCTCACTTTGTAACTTTTTTTTGGGAGGTCATTTTTCCAATTCCCCTATGATTGAAACCTTCTCCCTCACTCTCTAATCTTTTTGACCGAAATATTTAAGAAGAGATTTTTAGCCACCAAAAAAAAAAATTATCACCAAAGATATAACCAAAAGCATGTTATTTTTTAAAATCATTTCCTTGATGTGGTCAATTTCGTGAACTCTAAATGATCTATAAATTATCCTTTTTGAGTACACAAGAAAGCTATTTCAACAAGGTTGTTGTTTCTTGTATTAATCTTCTTGATCTATATATGTGGTAGTGGTACCCTTTCATGCTTGCTTGCAATAGCTTTCATTACTCTCCTTTAAAATCTTCAAATGTCTACAAGTTGCTGGTATTCCTCTAACCATTCCTTATCACACACATTCAGATCATTTTCTTTTCACCTGTTAATTAGAGACCCACTATAGTAAATTTCAATATTACATGGGTAAGTAGGTGTGTTTCCAATTTTGAATTCTTGAATCCCACTCATCATGCAACAATTATGTTCAAAAATCAAGAAAAACTGAAAAACTCAAATATTTAAGAGCTCGTTTGGTTTAGAGATAGCTCAGTTTTCATAACTCAGTTTTTAAAACCCATAACTCAAACCCAAAACTCATAATTCTGTACTCAAATCTCACCTTCACTTAAATTGGAAAACACCTGTTTGGACTCATAACTCAGTCACATATCTCTACAACTTTTTGCCAAAATCGTGGACCCCACCCACTGACACTACCCAGTGTTGCCTACTGTTGCTACTCACGTCTCCATAACAAAAAATCTTCTTCTGCTTCACTTCTCCCACCGAGTCATCGTGGAAGCCCATCTTCTTCTTTACTTCTCCCACTGAGTCACCGTGTTTTGCACTCACATCTCGCCTCCCACATTGACGCAGCCCACATCGATGCATGCCCACAACAAACCATGTATTTTTGTCTAACGCTCTTCGCTCCGTCTGTCTCCCCTGCTCTGTTTGGATTTGATTTGAGATAGCTCAGGACTATATCTAGTTGATTGAGTAGTATGTTTGGGAAAATTGAAGCCCTGCATCCGAGTAATCTGCTAAACATTGGTAAGCTTGTCATTAGAGAAATCACATGAGTTCAGTTCATGTAAAATTTTACCCCTAACAAAAAAGGAAAAAAGAAAGTATAGCTATATATATATATATTTTTTGACATACCCAATTGGTTACTGAAGCTAAATTTTGAGTTTTTGTTTGTTGTCTTTTGTTTTTATCAAAAATAATTGCTTGGATTAGTTATGGGATTTTGTGTTTCTATATCATCTATTAAATCCAATTCTGGGTCTTTAAATTGAATTGAATTTTCGAAATTGACATTAACAATTAGCAAAACCATGTATATGAGTGGATGTGTGGATTGCTAAATCTGGTAATTGTGTTTTGGAAATTCTTCTGGGGTTAGGGTGTACTGGTAGGTCAATTGTGATTGGGTTTGACAATGGCATGGTTGTGGCTACTGGGAGGTTTGGATTGGAGGATCGCTAATTGAGGAATGGAGGATAAAATGTAAAACAACCAAAGAGGTCCTCAGGCACTGAGCACTGAGAATTTCTTGAATGATTATTCTATAACGTTCATCTATGAGCAAAATCTTAATAAATTGCAATTTGGGTTTTCAAGAATTACATTTATTTTGTTCTTCTAGATTGTATAGACTTTAACATGAAAATTTTTTAACATGCAGGATTTGGATCCAGTGACTTCAACTGTTGAGTACTGTTGCACAATAGCTGGTATGTGCCAATCTTGTTTACTACCTCTGTAGGATAGGCTTTATGGTAATGTCATTCCCATGGAGCATTCAAATTGCATTGCTTCTCTGTTGTAAGCTGTGGCATCTTTTACAATGGATGGTTACATCCCTTTTCAAGTGGGACTAAGTGGCTATGTGACATAGACTAAGTAACATAATTGATATTGTTTTGCTGTGTCATATTATTGCAATCTAGTATAAAGTTTTTCTGAATTTGATTTTTGGACAGAAAAGCTAGCAGAGGAAGACAAGAAGTTTGATGCTGTGATTGCTCTAGAAGTGTGCTCTCTCTTTCATTCTTTCATATATATGTACACATGCTTGTTGAAATAAAGCATAGGGAGTAAAGCATACTATTAGGAATATCTATTCAGCCAAAAATTAAAAAGAGGATTATCTAGCTTGATTAGAAGATGTATGTTGCTTCATTGAATTTAAACACTGTTCTGATTGTAACAGGGGACAAGCTAGAATGATGCAGCAATATAAATTAAGAATAGAAAAATAAAGATAAAACCTAGGAGTTATGTTACAACAACTATTTATATTTATTAAGAAGTTTTTAGTTAGAGAAAACATCATAATAATCGTATGGCTCTCTATTTATGTAAGCCCAATTTGGTTGGAGAACCTATTACTGTGGATTTGGATTGCTTTATTCATGCTTGTATAGAATGTTTGTATAGATTGTATTAGTCATTGATTTTATAGACTATTTGTATAGAACGTTTGTATATAATGTTTCAAGTATTCTTGTATTGGTGATTGATATAGAGGCAGGTCCTTACCAATGTCAGAAACAAGTAATTATTACTCCAGTACCAGTGGGCATCTGTGTGACCTAGACCATTGCACCCTTAGAATGTCCCTGAAACTTCATACTTTTGGTAGGAGGTTTTATGGCTGTTGCTATTGGTCACCAGTAAGCATGGTTTTAAAAACAGGACCAGATCGGTCGGTTCGATCGGTTCAACCGAGAATCGGCCTACAATCCGGTCTGATTGTAGCTAAAAATCGAAAATCATCTAAAAATTGAAAATAATTAAAAATCGGCCAGTTCAACCGTAAAATCGAAAACCAGTATGGTTGAACCGGTTTTGCAAAATACAGAGAAAATGACTTTGTTTCTCTTGATTTTTTCCCCATTCGGCCTCTCTCATTGGTGCAGTAGTTACTTTGTTGCTGTGAATGATGTGAATGAACGATTTTTCTTCCTCATTTTGAGAATCTTAGATCTGTTGTAAATAAGATTTGGTGAATGAAACTTTCAAATATGCGGGTAAAATAAAATTTGGAGAGGAGGTAAGAGAAGCAACATGAGAAGGGTGGAGGAAGGTATTTTGGTTTGAAGCTTGAACTATTGCTAATTGATATGTTGCAGAGAGATGGAGTGATGGACGGGCTTGGCATAAAAGGTGAGAGGGAGAGATAGATTAGAGAGAGAGACGAATGAGAGGTTATGGCCTTAAGGGAAATTGCCAATTTGGATTCTAATGGATTTCTATTAGAAAAGTGGAAAGGCTGGGAGTCTTGGGACTTGGGAGAAGTAAATGCTATGTCATAAAAGTCAAAAAGTAGGTGGGTGTTAATTGTTAGTAATGACTTGGACGAGTAACCAAAGTGGGGTGGGTTTTTTATTTATTTATTCATTATCTCTTTTCCTTTTTCAGTGGAGCTTAGAAAGTCTTGTAGCTATATGTGCCTCTTTTAAAATTTTAACCATATTTGTGAACAAATATAGTAAGTTACCTTTAATATTTAAATGATATTTATTATATAAGTTGTGAAAAATTATTAACATTATAAAAATAAATTATATTCATCATTATTTATTTATATAATTTAAAAAATTATTAATTAAATTATTTATGATGTCACCGGTTCGACCATCGATCGGACCCCGGTCGGACCAGAAAACCGATAATCAGTTTCTTTTTCGGTTCTTTCACCGTACCTGTTTTTAAAACCATGCCAGTAAGTACCACATCCAGAATTAGTAAAACATTGATTATGTGCATTAAGTCACCAATTTGTTAAGTGCTTTATTTGATTGTATAAGGTGATGACCATGCATGTAAGTTCTTCAAATGGTTGGACACCAACACTTGCACGCGTGGCGCAACAACACCACCTATTGTGTTAGCAAAATTCCGACGATTGGAGCACGAGGTGGAAGTTGCTAATGAAGAGTTGAAGCAAGCATGTGCCATGGGAGAAAAGAGCCAAGGTTGCGTGCAGTAATTTCGAAGAGAAAGCGGATAAGTTCAAGATCGCTCTAGTAATATCATGGGTGATGTTTGGAGTACTGCTTATTTTGTCTACTAGTTTGGGGATGTTAGAAGCTGGCAAATGTGTTTGCCTGGATGAGTTGGTTATGTGTGTAATAAGCCAGACTTGTATTATTACATTGTAGATCATTTGTATTATAATGGTAAAACTTCATGTTTTTTTTTTTTTTTTGTGGTATTGTAAGTATAAAAATTTATGGAATGTATGACATTGTACTTCTATAATATGTTGAGAGTGTTCAACTTTATTCAAGATGGACTTGCAAACTATGGGCATTTTAATTGTAATTATATTATTTGTGATACGCCAAAGTGGATCCCTAAAAGTAACTACTGAGGGGAATATATTTTGTTTTTCTTGGATAAATGACTAGGGGGGGGGGGGGAATGAGTAATAGTATTAACTCTAAAACTGTGGCATATCAAATCCATAATAGTCTATAATACTCATATTCCATGTTCATATTAACTCCAATCTTCTTAAGCAAAAAGGGTGGTATATCAAATCCATAATATCAGCATATCACATACACAATATCACAACAATATATGACTGTCCACCTGTAAGCATGTCCACTTGTAATATCACAAGAATATATAATTATCCACTCGTAACCATATCACATACATAATAGGCAACCAAATACCAGCAGTAAACATCATTAAATAGAGAACCACCTACTAGAAAAATTAAGCAGAATTAAATAGGCTTAAAACAGACTTGAAACAGCTAGATAAACAGAAGCATATGATTGAAAACAAACTAAAAACATGAAGACACATACCTTTCGGTGGCTATGAGAATCCATGCTTCGAGTCTTTAATAGTTTCTTCAAACACCTTTGAGTCGTGGGCACTTCCCTCCCAACCAGAGTGGACATATGTAAACTTCATATCATGGTCGCATGCGCATATAACGTTGGCTGTAATAGCACTCTTGCGACTCCTGTGAGGCTAGGTTTTCTCAGTTGGAGGCCGAGCACTAATATGCGTTCCATCAATAGCTCCTATGCTTCTCTACATTGAAGAGTGCCAATTATTTGTAAACAACATCTCTATATGTGAATGAAGGAATACAACACAGTAATATGTGCAAACATTTTCATTGAAAGAACTTGTAATATGAAATGATTTACCTCAAACCAAGGGTATTATTTGTTGTTCGACCGCATATGCTCTGGAAGGCTTACCACATTCGGATAAGGCTTGATTAAATGTTGGCCATAGGTGTGGACAGCCCGCAACACCCTACGAAACTTGTGGCTGACAGTTTCAGTGGAATGTTGGAATCTGTCCCCCAAAGGTCGCATTCGAGTATTATGGACGACAATGTACAAGAATATGGCAACAGACTCCTACATGTCCATACGCCCCTTCCCTTCCTTCAAGTACCCATACTGTTTCAGCTCACCCACCAAGTGATAGAACAAGTCCAATGTCATGTGGAACATGTCATGACAATTGGTAGGATTGCCCTCCCTCACTTCAGCCATGTAATCTTTCCCACTCAACATGCTAGCATGCATTAGGCGCTTGTCGTAATGCCGCTGGAAATAAGCCACCATCTCACCAACAAGTGGAAATACAAACCAAAACTCTTCCTCCTCACTGTCATAGTCTGAATCTGTGTCTACACCAATAATCCATGTCATCATCAAGTCACTGACATCCATGTCATGATCACAGTCACTGACATCCATATCATCACCACATCCAGAACTATCCATGTCATCATCGTCAGAGTGAAAGTAAGCATCATCAAAATTGAAGGTCCAGAAAGGATCATTGGGGGAGACGATTCTACCCTATACCTTACAAAAACCAAAGCATCAATACCAATTCATTGCAATATGTAAACTGACACATTAATAAGTGGTATTGAAGATGCTGCAATAATGTTAGCACAATTCTCCTTATAATGTAAGTACTAAAAAAACAATTATCATAGAAATGATATAATACTATAAAAAAAACACCAAGTACATAACAGCAATTACCAAACCCACATACTAATGTAAATTGCATCAAGTAGAGATCACCATGTGAGAAAGCTCACATACTAACATATACTAATTATGTCAAATCCACATGCATAGTTCACAACAATTACCATTACAACAAAAACAGCTTTAAGTAAAAGTGTTCAACTGAATAAGACAAATACAACCAAAAGTCCAAGATCGTCTACGCACACACATAAAGTCCTTAAAAGCTACAACTAAGGGATTCACATCCGAATCACAATAATCAACATAAACTGTAAGAAGAAGTTTTCATTAATTTTCTGGGTCGTGAGCATAACTCTCCATCCACCTCCTCCTCTTATGTTCTGGCATAACCATAAACACCACCCGTCTCGTTTTTTTTTTTTTTTTTTGAGAACCTCGGAGATGTTAATATAGGTGTTATCATCAAGATCATCGCATTGGTTCAGCACCTTTAAAGCCCTCCCAAGGGAGCAAGGATCGCCACCGCAAGCAGATTGTGCAACATGCTCGGAGCTACCTATAGACTTGCCCTTTTTCTTGTTAAATCGTTCCCTTGCCAACGCAGTGTACTTTTGAAGAGCAATGATCATGTCACTAGCCCTATTTGTTTTTTTGGCAACCTTCTTCCACTTGCCAGTAGGCTCTTCAATGGGACGTTTATCCGTATGTTGGGTTTGCTCCGTAGCAAGGGGATCATTTTGGGTTATGCCCTCCATGTCAAGATTATAGCCTACCCAACTGGGTACGACGAGCCTCATTGGCAATTTCCTCCTCTAGGGCACGCTCTTTATCACTATCTGGGGTTGGTGTGTTTGATGATATTTGAAAGGCACTGGTTGTAGCATTAGGGGCAAACAGCTGCCGTAGTTTGTCATAGCTAGGACATCCACTCTTCCGTAATACATTTGCTTTAGGATTAGCCTGAAATGATAAGATGTACATCAAAATCATACTAATACAAAATAGAAAATTACGAACATTTTACCAAGGAATTAGGGTAGTAAATATAACATACCGCAGCCACATGCGCCCACACCTCCTCAGAAGCAATAACCATTTGGGTTGTCTTATCCCACCCCAACCCGGTATGGCTCAAAAGCTAGCTCCATTGTCTCTGTCTTTGCCTACGCCTATTATGCTTCTGAATCACTTGCTTAGGGCTCAAACTCTTCCCCGTTTGCTCATTTAGGGCATTCGTAATTGATAGCCAAGTTGGAGCCTTAAAAATACCATGTTCCATATTCGCCTTTTGTTGTTCATCCACCATAATGTCAATGAAGATTTTTTCAATGTGGAGAGGCCACATCTTGTTGTCAGCATTTTGAGATTCATGTGCCATCTAATACAAATATCCCAACACAATTGCGGAGATGTTAATATATATATATATATATATATATAGTTCTATGAATTGGCCACTTTATTGCTATTGGAAGAGGAACCCAGATGGTATTTTACTGAAGTTTTCATTTCTTAATGTTTTTTTGATAAATGATTTTTCATTTCTACCTAATAAAACACAGGATATGCAAGGACAGATATATAAGTTGGACTGATTTGAGTTTATTTTCCTGCCAATTTTCACATAGAGCAAGTAATTACATTGATGGTATTACCTTTCTTTTGCAGTATCAAAAATGTATTTGCTCCACTAATTAAGCTTGAGGCTGTCCGAGTAGTGTGCTAAAGAAGATAACATTTAGCTTAATGATGCCTTTATGATATTGAGCTGTAGATTCAGAACTTTCATCCAATAGGGAATAAAGTCATTTGGATATGTGAATTCATTTTGCACATGCATGACGAGTAATACTAGCTTTAAGCTTAGCAAAGAGCTTGTTCAATTAAGTTTTGAATTGCACAATGTGAATTCAAGCACTAAAGCATATCTGAATTCGACAATGAGCCAACAGCTCAGTGAACAAAGTTCAAAGATCAACCATTTTAAAGGTTAATGAATTCCATTTCTTATTCCAATATTTATATGGTTAGTAAAGAAACAAGTTAACATTACAAATCATAGTTTTTCAAAGTAGGTAATAGAACTTAGTATCATCAAATTATGTTCAACAAAAGCATACATGCCCTACACTTAAAATGTTCTGCTCTAAGTCCTGTGCTGAGTTATATCTATTCAACATACTCCTCCCTATGGAATCTATTCATATATACATAGAAATGCTCGTCAAGTGGAACTATGGAAAACCAAAAGCAATGGAGTAGCAATGAAATTTATGGAATCTAACTGGAAGGCAGGGCCGTAAGCCTTGTGTATATAATTGTCTTTCTATTTCCACTAAACCATGGCCATGATATCTTATTTGTTGTAGATGATGAAAGAATCTCAAAAGGCAGGAAAATAAATTAAACAAATAGCAGTTTGATATAAACAAATGACAATTTCAGTTCATCAATTAAACACATAGGTCACATAAATTCAAGACTCAAAAGGTCTGTACTCTACTAATTTCTTACATGCAATTTCATAAGAAAGAAAGTAAGACCCACTTCAATAAAACACAAATAATGAAAAGAAAGACCCAGGTGCAAATCAATAAAACAGAAATTATAAAAAGAAAGGAAGATCGAAGATGAGTCCATGGAGAAAAACCCACTTCAACACATTCACCAATACTTGTGGGCAAAAATCAATAAAATAGAAATTATACCACAATGACCAAATCATACAATGGTCATAGACAATGGAGAGGGAGATAGAGATATACACTGCACCTGGGAGAAGATCACAGAAATGACTTCAAATGGTTTTTGCAACGGATAGAGCTCTAACTCGCTATTTCGGTTCCGATTTAGAGGCAGAGAAATCAGCTGGGTTTCATGCTTTGGTTTAGATCGCTGGAGGCTGAGATTTGATGGAGTAGATGAAATGTGAGAGAAAACGGAGAGAAGGAAGTGAGAAAAAGGGAAAAATTTTGGCTGAAATTTTTTAAGGGAAGTGAGAAATGGTCTTCGCCCAAATTTGCAACGGTAATATCACATGGTTTTTGAACTGACATGACAACACACAATTTATGGGCCCCATAGAGTCCTTATATTTACGTTGGTGCCACTGAGTTCCTATCTCAATTTTTGAAAACACCCGGAGCCTATTTCTTGTTTCCATCACACTAACTCAAATTTTTGAGTTTTGAGTGATGGAAACAAGGATTGAAAATCAAGCCAAACACAAAAATTTTGTGGGACCCACGTGTTTTGAGAACTCAGTTATGAAAACTGAGTGATATGATCCAAAATTGCACTTATCCAAAAAGGCTAATTCATCCAATTGCCCAAGCTTCTAAAATGGATATTGCCCATGGTGAAGCTTGAAGCAACCTGATTCACCCCATCCTTTAGAATCACACCTACCCACCCATCAAACACACTCAAACAACTCTAGAAACCCACTACTATCCCTCACAAAAATCCAATGACCAAACCCACATCAGAAGTTGAAATTCACATTCTCAACCTATATTGTGCCTCTAAATAGATTAAATGGTAAACATTCAAATTGGACTCACATGACCAAACCCAACTATAGAAGAGATGGATAGAGTCACTTGTGTTATGTCCAATTGAGGATATAAAGAAAAACAAAATGCTGAAATAATAATTTTGAAACAAAAATTAGGTCCAAGATGAACTAATTTTCTTTCATTAATATATATCATAAACATACATTACAAAGTATGATGTATAATCTACATAGAAGAATTGACTTTGACAGAAATGCCACAATGCGACAACTGTGGCTTTGTCATCGGGGTATTTTTGTGCTTAAGACATTTACTAATGAATTATTTTAGGAAAAGTTTAATACAACTAATTTCATAGAAAATATGAAAAACTGTAAAAAAGATGAGTTGATTTTTCTTTTTTTATAAACCAATACTCTTAGGATATTCATTAACATTTTCCAATTAAAAAAGGGCTAGTAATTGTAAATTGACAATAGCCAATAGAAATGAGGTAGAGTAGTGGCACTGGTACACTTTGTTCTTCTTCTTGTTTTTCCCCCCTTAAAATAAAGGGAAAAAAAAAAACGAGGTTATTTTAAGATATTCCAATAGAGTGGAGGCAGGCATGCCAAAACTCTAAGGAGTTCTAGTATATTTTCTTAATAAAATTTATAAAAAAAGAAAAAAAGAAAGAAACGATTCGTTTGGATTGTAACCTAATAAGTATAAATATAAATTAAAAATCTAATCAAAGAACCAGTTCTCATTCTCTCTCAATTTTAGCTGAGCTCACTTTCTCAGCCTCTCTCAACCTTACCAGAGCAACACTCCACCGTCTCCTGCTCTACGGGATCCCTCACCGTAAGTTTCTCTCTCTCTCTCTCTCTCTCTCTCTCTCGGGCTTGTATTTTTTTTCTTGATACATAAGGGATAGTGTTGTTCAATTGATTAAATCATGTTGCAATTAATAGAGAAGAAGTTGCAATTAATCCTTTGTTGACGATGGAAATGGAAACGAAAGCGAGAACTCTGTACGTATGTTTTGAAACTGCAGGGGAATCTGCGACTTACTTGATCCACTCCATGAAATTTAATGATCTCTTGTCATGCTCATGCCACTACATCGAAGAACGCATTTTTGCTATTCTACTAATACTTGTATCACAAGAAAATAGCCTTATTGCAACGAAATTTTTTGTTGCAATAAGCTTCATATTGTTGCAACAAACCTCTATTGCAACGAATTTTTTTGTTACCTACTATTGCAATAAAGTCTGTGGCAATAAAATATTTTTATTATTATTAAAAATACTTTATTGCAACAAAAAATATTGTTGCTATAATTTATTGCAACAACTTTTTTGTTGCGATAAGTTATTGCAACAGTAAATTTTCAGCCTTTGTTCCTAAAATATCCTCAATTAAGCTTCTTAGTCGCCCTCTTTCTACGTTAAACCTAGTGCGCTCACTGTTGTGACTTGGGTGATTAATGATCATCCCAATATTTAGAGACCCTAAGCTTCCATGTGTAATTCCACACAACTCCAACTCAATCACCGCCTTTCTAATACTTTTGATGATACATCAAAAATATGGTTCCACGCGATCATGAACATTCCAAACTTTAACTTTATCATCATTTAGATAGTGGTATAAGGTGTTGTCAAAACGTTCAACAACAAGCCAATATTTGTCCTTAATCTTTTCATCGATGACACAAATTGAATTAAAATGTGATTTGACCTTGAGAACCGATTGAGGAGTCCTTTTGCTTGGATGGCTCATTCTTTTGAGTCGTAAGCCAAGAATGAAACGGGACATCTAGTAAATTCACCCTTAAAAACACCAACATATACCTCGTTAATCTTAACAGGAATTTCAACCTCACCCACTTCAACTGATTTTTCCTCTAACAACATATTATAGCTTGGATTTAGTCTACACTTCTTCGAGACGCAACCTCAAAGAACTTCTTCAAACAAGGTGGTTCTGTGACATCCTAAAGTGCGTATTCGGGACCCAGAAATTCTGTCAAGTGAATTGTCCTTTTCCCCACAAATTGTTTAGGCTTGAATGACATTAAAGAGAGTGACTAGGGTTTATGGTAGGGTTTTATTGGGAGTGAAAACAAAGATTTTCTATTTCTGAAGGTGCTCGTGAGGGACGAGGATGTGGACCATGTGGTAAATAGCCGAGCCCGTATAAAACAATGTGGCGTGGGATAGCATTATATGTCTATGGGTCTCATGAGATTGGGTTTGGGGTTGGGCTTTTAAATTCCAATTCTATTTCTATTACCTCCAGTATAGTGTGAGATTAATAGCTTAAATTTATCTAAGAGCAGTTACATAAGCTCGAGTAAAATTTTTAGAATAAAGTCTCTCTCCAAACTAGTTTGGAGAGAAATTCTTCAAACTCCTCATATATCTCTATATTGAGTGTGAATTTTGAAAATCTAACCGTTAGATTGCATGTTCTTATTATATTTTTCATGCATGTAAAATTTCAAGAAGATCAAAGAACAATTGCAATCTCATCAAACAAATGTTAAAATTTCAATTTTTTATGATCTAAAATTGTGTATAAAAAATAAGTTTATTGATCGAATAGTAAATAATATCCAATTTGAACGAAATTTGATATGCATGTTAAGAACATAAAGAACATGAAATTTAACAATTAGATTTTCAAAATTCACAAAAAAAAAAAGAAGATAAATGAGAAGTTTGTAGAAACTTTGTTCAAAATTTTATTTGTTTTAGTATAATAACTTTTTTTTTTTTAGCATAAGAAAACTTCAAAAATACTCACATTATCTATTCTAAACTCCATTTCACTAAAATATCATTTTTTCTTGATTTTTTTTTAATTGTTTCTCTTTCTTCACACACAACAATCATCATTCATTCTCTTCATTCATAAATAATAAAAAGCTAAATACAAAATAAATAGTGTCTATGTAAATTTGCACAATGATTTTGGTAATTAAACATTTGAGACACTATTTTGATATATATATGTGTGTGTGTGTGTGTGTGAAAATAGTAACTTTTTGTAGGATTAATAAATTGAAAATTTCACGTTAAATTGCATATTCTTTATGTTCTTAACACGCATACCAAATTTCGTGTTAATCGAACTTTATTTACTATTTAATCTATAAACCCATCTTTGATGCATAATTTAAAACTATAAAAACTTGAACTTTTTTTTTTCCTACTAAGAATAAAAACTTGAACTTTAAACATTTGATTGATTATATAATTATTGACCTTTAATTGTCTTGAAATTTTCCAAGTATAGAAAATATATAAAGATAATGTAATCCAATGATGAATTTGTCAATTTCATTTACAATAAAAAAATATTGAGTGGTGTAACATTACACTTTGTGTAACTTAAACTCATCCCAAAATAAATTGCGTAAGTGAAGCAAAGAGAATCAAAGAGATAGATTCCCCAGCATAATAGTCAATTAGTAGGGGAAAAGGAGAGCATGAGAATGATGGGAACAACGTAGGACGGGGTTTTACTTGCTCGCAATGTGTGGTAGTAGATGTGGGTCGCAATTGCCAAATCGGGAGGGAGAGACAAATAGATGATAAATGATGATTTAATTTGCTACTTCTTCAGCAACCAACAAGTGCAAAGCTCATTGCCGAATACAACTCTAAAAGGTTCAACATCGAAGCTTGTACTACCAAACGAATCTTCATGTAGATCAGTTGAGGGAATGAATGAGTGCGCCCAACAATGACGTAAAAGCCACTTTCATGGAATCAAATTTGGTGCAAATAGAGCTAATATCAAAAAAATTTCGTTCCTACAATTGTCAAAATCTGACATGGCAAGTCCTCCTTCAACTTGAATACCAAAGATTGGCCTAACGATATCTAGATCATCCCCATGAATAGTGATAATGACATTTATGAGGACATCGAACCTTTTGGTATAGAGAGGATGGCACCGCTCCAATAGAATGGACCCAATAGCAAGTTGAAACATGAAGAGATATCCAAGACTTTAAATTTTACCTTCTAGATTGCTGGCTCAATTGTTAAATCGAGGACCACATTTCCAAGTACCTCTCTTCAAGTATTGTCATAGGCTAGGAAATTTTGGCTAGATGGTAAGAATTCTTTAATTCCAATGCCCAAGCAACTTGCAATTCTAAAGGGACACACATTCAAAGCGCCTCAATCATCATTCAACACCATTGGAACCTTTTTACCTCTGGTAGGTGTGAAGGGATTATTGTGATCTTGCCCCCTGCTTGTCAAAATAAAATATTGTGGACTCACTCCTTATTGCTCCGATCATGGCATTGAGATCTTAAGGGGAGCATTATTATCGGTGGTGCTAAAAAGCCATATTGCTATTTTTAGCACCACCAAATACAAAACTATGCCTACATTGGAGCCAAAGCCAAATAATTTGGCTCCACAACTATAATACATAGCTACTTTTGGTTGTGTACTATAGCTCATATGTAAAAAAAAAAAAAATTATTTTATTCATGTGTTCATACTGCTTTGTATTATTATTCATGTGTTTACATTACTTTGTATTATTATTCATGTGTCCACACTGGACTGTAGCTCATTCACGTATTCACACTATAGCTCATATGTAATAAAAAAATATTATTTTATTGTGTTATTTATATTATTTTATTGTGTTGAAAGCTAAAATAAAACTACTGATGTTAGATTTTTTGTAAAATTTTATAAAATAAGAAGGTAAAATAGATAAAGTAACTTTTTATAAAACCATATTATTAAATTTATAGTTGTACCAACGTGAATTCACTAGGATTTGATTGAGCAGTTTGAGTAAGGCTTTACGGTGATGGTATGAGGCTACAAGTAAACCCTATAGAGAAATGCTGGCTTGGGTCTTTTGGAATTGTTTTAGAACAATGTCATCTTCGGGTTAAGAAGGATTGTAATTGGCTTGTTGGCTCAAGGCTTCCAGTGGGTTGTTGGTTTCAAGACAATGAGGATTTGAAATGTCTCTCTCTTGTGATTTGGGCTATCTCATCTTTCGGCGAAGTGGGCTATTTTGTAGGATACGCTTTTTTCTTTGGGCTTTATCTTCCCAAATGTTGTACTTGGGCCTCAAATGGGGAAACACGGCTTACATGACTTCTTCCCAAGTCAGAATGGCAATAGATAAGACCGTTACTAATCATGGACAATGGATCTCTCATTACTTATTCTTTAAAAAAAAAAAAAAAACCAATTGATCCTAGGGCCTTGGCCCATATCATGCTTGAGGGCCAAGATTTAAAAAAAGTATCGTGCCTTGCAATTTGAATGTAGGTGTGCCTCATGTTGACACCAAACTACTTTTGGCAAAGGATTAAGCATGAGTTTTGGATAAAGTGAGCGAAGAAGGCCCATTGCTTGGAGCTTTTCAAATACCTTGTTTAAGGTTATGTGTAATAATTTGATAAAGGCCGAGAAGGACTCCTTTAGCTTCTTATTTAATAATTCCCAAGTCCCGCCTAGTGATGTCATTCTCGGTATTATATTTGTACTAGTTGTTAACCCGTGCAATGCACGAGGCTAATTCAAAAAATATATATTCATATATTATTCATGTTTAATGAGTATAAATTAAGAAAAATTGAAATTGGAAAAATTGTAAAAAAGGAAAAAAGAAAAAAAAAGCTTAACTAATTTTAATTAGAATTCAATTTAACAGATAAGAAAAAAAAATTTAAACACTAACATAAGCTAAAGAAGGTATAACCAAAATTTAGTCATGAAGAACATATCAGTAATGAAGGGTCAAGATCTATAAAATGTAGGCAGTACCTTTAGACAAACTGAAATAAAAGCCAATAAATCTGTAAACCAACGGCCAATAGGAGTTACGGATAGCAGTTGAAACAAAATAGCTATCCATTTCCCTTCATCCATTAAGATCCAAATAGTTGTTTATATAGGAACTATACTCTATACATGTCTCAGTTGCTTTATTCAAAACCATTTAAATGTGGTATGTCAATACGTGTACTTAAACTCCCAATCATTTTTTTAGGAGGTGGGGGAATCTATCTTTTTTGTCAGAATATCTGTTTCAATTACAAATTCTACATTCAATACCTACAATTATGAGTCTATCACTTAATTCAGTGTTTATCTTCTATTGCTATAATTTTTTTTAGAGAGTTTCAACCTATGACGTTTGGCGTCCGCTCCTGATGATAGCTTTTTATCATCAGACTAAGACACCAATAAGTTTTTGGTATAGGCAGGGATTGAACTCCAGATCTCTTATACAACTATCAGAGACTTTACCAATTGAGCTAACTAGAACCCATAGATCTCTATTTTTTTTTTTTTGGTAAGGGGGATAAAAATAAAACAGACTACACAAGCAAAGGGCCAGTAGGACAGCGCCTACTTACAAACAGCCCAGACATGTCATGGTTGAAAACAGGAAGTAAGTCCACAGGGGGAACCTCAAAAATGCAGAAAATTTCATCTTGGTTTACACCCTTTTTAGCGAGATAGTCAGCGCATCTGTTAGCTTCTCGGTAACAATGGTTGAACCGAATCTGTGGAAACTGAGTTGCCAGCTGCAAACAGTCATCCAGGAGAGGAGAGATGATGGAATTTGACTGAGTGGGATTTTGAAGAACATCTACAATTGCTTTTGCATCCAGCTCAACTTCAATGGCTTGGAAATTTTTGTTCACACAGATGGTAAGACCATCCCTTAAAGCCCACAATTCCGCTTCGAAGCTCGAAGTAACACCAACCCTTCTTGAAAATCCTATCTCCCAATTACCGGATTCGTCTCTGATCACACCTCCACCACCTGCTAAACCCGGGTTGCCAAGAGATGACCCATCCGTGTTTAGCTTTCTCCAATCACTTCTAGGCCTCTCCCATCTAATATTCTTCATTACAAAACTGCTGGCTTTCTTCCAATCTGCTGCACACCAGAAGAAGTCACTGGCTTGGCTAATTATATGGTCAGCCAAATTTGGGTTGGGGTTGCTGTGTTGGAAAATGACTATGTTCCTTTGCTTCCATATCATCCAAATGGTAAAAAGAAAGATTATGTACCAGGGAGGTTTACTGGGCCAGAAACACTGACCATTCCTTCCATTCACAGTCAGCCAAGTATAAAGATCACATGTAAAAAAATTCCCATCTACCTCAGAGATACCAAGCTGCTTCCAAAGGTCCTTGCTGCCTTCGCAATCTCGAAGAAGGTGAATAATAGTTTCCGGTACATCACGACACCGAGGACAAGAAGGGTCAGAACTGATTCCTCTTGATACTAAACAATCTTTAACACCAATACTATTATGAAAACATTTCCAAACAAAGAATTGAATCCTTGGGAGAATTTTTATTTTCCATATCCAGTGCCCCTTGAACTCATGACTCACACTCCCCGAAGTTGTCAAACTATACGCGCTTTTTAGATCAAAATTCCCATGGTTATTTGCTGCCCATGACATTCTATCTTCACTCCTAGCAGCAATGGCATAGGGAGTAGCCTGGATTCCCAGCTTTATACTCATAGGGAGATCAAAGGATATTTTCCGCCAATCCCACCCATTTGCCGTTATCACTTCCTTCACTTTCAAATTACCTTCTTCCCTGTTCAAAGGACCCTGCACTAAGCCTCTGATAGGACCTTGTGGAGACCAGTTATCCGTCCAGAATCTCAGATTGCTATCACTCCCAATGACCCATTTTGTACCGGCATTAAAAACCTCCTGCCCTTTCCTCATACCTTTCCAAACTTGGGAACAAGGAAGTTTATCACATTTGACCGAACTTGTTCTCCGACTATTACAATATTTGCTCCTAAGAACTCTAGCCCATAAGGTTTCTTTTTCTGAATGGAACCTCCAATTGAGTTTTGCCAACAAAGAGGTATTCCTTCCCCTTGCAGTTAGTAAACCTAAACCACCCTCCTTCCTAGACCTTGTCACCTTCTGCCAACCCACCCAATGCATTTTCTTTGAAGCCTCTGTTGAGCCCCACAAAAAATTCTTACTAATCCTGTCTATGCCTTCTAACACTTTACTTGGGAGATAAGCACACTGCATAGAATAATTGGGGATAGTAGATAAAGAAGATTGGATGAGAACTGTTCTGCCCGCCATAGACAAAAGGTTTGCCTTCCACCCCGAAAGCTTTTGCTTCATTTTATCCAGTATAAAATTAAAATCTTGAGTCGACTGCCCCCGATGAATAATAGGAATACCCAAGTATTTTCCAATGGAAGAGGTTTCCCTAAAACCAAGAAGGCCACACATCTCCTCCTTACTCTCCATATCAACATTAGGCGAAAAAAAACACCCTAGACTTGGACTCACTAATAGTCTGCCCAGATTTTTCACAAAAAGTATCAAGCACCTCACGGATGGCAAAGCAATTCTTTTGATTGGCTTTTGCAAACAACACCAAATCATCGGCGAAGAAGAGATGAGAGAAACTCGGCCCACTCCTAGACGCCTTAACTGGATTACACAAATTTTCGCTGCATTTCCCCTCAATAAGTTGACCCAGAAATTCCATGCACAAAATGAATAAGTAAGGAGACAGAGGATCTCCTTGTCTGATACCTCTAGAGGGGTTAATAGGCTCCAACATACCCCCATTAAATAAAATAGAGGTTGAGACTGTAGAAATACAGCTCATAATGATCTCCACCAAATCCATAGGGAACTTGAATCCAATAAGCCTCTCTCTAATAAATCCCCACTCAAGCTTATCATATGCTTTTTCTAGGTCTATCTTTATAACCATGAAGCCCTCTTTACCTTTGGCTCTACTAATGGAGTGAACAATCTCCTGAACAATAATCGCATTATCAGTGCCCTTTCTCCCTGGAACAAAAGCAGTTTGAAGAGGGGAGACAAGCTTATCCAGCAGAGGTCTGATCCGAGCCACTAACACCTTTGTGATGACTTTATAAACAGTGTTACATAGACTAATGGGTCGGTAATTGCCCAAAGTTTCAGGGCCTTGGATCTTAGGAATAAGAGCAATGAGGGTTCTATTAAGATAATCTGGGATTTTTTTCCTAGAGAAAATCCCTTTAATTTCCTCAACCAGAGATTTTCCAACCACCATCCAAAAGCGCTGATAAAAACCTGCATGCAGTCCATCAGGACCAGGCGCTTTAAACGGCTTCATCGACCAAAGCGCATATTTTATTTCCTCCGCTGTCACCTCAACACAAAGGGATTCACAATCGTCCTCCGAAAGGTAAGCTTGCCCCTGAGTCAAAGGCAGGGACTTCCTCTCTGATACTGTTAGAGAAGAGCAGAAGAGGCCCTCAAAACCCCCTCTAATGTGCTCCATCACATCTCTCTCATCATACAACCACTCCCCTACATTGTTCTTGATGGCCGAAATCCGGTTCCTACTTCTTCTGACCAAAGTGGACAAATGGTAGAAGGAGGTATTCCTATCTCCTTGAACCATCCAGTTCACTCTAGACTTTAGAGCCCAAATGTCCCTTTCCTGGTCTAAAATAAATTCCAGCTCTCTTTGAAGTTGCTTCTCTAACTCCAACAGATTAGATAAAGGTCTTGAAGACATAGCCTTTTGAATGCCATTGAGCCGAGCCATAATCCTCCTCTTCTTACTGAAAACATTACCAAAGTGATCCTTATTCCATCGCTTCACATTAGTAACAAAATTCTTTGTGGCCCTCTGAAGGGAATGAGCCTGATTCCAAGCAGAGGAAACCACTTCAGGAAAGGTCGGATCAGCCAACCAGCAGCTTTGGAACCTGAAAGGTCTAGGAAGCTGAAGTTGGTTCAGAGGAGTGGTCTCCAGCAAAACGGGGCAGTGATCGGAGTGACAACGGGTGAGATGGGTAACTTTAGCCTCCGGAAATTTTGAGTACCAATCCGGGTTTACAAAAAACCTGTCAATTCTCTCCTGAATTAGTGCAGTCAGTTCTCTTCCATTAGTCCAGGTGAACCTCGGCCCCGAAAACCCCAAATCAACCATGTTGCATTTATCAATACAATCTTTGAATTGCAATGACCTACTCATACTAATAGCTCTGCCACCAAACTTATCCTCCCCCACTAAAGGTTCGTTAAAATCTCCCGCAATAACCCAGGCCATACTATGAAGCTCAGCTAATGCAGACAGATTTTCCCACAGGATTGACCTTTCCTCAAACCTAGGACTCGCATACACCGCAGAAAAAATCCAAGAAAAATCAGAGGCACATACCTTAACTGTGACGTGGATTTCCTGCTCAGTCTTCGAAATCAACGACACTTCCACTCTATCTGAATTCCACAGCAACCATAACCCCCCAGCATAGCCAATAGTATCAGAATGTATTGCCCTGTCAAAAGGCAATCTATCAGTAATTGTCTTCGCTCGGTCACCACCAATTTTTGTTTCCATTACCACCAGCATTGCAGGATCATAAGTGTGAGCCAGATCAGTAACATATGTCTGAAAATTGGGTTTCAGAGAACCCCTACTATTCCATATGATAATATTCATGGCAACAAAGAGGATTAGAACCAACACAAATCAGCAAGCAGAGGTATGCTCACCTCGACCATCAAACTCCATCCTGTCTTCCTCCATCACCTCCTTACCATATTCCTCCCTGACATTTGAATTTTCCGAAGTAGCAGCGGACAACTCTCCTACTACTTCTTCCATGGAGTCATGATGAACCACATTGGGGTCGGTGGAATTGAGACCCGTACTCCCCAATTTTTTCAACTCACCTTCGCCCTTTTCCAATAGCAATTTTGAGCTCGCCCCTGGAGCGTCAGACTCCATTCCGTCGTCGGACCGATGAGCATCAGCGATCCCCGCCTTGCGATCTCTACTTGTCATTGTGGGACGGTACTCCAGGCTTCGTTGGGCACTAAACTGAACTGCCTCTAAAGCAACTATTGATTCCTCCTTACCACTGCCCTCACCATTTTTAATACTTCCACGGCAAGACCCCCCATACAGATTATCCATCTCGGCACCCATGGCAGACAATGAAGCACTGCGGTTGATTTGAGTAAAAGCAGCTGAAGCGTGTTGACTAGTCTCTGCAGCAAACTTAGAGATATTAGAGGCTGCCCTACTTTTCGGAAGGACCTTTTTACCCTTAGGAGGTTGCTTCGGGCTTAATGGTTTTGGGCTGAAGCTAGAAGCATTAAAGGCTGTGGAATTAAGGCCCAAGACAGTTGGGCTCGCTTCTTGTTGGTTTTGATTGAGGATAACCGGATTCCTCTTGCCATCAAGCTTGCTCCATTGAGGCCAACTATTAGTCTGAGCCATGTCATTCTTCCTATTACTATCATTCATACGCTCCTTACTGGTGTCGTTTTTATGAGAGTTGGTGCCAGTGTGTCTCTGTCCTTCCTCAAGATAACGGCTCGCACTGGTAGTACTGCTGTACCTATTGGATTTGTACCCATATCTTTTGCGTGTCACAACCATCCAAGGTCCGTAGGTGTTGTCCTCATCTGACTCAGCATCCAGCCTGTCCGAAGGTACCGTACTAGCACCCGCTTGCTGATCCTCCGCTGACTCAGCATCATGCCTACCGCGTGGGCTTCCCTGAGTCTTCTCCACTCCCTCCTCTTCCTCTCTAGCCGGTGGAGTTGGTCTGATAATGTGAGGGCAGTCCTCCTTCCGATGACCAATCCGACCACAGGAAAAACATAATTTCTGAATTCCTTCGTAAATAACAGCCTGTTCGAAATTACCAATAAGCAGCGCAGTGATCAACGGCTTCTCCACATCTACCTGCACACATATTCGGGCATAACGACCCCTTGCTTCTAAGGCTGTATGAGTGTCAATCCTTAGAACCTTCCCAATGGTGCTGCCAATCTCCTTCAATGCTTCCACTTGGTAGTATTCAATAGGAAGTTCATTAAGTCTAACCCACACTGCAATAGACGAAACATCCGCAGAGCATGGTCTGAAGTTTGGAACCCAAGGCCTAATAGAAAGGAAATGCTCACCAATGAACCATGGACCTTTATCTAGCACTAAATCATAATCGTCCATTACCGAAAATTTGACTAAATAGAAATCCTTACTGAGGTCCACGCAGTCAAGTCTTCCCTTCGGTTTCCATAAAACAGAGAGTTTTTGTTGCAAGAAATTGAACCCCACCGTTCTCCCATAAACCTTAACAATCAATGCTTTCGCCCAAGGGGCCCTGATTTTTTGCTTCAAATCATCAGATATCCTAACTGCAGCAAGTCCCTTCCTAAGTCCAGAGGTGTCACGTTCAACCTCAGGGAAAACTTCCATCTGATCCATAAGATCAAAAGCTTGTCGAAATGCACCTGGGAGCTCGCCCACGAGTTTATCTTTAAAAGATGACTGATGATTTGCATGGCCCTTTCCCCCCAAAAACTCCTTCTCTCTGTTAGTGTTGTCTTCCATAAAATTTGCATGATGAATATCTTTAACTTTTTTGTTACTCCTGGCCAGTTCAGCTTCTTCCTCCAGAGAGAGACCCCGTGAAGTTCCCCTAGAGCTCATTACTTTTTTTCCTCTATGTCCCCCATAGATCTCTATTGCTATAATATATTGCATTCTAAAACTTTTATGTGCATGCATGTGTGTTTTCATTTTTTTTATATTATTTTATACAAAAAATTCAACATTGTAATATACAAAAATTAATATCCAATGGTGACACACAACATGAGGAACATATTTCTTTTACTGCATTAGTCTTAGCACTTTTATACTTTATAGTCTTCAACAAATGCATCATACGAAGACAGAGAGTGTGAGGAGGGTTGCAAATAAAAAATAAGAATTTATTAAATTGGACCATGGTGACAAGAGGATACTTGAAGCTTAACATGGGGTCAGTATGGGATTATTGGGGGGCAGTTGATCTGCATTATGTTTGATTGGGCTAGGACATAGGGTTATACTTGTTAGTCCATTTTTTATTTTTGACACTCTTTAGGACCTATTTTGTAATTGTTTGTATTCTTTAATACTTTGTTTTCATCATCGCAAACATAAAGTAGTTCTCTTTTTTATTAAATATCATACATATAAAAATAAATAAATAAGTTCTCCAAAAAAAAAGAAAAAAAAAAGAAGCTATGGCTGACTTGGCCTCCTCCCTTTTTCTTTATGTGCTTTTCAGTTTTATAATGCTTTCATGAAAAATCTCTCATTGTAAGAAGCAAATGTGATTTCATGAGCTGACTTTATAAGCAAACATCTGATTTTCTCAACCCATTCCCCATTCTTCTGTTGTAAAATAGCGGAAGCTCAAATTATCAGAATTGATTGTGAAAATATTTTAGGCTTGTGTAAGATCTTCAAACTAACAATAGGAACGAAGAAAATTAATCCAAAAAAAAAATAGACACAAAAGACAAAACACTAAGAATTTACGTGGTTCAACAATAGCCTACATCCACGAGCGACAACGAACAAATTTCACTATAACAAATTTGGGATAACACAAATTGGTGTGGAGGTACTCTCACAAATCCAAATCCCAAATACACCAAAATAGCTCTCTCTCACAAATACAAAATAAAGAACCAAAGGTTCACAAATACCAAATACGAATACCAAATACCAAATACCAATTCCGCACAAACCAAAAAAGAGAGCCACAAATCAAATCCAAAAGTTGCAATGCACCAAGAGAGAGCAAATCACCAAACTGCAGAACCAAAACCAAGCGGCAACAAAACCTCTCTCACAATTCCAAATTGCAACCCACAAATATCAAATAACCAAACCAAGAGAGAGCCTCTTTTTCTCACACCCTCTCATCTCTTTTTCTCTCATTTTCTGTAGCAGCACTATGCTTATATAGGAAACTTGAGTCGGCTAGTATATCCAAAACCAAGAAGGACTAGACTTCTTTTCCGTACACAAAAGGAGAATCACTCCTATTCCAAATAGAACTCAAAATCAAGTGGTAGACAAGACTTTTAATAAAACTTGATAACTTCAAACAACAGTAACCCAAAAGGAATAAAATTCATTCCTTATCCAAATCCAACATGGAGTCGAACTCCTAATTCAAGCCATATTCTACATTTTCCGCACTGCTTAACAACCTGTTTGGATGGAGGGAGGAAAGAGGGGGAGTGGAGGAGAGTAGAGTAGAATTGGCTAAAAATAAGCTAATTTTGTGCTTAATCTACTCTACTCTACTCTATTCCCCTTCCCTCTCCCTCAATCCAAATGGACCATAAGTGTGTGACTTTGTATGAGAACCTTCCTTCCCTTCTGCCCATTCTCTATTCATACGGTAAAAAAAAAAAAAAATTCCTTCCTTATTGGTGGCGACTTCAAGAATTTTTGTCAGGGTAGTTATTAAAAAACTTAAATTATATAATATTTAATTAAAAAAATAGTTATATCTCATTATCAATGCTGCCTATATCTCTTTCCAAATTTTAGTTAAATAAAATTTTCTTGGAATTTTCTTTTTGTTTGTAAAGGTCCAATATATTGTTAAAAGGACCAAAGTTTGACTATAAACTTAGTTGTAACTTAATATTACAACTTTCACTAAATAAATTAACATGATTACATATTTTGGAAACCTAACCATTGAATTGTATGTTTTTTATGTTCTTAAAACACATGTCAAGTTTCATGTCAATCAAATGCTATTTACTATTTGATCCATAAACTTATTTTTTGCGTATAATTTTAGACTACAAAAATTAGAAAATTGAACATTTGATTGATGACATTAGCTATTTATCTTTAATCTTCTTGAAGTTTTGCAAGTATGGAGGATATAAGAAAAAAATGTAACCTAATTGTGAAATTGTTAAAATTCATATCTAATAAAAAAATATTGAGTGAAGTTATAGTTTTAATCTACAACTAAGTTTGTTGCTAAATTTTGTCCAAAGTTTAATTATATTGGACCTAAAATATTTAGGTTAGTCACACATTTTTTTTAAGGTAAAAAACCGTAATATTTTTAAATTTTATATATAATAATGATTTTTTTTTCCAAGGCTCTCACAAGCTCTATGCACATTATAGCAGCTTTTCTCCCCTGATAAAGTCTAATTGAATCAAAACCACACTTGCATTGTTGTGCTTAGATTAACAACCAGGTTCATTCAAGCCCCAGGCCACTAGTCAATTCTTCGTAACCTGATTCTACAATATGAAGTAGAACTAGGAGAATAGGAGGTAGAAGTACTTGATTGCCTAAACCCAAAATTCTGCATTTGCTGAAAATAAATTCCCGATAAACTTGTTGCGTTGCCAGTTCAAAACCACCTGAGAAAACCAAGAAATCCTAGTTTTTACTTGACTTCCCCAACAACAAAATATGAAGGCGTACTCAAAGCCCCGCTACCGATTCTACTTTCCCCTACTACTTCTACATTTGTGTTTTAAACATATAGAATACTACAATGAACTTGAAATTTATAATGTTCCTCTTGTAACTTGTTCCTTTTATTATCCATTTAATATATTCTTGTTTATCTCCATTTGTAATGGAGAACTTATCTGAATTGGGAATAACGGCAGTTGATGAAGGACCACCAGAAGCAGAAATTGAAGAAAGATCATTATTCCTGAAGAGACATGCTTTTGTAATGCACTAACACATATTCAAAGTCAACTACCACTAGCACTTGTTTACCATTAGTAATGCAGAGTAACTACAATATGGCAGAATGAATACACAGGGAGCATATATGCTTTTGCTTTTTTGGGGGAATAGGATGGGAACCAATCCATCAAGAGCTGATACTCTAATGTTGATTCTGAGTTTGTGAAATGGATAATGCTCACCTTGTATATATAGGATACAAACTCAGTTGTAAACTTTGTGTAACCTCTGTGTTTCTCCCCAAATCTTTTATTGCCAAGCCGCCTTCAGTTTGGTTAACACTTCCTTGTGTTGCATCTAACTTTGAGATAAATTCTTTTGCATTAATTTCAGGCTCCCAAGTCCTAACCACAATCCAAAAAATATTAACTTTGTTTTGTATCAATCATAAAAAATGGAGCTCAAAAGAAAATAAGCATAAAAACAAAGGAAATTAATAGATATTGAATGTGAGACATAAAACATAGTTGAAATTTTAGTCAAAAGCCTTGTAGGTCAATTGGTTGACATTTTCTGGTGTTTCTAATGGAGACATCTAAAGTTCAAATCCCCCATCTCTAAACTATTAAAAAAAAAAAAAAAAAAACCCTGTATCTTAGTAATCAACATACACAAATATATGCACATTTAAAAGACCAAAAGAAAAAAAATTGAATAGTTTGTATACATTTGATGTAGTTATTTTACTTATATAAAACATTTATTAACATGATTTAATTCACTAAGATGATGTGACAAAATGCTTCCATAACCAAGTTTTGTAATAATGTCTCCTTTGTATTGGCATGGACTGCTGAATATTCTCTCAATAGAGATGGATATAGTCCATTTCACTTATGAATTTGGTTGTGCATTGAATACATATTTAGAGCAATCATCATTGAGTGAGCGTCATAAGTTTGAAATATTATCATATTTATTAAAAAAAACTATAAAATAAATAAATACATGTTAAATGGAGGGGATGGTTACTTTTTTTTCCCTCAAGTAAAGGAGAAGAGAGGATGGTTACATACTTACATGACAAAAAAAAAAAAAAAATTGATTGTGCTCTCACGGTCTTGGCATTAATTTTGAAGCTTTAATAGTTGGTGATTAAGCATGCGTTTGGATGAAAATTAAAAATGAAAATTATTTCACTATTCAGCTTATTTTTATTACTATTCATGGACCCCACTGCACTTTTTGACACTATTTATAGGCCGCAATGTATTCATGGACCCCACTGCACAAAAGCGAATTGGGGATCTCGGGATACAATCGAAGATGGAGAGTGCTCCGACGAGTCCTTCCAATTCTCCGCAGGTGGTCGGACAGAGATGGCCAAGCAAGATTGTGTCTCAGGAGGTGGGTATGGCGGAGTTCAGGGCGAAGCTAACGTCGGTGAAGCGATGGATCAGAGCGAAGTTAATGTGCGTGATGGAGGTCAGCACAAGATTGGCGTCACTGCCACTCACGGATCGAAGTGCTCGAGTGTTCCAGATATTCAGCAACCAAACCGTGGTGAGGAAGATGATGTTGGGTGTGTTGATCTTCCTATTGGTTCTGTGTTCAGTGATGGGAAGACTAAAGGAGATGATGGCGCTGATGGCATGGAGATGGAGGAGGGAAGCAGAGATTTTGCATCCTCCGGTTGATTGTGCTATTTTTTATCTTTTACCAATAATTATGAATATTATAGTGTGGAACTGTAGGGGCGCTCTGAAGCCCAATTTTCAGAGTCACATTAGGGAACTGGCTAGAAAGTATAATCCAACCATTCTGGTTGTTATGGAAACGCGGGTTGGGGGAGATAGAGCAAAAGAGATTGCTAATCGTCTTCCTTTTGATGGTACTCTTTTTGCGGAAACGGTTGGATTTGCGGGTGGCATTTGGATGCTGTGGAACTCAGATAGTGTGGAAGTGTTGCAGCTTGCGTGCACAGAGCAAGAAATTCATGTCGAGGTCAAGGTATTACCTTCTAACCTTTCTTGGATTTTTTCTGCTGTGTATGCTAGTCCTAGAATCATAGAGAGACAGATGTTGTGGGAAAATCTTTCTAAAGTTGCCGATTTACATGGTAAACCTTGGATAATTGCCGGTGATTTTAATGAGCCCCTTGCAGGGGAGGATAAGTTTGGGGGTAGGCCGGTCAGCATAAATAGGTCGCTGATGTTTAAGGAATGTCTTGATAATTGTAACATGGTGGATATGGGTTTCAGTGGGCCTAAATATACGTGGACAAATAGAAGGGAGATTCATAGCCTTATACAAGAGAGAATTGATAGATTTTTTATGAATCCTAGCTGGTGTTTACTCTATCCAGATGCTAAAGTGTCGCACTTAACCAGGTGTCACTCTGATCATTGTCCCGTGTTGATGGAAACCAATCCCAAGAGACAGTTACAGCTCAATCGGCCTTTTAGATTCCAATCTTTTTGGCTGTCGGACCCCTCTTTTCCGAGTGTGGTTAATCAGGCTTGGCGGCACTCGAGGAAGCTTATGGAAGCAATTGAAGCTTTTTCTAATCAGGCCAGTGTTTGGAATAAAAATCATTTTGGTAATATTTTTCATAAAAAGAAAAGAGTGTTGGCCTGGCTTGATGGGGTGCAAAGAGCTTTGGCCAACCATCCTTCTTCCTCTCTAGTAGCTCTGGAGAACCAGCTTATCAAGGAGCTGGATGGTGTGATAGAGCAAGAGAGGGACCTTTGGGCTCTTAAATCTAGAATTAATTGGATGATCTTGGGAGATAGGAATACAGCTTTTTATCACGTTTCAGCGTTGGCTCGCAGGAAACGGAATTTGATCATTGCAATTAAGAATGAGGCGGGGGAGTGGTTGATTGAGGAAAGAGAGGTTGCGAATCACTTTAGAGAAGGTTTTTTAAAAATCTACACTACTGCTCAGGAGGCAGCTTTTTATGATTTTAGCTATAATATGCAATGGCAACCAAAGCTCTTGAGTGAAGAAAAGAATAGTATTAGTCACACGGTGACGGAGGAGGAAATTAGGGCTGCCCTATGGTCTTTAAAAGCTTTCAAAGCCCCCGGCCCTGATGGGCTACATGCGGGCTTCTTTCAAAGATTTTGGCTTGTTGTGGGAAGATCGGTGAGTGAGGAGGTTCATGCTGTTTTTAGAGAGAAAAAAGTTCCCGAGTACCTGAATAGAACAAACATTGTGCTCATTCCGAAAACCCAAGGCCCTGAATCCATTGGTAACTACCGCCCCATAAGTTTGTGTAACTCAGTTTATAAGATAGTGTCCAAGATTTTGGTTGGAAGAATTAGACCCTTGTTGGATCAACTTATTTCTCCTTGCCAAGCAGCGTTTGTGCCAGGTCGGAGGGGTGTTGATAATGCTATCATTGTGCAGGAGATTATCCACACCATGGGGAGAGCTAAGGGAAAAGGTGGTTATATGGCTTTAAAAATTGACTTAGAGAAGGCTTACGACAAACTCGAATGGAGTTTCATTAGAAGTATGCTGATCAGATACAACTTCCCTGATAACCTTGTTGAGTTAATAATGAGTTGCATATCATCTGTTTCGACATCAGTGTTGTTTAATGGAGGAAGCCTCGATCCTTTTAGGCCTTCTAGAGGTATAAGGCAGGGTGATCCGTTGTCCCCGTACATATTTATTCTATGTATGGAATTTTTAGGGCAGCTCATCCAAGAAAAGTGTGAGGCTAAAGCTTGGTGTCCGATCAAGGCGTCTAGAAGTGGCCCGGCCTTCTCTCATCTTTTCTTTGCCGACGATCTTGTGCTATTCGCCAAGGCGAATGTAAAAAATTGCAATGCCATCAGAGAGGTCCTTGATACCTTTTGCAGGTGCTCTGGTCAAACAGTGAGTGATTCTAAATCTAGGGTCTATTTTTCTCCTAACTTGGATCCTGATGATAGGGAGGCTTTTAGTGATATCCTTGGCTTCCGTCAAACAGAGTGCTTGGGAAAATACTTAGGATTTCCGATTAAACACCAAGGAAGCAATAGCCAGGACCTTGGTTTTATTTTGGATAGAGTAAAATGTAAGCTTGCGGGTTGGAAGGCTAACCTCCTCTCTATGGCCGGAAGAGCCGTCTTGATTCAAGCCTCTTCCTCAGCTATACCGGCATATCTTATGCAATGTAATCTGCTGCCTGGGAAGGTGTTGGATGGTATTGATAGAGTGAACAGAAATTTTCTATGGGGATCAACTGAAGATAAGGGGAAAATGCATTGGGTGGGCTGGAAGAAGGTTACAAGATCTAAAGAAGAAGGGGGTTTGGGGCTTCAAATAGCAAAGGGAAGGAATACAGCACTGTTGGCAAAGCTGAACTGGAGGTTCCATACTAAAGACAAGGCCCCGTGGGCTAAGGTTTTGAGGATGAAGTATTGTAGTCCGCAAAGAATTAATTCGAGAAATGCCAGTAAGCTCCCTAGTTCTAGAATTTGGAAGGGAATGTTGCAAGGTGAAGAAATTTTTAAAAAAGGAACTAAGTGGCTGCCGGGCTTTAATAGTAATCTGGATTTTTGGAATGATAGTTGGACTAACCATGGTCCTTTAAGAAAGATCATACAGGGGCCTTTGACTAGAGAGGCCGCAAATCTAAAGATAAAGGATGTGGTGGATCTTACTGGCAGATGGGATTGGTCTTCGACTCAAATGACCTTTCCGGAGGAAGTTTATAGAGATATTAAGGCCATCCCAATCCCCCTTTCGATCAGAATAGAGGATAGGCTGACTTGGAAGTATTCAGCCAAGGGTGATTTTGAGCTTAAAAGTGCATATAGGCTTGCCACGGACCCATTGAGGGATGCTCCTTTCCAAGGGAAGTGGATTTGGAAGTTAAAAACTATGCCAAAAATTCAAATTTTTGTTTGGAAATGTATGCACCAAAGCATCGGGGTCAAGCATTGTTTAGTGGCTAGAGGGTTGCAAGGTGATGGCCGCTGTCCTCGGTGTCATGTTGAGGAAGAATCCATTTTACATATGTTGCGGGACTGCCCCTTAAGTAAAAATGTGTGGCAGCAGCTGGGTGGGCGGGTAAACAATGTTAATTTCTATTCTTTGAGCCTTCAGGAGTGGCTAAGCACTAATGCCACAGCTACCTCTTATCACCAATCGGGCCCTCTGCCTTGGAACCATGTTTTCTTATTTGGTATTTGGATGATTTGGAAAGACAGGAACCTAGGTATCTTCAAACAAAAAAATCCTAACCCCAATCTAGGCAAAGATGTAGTGGATCGTGCTTCGGAGTTCTTTTACTGTGCAAACAATGGTCTGGTCACCAAAAGAAAAATCCTGAAAAGCATTAGATGGGAGAAGCCGTGGGCTGGTTGGATCACTTTGAACACTGATGGCTCGGCAACAGGCAGCACCGGTCAAGCAGGTGGAGGTGGGCTGATCAGAGATGATAAGGGTGATTGGGTGACGGGTTTTGCAAGAAGGATAGGGAATACAAACAGTTTCATGGCAGAATTATGGGCTCTCCGCGATGGCTTGCAGCTGTGTCTTCAATTGAATGCCCAATCTGTCATCATTGAGTTAGATGCTAAAGTTATTGTGGATGCTCTTAACTCTCCCACCTCTTCTAATTCAAATTCTATTGTATCCTCTATCTTGGAAGATTGCAGACATATGGCTAACCAAATTCAGCAAAAAAGGTTCAGGCATATCTATAGGGAGGCAAATAAGTGTGCTGATTTTTTAGCTAGAATGGGTCTGCTGCTTGACAGTGATTTTATTGTGTTTTCCAGTCCGCCTGTGGACTTAGCTAGTATTTTGGAGGCTGATGCTAATGGATTGTATGTCAATAGGCTCTGTACTGAGCCTTTGTTTGCTTTTTAGTTTCTAATGAAATTCCCTTCTACCAAAAAAAAAAAAAAAAAAAAAAAATGTATTATTTCAACTAACTTTTACCTTTATCTACAGTACTTTCAGCAATACTTTTTCAGTTTCAGCAAAATAAGCGGTATCCAAACATACCATAAATGCATATTTTTATTTTGGGGAAATTACATTAAAAAAAAAACACATGATTTTTACTTGGAAGTTGGGACACAATAAATCCTAGACTTTTAAATGAGAAACAAATCCTCCCTCCCCTTGCACCATTAGTCCTCTAATAGTAAAACCAAAAAAAGCCCACAGAGTATTCACATCAGTTTGTATAAAAACTTATGTTTATTTTAGTATAAAAACTTACTTTTATTTTATTTTATATGTTTACTTTTCAAAATATTCCACATCAGATTTTCTATTTACACTACATTTCATTAAAATATCAAATTTTCTTGATTTTAAAAAATTATTTCTCTTTCTTCGCATATAACAACCACTATCCATTTTCTTCATTTATCATCGGGATACGTAAAGAAATTTAATAAATTAAATGCAAAATAAATAATATCAGTGTAAATTTACACAGTTACTGAAACAAATTTGTAAATTTACACAATTATACACTGATTAATGTAGATCATTTTTAGGCAAAATTGTATAAATTTTACATATTTTTTTTATTATACTACACCCACTAATGTAAGTGCTCTTTTGAAAGTTTGGAGTTTAATGCATCTTAAGGATAAAAGATAATACTATGGAATATTTTTAGATACTTTTTCTTTTTCTTTTTCATTTTTTTTATGAGATATTTTCCATCTTTTAATCTTAAAAGGACGCATATTTTTATATTGGGGTGTGGCTTTTGTCCAGTGACTCTAGTGCACTGGACTCATTATGATCATAAAATGTATTCATTTTTAAACATGTGTCATGATCGCAACAGATTTAGTGTCACAAGATACTGGACAGAAGCCGCACCCTTTATATTGGTGCACTTACTTTTAAGAGAAGGTGCACTTAATTTGTTCCTCAACAGTCAACAAATGTCCCACCAAAGCACATACCTTGAACATAGAATTTTTCCTAAGCTAAAAAAAAAAAAAAAAAAAAAAAATCCAATTTTCCCTTCCAAGTTCCAACCAAACATGGTGTCAACGGTGGTAGTTAACTCATGTCCACAACAACAGTCGCACTTTCAAACCCACGACTCAACTATTGGTTACAACGAACTTTCAGTAATTCCATTGCAATTTTGGCCCACGTCATCAGCCACCACCACCAGCGAATTCACATCAGTGCTTTCCACGGAGTTGTCACCAATCTTACATCACACACTGATCCAGCCGTCCGTCTAACATGTTTGTGCAACCGACAGTACAATAACTTACACTAACCTCGATGTACCAACATTTTTATGTCCATTTATTTAGCACATAAGTGAAGCATATGTCTAAAT
This sequence comes from Quercus aquifolioides, assembly GCA_019022515.1. Lineage (NCBI taxonomy): Eukaryota > Viridiplantae > Streptophyta > Magnoliopsida > Fagales > Fagaceae > Quercus > Quercus aquifolioides. The sequence goes on along the minus strand of CM032334.1, from coordinate 3,429,750 downwards.
TTAGTTTGACTATTAAACGAGTTAAAGCTCAAATATAACAATATATTCTTGAACAAATTCTTATGGAACTCCATTTCTAATTATCTCCTCTGATGCAGTTATTTATATTTGTTTATTTAACAAATAAGTCAAGTTAATACCTAAATTTAGTTTAACTATTAAACTAACTAAGCTCAAACGTAATAACATATTTTTAAACAATTTTTTTAAAAGTATACTTATATAATTATATGCTTTATTTTTAAAATAAACACTATAATATTTTAAATTATGATATTCGTTTATGATAATTGCCTTTTATTATCAAATCAATATATCAATTAATATTTGATATAAGCGAAAATCGAACCACTAATCTCTTATCAATATATATATCTTGAGATTTTTTTTTTTTTTTTTGGAGAAAGATATAAACTTGAGATTTGAATCATTTGATGGTATAAATTTGAAAATAAGTATATATACTTATTAACATTATATATATTTTTTTTTTTTGGTAGAAATTAACATTATGTACTTATTTTATATACTATTCTTATTATTATTTTTTTGTTGAAAAAATATACTATTCTTATTTGAGCATGATGGCTCACCTCAGATCATGTTAAAAATAAAATTAAATGAATGCCTTTACGGCCTACCTTCGTTGCAAAGAAAATCGAACTGTCATTCGAAGAAAAATCGAACTGTCGTTCTCACCACTCCTAATAAAGAAAGAAGTAAACTCAACATCCAGACTCCAGAAAGACCGAGATTGAGCGCGAGAGAGAGAGAGAGAGAGAGAGAGCCAGTCTTCGTTTTACGCAACGGTCATTTCCATCTCTCAATTCTCTCTTCCTCTTCTCTAAATAAGCAAAATTTTCAGGTTTTTGAAATTCTCCGATCTGCCCAAGAGGCTGAATATTCGAATGCCGTACGGGACTTGAATTCTCGAATCGGAAGAGTTTTGGAGGAAAATTGAATTCTTCTTCAGCGAACTCTAGGGTTTGGAATTCGATTTCGTAAAACCAAGATAAAAAATATCATGTTATCGAATCACCTTCAGAATGGGATCGAGACTGCGAGGCTCGCGTGGTCGCGGCTACCGAACGCCGAGGAAGGCGAGCAAGAAGACATAGGGCTCGTGCAGAGAAGCGATGGGAGTAACAGCGTTGAGAGCCTTGACTACGAAGTCGTCGAGAACTATGCCTATTGGGAAGAGCAGGTCTTTGTTTTCTTCTATGTGATCACAAAATTGTGCTTGAAAAAGTTTGAAAAATTCGTTTTCTCCGAGTTGAATTTTGTGCGATTTTTTTTTGAGATGTATAGGCACAGAGAGGAAAGCTCTACGTTGGATATTATGTAATGGTGAAGTGGTTCTTTTCTTTGCTCATTGGCATAGGTAATCTCTTTAGTTTTTTTTTTTTTTTTTGATTCAGTGAGTTTGTGAATCTAATTAGACTAATCGATTATTGCCGGTTTATTCATCACAATGGAATTTTTAGGTTTGGTAGATAGATTGATAGATAGTTAGTCGGTTTACTTAAGGAAATCGAGAATCGAAGATACTTTGATCGGAAATGTGCTTGTTAATATTGCAAATGGTAGTATTTAGTTTAAACGAAGCATTTGAATTAATGGATTGGAAAATGAATGATCGAAAAAAAAAATGTAGTTCTGTACATTAATCCAGTTTATTTCAGATTCCCATGGGTTTTGATAAGAATTGATGCTATAAAATAAAGTTTTACTCATCAAAAATGAAATTTGAGACTATATAATATATAGTTTTGTACTCCAAAGACGAAAGTAGATTTTTTGTTTTTATCTTTTCGTATTTATAGATGTGAGTGAAGGGTTAGATTCATGTAGTTAGTCTAGTTTCCGATGTTTATGTTGTTTGTATCTTCTGATGTTTATGTTATATATATCGTTTTGCTGTGTATCTGATTTCTTTTTGAACTTTTTTTTCAGGTACTGGATTAGCTGCCGTTTTCATAAATCTTTCTGTTGAGAACTTTGCCGGCTGGAAGTTTGCATTGACTTTCTCTATAATACAAAAATCATATGTGGCTGGGTTTATCGTATACGTATTAATCAACTTAGTTCTAGTCTTTTCGTCTGTATATATTGTCACGAATTTTGCACCAGCAGCAGCTGGATCCGGAATTCCTGAAATCAAGGGTTATTTGAATGGTGAGCTGGACCCGTCAGTTAGTTATTTTGAGATGTATTCATCAGTCAACTGTCTCAATGTCATGTATGTTGACAGTGAAGTGTCAATCTAATGTACAGGAATTGATATTCATGGTATCCTTCTTTTCAGAACCTTGATTGGAAAGGTACAAAGGTCTGTCTTTGCATTCTGAGTTACTTGTTTAGTTTACACTTGATATGTGTTTTAATTGTGGTCTTTTTCCTGGTAATTTACAGATATTTGGAAGCATTGGCTCAGTGGGAGGTGGTCTAGCTCTAGGCAAAGAAGGTCCTCTTGTTCATACTGGTGCTTGTATTGCTTCTTTGCTTGGACAAGTAAGCACTTGAATTTGTTGGACTTGAATTATGATTGATTGTGATTGATGTTGAGTGATTTTAATTGAAGCTATTAGAGAGATTTGATGGCTATTTGAATTTTATTTCCATATATGATCTAATGTTATTATGATTTTATTTGCTTCCACGTTTGATGTAATTTGGGGCTCTATCTAAAGGGCTTAAATCTCACTATTGAAACAGTTGATGGATTTGTAAAATTTGGGTAGGGAGTTTTCTTCCAGTGCTTGGTGCTGCTTCCTGGGTTTCTATCATACTTAGTGCTGATTCCAAGCAACCCTAGGTGTTGATGCCTAGGCTCTATCTAATTTTTTTTCCCTCGCTTGATGCTGATCTCTACAAACCTTTAGTGCTGATTCCTATGTCCTATGCTTTTGTTTTATTCTTCTTTTATTTCCCAAACACAAGTTCCCCTTTTACAGTTCATTGTCTTTTATTATCCTTTTTTCCATTTAAAACTACGGGTTTCTAAGGCCTCAACAGAAAAAAATTAAAAATTTGAAATTAAAAGAAAACATTGTGGTTTTCATGGTGAGAAGGTTATTAAAGTCATGTTCCCAAGTGTCCCTGCTCCAAGACAATAACTGATTATTTCTAATGTGCAATATTATAAAATCAGATATTAGACATGGCACTATGTGATGAAGGACTATTACTTCACAAGGAAGCTAAATATTATTAACGGAGAAAAGTTTTGATTTCTTCTGATCATGATTCATTTTATTCTCCAATACAAGTTTCAAGTCCATTTCCTACTAATGAGTTTTGTGCAACCACAGCCACTTGATTCTGTATTAAGGGAGGTCAAATATATTAGTTTGGTACTTATATATCTTGATCCTTTTTCTTTGACATCCCTCATGGCTTGCTTGAGGTTTGTCAATATTTTATTTAACGTGAATGTTTTGTCTTACTGTTCTTCTTATTTGTACATGGCACTGCCATCATGAATCTAGCTATTACCATATCTTCATTTTATTTATTTATTGACACTGTATGTGTAGCCTCTTTCTAGAGTTAGCCTTACAAACTAAAGTTTTCTTTCGTTTTGTGTGTAATTCAGGGTGGATCCACAAAATATCATCTAAGTTCCAGATGGTTGCAAGTTTTTAAGAGTGATCGGGATCGCCGTGATCTTGTGAGTGACTTTAAGCCTTTTATTTAGTAGTCTAAAGCCTCCACATGTGTCATATTTTCCAAATTCAACTGAGTATCCTCTAACCATAAATTTATTTCTTTGTTGATTTTGACTTTTAGAAAAAACCATTAGACAGAATAATATGCTTTGTTTAATCTCTTTTTGTGACAGTCATAAATAATAATCTTAATGCCCTGTGCAAGTTTTGTTTAGTGTTCTGGATATCACAGGATATTGGCACAACAATTTGTATTTGTATTTTTGGGTTTGCCAAAAGAGAAATGTATCATGTGTAATATAATAAATCTGAAAAATTTTCCAGTTCAGAGTTCTCAACATGTTTTATGTTAATTTCCATTTTATAGAGGTGCTAATATTTTATTGTATCATGCAAGGGCATCATATCAATCTGTACATGCATAATAATATGCTTTAATCACAATAGTTCTCAAGGTCTTGTCTATGGAGTGTGCACTTGTATTATTACTTAGTTAAAGGGATTATATTAGGAGTAGAGAAGTATTTTTGTTGGATAATTCTAATTCTTAATATGGATTATAACTACTAAAGATGGTACTGACTTGGATGCTTCTCATTCACTTGGAGATGATCTATCAGTCCATAAGAAACCTTTTCTGTCCAATTAAAAGGCTAATCCTGCTGTAAAACTGGTACTTTCTGCTGATAATCTTGTACTGCAACCTCTTCAGTTTGTATGTTAATGTGAAGAATTGCTACTTTATTTGTAATCTTTCCTATTTGTCAGTGTGCTTAGATATGTACTACTCTGGGCTCCTGTCATCTGACTATGGAGGTGGTATGCCTCTAAATTTTGCTCATTTTCCATTTGTCTAATGTTTTGAAAAGGTAACCTGTGGGTGTGCAGCTGGAGTTGCTGCTGCTTTTAGAGCTCCAGTTGGTGGTGTATTATTTGCATTGGAAGAAGTTACATCTTGGTAAGATAATTTTGTTCTTGATTGCATAATTAATATTGGGATTAGAGGGTATGCTGGGAAGGGTAAAAAGGTGCCTTTTCTTGATCAATTTATATCTCTTGACACATTTTTGTATGCATGGTTCAAAGAGCATTAGTTTCTTTGGAAATGTGCTACTTTTTATGCCGTGAAATATTCAACTCTAGAAATGTTTCAGATTTATAAATTTATATATGGGAGACCCTTTAAATTGATTTGCATTATACAATTGAAGGTGGAGGAGTCAACTTATGTGGCGTGTCTTCTTTACTTCTGCTGTTGTGGCTGTTGTGGTGCGTACTGCAATGGGGTGGTGTAAGAGTGGAAAGTGTGGACATTTTGGCTCTGGTGGCTTCATAATCTGGGATATATCAGGGTTAGGATCTAAACTTACTTGACTCTTCTGTTTTCATCTCTGCCTTGAGCTTTTGCTTGTTTTCTAAGTGATCTTATTTTCAGTGCTCAAGAGGACTACTCTTTTGAGGAGATGCTGCCAATGGCAATTATTGGAGTAATTGGAGGTCTTCTAGGTAAGTTTTGCGAAGATGGTTTACATAGAAATTTTCTTCATCAAGTTTTTGGTTTAATTTTTGTCTTTTTGGCAGGAGCCCTGTTTAACCAACTTACTCGTTATATATGTTATTGGCGCCGAAATCATTTACACAAGAAAGGGAACCGAGTCAAGGTAGTGTTTTGAGGAACAATTATGGAAATTACATGTTCTATATGCTTATGTTCTTTTCTTCCTATAATTTATTGTTATCTAATGGTTATATCTTACCCGTCACCTCTCCCAAAACAAAAACAAAAAAATCCTTGCAGATTATTGAAGCATGCCTTGTCTCCCTGATAACCTCATTTATTTCCTTTGGATTACCACTTTTAAGAAAATGCAGTCCATGTCCTGATTCGGATCCTGATTCTGGTATAGAATGCCCAAGGCCACCTGGAATGTATGGGAATTATGTAAATGTAAGTTCTGATACTGGTTTTGGTTCCTTTTGGATTACTTTTAATGTTTTGTTTACAGTTGATTTTCTATCTGACATGTAATTTTGAAGTTCTATCACATGCCCAACATAAACTCCATTTATTTTACTAACTCACTATCATAATTTTTTCAGTTATCTTAAACTTGAATAGATTTTGTGTTCTTGTGATTTTGAAAACAAGAATAGTTTATTATACCCACTTATATATCAAAATAAATTTGTGGTTAGAATTTGGACCCTAAACCATGAATGGTGTGATGTTGCTGACTCCAAATGCATGTGCAAGTGTTACATGTTCCCTGTTTTTTAGTAATACCAGAGATTTTCTCCCTCTTATTATTTTAATAGAACCCCTACTTCAATCAATATTCTTATAACCTAATTGTAGATCCTTTCATATGATGAAATTTGTTGTTGCAGATAATGAGAACTTTTTTTTTTTTTTTTTTTCTTCCTTCTTAAAGTTTTGAATGTCAACCCTTGTCTTTTTGGTGGGTACTTTTAATTTTTAACCTTAAGATATATGTTGTGGAGTCTTGATGTAGCTTTCACATGTTCTTATCTTAATTTTTTCCATTTTCAGTTTTATTGCAGTAAGGATAATGAATACAATGACCTTGCAACTATATTCTTCAATACTCAGGTTTTTCTTTATTTTCGGAAACCTTATTCTTTCATTTACATGGCTACATTAGCATGGTGCCTCTATGGTTTCAGTTTACTGGAATTTGTCTTTGTTGGTACAGGATGATGCCATAAGGAATTTGTTCAGTGCAAAAACAATTCATGAGTACAGTGCCCAAAGTTTGTTGACCTTTTTGGTACTGCATTTATTCTCCTAGCTTACTGCATAGTCTTTTGGACAGATATACTGCTCATGCACTACAGTGTTTTCTCTTAATTACTTTACAGCATCTTATTCTGATCAACTATGTTGCATATACATCAGTTGAGCCAGGACTTCCAATTAACATTTGAATTAAACTTTTGAAGTTCTCATAATGTGCAAAAATATTGTTGCTGTTTTGGTGCTTGAAGTTATGCTTAATGCAAGTTTTTCCTTCTTTTAATGTACTGCAGGTTATGTTTTATACCCTAGCTGTGGTGACATTTGGTACTGCAGTCCCAGCTGGTCAATTTGTTCCCGGAATAATGATAGGATCAACTTATGGACGTCTAGTTGGCATGTTTGTTGTTAACTTTTACAAGAAGCTCAACATCGAAGAGGGAACGTGAGTATCATGATCATTTCATCCTGTGGAATTTTTATGTCAGATTCATATTTTTTGCAACTTGAGCTTCAGAATTCTTCTTTCTTGAGATTGGTCTATGAGTGGATGAGGGCCTTAAATTGGTTATTTATTTCTTCTTTGTTGAAAATTTCCAGTTCTTCAATTGAAAGCCATAACTTTAGGCATTACACTTGTATATGTAGGTTTGACCAACATTTTGTGTTTAAACATCTAATGAACAGAAGCTCTATCCACTGTCTGAATTTTATAAAGGCTAGTTTAACCATGGAAAACTTCCCTGAAGCTCCGGAAAATAGGTCTCCCTGTTAATACTATGTACTTGTGCGGCTCTGCCAACAATTAGTTAGAAAATGCTATATCTGATTTTTGTATTCCTTTTTGCGGTTCCATTGTAATTTAATGATTGGGCAATAGATTTGGTAGCGGCTTTTACTCTCATATTTTGGAGTCTAATATTCCACTTAGTTAGGGTGGGGACCAGATGAGGTGGAAGCTAAGGAAGAATGGGGATTTTGAGATTTGCCCTTTCTAGTGTGTTGAGGTGGCCTTCTTCTATTGTGTTTCCTTGGAAAGCTATTTTCGGGGTCAAGGCCCCTAGAAGAGTTTCTTTCTTTGTTTGGACAGCGGCTTTGGGGAAGATCCTCATTGCAGACAATTTGAGGAAGAGCGGTTATTCCATTGTGGATTGGTGCTGCATGTGCTGATGTGATGGGGAATTTGTTAACCATCTTCTAATCCATTGTGGGGTGGCCCATCAGTTGTGGAGCTTTGTTTTTAGATCTTTTGGGGTTGCCTGGGTGCTTCTTGAGATGTTTGATGGGTGTATTTGGAGGGACTGGAATAGGTGCACATTTGAGGATATGAAGTGGCCAGGGGGAGCAGCTCCTAGCATCTTTCACAGGGACTTTATTTTATTGGTCTCGGGCTTGGGGACTCATATCTAGTTATTCCATCCGATGTTTATAGACTCCCTTATTTCTTTTATATAGTTTTTTTGTCCTTTTCTTTTCTTCTTTATTATTTGATGTACTCTTCTGACTGCTGCATGTTCTTTTTACATGTAGCAGTCCCTTTTTAATGACATTTTGTCTTACCTATATGAAAAAACATTTCTATGTAACACACAATTATGTGCCCTCTTTTTTGTTTCTCCGTGTTATAGTCAATACATATGCTGCTATTACCTCCATATGAACCTTTTCTATTGCCACTTCTATTTTCATGATCGCGTGCTTTGCTTAAGACTGTTTTCCGTTAGATTGCCAGCATATACAATTTGCTACATGCTGCCTTCATTCTTGTTCCTGATGTGCTTTTTCTTGGACTTTTTAGATATGCTCTGCTGGGAGCTGCTTCTTTTCTTGGAGGTTCAATGCGGATGACAGTCTCTCTTTGTGTCATTATGGTTGAGATCACAAATAACTTGAAACTTTTACCTCTGATCATGCTTGTTCTTCTAATTTCAAAGGTATTGTTTTTAGGGTTTGTCATTTTACTAATAGTTGCGTTATGAAATGTACTTAGTCTTTTCCCGTGGCAGGCTGTTGGTGATGCTTTTAATGAAGGCCTATATGAGGAACAGGCAGAACTGAGGGGCATTCCATTACTGGAATCTAGACCTAAGTATCAGATGCGTAAAATGGCAGCTAAAGAGGCCTGTGGACAAAGGGTGAATGTCACTTATAATTTCAATTTTTCCATTAATTATTGATTTTGAACGAGGATATGTCTAGTGTCAAGACAGACATGAGTTTTCCCAACAGCAGCCCTCATAAATGTAGACGTTAGGACGTTGACACATGTAATGTGTATAGGTGTAAAAAATTATTGTATTCTGGCCCAACTAAGTTTTTTGATTGGTATTTTGGTCTAAGTAAATTGGAATATGCCTACCTGAAATAGGCCATGCAGAACCTAGGGTCATGGTTCACATAATTTGACTGAGGCTTTCAGAGGAAGAAAACCCTGCTGGCTTACAATTAATGAAAAAAAAAAAAAAAAAACTAAAAAAAGATAAAATGGTCTTATTTGTGGAAGATTTGCATTTGCTGTTGTGCTATAATATAATCATATTAGTACAATAGAATAGGGAAGACAAAAAATGGAGAAGCTTTTGGTAAAAGATTGCAAATGATTTCTCTCCATACTGAAAAGGAAAATTTAGTAACTATTAAAAAATTTGGAAACTAATAACAAAAAATAGGGGGAAAATAGCACCTCCAATATCAAATGTTATGCTCGTTATCTTTTCAAATCAAGAGGTGTACCTTCTGATGAACATGCATATATAATATGGTGGTGGATACATTTCTTTTTCCTGCTATTTGGCTTTGGGTGCATTATATTGGTTTTTTTTTCTTCTTCTACTTGCATTGTGCATGCCATCATAAATTCACTAAGCACTTTCTTTCCCAACTTTGAAGGTGGTCTCCTTTCCTCGTGTTGTTAAGGTTGCAGATGTAGTTTCTATTTTGCAGAGCAACAAACATAATGGTTTTCCTGTAAGCTTAACTCTACTTTGCTCTTAATTCCAATTTTAATGGTGTTCTAGCCCATTTCTTAAGTACTTTATCATACTTCAACCTACCCAGGTGATTGATCACACAAGAAATGGGGAAACGCTTGTCATCGGACTTGTGCTTCGCAGGTATAGCATATTGAGTTGGTTTTCTTTCTGTATGTGTGATATCATTTGTTAAAAGCAGAAGCATGTATTTGCACTCTGTTTGTTTCAGTGGAAAACATTTTGTGAAGATAGTTTTCTGCACTTTCTTGTATTTCGTGTCATAAAAAAAAAATGTCAAAGGAAAAAACTATCTTTGGTCAATGGAAAATCCTATTAAATATATAATTTATTTTTAGAGATTGTTTTATGCTTAAATTTTCCCAAAAACAATTCTATCTCAAGCCATACTAAATAAAGCAAGTTAAGAGGCTATATGGAAACTATTGAAAACAGCTATAGCTCATTTTTAAAGACGGTATCAAACATAGGAAAATGAGATAGTTTTCCAAAAATTATTTTTAAAAAATGAATCGTTTTAGAAATTGTTAATGTCGAAACAAATGGATCGTTAGTGTAAAAAAAATAACGTTTTTAGTATTTGGTTCATGATGCAGTCATATGTTGGTACTTCTTCAGTCTAAGGTAGATTTCCAGCACAGTCCTTTGCCCAGTGATACAAGAGCTGGATCCAGGCCTATAAGGTAATTGGCGGTTTCATACTACAGTTAAGTCTTGCCTTATCTTCACTTCTCTATAAGATTTTGATTGTTCCTCTAAACTCCAGGCACACTCCGAGTGAATTTGTCAAACCTGTTTCCAGTAAAGGATTAACTTTGGATGATATACATCTTAGTCCTGATGACTTGGAAATGTACATAGATCTTGCCCCATTTTTGAATCCATCTCCATACATTGTCCCTGAAGATATGTCTCTGACAAAGGTGATAATATGTCTTTACATGTAGGATTATTTTTGTATGCATGTGTCCTGTCTGTTTCTAATCTTGTCAGATAAACATTGCATCTTCTTGCTTGTACAGGTATATAATCTTTTCCGCCAACTAGGTTTGAGACATATATTTGTTGTCCCTCGTCCATCTCGTGTGATTGGTCTGATAACCCGGAGGGATTTGTTGATTGAGGTATTGCTACTGTCCTTAACCTTTTTATATATTCAGATTGTATAGACTATATAGTAATTGACATTTGATGGTTTGCATCACAGGATAATGAGGAATCAGCTACAGTGGAGCTCCAATCGACCAGTGTAAGGTCTCTATAATGCTTTGCTTAGATATACCAACTTTGATACTCTGCGATGGAGAATCTGAACTTAATCTGTAGAGCCAGTCTAGTACTTTTTTGTGGACTTATGACTTGAGAATCAATTTTCAAACGGTAACTCTTTCTTTAATGGTGCTTAGCATATAGGATTCAGAGATGTCTATCAGCATGTGATTTTTTACCCTGCAAAGCAAGCAATGGAAAAATTCTTCCTATGTTGATTTTGATGTTCCTTTAAACTTAACAGAAATTACATGCCAGTTTTTGTGTGTTTTGATTAGTGTATAACAGTCACCCCCTATATGTTGAATTTATTTATTTTTTTGATAATTATATATTGAATTTATTGGACTAATGGTAATTTATTTATTTTCTTCTGTCTTGGTTATTGATCAATTATTTTATTAGAGAAGGGTGATTAGAAGTCCATCTCAAATGAAGAGACGGCTAGTTGCACACATGAATTGGAAATTGAAAACCAACTTTGGCTGTTTAGTGTACTGCAAGACCCTCTATTTCAATAAAACATTGCATGTTACTCTTTTCATGTTGTAGAATATATGGTACATTTTAATGGGAGTGAAAGCTTCCATTTTGATTAGAGCTTTACTTTTGGAATTCTCTTCAGATCTTGAACATGTCAAAATTATATTTCTTTCATGCCTGCGGGTTCAATGATCAAGTTAAATTTTTAAGTCATCCTTTGGCCATGTACTAGCAATCTGGTCTTTTGACTGAGCCATCTGTTTTCCTTATAGACAACTTATTCTGTCATTGTATTACTTGCAGAACTTAGTGCCTATATTATCAAATGTGAAGCAATATGTTTTCATTTATTTTTTATTTTCAACTTGTTAATCCTGTCCATAAACATCTGATCGCAGAGCACGGCATCATGATAGAAGAGTATCTATGGGGAATGGGGATGCAGAACGTCCACTTCTCAATGGTCTTCTGGTCCAAGGTCATACATCCAGCTGATGTTGCTGTCCTATCTTCCTTGAAGATTCATTCTTTCTGCTTACTACAATTCTTTCCTGAATCTAATTCTTTCTTCTATTTTGTAATCATAAATGTACCAAGCTTATAGGTTTAGAATTGACAAGTAATTACTCCCCCTTTGATTGAATGTTGTCGGCTTGTCGCAGTAGAAAAAGGCCGTCTGAGGAGGTGGGGGTGTCATTGACCACACCCCTCTAAATTTTGTATCATATACAACTGAGAAAAATAATCATATGATAGATTAGTGGAGCAAAGTAAATGGTGCACTGCCGGGTTTTTATTTATTTTTTGACCTACCGAACAAAACGCATAAACTTGACTTAAGACTTAAGTTGAGCTTCTCATTCAAATCAAACCAAAATAACTACAAAAACTAGGGGGCTCGTTTGGTACATGTGTTTAAATACATGTTTTGAGTTTTTAAACAATATTACATATATTTTTACACTTTTTTATTTACACGTATTTTTAAAAAATACAAATAAAGTTACTAGAACAACGTTACCAAATGGCCTCTAGTACCTTCTTCTTTTTTCATCTTCTTACGTCACTTCCACGAACAATCTAAGCTTCTCAATATCCCCAATTTCTTTATATGTAAAAAAAAAAAAAAAAAAAATTATTATTATTATAACCCTCTGCTTAATAGCTCTTAGTATACAAATGTTAGAGTTAGTTTTTTTCTCACCGGTGATCTTACACACAAGAAAAACTGATCACCCAAACAAGTCCAGCACAAAAAAACTCACTTAGAAGAAACCCTAATTTCAATATCCCAAATCCAAATAAATACAAATTAAATGAACATTTATTTAAAACTAGAGTTTGCTGTTTGCATAAATAAGATATAGAGTGTTGACAGTGGAAAAAGAAGTGGGATTTTAAGGCAAAAATAATTGAAAATTACATTTTTCCACTTTAAACTTTACCTCTTTTATAATGTCTCCCCAACTCCCAGCCTATCAATTTGAGAGAGTTGTATCAAACTGCACCTGGCGGAAATGGGATGTGATGATAAAATTACTCGTTGTCTCATTTAATGCCATATTTAGATAGCAGAGCGAACACTAATATAATCTATATGTTATATATATATATATATATATGAGGTGGGCTCAAGTTACACCTGGTGTAACTCTAAGTAATGTTACACCACTCAATATTTTTTAATTGGATGCAAATTTTAATAAATCTACCGTTAGATTATATTATCTTCGTATATTCTTCATATTTGCAAAATTTCAAGATGATCAAAGATTAATAGTGATGCCATCAATAAATTTTTTAAGTTTAAGTTTTTGTAGTTTAAAATAATGCATAAAAGATGAGTTTATGGATCAAATGGTAAATAACATCTAATGGACATGAAAATTAGTATGATTGTTAAGAACATATAGAACATGTAATTCAACGGTGAGATTTTCAAAATATGAATTTTATAACAAGTTATTAGGTGGTGTAACATTATTTAGAATTACATCAGGTTTAACTTGAACCCAACCCTATATATATATAGACCAATATAAAATATATATTAATAGGTGTGGTGCGGTTTTTGTGGTTTTTTGAAAACAGAACTGCAAACCATACCTCACTTGTAGTTGCAATTCAGTTTTTACATATTCACCGTAGTTAGTGGTGCGGTGACTATATTATGTAGTTGATTTAAGTGTAGTCACCGTAGTTTTTTATACAACTCTAATATGGAGTTCTTACATCCTAATTTCATAGTTAAATGAGTGGTTTAAATTCATATTTCCGACAAAAAGTACATGTAATTCCAACATAACTTTTTTTTTTTCTATTAGAAATGCTACAATCCTCTCTTTTTCTTCTTCTTCTTCTTCTTCTTTTTCTTCTTTTTTTTTTTTTTTTTTTTTTTTTTTTTTTTTTTTTGAGAAATAGATGTTACAATCTTTGATGAACCATTTTTGACATAATAGATTTGTTGTCAACCGCCAAAACTTTTTTTTTGGCAGCTCTTAATATTTGTTAGAAATTTTTGTTGAAGACGACAATTTTTTTGTAGTGTATCGATAGTAGTTTAAATGAATATTGAAATAATGTAGTTAGTATATATTTAAATGTTAACCACAATCAGTGGTGGAGTTAGGAATTTTGGGTTGGGGGGGGAACTCGTTATTTTCCTATTTTTTTTTTTCAAATGAACATAATCTTTTTAAACTCTAATGAATATACACAAATGGTCTACTTTACTCTAAACATGTACGGAAAATAATCCAAAGAGAAAAATAATTAAATTTTTAAATAGAATGAAGCCAAGAGTTTTGTAACTCAATTGTTTGGATGTATAAATAAAAAGATAAAAAAAAAAAGGAAAAAAATAATAATAATGAATGATCCTTTTGTAACGTTTGTTTGTTTGTTTGTTTGTTTGTTTTTTTTTTTTTTTTTTTTGGGAAAGATTAAGCTATTTATTTTTGTTTTTTTTCTTGGGGAAGCCAATTTTTTTCTAATGTTATTGGAGAGCAACTCAAATATGGGGGGGGTGGGGGAAATCCCATTTTTCTTTGGCTCAACCTTAACCAATTTATAACACACACATATATATATATGGATATTAAAATATTTCAAAAATTTTTTTTGGGGGGGTGGTGGGAGGGGGGCCGGCCATGGCCCCCCATCCTATAATGTGGCTCCGCTATTACAAAATCCAAATGCATGAATAGTTAGAATTTTAAAAACTATATGATAGAGTTACCATAAAAATTCTAGAAGATCAAATCTCATAGATGCTGAACTAATTGCAAACAAAATGTGATGCTAGTCACAATTGGAACCACACTTATAATAGTGGATCTATTGTGTGGAATGTTCAGTCCTCCTCGTTCAATTTTTTAATTTTATTTTTAAAATCAATAATTTACCCGTCAAAGTTTGAAGACAAGTGTAGTATTTGAAATTGAGTTTGAAATTTCAAACTCAATTTCAAATACTACACTTGTGACTTGTCTACTAGGGATATACAACAATTGTCAATGGTTCAATCACAATTCTGGTACAATTAACGAAACATTCTGTGAATCTTCAATATATGTTTGTATATGATCTATTCAATGAAAGTCACAATACTTTTACATTCTATATAATTCCCTCAGCCAAAAAAAAAATAAATAAAACAACAAAATTCTCAAAAAGGCCGCAAAACCCAAAGTAAGACACTCCTGATTAAGCAGAGCCAGAAGCAAAAAGTGCAAGAAATGCCATAGCAAACCCAAGCATACCAAAACCACCCTTGAGAGTATTCAATGGAGGAGCAGCTTTATTAGGAGAAGGAGCAAGTACAGAAGGAGCTGAAGGAGATTTAGGAGTGATCAATGCAGATGGAGTTAAAGCAGTACTTGAAATATTGCGAGGCACATTAATGTCAACCTTCTGTCCAGATTGACAGTGGCCAGGTACGCCACAGAAAAAGAAGTGGTGACCACGAGTGGTGATAGTAATGGAGTCATTTCCAGTGGTATAAGTGGCCATAGGTGCTGATGTATTACATGTCTTGTACATTGCATGCGTTACTCGCATCACATTGTGAAATTGTGCATTGTACTCAAAACCTGATACAAAATCAATAGAAAATATACAAAACAACAAAAAAAAAAAAAATGTTACATTTAATCACCAAAAGCTCAGCTATTATAAGAACTTTGTAATAAAATTAATAATAACTTTAGCACATTTTCCAATTGACAAATGTAAAACTCTTGCTTTAAAGATCCTTACTTGTGTAGATGCTTGAATTTCTTTGAGAATGTCAATTTGGATTTTACAATAGGTTTTTAATAAAAGAATCGTGTTAATAAGTGCCTTTAAGTATTAGTTAGTAATTCATTTTAAGAAAGTTTTGACACAACTTTTATGAAAAAATGAAAAAAACTGTTAAAATATTAATTACTTTTTTTTTTTTATAATTTTTTTTTTAAATAGATTATTAAATAATAACCTAAAGCCATTTGTTACTTTTTTTAATTATTCTTTTATTATAAAAATCCATTTTCTCTTGTCCCAGACAGTGTCCCAATTTTAGCACTTTTTCAGTACAATTGCAGGGACAAACAAGTTAATTAGTGAAAAGTGAAAAATGAAAGATGGTGGGCGTGGCGGTGGTGGCGGGTCACTCAATAAGTAATAATTGCATTCAAAAGTGGAAGCTAGCTATCATCATGAAAGTATGCACGAGTTGGTGGAAACAGAACTGTCTATGCATGTAGGGGCCAAGATGTCCATGCAGAATATGGCAGACCCCATCATGAAACCCCAACAGAAGCTTGATCATTGATGTTGGATTGTTGTGATTGTTAGTGTTAGCCATACGATGATGGAAACGTGTCAATTGTGATGCAATTACTTTCCTCCTTTTTTAATGAGGAAACCATCATTAGACATGTTGGCTAGACTATGCCTAGTAGTGCCTATACTAAATATTTTAGGCAGTGGCTGCCTGGCTGGAGCACTCACTAATAGATTGAGGTCACTTAAAGCTAAAGCAAAATACAACCATGGAAAGAGACAATGTTCTTTCAAGAGATTTGGACAAAAAACAAAAGTAATGGAAAGCAATTAACAACAATGTTGTACTTACTATTTCAGCAATTGTAAAAAAACTTGTTTAACACTTATTTTGAGAAAAATCAGGGCACAAGCTACTAGATAGAGAGAAATTTCACACCAAGAAAACATTTTTTTTTTAATCTTATACCATAAATTTTCGTTTGTGGGGGGGAAGAAAGCTTAAGACTTGATAAGACATAAATGAACATCCAACTATCAGAGGAGCTAGCAAGACCTAATTCCCACAAACTACAAAGAACCCAACATGAAAAGAGAATTCAACAATGAATTATGAAGAAAAAGAAAAACTTACGGATAATGTCACCAACTTCAAAGGTCTTAATAGCAGCCCACTGCTTGTAGTTTACGTTACCAATGGTGGTCCAACCTGCAGAGTCCCCAACCTTGTACACAGCTGCATTGGACACATGGACAAAGGCCATCACCATGAACAGAACAAAGACTCTCCCCACCAAAGCCATTGGTATGTATTGTAGGCTCTGGAAGAAAGGGACTGAATATGTGTTCTTTAGGTCGAGGTTGGGTTGTGACTTGTGAGAGTTGGAGATGCTGTGTGTTTATAAATCTTTTGGGACCTCCTGGCTTTGTAGGTTGGTGGTTGGAACTTTCAAGAAAGTCACTTTCGAGTTTGGTCCTCTATACTTTTTTGTTTATTATAAAGAACACCTCTTTTAGTGGAAAACAGACAATAGTGGCCCAATGGCTGGGTCCTAATTTGAAAATTTTGAGCAACTCTTTTGGAGCATTCATCCTTTTTGTTTTTATTTTGTTTGGTGAAATAATAATTTTCCCATCAAAACAGAGTGATATCACTGTCACCTAACAAGCTACACAATTCAATTTACAAAATCTGAATGCTTGTGAACTTCCAATCACCTAACAGTCATGATTCAGTCTATAGAATTTGCACTTCATTCTTCACTTTTCCATTGGGTACTCACTTTTTTTTTTCTTTTTTGTTACTGGGTTTTTGGTTGATTGACTAATATATTTCATGTTCTTAATTAGGGTCAGTAATTCGCTTATGTTCAGAAGGCTTTTTAATTTTTTTTTTTTTTTTTAAAGAAGTGGAGAGAGATTAAAACCTTAAACATCTTCACTTGAAACATAAGAAAGTGATAGTTAACCTAAAGATCATTGGCGTGCTTGGGAGTTAATGAAAAGATGAAATTGAATGAAATAATAATAAATATGGTGTATTTTTCTACTATGTTTGAAATAAATTAGTATGTCACCTTCATTTCATTGAAGTAATGAGTGAAACTCCCAAATACGAGAATGAATGTTTAAAAGGGAATAAAATAGAATGGACATTCTCTCTAACTATTCAATTTCTTCTCCCTAAACTACCAAATCAAGGAGCGGATGGATTGTCATTTAAAGATCCATTCCATTCCCTTTGTCCTTCTCAAGTAAATGGTCAATATTATTACACAAGTCCAATGGGCTACAAGCCTATTGTAATATACTTGTACGGTACTCATATTACTTGTCTTAACACTCATATGACTACCTGTATAAAGATAGTCCCTTATATAGTTTTATACACATTAATGTATTGAGAATTCCTTCTCAATTCTAACATAGTATCAAAACTCCCAATTCTAACAGAGTTCAATAATCAAAAAATATGATGTTACATTTTCAATTTAAAACGAAGCTCAAAGCACTAGTTCAATTCTCTTCCTCTTTCTCCCACTAAGATTGGGCAAAATAAAGAGAAATAAATGAAATTAGTATCTTTGAGGAGTATTTTTGTTTAGGGTTAATTTTTTAGCGATTCTTTTTCTATCTTTTACTTGAAGAATCAATTAATATAAACTTTTACGGCTTCTAGCTACTACCACTACAAAAAGATTGAGATCTAAGTGAAAAGGACTAAATTCATTGATTATGAGTGTTCATATTAATGAGAATGAAGTATCCATATTTGGCATTATTGTAGTTGTCTTTAAGCACTCGTGCTGTTTGCATCGTCATGTATTTTTTTAGGGCCATGGTTGAAGGACTTGAAAGCAAAGAATGTTTGGGGGTATTGGTGTGGTGGGGTGTGCATTCTTCTTCAATAGAAAAATATTGGCAATGCCATGATGACATTGCCTACCATTAAAATTTCATTTTGGTTAAGCTGAATTGCTTTATACAAGGGAGAAGTATAAACTTGCTCAATACACTCATCTATTGGAAGTTACATGGACCTGCGTATCAAATCTCGTTACCATATTGAATATCAGCTCTTCATTTTATATTGCAATATTGATACTGCTAGTGCTGGTGGTAGTTCTTTAACTTGTTAGACATATTAATGGTCTTTAAATTTTGAACTAAATGTTAGATGTGAATTCACATATGTGATTTAGTAATTGCACATCTTATTGCTTCTGAAAAGCTTAGGAGTTAGGAACTATAAGTTGAAGAAGAAACTGTGAAAAAACCAATAATTATTTTATGTATCCGATATATACATTTTTCTTATCATAATTTTGGGACTAACACACTGTGAGAAAAATAATACATATATTTAGAGTATGAGATACAAGTCAAAACAACTGCATTTGATTCGACTTTTTTTTTCTTTCTTTTTTTTTTTTTTTTTGTAGAAAAAGAATCTGAATTCTTAAACACATTTGATACAAGGATTATAAAATGAGGCAACTCAAACTTATGCCCCATGTTCCAATGTTCAGTAGCAATCAAAAACTACATACACGTTATATATAAGGGGTACACAATAGAGAAAGGAATACTTTCCTAAAGCATCTAAAACCATAGCAAAAAGTAATAGTAGAAAATAATATATTGCCATTGCCTACGTTCTAGTAATGGAATTTCCAAATGCACTTATAGCTGAGAAGAAGGATCAAATCCATTATTGAACCCATTTTTCTTTTCACCATTGGTAACTGCTCCAACATTGTCATAATGGTCATCCATAAATCTCTTCCATAACCAGTGCCTTTTCCACACTCTCTCAGTCATCTCTTCAATTGGGATATTCTTTGTCTCCGGGAGCAGAAATAGAACAAAGACTGACATGATGAAAACCCAGCCAGAGAAGAACAAAAAGATGCCAAACTTGAAATGGCAGAGCATTGAGAGGAAAGCTTGTGCTATAACAAATGTGAAGACCAAGTTGACACACACAGTCACACTCTGTCCTGCTGAACGAGTCTCTAGTGGGAATGTCTCACTAGGGATGAGCCACCCTAGAGGTCCCCAAGACCATGCAAAAGATGATACAAATGTGCACACCAGAACAACAACAAGGATTGCATAACCTTTGCCAAGGTCCTCAGAATGGTCCTTAACCTTAATTCCTAGAATGATTGCTATCACCACTTGAGAAAGGAACATTTGGACGCCAGCTTCCAATAAGAGCATTCGACGCCCCAATTTGTCCACTGAGTAGATAGACACAACGGTGGAGAGGACATTAACAGCTCCTGTTATCACAGCTGAGTATAGGGATGCATCACCACCAAATCCAAGAGTGCTGAATAGCACCGGAGCATAAAACATGATTGCATTGATGCCAGTCAATTGCTGGAAGATCTGTTGCAATTAAACATTCAAATAAGAGAACATTAGTAGGATATATAAATATAATTCATGTTGCAATGTAACTTTGGTATGGTTTTCCTTAGATACTGTAACTTAGGTTCCATGATTGAAATCGATCGCATGATTACAGCAACCAATGAACCACATGATTGAATACTCGGGAGAATTGGTCAATGCAATCATGCGATTGACTTTAATTGAGAAATTTTTAGTACGACATTTAAGGAACTGTACCGAAGTTCTACTTGAAATTAAATATACATGTACAATACATAATTTAAAGTGAGAAATGGGAGCTGACCTGCAAAGCTACTGCAATGATAAGCTGGGGACGATTTTTACGTTGGAGGAGATTCCTGAAGGGGTGCTTGACTGCTTTAGCCACACGGCTTGCCTCAACAAGCTCCAAGTATTCAGGTTCGACGTTGTCAGTGCCTCGGATTCTTTTAAGCACAGCTTTTCCTTCATCCAAGTGACCACGTTCTATGAGACTGTTAGGAGTATCTACCACGAAGAGAGCCCCCAAGGTTAGGAGTAATGCAGGAATGCCAGCCAGACCTAGTGACAGTCTCCAACCCCAACCCCCTTTGATTCTGTAGTTGCATGGAAAAACATTAAATGAGTGTTGGCACTTGGCAACAAACAAAGCCAGAACATTTGGAAGCAAAACATCATATAAAAAATGTTGATATAAATTATTAAGGGTTCAGTTCTGTCTCCCTTTGAAATAAAACCATTTCATTTGTTGTGCACAAAAATTGCACATACAAAATAAAAAAATTCATCTTCTAAAAGGAGACCATTTGGGAAGTTTTGGACTAATTGTCACATAAGTAAATGCACGGCAATGAGAATAGAGTATGGGATATAAGGTATTAAAAAAACGAGCATTTCTAAATGCAAATTAAAGCCATTTTAAGGGTTTTTTTTAAAAAAAAAAAAATTATCATTAGTAATCATTTTAAAGCTAATTTACTACCATAAATGTTTAGCCACATACTCAAATTATAATACTTATTCGGTATACCAAGAATAATGAAACTATTCCTACACTATAATTTTGTCTGACAAGTCAATTAATGGTATATTTGACTATATGGGGAGTAGATATGTCTAATTAATATGATACTTGTGCTAACAACAATGTTTGATGGCTCAGTAACTTGACCATCATAAAAAATGAGGATTAAAGAATCTGATAGGAAAGAAATTAGGGGAAAAGTAGTGACCAATCATCAGTGGCAAGATAACCTAGTTCTATAATTCATCCAAAATACAAGCTTTTGCCCTTTAGGTTCAAAATAAACCGACGTCTTTTGATATGTGGGCGGTGCATTCATTGACCATAAGATATTGCAGCTGAAATCTCAATTTCAATGGTCAAGGAATCGTTTTGGTGAGCTAACCGAGGAAGAGAAGTCAAAGTAACCTTCAAATTTGAATTGATTTATTGCATTATTGCCCTTTATTCAATATTGACCATTGATAAGTGATCTAAGCTAAGGGGTACGTGTAGTGTGTACACTCTTTAACGGCTAAATTATTTGAACAACGGCCAAAGTTGGTTGTTTAAACATAATTTTTATATGTCAAGGAATCTTATTATTTTACTACCAATAATAGAGCTTCACTCTAGGCATAATATAATGTCAAAATCTGGGGCAAGATTTTTCTGTTTTTTAATGAATGAGAATTTTTTTTTTTTTTTTTTGAGAGAATAATGAATGAGAATTAGACTTACTTGTTAGTGCCGTAATTGACAAGGTTGGCAAAGAGAATGCCGATTGTGACATTGAGTTGAAATAAAATGTTCAATCCTCCACGTATCCTTGTTGGTGCAATCTCAGAAAGAAACACTGGAACTGCCTGTCACACATTGAAAATATTGCAACTTATTAAAGCAATAATTTATGAAGAAATTCAACAAATTCCCTTGGCCCTTCTTAGCTTGCACATGCCCTGGACCTTTAATTATAATTTAAGGGTCGACTTGAATTTTTGAATTTCATTACTTAAATTAGATTCCTTCTACCTCCTGGCAATTAAAATTTCTACCAAAAACAATTAAATTATATTGGTGGTCCAAGCATGTTTGTGAATACATGACAACTTGCATTATTATTTATTTTATTTTCAAATTTTATTTTCAAACTTGCAATTATTTGTCATAGTTCATAATATATATATATATATATATATATATATATATATATATATATATATATATAATTTGTCACCTACAGAATCAGCTTAGGATCACTTTCTACGTGCCCCAGCAACGGCCTAAGTAGACAGTTGAAGTTAAGGTCCAAATAATCACAAAAGATGAGATTTAGAGTATTCAAAAATACACGCCAAACACAAGCGAAGACAAGAAAGTTAGAAGGAAAAAAAGGGTCCAAAACGTCACGTTATTTCACAATAAAAACCAAGGACTTTTCAAAAGAAAATTGATTTCTATAGCATAAAAGGAAGATACAAAGAAACTGGGGTTTAGTCTTTGTTTGGAGTCGGCTAGCTTTCTCAGTATGAATCCAAGAAAATGGTATTTATTATGTATTGTTTCTTAAGCTAAAGCCAGGATGTAACATATAAAGCCAAAAAGAGTTGGAAAAAACTTGTGGATGATTATGAATTGCGTTTACAAAAAGAAAACATGTAACTTTCGTAGCTCCTAGTTTATTGATCATGAGCACGTGTTTGATCCAATTGTTGAGGCAGCTCGCGGGCAATTATCCCCACCAAAGCATTGGCCCTCCTTTTCTCTATTGAAATTTTATTTTTCTTCTTTCTTTTTTAATTTTTAATTTTTGTATATATTTCTTCAAAGAAAAGAATTACACAAGACTACAACAGTATTAAATAAGCCTGTATTTGACTCCTAACTTCCAAAACTGCCTCACTCACATAAAGTTATTATATATCACCAAGTCGTCGTCATCATCATCATTCTCAAAAAAAAAAAAAAGTCGTCATCATCATATATAAACAATTTAAAGAATATTAAGGTTTAGACTTTAGAGTAGTTAATAATGTATTAACGTGTATTGAAAAGAAAATGAAGCTGATAATTAAGTCGGGACCGGCTTGTGTCCAGTGAAAGTTTTCATTGGACACGTTAGATCTTGGACACGTGTCCAAATCCTGCCATGTCCCATGTCCAGTGAAAATTTTCACCAGACACAAGCCTTGCCCAATTAAGTCCATATTTTGCCTTGCCTCATGAGCATACCTCCTTCTAAAATTGCCTTGGCATAATTTTTTTTTTTTTTTTATTTAAAAAATTCCGAGGTTTAATCCTTAAAATTTAAAGGGACCGTATTTAGTTCTGGATAAACTTAAAATAATTGTTTGTAATCCCTAAAAAAACTTTTAAAAAAATCAATTTAGTACCTGAACAACAAAAAGGTAATTGTTTTTCATTGTATCTAATGCAATGATGACATGCAAGGTTATGGTAAAAACAATCACTTTAAATGCCAAAGACAAAAATGACTTATATACCATACTTTATATATCAAAATAGTGTAATTAAGCCTAAAATGACTTTATCATATATAACATAAGTAAATAGGTTATCAAACAAACCTGATTAGCAAAACCAACTCCACAACCAAGCAAGATTCTACCAATAATGAGCATGGCAAGATCTTGGGCCGCAGCATTAAAAGCAGTCCCAATTAGGAAGAAAACCCCAGCAATCAACATGGTTATCCTACGGCCGAGCTTTCGCGTCGTGTAGGACGCGAAAAACGTCGCCGTTAAACCAGCAAGGTACAGCGATGATGTGAACAATTGCAAATTTTGATTATCATATTTGCAGTAATTACTGTCCTCTGGATGCTGAGTCTTCTCATAAACCACTGGGAAAAACTTTTTCAAGAAGTCAGGCATAGAAGTAACACCACCTACATCAAATTAACAATAAAAAAAATTAGTGATAATTGAGAAGGGTATAAATGTATTTTTACGAAGAACGTGAAAATTGAGCACATGGTACACAGGTTGCAGGCTTTTGGTAACAACAAAATTCAATTGGTCATTTTGCTCAGATTGAAAACCAAACAAAATGGGTCAACGGCCTTCATGATGAATAACTATGTGAAATTCCCAAAATACCCTCTTTCCTTATTGAGAAAATAGTACTACTCTGTTTTCCACTTTGGCGGGAGAGAAAAGCTTTGCTTTTCCAACACCCACTTTCTGTATTTAGTCACAGATTCAGAACCCGAAAGATGGATAAAATATTTTTCTTTTTCTTCTTTTTTGGGTAATTAATAAGCTCACCAAACTCTCATGGGAAAGGAAAAAAGATAAAGTTATCAGATCTTAAATGTGATGTAATTGAGTGAGATCACACCTCAGAAAGTGGAGGTTTTTTTTTTTTTTTTTTTTAATAACTAAAAACTTCCACTAAAAACATATATAATTGTTTACTTAAAGTAATCTCTAAAAGAAAAGCAACAAATTAACAAATACAAGTTTTTCATCAGTTATTTTCTTCATACAAAAATAAATATATGTATGTAGGTTACTCATGTAACTGATAGATCGTCATGAAAGTATCTTTGCTTGGTTCTTGGAAACACTGAGCAAAGCAATTTCTTGTCTCTCAAAAAGCCAGATTTTAAGAAGAAAAAAAAAAAAAAAAAAAAACAGTTCCAATCTCCCAGAACACGTATTCAACAAGATCTAATATTATATATTATATATATGGGACTACGCAAGAACGCAAAAAATATATAGTTAAATACTCGAAAAAAAAAAAGGGGGTATAGTAATAAATGGAAAGGTAATTATAATTACCAGAAACACCAACATCGTAACCAAACATGAGACCACCGGTGGCGGCCATTATGCAGGAAATGATGACAATAGGTGTGATCTTGGCCTCAAACTCCGTGCCGCCACCACCTGTTGGACCGAATCCTCCGGCCATGGTTGCGTATGTATGTGTTATATGTCAAATGGTTTGTTTTGGAGTAATCCAAACAAACAAAGGTTTAGAGAAGCAGAAGAAGAATGGAGTTTAGGACTTTGGAGTGAAATACGAAATGGATTATATGTGTGTGTTAATGGCGGAGGGCTTGTAGCTCTTTATATAGAGGAAAAAGTGAAGAGAGAGTGGATGATGCTTCAATATTTAGTGGGCACCACCGTTTGATCTTTCGACGTGGCAGTTTCCAATGTGTGAATATATTCTTAGTTGGGGGCCTTGAGGCTGACTAGTCAACCCACTTAACTAATTTTCGTGAATATTTTTTTTCTTTTTTCGGTTGGATAATACACAATTATGTTTTTACTATAAGAATAATACACAAATTTTTTTGAGAGAAAAAAAAAATACTACTTCAATTTTTAAATGGTTGGTCCTTTATTTTATTTTTAGGATGTTCTAAAATGAATTATTCTAATTTTACAAACGGCTGATGTAGTGAATAGTTATTGATAAATGAAAAAGTGATGTTAATTGTGAATATAGATAAAAATCAATAAGAAGCTGGTTACATCAATAGTTTGTAAAAATATTATAAAATAGTTTTTGTAGATGTAGCATTACTCTTACTTAATTTAAAAAGTCAATATTATTCTTTCATTAAAGTTTAAATTAATGAGGATAATTTTAGAAATTTGTACTTTTTTAATTGATAATGCATTAAATTATATTTCCTTAAAAAGTTGAATTTTCTAAACAAGACCAATAATTTAGATCAAATGTAGTAGTAATAAGGATTTCTTTTAAAAACTTTCCATATTTACACTCTACATTTCTTATCCCATCCTATTTTCTTTAAGTGATGTAATAAATAACTTCATAAATAAATAATCATAATAAATAAGTGTCATAATTATCAACTTTCATACAAATATATTTTTGTTGAAGGGTAAAACCTAAGTAGGGTAGCTTTTTTTTTTTTTTTTTAGGAAAAAGTAAGTAGGGTGCAATACATTAGGTTTATTTTAATTAAATTTGAACACCTAGTTTTATTCACCAATATAATACAAAAAATATTATCATTTCTAAGAATAATTAAATTAACACTACTATGTGTTGGATTTTGATTAGAAAACTTAATGCGTTGCATCTAAGATGGCACTTATGCTTTACCATTTGCTTTTTACTTTTTAAGCCATGCTTACTTTTGTTGAATATAATATTATATTTTTGTTGAATATTATAAATATGAAAGTTGATAACTATGATACTTATTAAGAGGTAACTATTATGATTGTGTTTATTTTTGAAGTCATTTATTATTTCATTTAAAGAAAATATGATGTGGCAATATTCTAACAGGGTGTGTAAATACAAGAAATTGTATAAGAAGACCTTATGGTGTTTAAACATATTAAAAATAAGGTAAATTACACTTTCTTCCTTTACCTATTCAGTCATTTAAACTTTCCCCTCCTTTAACTGCTAGGTTATTTCAATTTGCCTCAAATGCATTTTAGTAATTTTATTGTGAAATGCTATAAACATCAAAAGATTTCATTACGGGTTAACAGTTTAACTAAATTAAGGGGGTATTTGCTAATTTTCATTAGTGAAGGAGGAACATTGCTTGATTTTATAGTTTAGGGGAAAATTGTGAACCACTTCATAAGTTTATAGATAAAAGGGGGGAAGTGCTATTTTTTCTTTGTATTTATTGAGAGTATGGTATCTTGTAAGTCTCTCCAAAAAAAATTAAAATACTATAAAATTTGGGAGTAAGATTAGTTACAACTTTTTATTTTTCTGGTTGTATCTTATCGAAAGAAGGAAGTAATTTCTGTAATTGTGAAGAATTTTCAAGTTGATGAGTATATAATTGAGATCATTATCCACTTCTTTTTAGTGTGGTTTTAAATGTACTTTGGAGGAATCTGCTACGAAATTGTATTGCTAAATTCTGGCTTTTTTAGATTAAATTAATGGTACGTAATTGTGGAAAATTGATGTCGGTTGAAGATAATTGTTATTTATTGGAAAGGAGGTGTGAAACAAATTAACTAATAAAGTCAACCACAAAAGGATTTATATGACGTGTACAAAACTATGTCCAATTATCCACTGTTATTAATTTATGGCAAGAAAAACTGGTACTAAAAAAAGTGCAGTTTCTCAGAATCTAGGGAAATTAAGACAATTATGGTCTGTTCAGGAAAAAATGGGAACCCAACCAATGCCAATTGTTGGCAATGTTTATGAACATTGTAAGTAGTAATTAAATTATATGACTTTTTTTGTTTCCCCTTATCTCTGAGTAGATACAAGGATAAACACTAAAAAAACAACACGCTTTTAAGGTTTGTAGTTGGATTCATCAGTTACACCGACCCACAATAACTAACATTCTTACATATTTCAAACATGGTCATCCAGATAAGATTTTCATTAAAAAAATAATAATCCTTTTTCAAGAAGCTTCAAAGTTGTAGCTAAGTTGTTGCTCCCTCCGTCCCACTTTGTTTGTCCTATTTAAAAAGTCAAACTTTTTAAGGGAATATCATCTATTGTCTTGTCTACATTTTAAAAATGTATAAGTTTTCAAAACTACTCTTAAATAAATTTATCAAAAAATTGAATTAGTAAATTAATAGGGGTATAATAAGAACATTAGTAAATTAATGATTTTTATTTTTAGAAACAGGACAATATTTTGGAACATCCCAAAATGGAATAGAGGACAAACAAAGTGAGACGGAGGGAGTACTTTTTAATATTTACAACCAATTATCTTAATTTCTTTCTCAAAAAAAAAAAATTATCTTAATTCAATTTCTCCCTTCCTCAATTACTATTTTTTTTTTTTTTCAAAAAAAATTAATTTGGTAATCATCATCATCATATACCATTGCCATCCCATTGCCTTTTGTATGTGTGTTTTGCCTTATTGGAATGGACTTTTTGAGTAAAAAAATTGAACCATAATATCATGTTATTATACACAGAAAACTTTATAATAAATTTAAATACTATTACATTCAGTAGACCTGTCTATTCATCAATTTATTTAAAATTCAACATATTTATTTGTTTAACTTTTTTATTCCTTAATAATTCAATACAACAATCGGGAATGAGGGATTTGAATCTTGGGATAATTTCATTGAAAATACCAATAAGTTTCAATTGAGTTAAAAGGCTCTTGCGTTTATTTGTTGTAAAAATTTTGGTTTCAAACAATTTGGAGCCCTATTACTCGAATCCATGATGTGACGATTAAAGAGACTGTAGAGTCACAATTTGCGGCCCTAGCCCAAAGAAGAATTGGGTGATAGCCCAATGAGCTCAATACAATGAATTTATAGATAATGGGTTAAAGAGCTAGGCCTTAATGAAATTAGTAACGGCTAGTATGGATTTTGAAGATAATCAAGCAAGAACAGGACATACAAGACTGGATCAGGTCATTGTCCGAGAAGGTCTTTCTAAGTATAAATCAATATGAAAGTTTACAAATACAATTTAGAGAGCTACAATATTATTTCTGTGTTTCTTTTTTCTTCCGCCCCCTACTCATGGGAGGTTTTTTCATCATATATAGTTCCTTTTCGACCATCTTAGCCTTACACTTGTTAATTATCTAATCCCCCACTTGAGTGTATGTCCCATCAAACACCTTCTCTGGCTTTCTGTGAGATGTGATATTTGAAATTGCACTGTTCAGGGGTCTTCTCCACATAAATGCGGCCAGAAAAGTAGCTGCAGTGCATTTAATGCGGTGGTAGCAACTTTTCCTTTAGATATTTCTGAGTTCTTATCACTCCAATACATGTTTGAAACTCATCTTCATCTTGCAAACCTCTTGACATGTTACCTAGGTTGTTGGACTATAGATTCGGACTGTATTGGTCGTGTCCGAGGAGGAATTACTCCTCGGACCATTCTCTATTCGTTCCTTCTTTGTGAGACTTTAAACTTGAGGTCTTTCTCAATCACTTACCCCTCCTCGGACACACCCATGTTCCCAAATAAGGCCCAAGGCCCAATATACAAATTTGGGCCTTTATCCCTACAGAGACTATTCATATGTAGTTTTAGTCATATGATTTTTTTAATGAGTCATGTGACTTGTGTAAATAATACTCATAGATAGTGCAAACCAATTTGGAGCCAAACCTAATCCTTGTTTGCTTAACTTGAGTAAAAGTATAATTATTCTTAAAAATATGTAAGACTTGAAACTGTTGTATATAACCAAATAAACTCAACAGATAAATCAAACCAAAACACACGATAATAAGACTATCTATGTTTATTATTAAAATAAGTCACATGACTCATTAAAAAAGTCATGTGACTAAAACTACACATAAATAGTTTTTTTAATTGCCACATCATGTATTGGAACAAGATCACTCCAAACTAGTTTACATCCAAAACTTTTTCCTTATGCTATAATTGCATAAAGTTATCTTCTAATCCATAATCCCATCTATCAAACTTTTTCCTTTTGCTATAATTGCATAAAGTTATCTTCTAATTCATAATCTCATCTATCTTATAAATTCTTGAACAAAGAAAAAAAAACTAATGAATATACCGATAAAAAAAAAGGACAAAAAAAGAGTTAATTTACACTAGAGAGCATATACTAAGGACAAAATTGGCATTTGCCATTTTCTATCAAAATATCTAGCATTTTGTCCTTCTTTTGAAACTAATTAGGGAAATACCTCTCTTTTGAAACTCGACTTTCTTAAAATCGAGTTAAGCCCTATAGTGGCATTTCAAGGAGCCTATAGTAACGTTTTAAGGATCTATAGTGGCGTTTTATAACTCGAGCTCCATGAACTCGCATTATAGGTAAAAAAAAAATAAAAAATAAAAATTGCCTATAACTCGAGTTCATGGAGCTCGAGTTCCAAAACAGTACTATAGGTCCTTAAAACGTCACTATAGGCTCTTTAAAACGCCACTATAGGGCTTCAGATTTTTTTTTTTTTTTAAACTCAATTTTGAGAAAATCGAGTTTCAAAAGAGGGGCATTTCCCTAATTAGTTTCAAAAGATGGGCAAAATATTGGATATTTTGATAAAAAGGGGCAAAGGCTAATTTTGTCCCATATACTAATAAATAAGAATGAAAGTTATAAATAAGAATAAAAAAAAAATTCTGGGTCAGGTAGTGAAATACAAGTTAATACAGGGAACTATTGCTAGCTACTACTTTTACTTAGGTCAATCAATTAATCTTTAAAAAAAAAAAAAAAAAACCTTTCCATCAAGCCAAGTTGGGTGATACATGTTTAGCAAAAAAAAAAAGTTGGGTGATACATTGCAAATCAGTTCACCACCACTAGAATCAAAAGAAAAGTAACAGCCACCTTTTTTGAGTTAAAGTCTGGACTTAGTTGTAATTATGCACTCTAGGAATTTTGGCCCCTTCAAAAAAATGGAATATGCAACGATTGTCAAATTCACATGATTCAATATCCACTTTGGTACAGGAAAATTCATGAGAGGTCTAATAATTTGTGGAACCTCCAACTCAAACAACACAAATAATTGAGCACTATAACTTTCCAAGTTCCTTTCCAAGAAGCCATCACTATAACTTTCCTAAAAGAACGTATAAGTGATTGCCAAGTTTACTGGGAGCTGACAAAAAAATGAACAAGAAAAGACCTTATTGACAGAGAAGTTAAGCAATCATTAAAAAAAAAAAAAAAAATGATCCTTTAGCATTGTTTCCAAATTTCCACCCCTATTGTACCTAAAAGAAAATGTTGAGTATGATTCTTCTTTATATTTTTTATTAAAAAAATAATGGAGAGTGCTCTTATTATATAGAATCATGGATATATGATTATATTCCCTATAAACCTAACCAAATTTTAATTGGAAAAAAATATAGGATTAGTCAAGCAAAATTTATAAGGACATATAAATTCGATATCAAAAGAAAATGCACTTACTATATTAAATTATTAAGTGATGGTCATGCTGATTTGTCGATGACACTATCCAGAATTTAACATGTGTAGAATTAACTATATAATATTAGAGGTGCTCTTACCTTTTTCTTTTTAAATTTTTTTTTTCCTCTCAAGTCTCAAAAATGGGTATTTTTATATATTATTGAAAATGATTTAAGATTTTTTTTTTTTTTATAATATGAAAATGATTTGAGATTTTTTTTTTTTTAATAGGAAATGATTTAAGGTGGCAGCTATTTTTTGTTCCATAAACTAGTAGGCCAAGTTGAGCATTCAAAATCTGATAGTTTGGCGTATTATTATAAATTAAAGAACATGTCCTTTGTTTTACACGTGACCTTTCACCTAAAACATGTGATCATCATCTTGTTCTTTTCTGGACAACTGGAGTCTCGATCTCAAACAGAATATGACTTGAAGCTCTTCACGCCGACCATTTACAATATGCACTTTAATCATTAATTCATGATTGTAGAGAAATTGAATTCCATTATCCATTCATAATCTCTTGAATTCAACCTATTGAACAAAATAGCGAAAAAAAAAATGCCAATAAAATAGGAGCATTTTTCTTTTTGATAGCTTTTATGTTAAATGTGTGAAAAAAAAAATTAAAAGTTAGTTTTGTTAAATGAATTAAAAAATAATAATACAAAAAGCAAAGAGTAAAAGATTTTGAGACAAACAGACACATATGGACAGTAATAATATTGATTAAAAGAAGAAATAAAGGTCATAACTCATAAGTAAATTATATGATAATAATTTTTTTTAAGTAAATAACTTGATGATAATACCGTAAGACTTCCTTTTACAATGTATTTGATTTTCACTGACAATTATTTTTTAATATTTTGAACTTGAATTTTCATGTCCTCTTGTTTTTTTTTTTTTTTCTTGGATGTGTTCCACTTGTTTTTTGTTTCCTAACTCATCACTATCAAATAAATTTTTTAATATAGAAAATAGTTGAATTTACAACAATTTTTTAAATTCCAAATGGCTGCAAATTTTACCACAATCACCGTCGACTTTTGTTTTCTATTGACCAACTCAGCAACCATAGATTTTTTGTGACTGTACTGAAGTTTACAAATATCATTAATCAATTCACATCAGTATCACACACGTACGTCCACACACATATACATGAAGCCAATGTGTGAGTTGGATTTTGGAGGCACCAAAATTGACCACATTTTTCAACGTCCAAAAACAACGGTAGCTAGCAATAGCATATTGCACATCGAGTTTGATTATAGAGTTTTGTCCTTTTGGATAAGATGAGAAGACAACATTGGTACAGAACCTTTTGTCATTCACGAGGAAACTGAACTTTGGAGAAAAAAAAAGGAAAGTATTTATGTATGGATAAGAATGTGCAGGGTTCACACTTCGCAGCCCAAAGGTTGGAACTTTCATCGAACTTTGAACTTTATATTTCATGCACACAATATTTTGAGACGGGTCAAGCCTAGGTATGCCGCCATGGCAAATGACACGTGCAGAGAAGTTGTGATTTCGACTTTCAGCCCCCAAAAAAAGTGAGATGGGGTTTCGACTTTCGTTGGTTGACAAAGAAAAAATTTGAGCAAAAGTATAACCTATCAACAATTTGACACGAAAACCATGCTGAATATTTTTGTAACTCTCTGCATGATAGCTTGTTTCTTGCCACAAGATTTCGCAAAACTAACATATTTCATGAGCTAAAGGGTTGAGAAATTATTGCACTCACCACCTTGTGCCTTGGCCCTTGAATAACCTCACAAGAAATTGACGAATGCTAGCTAGTTGACCAATGGCTGTAAGGTCAGAACTGAATTTGTTATGTGTGACACACGACATAAATGAACATAATCTTGAATGTTTACATGCGTGGCACCTCACAAATGAACAAAATCACTTTTTTTTCTTACAATTTTTTTTTTTGGGACAGAAAAGATAGAAGTATATTATTAAAAAAAGAAAAAAGAAAAATATATTGCCAAACACAGTGGCATGCAACCCAGGAATCAAAACAAACTAGAAAAAAGAAAGAAAAATATATTAGGATTATGCTAATGAGTGCCCTCAGGACAATGGTTAACAATCTATTTTAGAAAAATTTTGACACAATTTTTATAGAAAATAAAAAAAAAAAGCTGTCAAAATATTAATTGTTTTTTTTTTCCTTATAAAAACTTTCTTTAAATAGATTGTTAACCATTACTCTAAGGTTATCTATTAGCATTTCTCATATATATATATATATATATATATATATATCAAAAGCCAACTAACATAGTCAGTGGGTTCAACAGGCAATTATAAGCAAGGGAAAGGGATTCTGATGTAGGAGCATAATGGCAATGATTATGTGGCAGCCACATAGGTGACTTGTGTCATTTATTTATAAGTTCATTTGTCTTTTATTTATCCTTATTATTTAGTCAAAGTTAACTATAAGTCTTGTTGGTAGTTGTTCCAGCCAATAAATCTGATCATAGGGTGATGTGAAGTCAATCTAAGGAGTTGTCATTTGTAATGGAAGTTATCAAGCATTTGGTGTAGGCATTTATTTCACATGCAATGTATTCATCAATAGTAATCAATAAGAAATCATAATAAAAAATTAAAGAAAAAAAGTTTTTATACAGTCTGAACTTATTGAGTTGAGGCAATCTTATGAAGTTCTCTATCAAAAGACGAATAAAATTCTTAATCAGATTCCAACCTCTCCAATTCAAAGTCATAGAAGCAAACAAGCAAAGTTTTGCAAGGAATATGATTCCAATGATTATCATTCAACATCTTCAGGTTCTGCTTCAGAAACTACCATTGTGAGTCCATCCTCCATGGATTCTTTTGTTTCAAACATATTTATAGATGGTAAAGAGTGCTCTAAAGAAGATACTATTGTAGATTGGAATTCTCCACCAATCTCTGATAATTACCTTGTTGAAAATTGTGAATTGTGCAATAGTGAAGTTGTGAAAGATGATTGATTTTACTGAAAAGAATTATTCAGAGGTAAGATTTATTCCTTTAGCCATAGAAGAATTGGGTGTAAAGACATTGTTTCTTAAGGAGAAAAGTCCACATGTTGATTTTCTTGGGATTAACAAATATTTATTTTCTGATGGTAAACTTGATGATGATTTTGGTCCATCAATGGAAATTAAGACTCCTTATGTTAGGAACCTAGAGGTTCCTAATGAGGATGAGTATGAATTATAAGGGAATGGATGGGGATTGTAGGGAAATTGACTTAATTCGAGGTAGTCACCCTCCATAGAGAAATAGAGAGATTAAGAGAGAGAGAGAGATATGCACTAATGCACTAACAAATTGGTTTATTCTTCATTGATATCTCATATTGGATTACAATCATGTATTTATAGGAGACTAGCTCTAATCTCATTGGCCCACATGGCCTCATCCTATTGGTTCTATTATTCCCCATGTGCATTAATAATTCCAACATGTGCTAAATGTGATTAATATGCCTTATCCTATTGGTTCTATTATTCCCCATGTGCATTAATAATTCCAACATGTGCTAAATGTGATTAACATGTTTAGAACTGTAACTAACTAACTAACTAAATCTCAATACACCAATTATTATCCATATGCCTATAGCATTCCTAACATTTCCCTCCCCTTGAAAACACCTTGCCCACAAGGTGTTGTTGTGAAATAGCATCTTCATCAAAGGAAATCTTCCAATGGACCAATACCGTAGTGACATTTTGATCACTATATTCATGCATTTCTCTTTGACAAGCGATCCCATGCATATGAAGGTTTCTTCTTTGTAGATCTTCAAAATTTGCTCGAATTCTTGAGGCTTCAATGGTTCTTCAATCTCTAAGGTCTCATTGGTTCTTTCAACCTTGAAATGTTCTTGTATCCTCAAGACCTCATTCGATTCTAGAACCATTAAAATTGTTGGCGCTTGTATCTTGGATTCTTGGATCACCGACACTTGGATTGCCACTTCTTGAATCATAGACTCTTGAATGGAAGCCTCCATTGGTGCATCAAGAATGGGTTCTTGGAACTTGATTTGTTCTTCGACTTTCATTGAATCAAGAGATTGTAACTCTTCTTCGGACATGTTTTCAAGATCCTTTTGCACTCTTGAAAGTTCTTCCTTCATGGCCATGTTAGATTCAGCCAAGGCCTTCATGGCCATGTTAGATTCAGCCAAGGCCTTCATCTTTTTTGAAATATCCTTGGATTCTTCTATGGCTTTGTTCAACAATTCTTGTATTTTTTTCAAAATTTTTCTTTCATCACAATTGCTCATCTCAAGATCAACGGCTCTGATACCACTTGTTAGGAACCCGGTGGTTCCTAATGGGGATTGATGAGAATTATAGGGGAATGGATGAGGATTGTAGGGAAATTGACTTAATTCGAGGTAGTCACCCTCCATAGAGAAATAGTGGGATTAAGAGAGAGAGATATACTAAAGCACTAAGAAATTGGTTTATACTTCATTGATATCTCATATTGGATTACAATCATGTATTTATAGGAGACTAGCTCTAATCTCATTGGCCCACATGGCCTCATCCTATTGGTTCTATTATTCCCCATGTGCATTAATAATTCCAACATGTGCTAAATGTGATTAACATGCCTTATCCTATTGGTTCTATTATTCCCCATGTGCATTAATAATTTCAACATGTGCTAAATGTGATTAACATGTTTAGAATTGTAACTAACTAACTAACTAAATCTCAATACACCAATTATTATCCATATGCCTATAGCATTCCTAACACCTTATCTGGAAAAGATGCATGATTTTATTTGGGAAGCTTTTGTGCAACGTGAAGTAATTCAAATTGGTTCAACACTCACAAGTATAAAGCCACAACAAATTTGCGAAGATGGAAATCTTGGATCAACGGGTGAGTATGCTTATTTGTTTGCAGCATTGGCTTCATGTGTGCTACACTTTGGCAAAACAAATTACAAATCAAAATTTGTTCAGCAATATTTTTCATGAGCGAGAAAAGAATGATCAATAGCATGTTGGTTTCAATTGTATTGTTGAAGATAAAGGGATGGAAAAGAATGATTGGACATCCAAAAGATCGAGGGAGGATTTTGAAGTCAAACTTGAGGACGAGTTCTTTTTCAAGAAGGGGAAAATGATGCAAGAGCATAATGGCAACTTATGCGGCAACCACATAGGCAACTTGTGTAATTTATTTATAAGTTCATTTGTTTTTTATTTATCTTTATTATTCAGTCAAAGTTAATTATAAGTCTTGTTGGTAGTTGTTCCAGCCTAATAAATCTAATCATAGGGTGATACGAAGTCAGTCTAGGGAGTTGTCATTTGTATTGGAAGTTATCAAGCATTTAGTGTAGGCATTTATTTCACATGCAATGTATTCACCTATAATTATCAATAAGAAATCATAAGAAAAAAAAAATTCTATTCAAAAAATCATTTGCAAGTGTCCTTGCTTTAGAGTTGAGTGATTCCTCCTAACAATCAAGTATGTGACTCGGTCACGTTGAGTGACATCCGCTATCTCCGGTTTAGTGGCATCCCTAAACTATTCATCCTATCATTAGGTTAAATTTTTGATTTAGCCTATCTAGCAGGTCTCGGCCTGCATCAGATTCAAAACTAGATTCTTCTAAGTAGGATAACTAGGAAATGCCGCCAAGTTATAGAACTCTTGATCAAAATCATTGTATAAAACAAAAGTGGTTTTTTTTCTTTTAGGGAAACCAATTTTTAAAGTGAAATTTCACTTAATAATAAGGTTTTTTTTAATTATTATTATTATTATAGTTTGCGCTATTATTTAACATTAAGTAATATAAATAGAAGAATTTACAAAGTAAACACAACATTCAAATTTAAAATAAACACATTCCTATCTACTACAAGCATATATGACTTATTCAAAAACTAATATAACAGTTTATCGTACTATTATCTATTTACTTAACTCTTAATGACAAAAATACAATCTTAGATATGATAAAAGTACATAAAATTAGGGATGACATTGGGGCAAGGAAGATCTGGATCAAGGGTGCCTTGCCCATGTCCCCACCCCATAGGGCATCCGCATTACCCTGCTCTATCATTGCACCACCATGTTTTTACCTTGTGAAATCCTACCTCACTTTGCCTCATAGGGCATTGCCCCACACCTAATTTAAAATATACAAAAATTGATATTTAATAACATAAGCAAAACATTTACCAAACATAATACTTAATAGGCTAAATTAAAATTTACCCCTATAACCTTAGTTTTTAACTCAATTCTCTAATTTTACTTTTTTTTTTCTTCAGTCTTTTAATTTCCATTCGCATCCAAATTCAATGTAGTCCTTCCATTCATCCCTATCCAATGGACCAATACACACCATTAAGTCTATTGAAATGACGTTGACTTGCTATTTTTCTGATTTCAAACGTAAAAATAAATTAGGAAAAATATTTTTTATTCAAACAATTGTTTAAAATAATGTTAAAATTTTAAAAATAAATATTTTTCCTTTCCTTTCTCTCTCTCTTCACCCATTTGTCTTTGTGACCTAAGCTATCTTGACCTAGATCTGCTCATGACCTATCGCGACCCAGATTT
Source organism: Quercus aquifolioides (assembly GCA_019022515.1). NCBI lineage: Eukaryota > Viridiplantae > Streptophyta > Magnoliopsida > Fagales > Fagaceae > Quercus > Quercus aquifolioides. The sequence continues at coordinate 3,392,376 of CM032334.1, read as the reverse complement.
TTGTCTCAATACAGTCACTTTTAGACATGGCAAAACAGGTCAGAATTTTCTGACTTGACCCGACCCGAAAAATACCCGACCCGAACCCGAAACATTTTTTTAAAACATTTTTTTTTTTTTGGTAAAAAAAATAGTAAAATTAAGATAATATTGGTTTAATTGTTTATTGTGAGCTTTAAGGAAATAATTGATACATTTACATAACTGCATGCAAATTAATTGAAAGATAAATGGTTAAACATTCTGTAATGAGTAAAGATTTTTAGATATCAAATAGTAAAGTACATGCCAAGATAATCTGGTTACAGTAGAGTTAAAACCATAGATTTAAAATTGTAGACATATGTGAGAAACATTCACAAGTGTGAAAATAGTGAAGCCAAAATATCAAATTAGCATAAATTACGAATGCTTAGTGTTAGGAATACTATAAGCATATGGATAATAATTGGTGTATTGAGATTTAGTTAGTTAGTTAGTTACAATTCTAAACATGTGCTAAATGTGATTTACATGTTTAGAATTTTAACTAACTAACTAACTAAATCTCAATACACCAATTATTATCCATATGCTTATAGTATTCCTAACACTTAGACCTATTTTTTTAACAATTTATGTCCAAAATAAACGGCTTTTCAAAATAAATTATGATATTTCCTAGAGTGTGTGTTGCTTAACAATGATATGATATTCATAAAAAAAACCATGTATAAATAAGTAAGTAATCAAACTTTAATGTATATCTCAATTGAAATAAAGTGTCAACCACAATTGATAATAGATTATAAAATTAATTTTCAAGATTGTAAATTTCTTATATGTTTTTATTCTTTATCAAATGAGTTATCCAATAAGTCATTTGTAATTTTGTTTTATATTTTGGAATATTGATATTGTGTAGAAATAAAACTAATGTATTTGTTTTACTTATCTTTGTATTATTTTGTTTTAGATAGCAATGTTAAGATTTGTATAATTTTAAAATTATTAAATAAGTATTAATAAGTTTAACTGAGTTCATTCTTAATATAAGTAGTGAATTCAAAATAATGCATTTTACATCAAGTAATTTGTTACATAACTTTCTAAATGGCAAATACATGTTGTTTTCTTTATAAAAAAAATTAAAAAATAAAAAATAAAAAATTCATGTGAAAAATACGGGTCAACCCGACCCGACCCGCAACCCGATTGACCTGAACCCGTTTTTTAACCCGCTTAAAATGACCCGTTTTTACCCGTGAACCATTTGACCCGACCCGACCCGCCCGTTTTGCCATGTCTAGTCACTTTACAACTTTGTTTTTTAAAACAAGATAGCTCACATAGAGTCCTACAATCCCAATCCCCACTTCTAATGGCTCCACCATTTGTCTCCTCAGGTTCTCCAATGACTCCCTTGGCGGTGCCTTTCATACTTCATAGGCTCCACCATTAGCAACAGTCTCCTCCTCAGTCCTCCCTCTAGTGATGCTGATATATAAAGGACTTTAGATGTTAAAAAAGTTTTTATTTTTTACAATTAAATTTATTGAGGAAATTGATCAAAAAGCTTAAAGTTTGGTGCTTTGAGGGTTCTCTATTACTATGGGTCTTTTTTTCTTTTTCTTTTTTTGAGAAAGACTGTTCCTATGGGTCTTAACGAGCTGGTTTTTTTTTTTTTAAGAAATTTTAATTTGGTAGAATATGTGTAGTGGGGTTTTTGGTTGAATATGCATATTGAAACCTTGTATTCGCATAGAAATTTTTGAGTATGTAGTTGATACTAAGATTTTTTTTTTTATAATTTATATAAAATTTTAACCTATGACGTCTACTTCTAATGATTATATTTTTTATCATCAAATCAAGACATCAATCGATTTTTTATGTTTTTCAATCTTGAAACAAAAAAAGAAAAAAGATTTTTATAATTTTGGTAAGAGTTTTACTCTCTCTTTTTTCCCCTTCTTTTCTTTGTGTTCTTCCCTCAATTTGAAATTTCTATTTTTCAATATTTTCCACACACAAAATTTATTTTTTATTTTTTTTAAGTTATGAAACTAAAAAAAAATATCAAAACTATTTCATTTTTTGGCACTTAACAACAATCTACTTAACAAAAGTGGATAAAATGACTGTATTGACTTACAACAAATTAAAGTTAAATGAATGAAATAGAGAATTTGATTGAAAACATGCCAAAGTTAGAGGATGTAATTTGTTATTTAGCATGCTTAATAATATAAAGTAAATCTTTAAGGCTTTATAAGAGAATGAAATGGAATTGAATGAAATGAAATGATCATAAGGGAATGGAAAAGAATGGAATGTATTTAAGTAAGGAAAATGAATGGAATGGAATGAAATTAAGTAACCTTGATTGGATGTTTTAAAATAAATGAATGGAAATGAATGAAAATAAATGGAATGTAAGTAATCTTATTTGAGAGTAACATGGAGGGAATATAATGGAATCATTTTATGACAATATTTCTATTAAACCCCTATTTTAAAATAAAAATTTGAATATATAGGAATATTTTGGGAGTTTTAGTAAAAAATTCATTAAATTTAATTTAATTCCCTCCCGTTCCTCTCAATTTCGGGGGGAATGAAAATTTAAAGTTTTAAAGGAATAGAGAGGAATGAGTGTTCCCTTCTATCCGTTCCATTCTCTCCCACTTATTAAACTCCCAAATAAGGGAATGGACTTTCCATTCTCTCCATTAAAACTCCCAAATAAGGGAAGTGAAAAATATTCTAAAATTATTCTTTTCATTCATTTCCATTCAATTCCATTCCCTTCTCCCAAACGAGGCCTAATACTAAGATAAATACAATCTTTCATTGATACCAAATTGTTTAACAAGATAATAATACAAAATCTTAATTTACCGACATAAAAACGCATGTTAGGGTGCTTTTTTTTTTTTACACACATAATTTTATTTGAGTACCATCTATTTATTTTTCAAAATACACATCCTATTCTATTTAAAGCCCAAGAATACTTATGCTTGGCAATATTTGAAAAACTCATGATTCAAATCCATGACAGAACAATTTTATCAATGGAATTCAAATCCATAATCAAAGCCCATGGTTTAAACCCATGGCAATTTATTTATCCAAAAGCTCAATCCTCATTGGCAATATTTGAAGCCCAATTTTTCATTGGCAATATCAAAAACTCAGTTCCCGCTGGCAATAACAAAAGCCCAATCTTCATTGGCACTATTTTATCAAAAAACCCGAGATTATTAACGCTTGGCAAAGAGAAAAGTATCATGGCATAATTATTGCTTAAGTATTACTATGGAAAAAAACCATAGCAATTGTTTTATAAAAGCTCATAGGGAGTTATCTTGAAGAATATGTTCTCACATTATAACCCATGAAACACATGGTCATCACTTGCATCACAACATCCATAAAATATATCTTCAAGACTCATGGAAAATACTCGATCCCACATGCTTATCATTTAAATTATGATTTGATTATTAGAAACCATGAACATTATTTGCAACATGGAATTCATCAAAGTGAATATTATTTACAAAAGTATTTTGAAACTTGTCCTATTGTTTCAAACATTACAACTAATTTCCCAAAGGCTCACTGCAAGTATTTATGAAGAACCCAAAAATATTTACTAATAAAAGTCCATGAGGAATGAAAACCCATGGCAAGCATGTACACACAACCCAGCCCAAGGGAACCAGCCCATGTGAGCAAGCCCAAGCAAAAAACACCAGCAAGAGGCAAAGGAATTGAGAATGGGCAAACAGCCCTTGTTCATCCCTAACCAAAAAGGAGCAACTAGGGACTCATACAAGGGAACCAAGCCTTTAAGAATGGACTAAGAGCTGTCCCATTAGTTTTCTATCACCCCCTACCTGACATGAACAGTGCCCAAGGGTTGCTATATCAGCTGAAGTCTAAAGGATGATGGGACTCCATCATTTTCCTTAAAACTGCACCTCCAACGAAAGGGGAGCTGAAACTAAAATATCCAAATTTCAACAAATTGATGCTATAAATGTTAAAAACGTTCAAGACGTGATTCATGTGCCAAGCCTATGAATCCTAAAAGGGGAAAATTGGGAACATGTGGTTTGGAGGGCATAAAGGGATCTCCAACGGAACCCTCTGAAGTGGGCTTAAACTTTGACACCTGACTTGGGGTGTTGAATCCTACTTCCTAGGGTCCAAATCTCAGTTGCAGTACTAGGATTCTTCCTTAATACTTGCCTTAATCCCATTGGCTGAACACAATCTCAGCAATCTTAGTATTTAATGCAAGATTATCCCAAATATTACCCATGTGGACATTGCCCAAAGAAGCAAAACAGCCCCAAAAGCAAAACTCTCATTTTTAGGCCAAATCCATATTATTAACTTAGCTGTCTAGCTTCCCTGAATCAGAGCTACATTTTTTGGATTCTTGTTGATTAATGCTTCTCTAAAAACTCCATTATAAAAGCATAAGCATCTCAGCCCACAAACCAGCAGCTACTCCCTCTGAAACCCCTGGTCTATTTGCCATTTTGCTAGTAGTTTAGCTCTCTTTAAACTCACTACTCATCCCCTTCAACCCACATTCATCTAACCTCAGACAGTCTTTCCTCTCCTTTACACAATCACAGCTCATAAATGCCTCCCATTACTCATAAACAACTCACTACTCACAAACAACCTCACTACTCACAAAAAGCTTTAACCTCAGAGTTAATCTCATCTCACTTACTCAAAACAGCCCATATTGTCTCATTCATGCCTTATGAACACTCACTCATCAAAATCTTAGTTTAATACTTGCTGCACTGAGCTGGGAATCTTTCTCTCCCTTCATTCCATCCTATTTTTTCCTCTTTTATTTGTAACAATGGAGCCTTTAGTCCTTGTTTATTATTATTATGATGAAGGATATAACGTATTTGTAACAATTAAATTTTTCCCTCACATTGATGTAATGATGGTTGAAAGTACTATAAATTTCCATAATCGAGACACACAAGGACCCCCAGGACTGAATACCTTCATAAATTTATTTGATCATTAACTTCTGGACTTTTATGTGTAATTTCACATTTACCGCTGGAGGACTGATTTGAACTATGACGCTATAAAAATGACTAATAATATAACAAACTAACAATAATAACATGTATATTGTACTTTGTTGTTGTCTTCTTGTCAGGGTGCAACATCTATCTCTTACTTAGGCGGGCTAACACGATACCGAAAGCCTTTAGGTTTTATTTCGAGAGTCTATTGTCAAGTTTCGACTTGGCTACCCCATATTCTATTTGGGAATATCAAAATTTTCCCCTCAACAACGCATAACCAATAGTTGTGACCAAGAAATAATACTCAAAATTTTGAAACAAAACCAAATATTAAACACTAAGTACAAACTACAAAATGCATACCAATATGCTTAACAAAACAGTAATATAAAATCACAATCTATCAAACAATCAATTAAAATAAAATAAGTATTACTACTTTCGTGTTTGTGTGTTCTAATAAGTATTACTGTTTTCTAAAAAAAATTAAAATAAAATAAATAAACAAAGCTTTAATAGTTATAATTGTAGTTATAACTATAAGAAAAAATAATAATAGCATTTTAGTAATTATTTAGGTCGGACAACCAAAATTATCATATATCCCAGCTTAGAATAGCAGCACATAACATAATTATACTTTTATTAGTCATGAATTCATTTTAGATAAGCATGAATTTCGTATTTTTTATATTGATTTTCTTATTTGATGAGTAATCATAAAATTCCTATAGAAAGCGAGAGGTCTTGGCCAATTAAAAACTAAGGACGCCATTTATTCAAATAAACCAATTAATTTATATTTCACCAGTATATAAAAAAATAAATGCAAATTGTAACAGTAGTGGCCAATAGATAAATCAAGTGGTTAAACTCAGAGGAACGTCTTTTCTAAAGTTTTCTATACGCACAAAACATAGTGACTTATCATCATTTTACATTGACCAAATAACTTTATGAAATAGAAATAGTAATTAAAGTGCGGCTATTTGAAATTTAAGTTCACTGCATCATATATATAATTCTTAATTATTCTTATCTTTTCAAGTACTAGATTAATCATTTGTGAAGGAAAATGGAATAAGTGATGAGCACCACTATGGGAATTTGCTCAATCAAAATCTTCTAGAGAAAAATTAGGTACAAGGGTATGGACCAGACGCACTCTGCTCTAAACTAAAGTGAAGTACGAATTGCAAGTCCAATAAATTAAAAAAGTAGGAATTGCAAGCTTCCAAGTTCCAAACCTTCCTCTTTTTTTTTTTTTTTTTTGATTAACTTTGAACTTTCCTTTTGATCCACACAAGGACTTCCTAAAGTACAAAGAAAGTAATTATAAACTAATTTAAAACAAAAAAAGGGATAGATTGTTAAAAGGTTTTTACCTAAAAACTTATAAGTTCTCATATATTATGTGAATTGGTACAAATAATTATAAATTACAAGCCAAGGTAAATCTCCAAATTCTACCGAACCAAAAAATAAATAAATACATCATGTAGAATATGAAGGTTTATTATCGTATTTGCAATTGAAGTTACACATTTATTCTCATTATTTTGAACGAATAAGTAATTAAGTAAAAGTAGTCCCTTTTTTTTTTTCTTTCCCTGCATTAAGATAGGAGAGAGGGTCATATATTGAACCTTCCCGTCCGGGAGACCTAAGAGGTGCCAACCGACTCAAGGATCATTGGTACTAAAAGCTCTAATTAGGAAATTAGAATTGAGCAAAATTATCACTTTCAAAAGTGTGATTTTCCTTACCAAGAGTCATGTGATTCAATTGGCACCTCTTGGAAAAACGAAACATCCATGATTCAAATATCTCACTCCCACCTATCAATGCATAATTAAAAAGAAAAAGAAAAAAAAAAGTTTGTTTTGCCTTTTTCACCTTTGCTCTAGTTTATCAATCAAAAAATCTCTTCCAATACCAATGCTGCCTCCAAACTTTATCTGTCATTTCTTCAATCGGGACATTCTTGGTCTCAGGAAGTATGAAAAACGCGAAGAGTCCCATGATAAACACCCAAGCGGAGAAGAACAGGAAGATGCCATACTTGAGATGGCACAGCATTGAGAGGAAAGCCTGTGCTATAACAAAAGTGAAGAGCATGTTGATACACACAGTCACACTCTGCCCAATAGAACGAGTCTCTAGTGGGAATGTCTCACTAGGAATCAACCATCCTAGAGGTCCCCAAGACCACGCAAAAGATGAAACAAAAGTGCAAACCATAACTACCACTAGGATTGCAAACCCTTTTGAGAGGTCGCTAGTGTTCTCCTTCAGCTTAAATCCTAGGACGATTGCTATCACCACTTGAGAAAGGAACATTTGGACACAAGCTTCAAGTAAGAGCATTCGACGACCAATTTTGTCCACTGAGTAGATGGATACCAAGGTAGAGAGGACATTAACAGCTCCTGTTATCACAGCTGAGTATAGGGATGCATCACCACCAAATCCAAGAGTTCTGAATAGCACTGGAGCATAAAACATGATTGCATTGATGCCAGTGAATTGCTGGAAGATCTGTTGCAAACACACAAAGAAAAGAAAACATTAATTTACAATATTGGAATGTCATATAAATGTTTATGTACCAAGAGATTGAATTGAGAAATTTGTATAATATATACTAGTCTCATGCATGCCTTATGAAAGAGTTCTGATACTTTTAAGTAGTTTGATCAATTTGGATAAAATATAGGGTATGTTAGAGATTTTTTTTTTCAATTTAACTATACTTCCAACTCTTCAAATCATATTATGTTATGCCAATTTGTCTTACAATCATATCTGTGAAAATACTTTTATGTGCTTAATGTATGTTTTTGGGAAAATCACTTTGAACTAAACAGTAAGGGAGATATATATATTCAGATTAAATTGTGAGAAGAACACTGACTGACCTGCAACCAAATTGCTATGACAAGTGGTGGACGATACTTCCTCAACAAAATATCTTTGACTGGTGCCTTCACTGCTTTGGCCACACGACTTGCTTCAACAAGCTCCAAGTACTCTGGTTCGACATTTTCGATGCCACGGATCCTCCTAAGCACAGATTTTCCTTCATCCAAGTGACCACGCTCAATCAGACTATTAGGAGAGTCAGTCACAATGAGAGACCCTATGGTCAGCAGAGATGCTGGAATGCCACCCAGACCAAAAGATAGCCTCCAACCCCATCCCCCTGTGATCCTGTTATTGCACAAAAACATTAATTCTATCTCAAAAGATAAAGATTATCTTTTAAAGAAGTTAAGAGCATCCACAGCAGTGGAGCTAAAAATTTAGCTTTTTAGCTCCACCAAAAGTTACTTTATCTATTTTACTTATACACATGCTGCAGCAGTGGATCTATTTTAGCTCTCAACACAATAAAATAATATATCCTCTACAATAAAATAATATATCTCACTACCTAAAAAACATCCACAACACCAACCACAACCACCTCTACCATTAGCCACAGCCACAACCACAGCCACAGCCACAACCACCATCCACAATCACCACTCTACTTTGGCAACCACAACACGACATAGAAAAAAAAAAAACAAAAACAAAACCACAATCACAACCCCATCACCACCAGCCATGACAACCACAACCACAACCCATTGCCACTGCCACAACCATAACCACAACCACAACCACAACCATAACCATAAACCACAAAACTCATAGCCAAATTCCACAAAACCCACTGCCAAAGCCAAAATCATCCACCACCGCCACAACCAAAATCCACAAACCCACTGTCAAAATCATCCACCACCACAACCACCAAACCCATATGAAAATACATAAAAATAAATAAATAAATAATAAAAAAAACACTCAATCACAGCAAAGAGAATAGAGAGATGGGCGGCAGCGGTGGCTTGCGACTCGGGGAGGACAGTGTCGTCGTGGGTCTGATCGGCGGAAGAGAAGTGGGCGGAGGCGTGGGTCGGAGACGTGGATCGGCGGCTTGGGGCTTGGGTCGGCTTGGGCCAGTGACGTTGAGGCCGGTGGAGGCATGGGTCGAAGAGCACGGAGTGACTAAGAGAGAGAAAGTGACTGAGAGAGAGAGAGGCGAGAGTGACTGAGAGTGAGAGGAATTTTTCTTATTTTAATCACCGGCCAAATAAAATAAATTTTTTTTTTTAACTCTTATGAACAGTACACATCTATAGATAAATATGCATTGTCGCTGAGAAGCAAAAAATTTTGCTTATAGCTCCACTGCTGTACTCTTCTTTTGTGATCAGTGGTGCTAAAAAATAGCAATATAACTATTTAGCACCACTGTTGTGAGTGCTCTAACAAGAATGGTGATATTACAGTTCATACAAATTTTACAATGTAGGGCCTACAAACTATGTGTTTTCTTTTAAAATACAAACAAAAAGCAGAAAGAAAATTTTATAGTAATGAATATGATTCACGTCACATGAATCATATATAATAAATATAATTATGAATTTTTTCTATTATATTTAATAAGGTATCACATCAATTTATAAAGTATATATTATTAAATTTATTGTAACTTTAGCATTATTCAAATAAAAGGTTATTTATAAACTTTATTTGTTTTTTTTTTTTTTTTTTGATGAACATAAACTTTATTTGTTATGTAGTTAATTTAGTACAAACCATATCCATTGTTATGTTAATTTGTAACAAAGAGTGATGCCATAGGTCTAGAGAAAATACAAATTTTACTATAAAAACCTTACAAACCAATGTATTGCCGATTTTTTTTTTTTATATTAAAAATAATAATGGACATTCATTTATTATATTATTAAAAATGGCACCAATCACATTTTTTTATATTAGCATTCAAAATATTTAGTAGTAATTTTGATAATAATTTAGTATTTTCCAATAAGAAAACTAATCAATTAACAGTACCATAGATAATTAAGGTTTGCAAAAAGAATAGAAGAAATAGAGGACTTACTTGGCAGTGCCATAGTTGATGAGATTTGCAAAAAGAATGCCAATGGTGACATTGAGCTGGAACAATATGTTAAGAGCTCCTCGAATTCTAGTTGGTGCAATCTCCGAAAGGAAGACTGGCACAGCCTGTTATGTAATTGATATTTCAAATGATCAAACAAGAAAGAAGCTAAGAAGAAGAAGAAGAAAAAAGATTTCTATGATTATGACCTTTTGGTTTATGGGGGGTGAAAATTTAAAATACCTGATTAGCAAAACCAACACCACAACCAAGAAGGAGCCTTCCAATAATGAGCATGACAAGGTTTACTGCTGCTGCATTTAGGACAGTTCCAACTAAGAAGAAAACCCCAGCGATCAACATGGTTAGCCTTCGGCCTAGCCTTCTGGTCGTGACGGACGCGAGGAAAGTCGCTATTAAAGCAGCGATGTAAAGAGATGAAGTGAACCATTGAAGGCCTTGATTATCGTATTTGCAGTAGTTGCTTTCGAGTCCAGTTTGCTGGGTCCTTCTGTATACCACAGGGAAGAACTTTTCCAAGAAAGATGGCATCGAAGTAACACCGCCTGCATGCATAAAAACAATTCAGACAACGGTAAGAGGTTTTGTTATAATGCACTAAATGGTAATGTATTATGCATGCATGAATTTATTTTCTGCTGGCCCAAGTGGAAGGGAATAAAAGATTCAAAATTAGTAACAAATGTTTCATGGTACATAAATAATTTACAAAAAAAAAATGTTTATAAATTGCTAAATCAAATGATTAAAGGATAAAGTTTAACTACAAAATTAGTTGTAGTTTAAGGTTACAACTTTACTTAATATTATTAATATTATTACATATTTTGGAAATCTAACCGTTAAATTAATTAATTTTTATGCTCTTAATACACATGTCAAATTTTGTGTCAATTAAATATTATTTACAATATGATCAACAGAGAATCCATAAAAATGAAAGATCGAGTGAATTAAACATGTACCTGAAATACCAACATCAAAACCAAACATTAGGCCTCCGGTGGAAGCTAGAATACATGAGATGATAACTAGAGGCGTAATCTTTGCCTCAAATGTGGTGGCGCTAGCCGCGGGTGCAAACCCTCCTGCCATGATCAACAATTAATCAAAGGCAAGCCAACAGGCAAAAGCCCTTAACAATCTTCCAATGGCAAGAGGTTGGAGACAAGCACCACCACAGCCAAGTCGAAGATTTGGCAGAAGGAAAGCCTAAAATGACTTTTCAACGTTAATGATTTTATCTATGGGCGGTTTTATAGTGACAATGAGGAACGAGTTCCCTAAAGTCTGTACATAATCCAACTTTAGGTGCTCCGGCTCCTACAAAAAATGCAGTTCTCTAAAGTTGGATTAGTCTATATAGTATATACATTCTGATCCTTACAGCTGTATACAAATCATACCAAGAAAAAAATAAAAAAATATATATATATATATATATGCAACCTAGGAAACAGAGTTTTTTTTTTTTTTTTGGAAGGAAAATCGCAATAGAATATATTTGTATTCTACTTTATACTCTATTAATGAAAAGTATGTCATATTTCTTATTTGTTTCTAGTTTAAACTATGATAATTTTATTAGGAAAGTAAAAATAATGCATGATAAGTTATATATGATTGGAGGAGTAAAAAGTAGAAAAAAAAAATATGACGGAGGTTTTATATTCCTATATTACAGTAGTTTACAGGTACAAAAAAAGTGCGACTATTAATAGATAGAGATTAAGTGATCGGGCTGTTGTAGCATGTACAACTGCTCTCAATGATAAGAAGGAGAGCAATTGTGTCAAGTGCCTGATCTCAATCTAGTATTAATTATTAGACACTAACCTCTTATATAGCCATGTTTTTAGAGCTTATCTCTCATTCTTATCTGATTTAATCCTTAATTTTTTTTAGATAGTTATAATATGCTGATAAGTCCTCAACTTGAACTTTTTTCTTTTTAAACCCCCACATACTTTATGCATGAAGATGTGTCAATTAAGTTATAAGACTTTTGACAAAACCTTCAATTTAACTATTAAAATTAATGTGAAATAAACTTGGAGAAAGGGCACTAGGGTCATGGTTTTTCGGTTTGATTTTAATTTACTTGATTTACTTTCGGTAAAAATTACAAGTTTTTTGTCTTTAAAATTGTATAAAAGATGAGTTTTTAGATTGAATATAAAATAGTATCAAATTGGCACAGAACATGGTATGCATGTAAAAAATATAGAAAACATGTAATCTAACGGTAGTAATTAAAAATAATAATAATCCGATAAAAAGTTATTAGGTGGTGTTATCTTCTCTCTCTCTCTCTCAAATGATTACTTTATTTTAGAAGATTAAAAAAAAAAAAAAAGTAACTAACTAACTAATTGCTAAACACTCTCACACACTTTAATTACACTCTCTCACCAAGCTCAAAAGAAATTATTAGATATGCTAGATGGACATAATAATATGCTTCTTTTTAAGTGGAAATGTATGCTTTCATCAAAACCGTACCATTTTTAACGAAGTTGTATTAAAGAGTTTAAGCCTTTAAGAAGATTTATTTAGTAGATCCTTGAACACCATCATATTATATTATTAGTCACTAACCTGTAAAATGTATAGAAAAGTTATCAAAATTATTTATATATAATACATATTTGATTAATAACTAAAAGGTCAAATATTAAATTTGTAGAAAATACTTTTTATAATTTAATTATAATTTATTTAGAGAAGATAAAACCTAATTTGGTCAAAATTTGTTTAGTATTGAGTTGATTTATCCAAACGCAAAATATAGGGAATTTTTTATTAGTTCAAACTAACATTTTTAGCACTAATTGTAACTTTGAAAACTAAATTAAGAATATAAATATTATAAAATGATGATTTTGAAAATGTGAGCTTTCAAAAACTTACATGGAAACATTAAAAGAGGTCAACAAAATTCCAAACAAGTGTATCCTAATAAAACAAAGGGTCCGGTTAATAGATGCCCTTAATTAGGGTATTTGTTAATGGACTCTTTTAGGAAAAAATTTATACCACTTTTATGGAAAATATAAAAAAATTTCAAAAAAATTAGTTACATTTTTTTTCCCCATAAAAAGTTTCTAAAATATTTGTTAAACTAATACCTTAAGGAATCCATTAACTTTTTTCCTAAAACAAATATTGGGAGATTAATAACTAAGTTCCCAACTTGCTCCTCTCACATCCCCACTTCCAATGGCCACTAATTATAAGGGGGGAAAATCTCACTCTTCTGAGAAATTAGTCTTTTTATTGGCTACCAATTGCGTACACATTTGGCTCGCTTAGGAAAATTGAGTTTTTTTTTTTTTTTTTTCAATTTGCATTTCTGATTTTCCCATAGCCCCTTTAATTTTGAGATAAATGGTAAAGATTGAATCTCCGAAATCATGACTGGTAAGGCTTACAAGCACTTTTAAAAAAAATCAATAAATAGGGGAAAGCACCATAGAACAGAAGATGGAAATTTCAAATTTCTACCCATCAAAATATTACTTTTTTTCATAATAATCATCAATTCTAATTTTACCATCCATAAAAGTCATCCATTATAAAACACTCTTTATAAAGAGTCTGAATTTGGTAAGAATGGGGTATAAACCCATGTTTTACACCATCTAATAAGTGATTGCCACATCAATACTTTACTTAAACTTTAATACATCCTACCCCACCTAATTATATCTCAATAAATTCTCAATTTGGTTAAATTTATATATGGGTATTAGAATTAATTGGGTATGGGTGTACTTATTCTTAAATATGTGATAAGATGATATAACATATTAGGATTGAAAAGGTAAAACATGAGTTTTACACCACGTCCTTACAAAATTTAATCTTATAAATTAATACCCCCTCTTGAATCACTTAAAGGTACGTTTTTCTAGAAAAATCATAGGTGCGTACTCCCTCGTCTCATATGAATGATGGGTCCCACTAATTCATAGTGGGACCCACCATTCATATGAGACGAGAGAGTACGCACTAATGGTACTCCGAAAGTACACAATAATTTCCTATTTTTCTAACTACAATTGTCACTTTTAGAAAGTTTTCCTTTGAATATTCTCTCAGATCAGATGCCAATTGAACCATTGGAGGGCTTACAAGTTACTACCAATCCCACTGGTTGTTTCTCAACCTAAAAATCGGTCTTTTCTTCCTTGCAAGGCTTGCATAGAGCTCTATTGGTTTCAACAAAAATGTTTTTTTTTTTTTTTTTGGAAAAAAGCTTATTTATTGAAAAATCATTTTCTAGAAAACTATCTTATTTTTCCGTGTTTGGTTGTAACTTTGAAAATGAGATAGAAAACATTTGTAGTGTAGACTTTATTTGTGATAGTTTTATTAAGTATCAAAAACTTACTCTTGTAAAGCGGAAAATATAACGGTCATTTTATAATTTTAGCCATTATTGGCATCACCAAATATATCAACGTAATTTCTAATATATATATTTAACGTAATAAAAGTGTATTAGTAGCGTTAGATAGTGATTGTAATGCCCACATTGCACTGCTGAGTGCTTTGGGCTTTTTTCTATGATTATGGGAGAAGACCTCAAAGGTTACTGTAAAATCAACTCCTACGTAGGATATGGGCTCGCCACAAAGCATTGCAGTCCAAAATGGCCTTTTTTTCATACAGTGGCCCATATAGTGGTTTTTGAATTTTGATTTGACCTCACTTTCTTCATGCAGCCCACTATGGATTTTTTAAATAATAAATAATAAGAAAATTATAAAGAAGTAGTATTATAGTCTTTGCTCATAAAACACTCTGAAAATCTAACGTAACAATGGTGTAGTAAATGGGACTTGGAATATCTAGATTACTACACTCCTTCAAATCTATTAAATCCACCACCCTGGGTGTGTTCTTGAAGAGACAGTCCACTATCAACTTGACCACAAAAACTTGGCAACCCTTCATAAATTTATACAAACTTTCATGGATGATTTTAGTGATCTGCGATGCATTTCTCCTTGTTTTATTACATCCCTCAACTTAAACTATGATGTAATATTTAATACTTTTTACTAGGATATATAGATTAGAAAGGACTAACTTATAACTCAATCTTTGAATCTATATATATATATATATATATTAAGTAACACTATGAATACTAAAAAATATTGATCAAACTATTTTTATTTTATTTACTTATTAATAGGTAGATAGTAGTGGGGGAAGATGTAAGATTCGAACTACAAATATGAGAGATTACAAAAAATGTTATTACCATTAAGCTATCACTTATCTATCACCTCACACATAAATTATTTTAAAAAAAATTAAATGGTAGATTGTGGTGAAGTTATTAGTCCCACATGTGAGGTGGTAGGTGGTAGCAAAATTAAAGAATGTTATGAACCTAGCTTATTGTTTATTTAATGAAATTAGGGGCAAGCTTTTCTTTCTTTCTTATTTTGCTAAACCAAGGGCAAGCATTTAAATTAGATTATTATAGTATTTTATTATCATTGAATATGCAAAATGCTAAATTACTACCAACTTTACTAAAAAAAATGTTGATAAATATTATTAGTGCCACAAGAACAGGTGAACAACACAATAAATTATTTTTATTTTTATTTTTATATTTTAAACTTAAAGATCATTTAGTAAAATTTATAATATTATTAACATCAATTGATTGAGTTTTTCCAATTAGCTTGAATTTACAAACAATAAAACTAGGTTCTTTAATGTGTCATATAAGTAACCCAGCTTTTCAACTCAAGTCGTGCAATAGTTTGTACAATACTACAATGTAATAAAACCTTAGCAACGTTGGAGGTAAAAAGTATATTGAAAACTTACAACACCCCCTGCCCCCTACCCCCTACCCCGTCTTTTTTATGAATCAAGCAAGATACTAATTTCACCCGCAAAATAAAAAAAGAAAGCAAGATACTAATTAATTTATGTTCCAACATCAAATAGAAGCTAAGAGTCCTATAGGCTATAGCTCAACTTGTTCGCATTTTCTAATATTTCTAATTGAAATATTCAAGATTCAAATAATTCCAAATAGTAATAATTAAAGAGAATGTTGTTATGACAAGGCAAGTCCTAAATGATGGGAAAAGTCATTTAAATTTGTTTTGCCATGTTAGAGTTATAATTGATTAGTCACATTAAATATATGAAGGGGGAAAAAAACCTACTCCTAATGAGTTTAATATCTTAAAGGACCTAAACTGTCTCAAACAGAATACATTCAATCTAAATTATCTAACAATTTTCATTTTTTCATAAATGATTATAGATTCAGTAAAACTACACACTAGATTCCTCATTTTCATTGAATTTTGACACATTTAATTTATACCTATCAGATAGAAATTATTAAAATTTACCTAGTTGGTAACTTGGGAAATTAGATGGATTTTTAATAGAACTCAACAAACTTAATTAATTTTAAATTCATTTACTTCGCATTGTGTTTAGATTGAGATAAGTAGGGGAAAAAAAAAAGATTTAGGCAAGTAAATCTGTAAGCATCTCTTTTTAATCCTAATCACTTTTAAAAGTTGTTAACTTAGAAAGTGATGCATTTTTCCATAGATCAAAATACACAATATTTAAACTATGACCATATTTATGTTATTATGTATGTTTACAAATATATGTGTTGATAAATATAATTTATTTTCTACATGTGTATATAAATAAATAAAATAAAATGTTTGACCTTTGTAAACCTATTAATATTGTGCCGTATAAACTTTAGATACCTCATAAGAGCATTAGCATTGATGGTGCTAAAAAGTCATATTATTATTTTTAGCACTACCAATACTAAAAAGGATGCTGCAATGGTGAAGGGAAAGCCCAAAAAAAAAGGTTGTTGAGCTATAGTGCACAGCCCAAGATGGCTGTTTACTGTAGTTAAGATGGTAAAAAAACAATATTTTATTACAAGTTATATTATTTTATTATGTTGGTATTAGTGGTTGTTGTTTAATGTAATAAATATATTATTTTATTGTGTTGAATACTAAAATGAAATCACTGATGTTGGATGTTTTGTAAAGTGAGGTGGTAAAATAGATAAAATAGCTTTTTGTGGTGCCAAATTGCTAAAATTTTGGCACCATCTATGTTAATGTTCTAATTTTATATGTCATTATTATAATATATATTTTTAATTAAACTTAAATTATTTTCTACATTTAAACATATTTCTCCTTCATTACTTCCCCTTTATGCATAAGAGCATTCTCATCAAAGGTGTTAAAAATGTTAAATGCTATTTTTTAGCATTTTTAACACCTCAAATCATAAAAACCCATATTTATCAAGGGTGTCAAATCTTAACAATTTTAGCAACTTGCTACAGTGAGGTTTTATTACTAACACCTCACTCTAGCAAGCTGCTACTATTTTTTATTATTTTCTTTCTTTCCTTTTCACATACAATCTCTCTCTCGTGCTCTCCGTCCCCTCTCTCTTTCAATATCCCTTTAAAACCCTAATTTCCTTATGGTGTGTGTGTCTCTCTCTCTCTCTCTCTTAGGCGAGCCCTCCATAGCTCGCCAAAACATGCCTCAATTCTCCAAACCCACATTCTCTCTCCTCCTCATCATCACCGGTGTCATCTCCATCCCCATTGTCCAATCCGAATATGGTTCCACCATCCAATTACCCTCTAAAGACGCCACCGCCGATCTCTGCGCTAACAGCAACAATGAACCCATACCTAGACCCGCATCCTACCCCGTTAAGTGTTTCCAGGCCGACCTGGTATACGGTGTCAACGACGTGACTTACTGGTGTGGTTGTGCCAACGTGCTTTGCGCTGGTGTTAAGGTTGCTAGGTTGGGGTTCTGTGAGGTCAATAATGGTGTTCCTAACCCTTTCTCTGACCAAGCTCTTCTTCTTGTTCATATCGTTTAGCTCATCGTGCTTGGGTTCTTTGTGCTTTTCGAACTTTTCTGATAGCTAAATTGATTGATTTGGTAAGCCATTTTTTTCATTTCTTTTATTCTAGATGAATTGAGAATTTGTGTGTAGAGATTGTCTAATTTCAGTGGATGTGGTTCGTGATTTTGTGATTTGATTGGTGGGCTTCTGGGTCTTTGTTGTGATTTGATTTTAGCTGGGTTTCGGCAGTGGTGCGTGGTTGGAGGTGATGAGCTTGAAAAGTTCTGGCCATGGAGGTTTAGAAGGAAAGCTCAATTTAAGAGGGAGGGCTCGAAGGGATGAGAAGGGTTTTAGGCCGAGAATATGGAGAGCGTGAGACTTAGGGTCGAACCACCGTGGAGTGGTGGCGTTGATGTTCAGAGACGGAGCTTAGTGGTTAGCCATGGAGCACGGGTTTGAGAGCAGAAGATTAGAGAGAGACAGAGGGAGAGAGAGGAAGAATAAAAAATAATAAAGAAAGAATATTTAAATGAAGTGGTAAAAAAATAAAAGTTTTGATGTAGGTTGTATTGTAAAGTGATGTGTTAAATATTATAATGTTGGTTTTTTAGATGCTAAATACTAAAATTTTTACAATCTTTAATGAGAATGCTCTAAGGCTTTAGTATTGTATTATTTTATCTAAAACATATATTAGGATAATATAACCAACTTTAACATAATTGTTATTGTTAGAACAATAATAATATAACCACCACTGTATGTTTCTTTAAAAACCTTCTCTCCTCTCCCCATGTGTGTGTTAAAAATATTTAATATTCTCAACAACAAAAAAAAAAAAAAAATTATTGTTAGAACAATTTTAGAAGTTTAACCTACAGTTTGTGCCTTTGTGGTTACATGGTGTCATGGTTTAAGCTTTTTTTTGGAGGAAGTTTAAGCTATTTTTATATAGTCATTAATTGTTTTTTCATATATTATCTTCTTCTTTTTTTCAAATAAATATTCCGTTTTTTTTTTTCCTTCGAATCCATGCATGTCATAATTCGATAAC
Organism: Quercus aquifolioides; assembly: GCA_019022515.1. Classification (NCBI taxonomy): domain Eukaryota; kingdom Viridiplantae; phylum Streptophyta; class Magnoliopsida; order Fagales; family Fagaceae; genus Quercus; species Quercus aquifolioides. Next base: position 3,373,382 of record CM032334.1, on the reverse strand, counting down.
CTAATACTAATAGGGAAAGAATTCTTTCTAAATTAATTGTTGAATTGCATGCTCTTATTATAGTGTCCAAGTTTGCAAACTTTTTCCATACTAGTAATAGTAAAATAATATTTATTTGGAAGTAAATCGGTGCGCAGATGCTCAGGCAAGATTAGGCAGTTCTAGTGTTGATGCCTTTATTTTGTTTTCAAGTCCACCGTCTATGGTGGATCAACAATGTACCCTTGATAAAGAGGGAACTTCTTGTAACAAACTTATTTAGCTATCCTCATTTACCAAAATAGAAATAATAATAATAATCTTTCTCTTTTTAATTTTTTTCTTGTTGCTTTTACTCGATCACATTATTTTATGATTTCCCGCAAATAAAAGATAATCATTTGCTCTTGTATGAATTTTCCTGCTTAAAATATTGAAGGTAGTATGATGATATCATTTAAAGAGTGTGGCCTCATCATTGCAATATTCAGTTTTTTTCTAATATTCTATAAACTGGCCTACATTATTAAGTTGAGTTTATCTTTAATTTTACGTGCACTTAACCAAATTTACTTGCATATGAAGCTAACTTGACCATTCAATCTTTAATTTTCAAATTTCATATTGAAGTGAAGTTTTCAATCAGTTCATGTCAACTTCAGAAACGTAATGGTTTTCATTTTGTGCATTTCCCCCCCCCCCCCCTTTTTTTTTTGTGTGTGTGTGTGGTTTAATGTGTATATTTTTTGTTCTTATATGTCTTGGTGAAGAAAATGATAAATGATTTCGAAAGACGTTCAGTTAAACCAAACAGCTAGGCATAATTTAGGATTATTATTCACAAGGTCAATTCAATACAGTTGGGTTGCTATCTAAATATTATACAATTTTAAGCCCTAATTGAAGATTTAAATTTATAATAAAATGTAAATCTTTGACTTTTTGTTAATTTCTTCAAATGTTACCACATAAAATTTTAAAAGCTCACATTTTATCATGTTGTTAACTTATTATATATTTTTATTATTTTATAAAGCAACCCAACATTAAACAAATTCTAATTAAATTATGAAAGTTATGTTCTATTAAAAATTGATTTAAATTTTATTTATTAATATTTACTAATTAAACATGTATCATATTTATTTATTTTTTTGTCAAATGTTCCCATGCATTGTACAAATTGGAGACTAATTATATATAAAAAATAAAAAATAAAAAAACTTATAAGCGTAAGAATCAATATTCGTAGCAAAGTATCGCAATGCTTGGGTTTACTTAATCCATATAAGTAAAAAAAAAAAAAAAAATCTTAAATCCCATTTGTTTTTATTTATTTATTTGTTCATAACATAAAAAAAGTGAAAGTTTCAACTAAAAACCAACTAGTATTGAATTAGCAATAATGTAAATATTTTGAATTTAGAAATCCAACTACTTCGGTTATTCATTTGATCTTTTTTCATCTGTCTTAAATTAAATGAATTTCTATCACTAAAATAATATAAATTTTTGTCGTTATAGAAGACAACATTTTTTAGTAGTAGACATTTTTTGGTAGTAATAATAAATAGGTATGAATAGAACAAAAGAGGGGGCTTATATAACTTTGTATAACCTTTTATATACTAAAAACACATATTTTTAATTTGGTTTTCAGAGTTACAAATAATCCTAAAATAACTTATTTTAACCCAATACTAATTAATTAAATATGCATCATATATAATTTCTTATCAAACTTTCTTGTGCATATATTGCACATCCTTAGTGACTAGTATAATATATTAAAACGAAAACTTAATAAATTAGTCAAATTGTATTTTAATTGCATTCTACTTTTGTGTCGTGCATCATTCTACTTGTAATTCAATTGCTATAATTCTATGCTAAGTTTCCTTTTTATTTAAAATTATTTCTAGCCCATTTAAAACTTTTGTTCTTTTTTTGTTGATAATTCAATAATTAAAGGATAAGGGATTTTTTTTAGAAGGTAAAGGATAAGGGATTTGAACACTAAATGTCTCCTTTCGAAACACCATTTAAAATTATTTCAAGCCCATCCAAAACTATTTATTGCTCATATTTAAAGCTCATTTAAAACTACTTCTAACTTATATTCACTATTGAAACTAATCTAAATTTTCTTACCAAATTTATTATTAATTAATGTATAATTTACTGTTAGGACCCAATTTGATCCACGGCCCAAAAGAGATTTGGATAATAGCCCAATGAGCCCACAACAATAGATTTGTTAGAGAGCGGGTTGAATAATGAACGTTCAATGAGCTAAATGTTAATCACAATGGGATAGAGAGCAAAGAAAATGATTAAGACAAACAAGTTTGAAAGGAAAAACACTCTTCGGTCAAACCCGAGAAAGGTATATTTTGATATATATGTGTTTCTTTCTAACTTATACAAATGTTTTAGTTCTTGGCTACCTAGCTCCCCCTTCTCCCTTTCTCTTCCTTTTCCTTTTATACCCAGCCACAGATCATCTTAGTCTTACACTTGAAGGGCTGAGATTGTACTCTTAGGACTCCTGTCTCATCCAAAACATACTAATAAGTTTTACCCTGTAATATTAGTTGTGCCACCACTGTTCATGATAATTTCCTCGTTAATGTGGCTAGAGGAGTGGTTGTTTTGTATTTAATGCGGAGGAGATGACTTCTACACCCTTCTTTTTTCATCCTTCTCGTATTTTGTGCCGAGCCTACTTTCTTTCCTTCTTAATTCACATAGCTAGTTCTAGTCTCTGAGGTCCGAGGTGCATCCTCGTCCTCACAATTACAATGAAAAAAATTTAACAAGTTCTAAAATTTTGATTTTTGTTTCAAATTGCCTTCTTCTTTTTTCGAGTAGTGCTACAGACACAAATTATTTTACAATATTTTTACAAACTGTTGATATCGCCAACTTTTTACTGGTTTTCATCTAAACTCACCATTAACATTACTTTTTCATTTATCAATAACTACTCACTGCATTAACAGTTTGTAAACTTTTTTGTAAAAAAGTTTGTATCTCTAGCATTACTTTTTTTTTTTTTTACCTAAAATAATTCAATTAATAATGAATATTTGTAAACTTTACCAAATATTTTTTTTTAAAGGTGACAAAAATTCAGAAACAAACATCTGTTGCAATCACTTTGGTACAAAATATTTTATATATATACTATAATAAATTATCAATTTGTTCCAAATAAAATGTAGTAGTCAAAATTAGATTTATTTTAATTTTTTTTGGGATCAACAAGTCTTTGTAGCAAGTTTTCAATTGCTTTGTTCATGCAAGTTACTTGCAGTTGGTGACATCATAGCATAACAAATTCCAACTTTGAGATTAGCTGGCTTCACAAAACAATTTTCTTTACCATTGTAAAACAAAATTAATATTATAATATTAAAAAAAATATTTCTAAAAATAATAATAAAAGTGAAATGTGACTGTTTGCCACTTGACAGAGAAAGAGGCCAAGGACCCGCCTTTTTAAACTTCAATACAATTTCTTTGAAATTTTATTTTATTTTCAATAAATTTCAATTTCATTCAACAAAGGCAAAGTTGATATCATATGATAACAATTCTGATATCACCGATTTCACACTATACCTTGCACTTTCTCACGTGGGGCCATGCCCACGTGGCATATCACATACCCCATCCCCTGTCTTTGTAATTTGTCAAAATAAAAATAATATATTAATTCCTTTGTCGATAGCTTAGGCTTGGATCTTGTGGACTTTAATACAAAGATAATTGTATTTTTTCTTCCCTTTTTTTAGTAAGCATGAGAGATCTTGTCGTGTGCCACTATCACACAAATTAGTTTTTTTCTTTTTCTTTTTCTTTTTTTATTTAAGGGATAAAATATTGTTAAAATGGCCATGTTAGGTCAAAATAATCCAATTTCCAATAGAATAAACAAACTTACGAAAAAAAAAAAAAACCCTAACATATAATACTTATATTTTAAAAACCCAATAGCTTTAAAGAATTGATTCATGTATTTTAGCAAACGAAATCAACGATAGGTCCCTTTTCTATTGGATACAAAAGATAAAGGGCATGATGAAGAGTAGGAAACTTTGATTATTGTAAAGAAAAGGATTTTAACATTGTGGGGTTAAAAGGAACTGTATGATACTACACGCTTTGTCCCACTTTGTGGACCTTCTTTCTTATACACCATTTCTTTTTCCTCCAAACTCATAAAGATTCCACTCTCAAACAATATTGCAACACAACATTGGTCGATTTGAAGGTTTGGGCCTTCTCAAATTCTCATCCATTAGACCCCCCAAACCAAAAAAAGAAAAAGAAAAAGAAATTTTTTCTGGGTATGGAGGCCATGTGAATTGCTTTCCAACTTCTCAATACTTGGTCATTGTGACTTGTGAGTTCTTTTAACTTTCTCAACATATAAAATAAGGAGTAGCAGCCAAAAAAAACATATAAAATGAATAGAATAGGAGAGAAGAAAAAAAAAAAAAAGGGGAATACTATGTAGTAACTAGTCCTTCTTAGCTGTCTGCAAATATAGATCTAACAATATATATAATAATTATTAACTAAGTAATGGATCTTCTTTTAGATTAGTTTTTTTGGTCCAACAACAATAAAGAAGTATATTAAGTTTGCAACCAAAAAATGGTCTAGGGTTTGGCTGTGATTGTACATTTTAATATACTTTGCTGAGTATACTCACCATAGTTATGGCACATAACGCACCAAGTGACGCACAAGTTGCACAACATTGGTATTCGAAGGATTAAGTATGTGGGATCCAATTAGTTTAAATAATAAAATTTATTATTTTTAAAAAAATGATAAAGTTTCTTGTAGTCAAATAAAAGATTTAGGTTCGAACCCGACTATGGAAAAAATCATTTGATATTTTAACAATAACTACAAATACAAACATTAGGCTTATCAGCAACTACTACTATTATCGAGCTGGTATTTTGGCAAATACTATTCTATTGTTTATTTATAAACTCTCAAACGAAGTGCTAGGATACATTATTATCCATATTATGGTTGAATAACTCTCATCATAAATTTTATTTAAAGAGAAAAAATAAAGAAAAACAAAAAAAAGGTGATATCCTAATTGTATGGATCTTTGATAATCCTAAATCAATACGGATCTTTGCTAATCCTAAATCAATACTGTAATAGATTGATTTGGATCATATAACTTGTTATATATATAGGTAACTATTGTTGTGAATAATCATTTTAGGGTAGCTAAGACAAGCCAAAGAAGGCAATTGGGATTCAAGTTTGAGGCTATTTGGATGAGGCATGCTGACACAGAGGAAGCTATAGAGAAAAAAAAAAATAGTAAATTTGCGAAGGCATTATATCAATTCAGAATGGAATTCGGTTATCTATCATTTTATTATTATTATTTTAATATTTAAATTACTAATTACAAACAGGAAACAATGAATTTAATCGCTTGACTATTATTCTAAGAAATATTGAATTTAATAATTTGATCATTATTCTATAATGTCGTCTCACGTGTGGGTCCGAACTCTCCCTAATAAGTGGAGCCCAACATGTAAAAATTTTAACTATTAAATTTTATTTAAAGAAAAATTAAAAAGGTGATATCCTAATAGTATGGATCTTTGCTAATTTTAAATCAATAATGTAATAGATTGATTTGGATCATATAACTTATTATATATAGGTAACTATTATTGTGAATAATCATTTTAGGATAGCTAAGACAAGCCAAAGAAGGCAACTGGGATTCAAGTTTGAGGTTATGTGGATGAGGCATGCTGGGATAGAGGAAACTGTAGAGAAAAAAAATAGTAAATTTGCAAAGGCATTATGACAATTAACAATGGAATTACCATCTATCATTTAATTATTATTATTATTTTAACATGATAAATTACTAATTGCGGATAGGAAAAAATGAATTTAATTGCTTGACTATTATTCTAGGAAATATTAAATTTAATAATTTGATCATTATTCTATAATTTTGTCTCGCGTGTGGGTCCGAACTCTCCCTAGTAAATGGAGCTCAACATGTGAAAATTTTAACTATTAAACAGTAGATAGGGCAAAGATAAGATTTGAACTTAGAATCATATGCTCCAATACCACAATAAATTATGAAATATTCTAAAAAGTTTAAGTTAATAGAAAACAATGAATTTAATACTTGAATATTATTCTAACATGATCAAACAAGCTTTGAGAAAGTCTAATGTCAACTCAAAATGAAGAAATGATTCACTAAAAAAAGGTTTCTGAGCGAATGGGAGAGAGAGTGACAAACAAATGAAAAGGGAAAGCAAGATGTTGTTAATAATTAAGAATCAACTATACTTCTTCCTAACCTTAGCGTATTGATCATCTGCTAGTTATGGTGGTTAGAGAAGTCATAGTTGATATGAATGCAGAGCTTTTGTAGGAGTTCAGAGATAAAGAGGTTGCTCAGGCTATCGTCCAAATGCAACCCACAAAAATCGAAGGTGCTTGATGATTTGTCTACCATTTTCTATAAACTTTTTAGCATATTGTAGGGTGTGATATTATTGATTGAGAATTATCTTTCTGAACAGAGTACATGACAATCAATTTGTGCAATGTGATCTATAAAACAATTTCAAAATTATGGGCCAATAGTGATAAACTTTTTAAAATGATCTTTGAGACTCAAATTACTTCTATCCCTAAAGACTAATAACAAACAATATTATGGCAGCTTGAGAGGCAGTGAATAATATGAATTGGAAATAAAATGAAAAAGGTAACCATATGAATTTCGAGAGATTTATGAAATGTCTAACAACTATGATATATATTGTTATAACAAATTGAGAACAAAAGATCGAGATTACTCTTATAAGGAGACTTTGCCAAGGTGACCCCCTTTTCTCGTATGAGTTCTTGCTATGTGTAGCGGGGTGCTATACTCTCCTTCAAAGGTCGAGCAAGAGCAAAAAACTCATGATCTCCCTATATGTGAAGGAGGCCCAAGTATATCATTTTTTTTTAGTCAGTGGTTTGGTATTTTGTTGGGTGACAAGAGAAGTCAAAAAATACTATATATGGTTATACGGGGAGGCATTATGTCAAAATACAAACATAGAGAAGCGGAGCATCTATTTTTCAATAAGAATATAGAGAAGGGAACATATGAGCAAATAAGGAATGTGTAAGGAGCACAAGAGATATGCCATCACGAGAAATACCTGGACTTGCCATCCTTAACTAGAAGATCAACAAATAAAGATTAAAGAAAAATTTTGGGTGAATATTTAAAGATGGAAAAAGAAGAAGGTGGTATCTTAGATGACTAGATTAAAAGCAAACTCAAACATTAAATGCTTAAATTACTCCTACCTAAAGGTTGTACTTAGTATTTTAATTTTTTTTATTAAGTGGCAAATTCATGTTTATTATTAAATTAAAAAAGGCGTGGTTGTTGTTTTCGCGATGAGCAATGTTATGTACATAAAATGTTTGCAAATTTTTTTTCAAGAAATTGTTAAGGGCCCAAGTTTTGATTAGAACAACACCACTTTCGTATAGAGTCATGAGGTAATTATTCACAACGTTTTTATTGTGGTACAACTTATTTATTTATTATATTAGATAATTGAAATGATTTTTTTGAAAAGAGTAATGCTACTGTCATAAATTATTTTATAATATGTTTACATACTGGTGATGTGGCCAACTTCTTACTGGTTTTCATTTAGATCTACCATTAATATCATTTTTTCATTTATTAATAACCACTCACCATATCAGTTGTTTGTAAAAAAGTCTGTATTTCTAAAATTACTCTTCTGAAAAAGCATCAACTCAAAAACAAATTGAGGTTAAAAAAAAAAATAGTTTCAAAATATGATACCAAATGGACATAAAAAGCAATCAGAACATGCAACATAAACAATTAAAAACTTTTTTTTATCTCTCTTTCAATTCATATATATATATATATGTGTGTGTGTATTTTGTGAAGAAAATGTGACTAGATTTATTGTTTCAGGGGTCTGCCTGATCAAGTTGGCAATGTTGCATTGCCCTTACCCCCAACAAAAAAGACAGAATTTCTGAACATTTTGAGTTAAAAAACGTTAAAATAAAATTTGAAACATTATTTAATTTAATTAGTGCTCATTTATTTACAATATTATGTCATTAGAAAATTAGTTTTATTTTGATAATCAATATAATAGGTTACCGTAGTATAATAATGTATATTCCTCGAAAAGAAGATGTGTAAATATAAAATTCATTAAACTTAATACTTAAAAATACATACGGATTTCAGAATTGTTTTTACTTCCATTAAAGTAATAATGATACAGATTATTCAGCAAAAAAAAAAAAAAAAAAGTAATAATGATACAGATTGAACTCTATTTACTTTAAAAGTTTTTTTTTTTTTTTTTACTTTTATTTTATATAATAAAAAAAATTAGATAGGACTCTAGACGGCTAAGAGCATCTCCAGCAGATTCATCAAATTTTTGTACTGTTTAGAGAATGAATAGTGATTTTTACCTTTATTTACCAACTTTTTCAAATACATCTTCCAACAGATTCTCTATCTCATTCTCTGTTTGATTTAAATATTATTTTTTCACTTATTATTTATTCTTTTTTTAACAACTACACATCTTTCAACATTTTTTTATACAATACATCATTATTATAATAGAAAAAATGTATTTGAAGAATGAACAGTAGCCCATCAGATTTGATGGGCTACTATTCATAAGCCAAAAAAAAAATGGGTTTAGAGAAGCTGCTGGAGCAGTTTTTTTTGGGTTCCATTCTCCATAATAGCTAATATTTTGCTTTTAGATGCATTGTTGGAGATGCTCTAAAGCTAGAGCTAGAGCTTGGGTATACGGTCATAAAGAAAGCCACGGAGGCAAGCGATGACGTAGCAACTGATTGTACACGTGGCATTTCATTTGCGATTTGCGAGGGAATGAAAAAAACTCATCGCAAGCGACAAAAGGAGGAGAAAAGGATGCATTATGGTGGGTCAACCATTTTTGTGTGGCCCTCGTCTGACGTGGACACACCAGTCTCCCAAAATCTATTACTTTATCGACTAAAAAGATAAAACGACTAGCCCGTGCTAATAATTTATCACCAACCCCACTTTTTTTTTATTTTTCCCTACCTATTTTGTTTAAAAGTTAGTATCAAATTTCAATTTGCCTTGCTATAAATCTTTCAAGTCTTGAAGACAATAGTGTAATAGTGTCATGTTCGGGCAATCCAACATGATGACAACCGAGGTAGTTCATGGTCTGAAAACCCGCATCGCCACTAGACACTTTTAGAGATTAGATTAGGCACTTCAATGCTAGAGGAGACTTCTTCAAAATGCATTTAGACGATCGTGAGGACTATGTTAAGTGGTCTGCAACATTATTCACAAGCTCGATCCTTCCTCTATAATCCATCTTCCACACATGAGAATAGGGTTGAACTTTATGATTACATTTTATTATTAAATTAAAATGTTAATTAGTTTTTGATATAAACAATATTGAAATCTTATATTTGTTATTTGATTATAAATTATTAGTTGAGCAGAACAAGTTAAAGTAATTGTGTTTTTCCCACTTTCTATTTTCTTTTGGAGCCATAAAATTGATAATGGAGGTTATTGGCGGACACGTGAAGCAATAGTATCACCTGTCTCGGTTCTACTTTTTAAATAGCAATGTTAGTTTAGATTTCCCTATCCACAGCAAAAGATATTTACTGGCTTGTGAGGAAGTGGGAAGGGTAGCGAATAAACAAGATACAAGGCGAAGAATAAGCAAGTGACTAATAGACGTGTCCATTCCACAATCTGACACGTAGAGAAAATGACATTGCCACGCTGTACACACTTCAAAAAAGTCAGTGTACCCGAAAAACACACAAAAATGTGAACTCCGCCATAAGCGCGTGGAGTAAAAGCCGGAAAAAATAAAAAGAGACTGTTTACTTGCTTTTTTGGTTACACACTTTCTAAACCAAATTTTTTTTTTTTTTTTTTTTAACTGCGCTGTAAAATTTGACCGAGCGAGTAGGTTTTTTTTATACTATTTTATTTTTATAAAAAAATAAAGAGTAGGGCCAGGACACGTCACCATCCGTTGCCACATATAACGAACGTGACAATAGGCCAACGCGAGGAAATAATTTCTAGATGGGCAGCTAAAAGTGGGACCCACAGTTCTCGGAAGTTCCGTGACCGTGACTCGAGTTCACCCCGCTTAGAGCCCAGTATCAGCCGTTGGATCAGATCAAAAGTACGGCCAAGATCTCTTGGCTCGGTGATCGACACGCCCAAGCCTCGTTAGGTCGGGTGCCAGGTCAGACTTGCTTGTTTGTTGGGAATCTAGCCTCGGGGTTTGTTTAATTGAAAGCCAATCGCCACGTCAGATCAAATCCGACGGTGGATAAAGTTCATTTTACTGGTAATGAGAAGATCTCGTGCACTGTATGGCAATTTGGGGTTACTTTCCAGGTGGGTCCCCCACTTGTCAATTTATAAAATATATATATTTATAAATAAAATAATTCTCAATTTATCGTCACCCTTAATAATAAATTGTAAAATACAAACGTGGAACCCAAATAATGAATTTTGACCGGTTGGAACGATATTTTCTGCGGTCACCTAGATTCCTTGTGATTGTCATGTTGCTTTTACCAAGGTCTCTGCAACCGGTAATATCCGGTCACGACATCATTTATTAATATTTTAAAACCACTGTTAAGGAATATAATAAATAAATTTAAAAAATTTAATACTTGATTATTATATATTGTTATATAGGAGAGTAGTAAACACCAAATCGGTAGTGAAGTAAAACATTAGAAGCTTGCGGGGGAAGAAATAAAGCTGACACGTGGCGGTAAGGTTAAGCGCCTCCCTAGGAACAATGGATTGGACGATCCAGATCTTGCCATGTTGGTTTTAGCCACTTAGAACCGCTGGATATGTCTCCTTTTGAACGGCTCAGATTGGTGCAATTACTGCCTGTTTCAAATCGTGGCCGTCCACTAGGCTTTGGAGTGGGTTTGGCTGAGAGTGAAATAGCGAAATGATGATGAGATGCGAGCACAAAAAGAGGGCACAGAGAGAGAAAGAGAGAGAGAGAGAGAGAGAGAAAGAGAAGAGAAGGCAACGCAGAGTGAGAAGCTCTGAGAGAGAGACAGAGACAGAGACGAAAGCTGAGATCTTTTTTTTTTTTTTTTTTTTTTGTTTCTGCTAATAGAGAGCTTCGTTGAAGATCTTTGAATCTACTGAATCGGTTTTTTATAACCGTTAACAGCGATTTCCGTTGACGGAGAAACCATTTTCCGGCGAATTATGGTCGGTTTCTTGTGATGAGAGACGAGATTAATATTGTAGATATAGCTGATTCGGTAGAAGAACAACGAAGCAAAGATGGATAGGAACAGAGAAGCGAGGAGAGCAACCATGGCGGCGACAAACGGTTTAACTAGACGGAGACATAGAAGTAGTAGTCTCAGAGACTCCCCAGGTTTGTAAATTTCTCTCAGATCTAACAAAGCTTCTCATCGAATCCGCTATTTTTGATAACCTATATTCATTTCCTTTGAATTTTTTTTTCCTCAGAGGAAGATGGTCCGGTAGAGTTACAAGAAACGGCGAGGCTAAGAGATCGAGGAGGTAGCGGAAAGAAAGATCGCGATCGCGATCGGGACCGGGACAGAGACCGAGAGCGTGATCGAGATAGAGATCGATTGAGTCGGAGCAAGAGGAGGCGAGGAGATAGGTTATTGCACGGTAACAATAGAGAAGATGGCGGAGACGAGAGCTCTGAAGAGAGTGTAAATGACGAAGAAGAAGACGAAGACGACGAAGTCGTAATAGGTGGAGGAAACGGCGGTGGTGTAGCCTCTTCTGTTAGAATGCTTCCGCCGAATCCGTCACCTTTATCGTCTTCAACAAACTCGATATCTAATCACCGGAAGAGCTTTCCTCCACCGGCCAAAGTTTTTAGAGCAGCGCCGACGTGGAAAGCTCCCGATGAAATGATTGGCGTGTCGGTGCCCCGAAAAGCTCGCTCTGGTAGAATCCTCAAGAAGAGTCAAAATAGGCCTTATTTTTAGGCTTTTTTATTTTTGGTTGATTTTCTGGATTTTCCGATTCTGATTGTTTGTTTGTTTCAGCGTCAACGAAGAGGTCACATGAAAGTTGGGCTGGTGGAAGTGGAGGCGGAGGAGGAGTTGTTGGTGGAGAGCAAATTCACCGGCAAGCTTCGACATCGCCGGTGAGACACACCGGCCTCGTGTCGATGGCGGCAGCGTCGCCAGCTCCGGCCTCTCCGTCTTCTTCCAATGCCTCGGTTCGGAAGAAGATGGTGAGTCCTGAACTCCTAACGTTCAATCTTTTCTTTCATTCTCTTTTGTTTCTTTGGATTTGTATTTTACTGACGGGGATTTCTGCCGTTGTAGAAGCCCAATGGACCGAAACTGCGGCCGCCGAAATCGACGACGAAGTCGTCATCTTCAGCAGCTCAGGATGAGATCGAGATAGAGATTGCAGAGGTGTTGTACGGAATGTTGAGACAGCCACAAGGACTTTCAAAACAAGATAGCTTTACCAATGATTCCAGAGAAGCCAATAAATCATCCACTGATGCTAAATCCAGAGTCTCTTCGCCGATCTCCAACTCAACCTCAGCACCACCTCACTCTTCTTCTCTTTTACCTCAAAATTCTAGCTCCTCAGTCACTCCTATATCCACCGTTGGTGCGTAGTTTAAGCCTTTTCAGCTCTGTTATTGCATTTCTTATTCATTTGGGTGTGGTTGACTGATAAAAATTGGTGTTTGATTGGAAGCAACGGCGCCGAAGAGGAAAAAGCCAAGACCGGTGAAGTACGATGATGAAAACTCGACGATTTTCACGGGCCGGAACAGTCCCATTTCCGCTACAACTAAGGCAGAGATGGATCAGTCAGCGAAAATGGAAACGTCGGAGAAGAACATGGGATCTGCAGCCGAAAATGGTGGAGTTTCGTACGAATTGGGAAGCTCTCAAGTTGTACAACCACCGTCGTTGGAGGCAGCTCAGCCAGAGTCTTCGTTGATAATTAAGCCAGAGACTAATGTTTTATCGGATTCGAAAGCTTTGACTAACGAATCGGAGAATAAAGATGTTGGTGTGAGTAAAGAGGAGCCTCAGTCGCCCAAGAAGGAAGCTCCTCTAGTCAGATTGGATGACAATCGTGACGATGCGAAAGCGAATAAAGCGTGAGCATCAATAATTATTGTTTTTTTTTTTTCTCTCTCTTTATTTATTTATTTTTTGAAAAGTGTTGGGGCTGATTTATTCGTGGTTTCTATGAAGGAATTCATCTACAACTGAGGTGGAGAGTCACAAAGAAGAAAAGTTCCAGATAGATCTGATGGTGAGGATCTTGTTTTTCCAAGACTGAAATATCAATTTTTTTTTTTTTTTTAAATTAAATTAAAATTAAAATTTTTAATATATTTTTGGGTTGGATGGGTTTTGCAGGCACCTCCTCCGTTAAGATCGTCACCAGAAAGGGATGGTGAGACTGAATTTGTGGCCGTAGATCCTAAGGCTATGGTCACAGATGTTGAAATGGTGAGTGGTGTGGGCCACCCATGCCTGCCTTTCTGTCTCTTTTATGACCTTTGAAAGTTTGCTCAGCGATAATTTAATATATCTTCTGTGCTATTCCCCCCACTTATATCTGCAGGAAATTAAGCCTCAGGTAAAGGAAGATGAAAAGGTTGTGAAAACAATAGGCAAGGAAGAGACAGTCAATGTTGAAAGCGAGAAGCCTAAAATTGTAGCAGTAGAAGAAGCTGAATCACACAAGCCAGTTGTTGCTCCTAAGGAGAGGAACATCGATCTTCAGCTTGACTTGGAAAAGACTGATAGAGATAGCGGCACTGCTAGTGTAAGCGGCAACAGCAAGTCACACTTTAACCATAATGTTCAGAAGCTGCAGCAGCAGCAGTCACAGCACACTCACAATGAAAAAATTGGTAAGTTCAACTTTTTTAGTATTTTTATTTATTTATTTTTGGGTTGGTTTCTTATTGAGAACAACCTGTTTTTTTTTTTTTTTGCCCAATTGGGTTTTTCTTATTTGTGATTTTTATTTTTTATTTTTTAATTTCTCAGCCCAAACGAGCTCTCTACCTCTACCAATGTCTGTACCTGGGTGGCCAGGTGGACTTCCTCCCATGGGGTACGATCGGATTAATTTGTTATGTGTTCCTTGCTCTTTCGGTTATTAGCAGTATATGAGTGCTTTTGATAAAATCTTCTCTGGGGAAATGACACTCTTCTCATCAGCAGATATATGGCACCATTACAAGGAGTTGTATCCATGGATGGGAGCACCGTATCTCCTGCACCTATTCAAGTATGTCATTTTTTGTACTGTTTTCTCCTGCCATGTTAAAATTTGTTATTTGTTGAGAACCAATTTTGTTTTTGGCTAATGAAATTTTCCAACTTGTGCAGCCTCCAAATTTGCTTTTTACGCAACCCAGGCCTAAGAGATGTGCAACGCACTGCTACATTGCTCGGAATATACTGTATCACCAGCAAATTGCGAGAATGAATCCTTTCTGGCCTGCAGCAGCTGGTTCTGCATCCATATATGGGGCGAAGCCCGGAAATCTCAATGTGGTTCCGTCAGCTGAATTGCATGGAAACATTGCCGGTAGAGTGGTGAACCCTACCCAGGACAAGGGTCAGAGTCTTGCTATGTTTCCAGCTCATTCTGGGGGAAAGGATAATAAAGGTTCTCAACCACCCAACATTGTGGATGCTGCACAGAGAAAGCAGATTTTGCTTCAGCAAACAGTGCCCCAAGGAGCACCTAATAATATCATGGTATGATTTCCTTTTTCCAAAATTGTTTTTATTGTGATTTTTCTTCTTGTTTTCTTCGGTGGATGGTTTTTGAATTTTGGGGCTCGTGTATTGAATTTCAGGGTCCTACTTTCATTTTCCCTCTGAGCCAGCAACAAGCAGTTGCAGCTGCTTCTGTCCGATCTGGTTCTGTAAAGCCTCCTGCTGCCGGTAGTGCTGCTTCATCAAGTACATCAAATTCTGCCGCTGTGAGTGCAGCAGCAGCAACGGCGGCAGCAGCAGCAGCTCCAGCAATGAGCTTCAACTACGCAAATATACCTGGGAATGAAACTCCGTATTTGGCAATTTTGCCGAATAGTCCATATCCGTTCCCAATTCCAGGTCATGTTGGTGCGCCAGCTTATAGAGCAACCCATGGTCAGGCAATGCCATTCTTCAATTCCTTCTATCCTTCTCAAATGATCCATCCTTCACAGATTCATCCGCAACAGCAACAGCAACAGCAACCACCTGCCCAATCGCAACAAAGCCAACAACAAGGTCATCAGAATGCAAGTATTTCCAGTGGTTCCTCGTCTTCTCAGAAGCACTTGCAGAATCAGCAGCAGAGGCAACATGGCAATGGAGTTAATGTTAGTAGTGGAAATTTGCAAGGGTTTCCTGCTCCCAAAAACCAGCCTTCACAGTCACTACAGCGGCAGCAGCAACAGCAGAATCAGCAGGTCCCTCATCAGCCACGCCAACTTGAGTCTGAAATGGGTGGGGAAGATAGTCCCTCAACTGCTGATAGCCGTGTTTCTCGGGCCAATATGAGTTTTTATGCCCCTCCCAATTTTGCAATGCCAATACACCCATCTAACTTCGCTGTGATGGCTCCTGCAGCAATGGGTGGTGCCAGTGGCACCAATAATGCTAGTGGTAGTCATAATGAAAAGAAACAACAGCAACAGCAGCAGTCACATCAGCAGGGCTTAAAGGCTGGAGCGGAGCCTCAAGCTTTTGCCATGTCTTTTGCTTCCATTAATGGTACTAATACCGGGCCTAGCATTGACATCTCAACCATTCCACAGAATCATCCTATTCTTCAAAGCCTTCCTGAGGTTGCAAGGCAAAGTTATCAGTATATGGCTGCTGCCCAAGCCGCGCAGCAGAAGAGGAATTACCGTGTTTCTGAAGAAGGGAAAACTGCAGGTGATTCTTCTAATGTTGAAGAAGAAAGAAAAGCCATGCCAGGAAAGGGTCAGTCAATAGTGGGGCAGTCTATTGCTTTCTCCTCTAGGCCAGATTTGACTGATACATCCGTTGCCACAATAACGGGCAATACTGTTGTTGATAGCTCTGCAAGAACTCTTAATCTTGGGTCTGCTACTGCACGGACTTCTGGTTCTGTTATGCCTACTTCCATTAGCAGTGTTACTGCTTCTCAGCAGCTAATGAATCAACGGAATTCACAACAGCAGCAGCAGCAAATGATTCTGATGCAGAAGCAGCAGAATCAAATGAATCAAATTGCGCAGAGTCAAGCAGCAGCAGCAGCAGCTCGGAGCAAAACTCCAGCAACGAGTAATGGTAGTGTTTACTCGGATCACCTTCCTTCATCGTCTTCTATGGGCACAAAGTTTGCTAATGCTCTCTCTTCTTTCCCCCAAAACCTTGTTCAAACCAGCTGCAGCCCAACTCAATCTCCTCAGTGGAAGAATTCTTTAAGGACAACCACTTCCCAAGTTCCTTCTCCGTCTCTGTCCTCTTCAACCTCATCATCCCTTAAAAACCATTCTCAACAGCAAGGTAGGACCCAACAAAGCCATGGGCAGATATCATTTGCGGCTAATCCGAAATCGTCAACAGCACAAGGGCAACAACCTCCCAGTAGCAACCAGTCTCCATCGCCACCCATTATGGTTGGCTCGCCCACAACTTCTATGTCAAAGAGTGCTGGTGGAAGCCCAAGGACAACTGCTTCCACTTCCACTGCTAACAAAGCTGGCCACGCTTCTACATTGTCATCTCAGCAGGGCAAGAACTCACCTTCGGTGCCTAGCCGGAAGTCATCCCCGGTTGGGGGAAGGAATGTTGCATCAATCCTTGGAAATCCCCATATCACCTCTAATTCGAGCACTTCAACTAAATCTCAATTGCCACAACAACAGCAACAGCAGCAGCAGCTGCTGCCTCAGCAGTTATCAAAGCAATCGATCCCGATCCCAACCCAGATGTTCTTCAGTAGTAGTGTTTTGCAACAAGCCCAAGTAGCACAGTCAGCTAATAACACTTCCTCTGCATCAACTGCAAGTGGGTATTTTCATCAAAGAAACCGCCGTGAACAGCAGCATCAGCAGCCAAATGTGTCATCAGGTACATCCTCAACTGGGATGTTGTCGTTGTGCCCTCCAGTCACACTTGCTAACACCAGCACTTATGATCCTGCCAAGGTAGTTGCGGCTAATAGCAACATGAAAGGTGGTATATCCTCACAGATTCTCCAAGTTGGCCCATATGGTGTTGCACAATCCTCTGGGAACCCGCATCAGCTTGTGCCTGCTGGCTTCTCCTACGGTCATGCTGTTCCCACCTCAGTTCAGGTGAAGCCGACAGAGCAGAAACAACCTGCTGGTGAGTGAAAATACCATTTCCCTTGGTGCTTTACATTGCAAATCACCCCCATATGGGGAAAACAAGGAAAAATAAATATGAAAAAAAAGTTCAATGAGGCTAGTTTGTATAAGGAAGCTGTTTCTTGCCTAGAACATGACAGTTTACATACCTTCTGGCAGCCTGAGAAGAAATGCAAGATGCTTACATTCGGGGAATCACGTCGCAGAGAAGGCATTAGGGACTCGAACCCACAATTTTGGGAACTTAGTTGAGCTGAGTGGGATAAATGGTCCTTTGTGGAATGTGTATTCATCTGTATACACTTGTGTTCATACTCTGACTGGGTTCATCATGGATTCTAATTTAAAATTTGATTGATTTTGATGGGGTTGTGGATGGATGGGGGCAATGCAAGGGAAAAGAAGGTGAAAGTTTAGAAAAAAAAAAAATTGATGTTTTGTAGGGGCAAGGGAGTAAAAAAATGGTGTAAAAGGCTGAAGAGGAAGTTCCAAGTCTTCAAAGACCAAACTTCTCTTCTTTTTGGGGGCTGTAATGCAGGTTCTTTGCTTAGGTTTCTCTTTCCCTTTGTTTTGGGTTATTAGTTTTTAAGGAAAGGGCAGTAAAACTGTTATCTTTTTGACATATATATGCAATGGAGGGTATATATGTATATCCAATTTTTTTATTTAAAATTGCGGGTCAATCTTTGTTGCCTTGTGTGGTGATGGTGCTACTATATTATCTTACTAGTCTTTATTGTGCTGATGATGATGCTGATGCTATTTTTTCTTAATATGCGTGCGCGTGTGAGTGAGTGTGTGTCTCTGATAATTTTTATTTTTTGGCTTTTCTTAGTAAATGATCCAATCCTTGTCCATTTGTGAAAAAAAAAAAAAACTGTTAAAGAATGGAAAGAGCTGAGAGATTTGTGAGTTAGTGTTGTGACCTTGGGTGCTCTCTGGCTAGTGATAAAAGAGATGCGCAGAGAAAAAAAGTTGAGGTGGGTGCATAGTAAAGCCTAAGGAATTTCATCATTTTGGACTCTTGCTTGGTTTTATATATGGGAGAGGGTTGGCGTGGGCCATAATTTTTCTCTCTCCCCAGTCCCTACTATTTATAATGTTTATATATTTTGGATATTACGATACTGATTTGCCAAAATAGTTAATACCACGAATGCTTAGCTCTCGCTCTCTCTCTCTCTTTTCAGACTTTGACAAAAAGTAGGTTAGGTTATAGAAAGGGTGCGTCTCTTTTCTTTATTGTCAGTATCTTTACACGTCGCTCATTCCTATTTTGCCCAAACTTTATCTTATCTTATGATTATATGTGTTTCGATATTATTATAATATAATATTATTATGATAATTACTCTATCTATTGATTAGATTTAAATAATATCTACGCTTTTGATTTCACATGATTTTAACATTCAGATTCCAATTTTGCCCCTACCTTCCTTATAGTGTGGTCCCACCCATTTGGGAAGATCAGGCTTTGGGCCCTTTCTTTCTTTCTAAAACACAGAGCAGTTGGGACCTTCCAGAACTCTATTCAAAGTAGGACATGTAGTTTTGAGAGACTTCTGACAACTTTGCCTGTATTGTGAATTTATGTTCTGTGAGGATGACTTTTTAAGCTTTATCCTTGACTACACACGTGTTCCCACCACCTCTTTTTATATTCTTTTCAATTTTTGAAGACAAAAAAAAAAAAAAAAAAAAAAAAGAGCCAACCCTATCCTACCTCACTTAATTTTTAAAAAAAAGCTCCATATTATATATACACAAAGATGGGCCCTACCAACCTTTTTTTTTTTTTTTTTAAATATACTTAAATAAAATGTAATTTGTGAAGTGTTTGCCAATTATTTTATTGTTCAAAAATTTAATGGTGTGGGCCAAATAAACAAAATGGACCCACAGAGAGAGAGAGAGAGAGAGAGGGTGTGATTGTTTTGAAGATCTACCCCATCTCACCCAAAAGAAAGGAAATAGGATGTACCTTACTGCATGTTGAAGTTGCTGGAATAAAGAGGAGGTAAGAATAATTGGACGGTTCCATGTTACAAATCTTTCACTTGATTTCTTTTCTCTCTCTCTTTTGATGATCAGAAAAACAAAAGTATTTTCTTTCTTTTTTTATAAAAGGGACCCCACAAAAGGAATCAATCAACCATGCCGCACTAACCTATATTCAGCAAATTCAAATTTGGAGGATTAGGTTATCACTCACCTAAAGTCAGGTTATCACTTCCCTGCTGTCTCCACAATCAAGGCCCCAGTAGGTCCTTCCATCAATTTTCGACTTTATTTTGTTTTTGGGGGATGAGTACTTTTGAAATACCATAAATTTTACTAATTAAATTATGGATAATTACAGTAAATTCACCTGAGGTTAGGTCCGTTTGCGCTTTGCCTACTTGTGGTTCAAAACTTATCACTTTACCCACCTGTACTTCAATCTGTTACCCCCCGTTACCCACTTCTGTTAAAATCAGAGGTAAAAATGTATTTTATTTTCACTTTTATGTCTCTCTCCTCTAAAAACAAAAAATAACAGAGAAAACTCAAACAAATATGATCAAAGAGGGGTTTTGTAGCTTGGGTTCAAGAACACACTTGCTCTTGGTATAAACAGTATTAAGCCAATCAACCCGAATAAAATTTTGATATTCGTACAAATCTTAAAAAATATTTACAAAAATCCTACACTTGAAAGTGCTGTACTCTAATTTCACAAAAATCCTTTCAATCATTCACAAAAATCATACACGGCTTCGTTCTCTCTCAAATCTCAAACCAAAACCAAAGCAAACCCCTCTTCAAAACTCAGACCCACCACACCTAGCAACACAAACACAGGCCCACTACACCCACAACAAAGAAAATAAGATAGCAAAGAGAGAGAGAGGGGGATCGAAGTCATAGTCGCTGGAGATGGAACCGTCTGAGCCGATGCAGTCACTGGAGATGCAGTCAAAGGGATTTAAAGAACGCTGGGTTGAAGGGTTTGGCGAACAAAATACCTCCATATTTCAATCTAAATGTTCGTACTTTAGGGAAAGGACCTACATGGCTGCCCAAGACCGACACAGATGATCAAAAAGATCTTTTATTTAGATGATTGTTTAATTTCAGCTTAAAAGATCTCAATTGTTTTATTTT
Source organism: Quercus aquifolioides (assembly GCA_019022515.1). Taxonomy (NCBI): domain Eukaryota; kingdom Viridiplantae; phylum Streptophyta; class Magnoliopsida; order Fagales; family Fagaceae; genus Quercus; species Quercus aquifolioides. The sequence continues at coordinate 3,352,746 of CM032334.1, read as the reverse complement.
GGCCTTAAGCCACATGTAGAACGAAGATTGGACAGCATAAGCTCTTCATAGCAGACTGGTCCAAATAACCATGGGTATGGAATAATGGTTTTGATAAGCCCATGGACAGGTGGGTCTCTTCAAGATTTCTTGGTGTTAAAGTTTAGTTTAGGTGCAGGGTGGCTAGAAGCAGATATACTTTTAAGGCTAACGGGATTTTTAAGAAAATAACCACAAAACCCAAACAATATTATTAGTTAGCCAACGTTTCAAACATATTACATTTTTAACAATTCGACTTCAGAGTAATCGATTTCACTGTTCATATTGCCTATTTTTGCGCCACGTAGATAAAGAAATCGAGTCCAGTGGAGTCGTTTCTTATACACAGAAAACGACTTCAAAGAAGTCATCTTCTATACAAAGAAAACGACTTCAGTGAAGTCGATTTCTTTGAATAGAAGTCGACTTCTCTGAAGTCGTTTTCTTTGATATGCCCAGCTCAAACACTTAAAGATTTTCCGTGTTCTTCTCTCCTCCCCAAAATGCGTATGGGTTTCTCGGAGGTTTTTCTTCACAAAACAATTAGAAGGCTCATGTCACACTGTTCTTCTTCCAAGCCCGAGTGTGTTCTTCCTCCACTGCTCGTCGGTGTTGCTAGGGTTCGTCGGGGTTTGGTGAATCGGCGCCTGGGTTCTTCGTTTGCTCGTCGGGGTTTGGTGAATCGGCGCCCCTTCGTTTGCTCGTCGGTGTTCGTCGGTCAGAATCGGCGCCTGGGTTCGTCGGCAAGAAACCCAGGCGCCTGGGTTCGTTCGTTCTTCGTTCTTCATTCGCCTGGGTTCGTTCTTCTTCGTTCGGCAACAAAACTCACGGATCCGCCGAGTCAGGTCCGTCTGACCGAAGTCTTCCAGTTCCACAAACATCGACGACGACTCCATTTCGAGATCAGATCAGATCAGATTTGTCATTCGTGGGTTTGGGTTTCGTTTGGGTTTGGATTTGTCATTCCTGTTTGGGTTTCGTTTTTTTTTTGGATTGATTGGTCGCCTGAGTTTTGGATTTGCAGGTCTGGGTTTCTATACAAAGAAAACGACTTCAGAGAAGTCGTCTTCTTTGTATAGATAACAGCTTCTCTGAAGTCGATTTCTTTACCTACGTGGCGCAAAAACAGGTTATATGAACAGTGAAATCGACTACTCTGAAGTCGAATTGTTAGAAATGCAATATGTTTGAAACGTTGGCTAACTAATAATATTGTTTGGGTTTTGTAGTTATTTTCTTAAAAATCCCAACTTCAAAGTAGCTGGAGGTGCATAAGCCGAGGCATGTAACTTTGAGTAGCTGGAGGTCCATGGAGGTTGAGAGATGAGAGAGAGAGAGAGAGAGAGATGACACGGTTGTTGTTGCATAGAGACACAAAACCCCATATTCCAAGCTCTTTAGAAAAAATTCAAACCCTAACTTTTTGATTCATGTTATGTTGTATTTTGGTTGTAAAAGTTATTTTCTAACGGAAAAGCCAAAGGTGGGTAACGGATGGGTAACGAATTGAAGTGCAAAGTGATAAGTTTTGAACCACGGGTAGGCAAAGCGCAAATGGGTCTAACCTCAGGTGGGTTTACTGTAATTATCCCTTAAATTTATGGTGGGACCCACAACTTATGTAAAAGGGAAAAATACGCATTTATGGTACTCCCGTATTCAATAATTTTTCCATTTTTATATATCTCTGTCATTTTGACATATCAAAACTCATCATAATAGTCATAGCAATTATGATGAAAAAAACTTATCAAAATTTTATTGCAACCTAATTTCAAAGTTAAGATCTAGTATAAATGTATAATAATGAAAATACATGGAAGGTCAAGACACGTACAATGGTAAGATGATTTTTGGGTTTCATTGTTGTTCATGGGATATTTAATAATACACACTATCTTAAACCAATCATTTGTTAGGAGAGAGAAAATGAGTGCAACATGATACCGATACAATATTGAATGCAACATAGCCAATATAAGAATGATGAGATAGAGGAACCGTGAACAAGAAATTTCGAGGAAAATGTTGAAGAAAACTAGTGAAAAAAAAAGTCAAAAACAATGAAATAAAAGTAATTGTGGAAAATTAAAGCTGGCATCAATGGAGGATAGAATGAAATAAAGTTGTTTTAGATTGGTCTAATTCATGTTGAATTGAATGTACTAAAACAGTTTGAGTCACAATAACTAAAAGGAAATGATGACCTTTATAGCGTCAGCAAAAGAAATGAAAACATTTATGAAAAGTTTGAGATGGCATCACTTTGAGAATTAATAAACAGACAATGATAGGAGTAATTATACAGTATTTTGGTAGTAATTTATTCTCCTATAGGATAATAATTTGTTTCTCTAATTGAATTTATAGTAGTATCTGTCATTTATGTGAGAGAAGAGAATATTACTTCTTGAGTATTGAATAATGTTCTCTCAATTAGATAATTTACTCATATGTAAAGAAAAAATAAATTTTAGTAACATAAAATTTATCACAATAACTAAAATGTCATGTTGAAATTAATTTGTCATAAAAGTAGTGTTAATGATACCAAGAGCTTTGTAATTTAACTAGCACTTCGTGGTATTTTAAATTGAGACGTCACCTGTTTAAATCTCCCCTCCCTACTCTCCTAGCTATCGAATTATCAAAAAGAGAAAATGAAAAATTGTCTTAATAGTAATTTTATATGAAATTAATGTTGTATAAATTAAAACTTGTCATCATATTAAATTAGAAAATAAGTTGGGAAAATAATTATATCCCTATCCGTAAAAGAATCTAATCTTTAGAATACATACCACAGTTCAAAAAGGGTAAATAGATTATTAGATGTGGTAGTGGAAAAAGGCAAGACTGACTTATGAGTTATTAGTATTTAGCTTCCCAAAAAGAAAGAAAAGTATAATGTGAACAAGAAAAGGGTAAACGAGAAAAAGGAATATATCATATATGCTATCTTAAAAGAAAATGTCTTTTAGGGAGATAACTTGAGACTATCATTTGTGTTTGGTTGCAATAAATCTGATTTGGCATTTTAATTCTAATATAGTACTTGAAAAACTTTCTTACTTTTTGAATTTTACCTAAAAACAAAATTATTATAAAATGGAAAAATTAAACAAATATCATATATGCCAATTTGAAACAAGAAAAATATATTTTTATTTTATTTTGTTGAAATAGTTAGAGTTTAGTGGCAAGTTGAGCAGAAATAAAATGAAGAAAAAGATGTGGGCAACACTAGCTAGGAAGCATCATTATGATACATGACCTAATTGGAGGGCCCAGGGTTTTTTTTTTAATCTTTAGGTAAGACCAGATCGGTGGCATTGTTCCCGGTGGACATTGTGGTAGATTCATCAATGATGTAATTGGATAAGCAAACAAGAGTGTAAAGCCCTGTCAACAATGATGCAACAATTTTGTGTGAAAAGGAAAGGTTATGTTAGGAACGCAACTGTCAATTGCTGTTTTTGTTTTTGCTTGATTTCTTTTTTTCTTTTTAACCTTTTATTATTACTATTATATTGCTTCAGAAAGGTCAATTCGTTTAAGTAGTAACCAGAGAAACTTTCTAAAATTTATTTGGGTATGTAGGAGGGAAATTACCAATGCAATTAATTTAGTATTTAATGGTAAATTATGTCATCTATATGTAACTTCCAAATTTAAGAGGATGTTTATTATATAACTTAAGAAGATGCTACACAAAGTGGCTCCTTAGAATTTTATTTTTTATTTTTTTATACAAGATAGAATTTTTACTGTAGTCTAATCTAAGTGTATATGTGTGTGAAGCTCCCTCTTGGAGACTTGAACCCTAACTCTTGTCTCTCACACCCCACAAGCACTTATACTTGTGGAATGACCATCGCACCAATGGTGTGCGGTGGTGGCTGCTTAAAATTCTTGAAAGGCCACTGCGTAGTCTTGGTGTAATGGTCACTTCACAACCATTAGTACAAAAATTTTGTGAGATAAGAGAGTACAGGCCGGAGTTCAAGTCTACAAGAAAAGAACTTTACACACATACACTTAGATTAAGTTAAAATAGAATTTCTATTTTAATATTAAAAAAAAAAAAAACTCTTGTTGAAAGAATGCTCAACTCTAACAGGACCCTATATAACATGCTCGAGACTATTTGATTTATTCAACAAGGATTTCTTTAAAAAAAAAAAAAACAGTAGATATATTATTTCAATAGAAAAGTGAGATCCTCACGTATACATTAAGCTATGGAGGGAGGGATGCTTTTAAAGATAGGCTATTACTAGCATGAAATGCAAACGATTTGGCACCTAATCAACCCTCGTCCATCAACCTTCACTTTCCATTGGAAAAGCCTAGGGGGCAATTGTGTGGGGATCATGCTCTGAGAACTATTGTTTAACCTTAATTGGGTTGCCATGCCCACTCATCGACACCTCTACGGTAGAGTTGCCATTTTTGTTCAATTGATGACGAGTCTCATTCTCCACCACCCGACTTGAATGGGTCGAGTTCCAAATTGATTCCAAAACTGACTCAACCTAACTTATGGACACCCCTAAGTAGGTCATGGTCCATAGTTCTATAGGGATATGAAATTTTGACAGTGTCCTTATAATGTCCCTTGTGAATAATAGAGGACTCCCTATGAAAAGGTATGAGGAAACAAAAAAAAACACATTTCATACGCTTAACTCAATTTTCTTCTTCCTCTTCTCAAAATTCATCTCTTGACTTTGTTCTTTGAGTACCTTTGATCAATCTCCTGAGTATAGTGAGTAGGTGTTCTATTTCTTGTGGCAGGTTGTTCATTGGTGTCCAGAGTGACCCCTTGAGAAAGCTGGAAATCAAAATAGCAACTTTCGCAAGAATCCATTTTTTCTTTGACAAGAAAACCTGGTTTTGCATTTCAATTCTACCATACTCAGACCTCGCATGCACTAAGGACCCAGAAAGGTTCATCCACCTTCGTATTCCTTTAGGAGTACCAAATGTTTCTCAAAAGTTTTAAGGACTCCGACAGAGCTCGTACCAATTCATCTCTATTTTGGTATGCAAATAAAAAGAGAATTACCCCTAAAATTCATATATTAAGGTAGGTTTAGATACCGTTTATTGTTGAGAATTGAAAATACTATAGTAAAATAATTTTTAAATATGTTAATAGTATCGTGAGATCCAATTTTAAAATTTAATTTGCTAAAATTCGTCCTTATAGATCTTATAAACAGTATACGGGACCAACCAAAACTACATGGCCTCTGTGTTAAAGTGCCTTTCTTCTCTGTGAATAGCTAGCTTCTCAACCAAAACTCCTAGCTAGTTCTTTAGAGTAGCTGGAGGGTATCCCCACCTTTGTATGGACAAGACAAAAGGTCCTACTGGTTGTCAGATTATTCAACAAATTAATCATACAAAGGCTTAAATCGTTTATTTGTCAGCCAACAAAAATAAAAGAAAAAAAGTTCATTAGTTGCCCATATAATAAAAAAGAATAATGTGAGCACTGAGAATTGTCCTTCAGGTTGGTGAGAGGGTCACTTTCCTCATTAAATTGTCTGAAAACAAAATCCAGTAACATCTTGTCAATATTTTAATACTATAAATGTTATCGCTACAATATTTTTACAGTAATTTAACAACAAAATTTAAGTAATAAATTATTTTTACACTTAACATTATTATAAAAATACTTGGTTTATAATATATTATTATAAAAATATTGTGAACGTATTATTACTCTTTTAATATTGCCATATTGGTTAAAATTAGAAAAACTTTGGATCAGCTTAGAAATTTGATCTTTCTCAAAAAAAAAAAAAAAAAAAAAAAAAAAAGCTAAGAAATTTGAACAGTGATTTGACCAAAACGAAGAGGGAAAAAAAATGTGGATGGTGCTGTTGCTTAAGGGTCCGTTTGGTTGGGAGGATGGAAAAGTGGGAGGATAGAAAATTGTGGAAGGATGGAAAAGTGGGAAGATAGAAAAGATTTAGTTTTCCCTCATTTGTGTTTGGTTGGAAGGGTGGAAAAGTAGAGGGATGAAAAACTTTTTTGTTTGGTTAAGTTAAAAAATGAGAGGATAAAAAATAAAGTTGATATAAATTTACCATTATGTCCTTACTAAATATATAAACAAAAAGTAACACATTTATTATTAAAAAAAAATTGCATGGACACTTTAATTTTATTTATTTATTTATAAAATAATCAAATGCTAAAAGGATATTAAAAAAAAAAACAGATAAAAAAAAAAAAAAATCCAACGTGAACGTACTACTGGGCAAACTTGAAGAGATTTCATCTAGGCAAAAAAAAAAAAAAAAAAAACAACGGAAAGACAAAAGTAGAAAAAGGCAAAAAGTTGGCCATGGATGGAGAAGGACATTTTTGTCCAATACACTCTTCCTCTTTTTCTCCTTCATTTTCTCTCCATTTTGGAGAGATTGAGTTGTGGTGGGCCCAGAGAGAAAACAGCTGGGCCCCACCACTTTTCTCTCCCCCTCCCTCTCTCATCCAAACACCCTTCTCACTCATTTTCTCTCCTATTTTCCACTCTTTTTTTTCCATCCTCCCTAAAATCCACCCATCCAAACATAGTGTAAGTCTTGACAGCACTTCACTAAGTTGAATTCAATTTGAACTAAAATCATTAATCAAAGGGCCCACAAAAAATAATAAATAAATAAAAATAAATCATTGATCAAAGATAGAAAGAGACGCAACCCTCCAACTAATCTCGTTATAATAATAAATAAAATAAAATAAAAAGTTAATGGATTGGCCATGTTTAAAGGAATTAAAGTCCAAATCTGGATATAATTAACAATAGTAATGCACTTTAACTTTGGTGTTTATTTTCGATCTAAATTGGACACGTGGAAAATACTGTTTGGGTTCAAGTCATAAGGTCAATAAAAAAATGTTTCCCAGGTTGTTAAGAATACATTTTTTTATTCTCACTTCCATAGACAAAAGTTCTAATTTCTAATTAAAAAAAATTCTTTACCAGAAAGAAAATGTTTTTAATATATATACTATCATAGTCCACCCAATTCAAACAAACTTTTTCTCAATTCTTTATGGCTGGGCTGGGCTGGGCTTGAAATCCGGACCTAAAGAAACATGTATCGGATCTGCCACAGCCCATTTGCATTTAACCTGGTTCAGTGTCAATAAATAATAATAACATAACAATGATATCTTCTTACAAAAGAATATAAGTCTATATATAATAATATATTAAATAGAAAATCAATTAAATATATTTTTAATTGTATTCTATTTTGATATCAAGCCTTTTAAGATTTTAAAATGCATTCAAAATTTTATGTCAAGGATTATTCTAATTACATTCTAATTTTATTTGAAGTGTCTTTACATGTCAATTCATACATTTAAACTTAATATATATATATATATATATATAAGTTTCTATATATTCCAATTAGAATTTATGAAGTTTCTATATTTTTTTTATGTTTCTATATAATACCTTGAAAGTGTTATCTATTAGGTAGAAAACTTTTATATATTTATAAAATAAAAAAAAAAAATCCTCTTTTCACTGTTAGTATTCTACTAATTGCAGTATGCCATTTTTTTTTTTTTTTTTTGCATTTTAAACCTTAATTACATTGTAAGGGGAAAATAAGAGTTTTTAGACTTGTAGCAAGTTGTGATTAATAGAATATAAATTATAAACTGAAACATTAAGATTGGAACAGATGATTTTTAATAACATAAAAATATGATTATCTTTAATTGTATTTCATGAATTTCAGCATTTGTATTGGGTCATAATCTAATTTATTATAGTTTCTAAAAAAAAAAGTTTATTATAAAATACCTTTGTGCTTATGCATTTTGTCGTGCAGCTTGTTCCCCTGGGATGTGAATCCGGTGATTGCTACCATATTAAACAAAGGAAAAACAAAGAGATAAGAATTGAAAATGATTTAATGCAATGGTGATGGTTCTGTCACCATCCTTAATCCTTGCAAGTGACTATATTATATTTTTGGAAATGGTGCTTTTGCGATACAGATGGAAGTATCATATCTGGGTTTTTTTTTTTTTTTTTGGCTAAGACCATATGACCATATCTGCTAATCTATGATCTATCCCTTTATAAAATCTACATGATGATTTTTTCTTGTATATCATAGAGTAGATATTAAAAATGGACATTTTTGGATAATGATGTTATCAACAAACTTTTGGTTCTTCCTCAATTTCCGAATACTTTTTTTTGTTAGTTAAGTAAATTGCATATTTGCTAGCAACTGTGGACCCAAAAATTAAAAATCCAACTTCACTCATGAAATCCTCCTCAGTTGGTATAGTTAAAGTTCAAAGAGAAACCTCTTTAGGTGCAGGTGGAACATTATAGTCTACTTGTGTGTTTAAGGGGAAGGAGAGAGGAGTAGAAGGAAGGAAATGTGAATAGTTTAATTCACTCTCTTTTGGATTTTTTTTAAAGGGAGGGGGAAAAAGGATTGATGGGATTTGGATGGCATTAAGATATATATATATATATATATATATTTTTTTGATAATTTGATAGTTACAGGAGTGGAGAATTTGAATCATAAATATCTCATTTGAAAACACCAAAAGTGTCAACTAATTGAGTTACAGTTTTGGCTCCCTAAGATAAGTTTTTATTCCCCCAAAGTGGGACAATTTAGAGGAGAAAGATCAACTTGTATTAAAAAAATAAAAAATGTCAATTTTACTATAATGATGTCAATTTATATATGTTTTTTAAAATTGAACAAAAGAGGGGTATAATTTTCAAAATATATAGTGTCTTACAATTTCCTCTCATTGTCAAAAATTCATATCCCATTTTGTCGCTTGACTTATAATGGGACATAGTAGGGTTGTTGAAAAAACAAGTCGATTCTTGTGAACTTAAATTTTTTGTTATAATTATTTTATGGATTTTTGTTCAAGGAAAATCTAGTTCCAACTTTATCTTTGTTAAATTGGTTGCTTTTGCTATTTTGTCTAATCAATTCCAAAGAAATTCCTAGTTCATGGTTGAAATGGGTTTTCGGGTTTGAGAATTTGAGGGAAAAAGTTTTTGAGGGATTTGAAAAGGTTCAAAAGGGTCCATTTAGTTTGTTGCTTGCCAGTCGCCACTTTTTGTGTGGCCATTATTGCTCGTTTTGTTGGGGTGGGGGGGAACCTTTTGTAAAACAATGAAAAAACAAAGAAATAATTGATGAATAAAGTCTTAGAGGCAAGGCATAACTTGACATTGTCCTTAGACAACATTTCCCCACACAAGTGTTGCTATAACGTTACTATAAATTTGTTTCTAGGATACAACTAAGCCAAGAATTCTACAAGTAGTAAACTTGGAGAATTCTTGCGAATTTATGAAAAAAAATGGTGTGTAACTGATAAAAACTAAATATGAAATCATTATTTGTAGACGATAGGTTATAACGTTTCAAAAGGTACCATAGGTGGGTAACTACATAGAATTTAAGTATAAAGAACCGTTATAAAGTTGTTGCAGAGAAGAAAACCGCACAAAATTCTATGTAGAGACCATTTTTCTTTATCCAATACAAAACTGCCAATTGACACTTTCTTGTAGAAATAAAAGTAAATTTACTCTCAAAGTAAATTCTCTATATTTTCTTTACTTTCCCAATTAAATTTACTCTCATATATTACAATCTACATTGTATATACCTCTCTCTCTCTCTCTCTCTCTGTATATATATATATATATATATATAGCGATTTTGACGAAAATTGGCCACTCTTCATCTAACAAATTGCCACCCATTGAATTCAACCAGTGCGATCTATAATTCGAAAAACAATTGACGATCGAAAATTTGATGCATATCAGTCAACATAAAATATTAAACTTTGAACCCGATTGTGTGCCCGTTTGGTTGGGCGTTTTGAGCCCACTTTTACCAAATATGCGCATTTGCAAAATGCTGAGAAGTTATTTGTATTTGGCTCAGCCCAAAACGCAACTTTTTTAAAAAGTTGCGTTTTGAGCCAAGGCAAAAAATAGTCCGGGAACGCGCAACAAATATGCAGCAGCAGAGGTCCATAAACAAAAGGAAATGCGCATTTTTATCCGTTAGCTCTTGCTGTTTACCAAATTACCCTTGCAGATATATACCTTAGTTCTCACGCTTTCCCTTTTATTTCTCTCATCTCTTCTCTGCTCTGCCGTCAAGCCCTGAGCTCTCTCACTCTCACGCTCATCTCTTCTCTGCCCTCTCCGTGGTAAGTCATCTGTGAAACCGGTCTACCACCACAATCAACAAAATCAACAAAACCCATTTCAAACCCAACTCAAAATCAAACCCAAAATCCACAGAAAATCAACTCAAAATTAAACCATTAATTGAAAACCCATAACCCAAACCCAAAATCAAAATCAAATAAAAATACAAACCCAATGTTTCAATCATCTTCATCATCATCATCATCTTCTCTGGAGGAAGTGAAAGAGTGGCTTTCAAATTGTCAAAAAAAAAAAAAAAAAAAAAAAGCTCAGCAGTGGAACAACGTTCTGGAGGAAAAGAGAAAGGGAAAAAGGGGAAAAGAAAAAGGGATGAAGAAAAAAGTGAAAAGTGGAATGTTCTGGAGGGGAAGTGGTAGGGAAAAAGGGAAAAGAAGGAAAAAGAAAAAGAAAAAGAAAAAAGAGAAGGGTACGTGGGTGGAGGAGAAAAAAAGAGGGAAAAAAAAAGAAAAGAAAGAGGAAATGTTATTACAATATTTGTATAATATTTTCACAATAAATTTTAAAAGGTAGGTTATTATTAACTAATATTAGTGAGAAAAAAATAATTTTTTTAGAAAGAGAAAAAAATAATTTTAATAATACGTTAAAATTAAAATCTGTATTAATTTTTATCACAATATTTTTACAATAAATCTTAAATGGTAGGTTATTATTAGCTAATATTGGTGAGAAAAAAATAATTGAAATAGTACGTTCAAATTAAAATTAGTATCAATTATCACAATAATTTCACAATACTTTCATAATAAATCTTAAGTGATAGGTTATTATTAGCTAATATTGATGAGAAAAAAATAATTTTTTTGGAAAAAGAAAAATTGGTTTAAGTATATGAATTAGTTGATTTAAGTATGAAATAAACTCACATCCAAAAAAAAAAAAAAGTATAAAATAAACTCCCTTATATATCCATTGTCATTTTTGATAATTTATCCCTCAAACTACCACTTTTATAAGTGCTAGCCAAACACTCAACTTTTTCAAAAAACACTTTTTAACAACTTTTACCAAACACTTAGCTTTTTGAAAATGCACTTTTTCATTATGCACTTTTTGAAAACTCCACTTTTTCATTATGCACTTTTACAAAAAGCTGAACCAAACTCACCCTGTATTCAAGTTGTGTGAAGAATTGACTCAATTCGAGCATGACCGATTCACGAGTACCGTCAGAACATACAATGAGTGGACACCCACTATTTTGTAAAAGTATTGTACTTGTATGTGTGTGTATATCAAAATAAATAAGTCCCAAAATTTGAGAAAAAGACTTAAAAACATTTATTTTTCTAGCGGACTATGTAATGAAAGGTATGAATAATTATAAAGTCAGTACTTAAAGTGAGATTCCTTATGAATCTTATTAAATTATTGGATTTTTTTTTAAAGGGAGAATATTTGATTGTTATGCTCAAGAAATACTTGATAATTTGAACCAAGAAACTTGAAACTCCAATCCCTTTGAAGAGGGATGGATGGATGGAGTCATTGGACCAACTAAATGATTTAGAATAAACAAATACATTTTATACTATTGGTTTGGAATATAAATTTTTTTTTTTTTTTTAGAGAGAGAGTTTAAACCTATGACGTCTACTCCTGATAGCTCTTAATTATCAAACCAAGATACTAATCAGTTTTTGGTATAGGCAGAGATTAAACTCCAAATTTATTTACAACCATAAAAATTTTTACCAGTTGAAGTAACTGGAATCCACATAATATAATCCTTTGGTTTCACATTCAGAGTAAGATTTCAAGCAGGGCTCCAAGTTGGTCGAAGGGATAATTGTATAACTGTAGAATTATCTTTTCGGTAGCTGGCTAGCACTTACAATGAAATCAAAGGAGATTGATTTATGTCAAGAATCAAGATATAAATATAGAAAGGAAAGGGTTAGATGGAGAATCGAGAAAGTCTGAGTTTTGATTGGATTGTTTGAGCGAATATCAATGTCAAAGGCACACCCAATCAACCAATGGGGTAGATTTCAATATTTCATATACCAAACAAACAGTGCATTTCTTTCTTTAAAAATTGAAAAGAAATAGGAAAACAAGTGCCAATAGGAGATAAAATTTTATAAAGGCCATGTACTTTTATAATGTTCGGTCATGATCAAAATATCATGAGTAACATAACATCTGTGAAACTATGCCACATTCCTATTGGATCCAGCATAATTTTTTCTATGATTTTATGATACTGATATCTAATAGCAAGAAACGTTTAACAACTCTTGGTCAAGTAGCAACCTGATCCCTCCATCGTTATTAAGAGTTGGAAAAATAATAAAATTCACTATAAATACAAGGTTAATGGCTATTCCTAAAACCATAAGGGTACGTTTGGTACACTGAATGTAAATTACATTAGAAATAGTAATCTTTATTACTGGGAATAGAAGACATTGTAATAGAATAACTATTACTATTCATAAGTTTGACTGTTACATATGAAAAGCTTGTAAAAAATAATGAATAAGGAAACTTTTTATTTTTGGAAATATATTAATTTTAAAACCTATTATATGCATTAAGGAATAGCTATTACATCCATTTTAAAGAGGAATAGTTATTATTCAATTTAAAGAATAGTTATTCCAATGTAATAACTAATCCATGTAATAAAAATGCAACCAAATGACCGAATTGATATTAGACATGAATAACTATTCCATTGCAGGAGTTATTACAGCGTACCAAACGTATCCTAAATGTTGTGGATTCTCTAGGAATAGCCAAAGTCCTCAAGGAATAGTTTATTTATTTAGTTGTTAACCAATGCGCTAAGAGCACTCGTTAGCATTTCTTTTTAATGAATACAACAAAATTTGAAATCCAAGATATTTGCCCCCATGGTAATTGTTCCTTACTATTACTCTTTTTTTGGTGTACTAATGTAGGTGGAATTTGAACTCAAATTTTTCTAGTTGAACTACAAACTTATTTTATGAAGTTGAATGTAGTGGACATGATTTCCATGTGGCACATAATCGTGATTGTAAATTTTGTACTGGCACTAAACTTTATAGCGACATGACACATTGTTGTAGAAGAAACAATTTTGTACATCAAAATGCACCATATCTTCCTCTCATATGTGATTCTATTTGCAAGACTGATATGTAAATCCCATCTCTGTCAGAGAAATATGCATTAATACATTATTTGAAGAATATCATGTTTTTCTTGCAATGACTAAAAGAGACAAAAAAATTATACTATGTAAAAAAAAAAAAAAAAAAATTATTTGGTAAAATATAAAAATTCATCTATAATGGGTAAAGTATTGATATGACACCTCCATGCAAAATGATGATGTGGCAGCTCTATCATGGTAGACTGGTAGATTGGCCAAGACTAAAAGAGCCTAGTGTAACCGAGCTTATTTTGGCGAGAAAACGATAAAAAAGTCTACTAATTCCTTATATATATAAGTATTTAAAATCCAACCCACTGTCGAGATTTATGAAATCCATCACCATTTTTACATGATATTATTTATAACGGAAAATACATACGTTACGTTTGATTTTGAAACGGAGCAATCTATTTTCCCCAAACAATCATGAAATGAATGTGATTAATGAGGGGAGTTACGAACAATCTTGACTTGAGCTACTTCATGAGAATTCTCCTACGCATCTTTGTTGACTAAAGTATTGAGAGTCCCCCCATTGGCCAACTCCCGATAAGCCTTAGGTCAAACATATAATCAATTACACCATCAACCTATATCTTTAGTTAGAAGTTACTAGCACTCCTTTTCACAATTTTAAAAGAATATATATGTATAAACTTCAAACTAAAATCTATGTGGAAGGGGAAAATTTTTGCAGAGAGAAAAATAGAAAGAGGCACAAGTGAAAGTCACAATCGGTTTGGTGGGGAGCCCAAAAATTGAGACCCAAAACAGTCTGGCTTTGGACCTTCAAAACTTTGATAATCATAGTCGGCCAGGACAGACAAACTGTAACAATGGGTAATTAAAAAAAAAAAAGGTGTGTGGGTGTAGGGCCCAAGTTTTTTGTTTTAACCGTGTCCAGAAGCAGACAACATAAAATAATAAATAATTAAAAAAAAAAGTTTGTTTACTCAAAAACAAGATCATAGCCAGAAATCTTGGGGGAATGTGGGTCCCACCCCTAATATTAGTCAGTTGTTGTGTCAGCCTTTTCAAAATTCCACAAAGTCCTTTTTATATTTACATTAACGAAAACACCAACATGTGTGTTTATGTGCAACGTGTTGTTCACACATCACACACACAGTCCTTCACTCTTTCTTTCTTTCTCACATAGATATAATAAATTTCCCCATCTATTCTGATATAAGGCCCCCATTTATATATACATTCATTATCTGTATCCAATTCAATGTTAGCGCCGCCCCACCATTTAAGGGGTGGGACCCTACTGCTGTTTCTGGGACACTAGTCACTACTTTCTTAGATTTTGCCTCTTGTGTGAGGGGTCCACAGCCACGTTCGTTTTTAGAAGTGAGTTTACTTACCCGTGACAGTTCTGTCAGTTTACCACAACTTGACTGACCGACCATGTTTGGTATAATGGCATGGGCCCATTCCCCGTACTGGGAAGCTCTTAACCTTTTAACTTTGTAACTACCTTCTTCTCTTTCTTTTTTTCTTTTTTCTTTTTTTTTAAGAATTATTTTTGATGTCCACACTCTCATAAAATTAAAACACCAATTCATTTTTAATATATTAATTATTTATTTTAAGAAAAATTTTATAAAAAAATTTGAAAAACTGTTAAAATAATTAATTATTTTTTTCCTTTTTTTTATAAAAAGTAAAACCCTTTTTAATATAGATTAAATTTGAGCTTAAAATATCTTTTTGATGAAATTCAAACTTCAATTCTTTTTTTTTTTAAGCAAACTTCAAATCTCGTATTCTAAAACAAAAGATAGAGGACAAACAACTTTACAGATTGACAGTTTAAGCTAATTGAAACCCAAAGCATCGTCTAAGAATAGTTGTTCTTTGAATGAAAATTAAATAAACCCATACCAAGTATTGTTTCCTAAACTGAATTGAAGACCATTGTAAAATATAATGGAAAAGAATACTATGACTCTAAAATTCAATTGATTTTTAATAAGATCTAGTTAATGTATACTCTTAGGACATATATTAATTATTTTTACATTTTTTAAAAAATTTATAAAAAGTTACCTCAAATTATTTACCAATGTATGTTTTAAAAGTATATATTAATAAAACCCTTTTTAATATAGGTGAAATTCGAGATCTAAATATCTTATTTTAAAATGCATGATGAAATTCGCACTTTAAATCTCTTATCTTAAAACAAAAGATAGAGGACAAACAACTTTATCTTTAACGATTTGAGCTAATTTGAACTCAAATCTCACGTTCAAAACTTCAAAGTCGAAACACAAAATCAGGTCCTTCATTTACGTGATGAAGGACGGTGATGTGATTGGTTATATATGCTTTGTCTTTTCGGATTTTCTTTTTCTCCAAAGGGTGACCCAAGTAATTAATAACATTGCCACATTGGAATGTCACAGGACAGGAGGGGGAAAAGCCCAAGATTACAAATTTCTCACGTTAATATTTGCCTAGCTTTTGCTAAATCACGTTTTTCTTAACCTTTTTAGCTCTTGCTTTATAAAAATAATCTTTACAAGTTAAATGTATCTCGTGCGTTTGGGTACGTGCATTCTCCCCTTTATAGCGTCATAATGTGGTATTGTAGGTTGTGAAAGAGATGTTGCATATATTAGATATATAGAATGATAAACTTCTCTTGTATGAGAGTTGTGTTCGGCCACTCTTGATTCCAGACAAAAAACTAAAAACTTGAGAGTGAAGGAAATGAAACTAAATTCTATTCTAGAAAAGAATCAATGGGGTTTGTCAAAGATATTGTTATATTAGAGAAAAGAAAATAACATAATTATAGAGTGATGGACCCACAGGGGGGCAAAGGGGGCCTGAGCCCCCCTGGCCCAAAGGAAAAAAAGGAAAAAAAAATTTGGGCCCCTCTAGCCCAAAGAATTTTTTTTAATGATTATATATATATATATATATATATATATATATTTTAGAGTTGTGCTTCACTCTTCCAAAAACTTAGAATCCCTCTTTTTTAATTAGCCTAGCTCAACTAGCAACTATTCAACTCAAAAACATAATAAAAACAAAATTTTAAAATAAAAAATAAAAAAATCTCAGTCAGCTTAGTATTCGAGTACTAGCATTAGGTATTCTAAATAGTAAATATTTAGTATTTAGAACATCAAATACCAAAAACACTACGATACAAGACATTTCAAATGCTACATTAAAATAGCAAAAGTAAGTTTGGGTCTGTATATATATATATATTTTTTTTTGCAACAGTTGATGCTCTTAAGAAAGAATACTATTTTGTATTTTGTATTTTGTATTTTGTATATGATTGCATCTTAATGTATTAAGAAATAATGATTTTGTGTATTGATCTTGGTTGATAGTTTGTTAGTATTATATGGATACCTATTTGGATTTTTTTTTCTTCTTCTTCTTATACTTCGGCCTCCCCTATCTTGAAATTCTAGGTCCACCCTTGTTTTAGAAGTATTTTTATTCATACCTCTTTTCTTTTCTTGGGGATGAAACTAAATATACTTGATAACTCATCATCCTCCTTAGGTTAGAGCATTTGTATCAGCTCGTGCAAAAATTTGTCTATTTTAGTATAAGAACTTTTTTTTTTTTTTTTATGTACTCACTTTTCAAAACACCCCATATCAGATTATCTATTTTACAATATAATTCATTAAATTTAAAATATCAATTTTCTTGATTTTTTATACACGACAATCATGATTCATTCCTTTCCTTCAACCTTTAAAAAAAAAAAAAAAACTAAATGCAAAATAAATAGTACCAATGTAAATATATACTATTACAATAGCAAACATTTACTTTTACACAACTTTGCATGACCTAATATAGGTGAATTTTGGACTTAGTTGACTAAAATATGGTCATTTTTTCTATTATACGAGTACTCATGTGAGTGCTCTTAGTTGCAGTAACATGGGGATCAGTTGTTGTCCCCAACCATGAAGGGAATCCATTTCAAGGTTAAGATTTTTTTTTTCTTTTTCATTCTGGATCTAACCGAGTACAAAACTTTTTAGGACGAGTAGCCACACTAAGATATGCAGCCAAGTACATGACTTTAGAGATTGGCAATGTCTTCCATTCGGGATGGTCAGATATTGGGCTTTGGGCCGTCTTGCAAGTCTAATGGGCCACACCCCAACGGGTTGGTTCTAGCCCTCCAAACTTCAAAATTAATTCTTGAGCAGCTAAAATGGAAATATGAGAAACCATTGTAGATAGTGTGAAGGCAAAATTTGCCAAATAATAGATTTTTAGAAAAAATTTTGCAAAAACGCACATGGATGAAACATTTTAGTTAGTTAGACTCTTTTTGCTTTTAAAAAGTGGAAATTGAGTTTAAGAAACTCGAGTTCTGTACAATTAGAACTCGAGTTTCTTAGACTCGAGTTCCACTTTTTTTTTTTTTTTTTTGGTCCATTTCAGACTTAGCGCAAAAGAAAAATGGGTTGGAAGTCGAGTTTCTTAAACTCGATTTTCAAAAACAGTCCAACTAACTAAAATCTTTCATCCGCATGCCATGCACCAAAATTTTTTCTAAAAATCTATTATTTGGCAAATTTTGCCTAGTGTGAAACTTCGGCATATTCTTGAAATTTTTAACATTTTGCTTGAAACTCTGCTGACATATTTAGGCAAAAGTCTAAAATCTTAAACTATACGTGGGTTGGGTTGTACAACCTTTGTAAAGTGTTGCAATGTAGCCATGACTATTGTCGGGGACGTTTTGCCACAAAGGCCGAGATTGTAGCAATGAGCCCAAAACTCCCCTTGGGTTCGTTAAATTCGTTAATTATTTGGAGAGCCAAGCCCAAAATTCGCAATGTGGGGTACACAAAGGCTAATGGTGCTTTGTGGAAAGAGAAAAACAATACAAAAATGAGAACACAAGAGAGTGTAAAATCATATATTCATGAGTCAGAAAATTCAGCCCACAATCACACAGAGGAAGAAATTGATGGAGGTCTTGAGCAAGGGAGAGAGAGTTCCCCTATATCAATATTTTCGCCCCCAGGCCTTCAAATCGTCCATACACTAAGGTAGCTGATTGGGTTCTTGTGTCAAAGTTTTGGGTTTTTTGTAGGGAAAAACGTGTCCCTCCTTATGGGCTGGTGATGCATACTTATATCAAGCTCCAAGGGATGCTTGTGACCAGTTTTTAGGTGGGAGGAAGGCCTTGGACCTTTCAGATGTTATTCCTATGACTTGGTGTATTATGTTTTATGCTTAGGGAAGGGTTTGGTTGCTTTTTGCATGATTATGGAAATAAAGTTGCTTCCTCTTTATAGCTGCTGCCTCTGGTCTCTGTTGGCCTTGGAAGACTACATTTGGGTGGCTGAGTGGGCTAGACTGCCCAGCTTTTTCTTAGAGTCAGCTGCTTGGTGTGGGAAAATGGAGCTGGACTGAAAATTAGGGGCACAGTCACACAGAGCATGGAGTCAAATCTAGGGTGGAAATTTCTGGCATTGGACCTCCTTCATGGGCCTTAGATGCCCCCAGCGTCCATGGCCCACTTCACAGCACGTACAGGCTGGGCCTATGTAAAACGTCCAATGGGAACTAGCCCACACTCGCCAAAACCATTCCTACTCAATTCCCCAACGATTCGCATGGGCTTGGACCATGCAACAGAGCTAAATATATTGACACAAATACATTAGTTTGACCCGCTAAGCAATTGGGCTTAGTCATTCCGTCGGACCATAAAATTTGTCGCGAAAATGACCATTAACATTAGCCCCCCTCCCACGAGTGGCGCTTGCGGCATGCGTGTGAGCTTCACGGAATTTTCGCAAGCTCCGAACACTTAACAAAGCATAGTATGGGCCCACACCTGATGTTAGCACGGCCTATTAAATCTTCGCACTTTGCACAAACTAGTACATTGTCTGCGCTTCTTTTCTTTTCCTAAAATCTCCTTTCCTTGTCTCCTGTTGTTGCTGTGGCTTCTTCATGGATTTTGTCTTATACACATATATGCATATATATATATATATGTGTACATGTCTGACTCCCTCCTTTCTTTTCACACCTTTTCCTTTGCTTTTTAGTCTTCATTTTTCTTATTTTCTTCAAACAACAGGTATGTCAAAGTTGACTCTTTATGACTTTTGTCTTATACACATATATGTTTAAATATATATATATATATATTCACACATATATTTTACTTGTCACTCTCTCTTTTCTTTTCGTGCCCCTTTTTTTTTTTTGTTCCACACCTTTTCCTTGGGTAAAAGGCGTGTCATCCTCAGGCCCACATAAAATAGCTGCTTTCTCACCACTTATTTATACCCACTAAAATCAGGTCCTGAGAAACAGAGACAAACTTCTCAACTCTTTTTTTTTTTTCTTTCGCCGAATGGGTCTCCAGACTTTACTTTGCTGTGTTGTGCACTTTGCCATTTCGTTTGTCATCACCATGGTTGATCAGTGAGGTGAAAAAAGGAAAAGAGAGAAAGAGCACAAGGGATTTTTTTTTTTTTTTTCGAATGGGTCTTCAATCTCCATTTTGCTGTGTTGGACACCTTGCCACTTCCTTTGTTGTCACCATGGCTGATCAGTGAGGTAAGAAGAAAAGCCAAAAAGAGAAAGAGTGCAAGGGAGAGAGTGAAGAAACCAGCTCTTCCCAAGGTCCGTTTTTTTTTGGTCTTGCCTCATCATCCTACCATATGCTCAGAGCCAAATGGGTTCAAAACGGTCGCGTTTTAAGGGTGGCAGCAAGAGTTCAAAGCGGTTACAAACCAAAGATAGTGGTGATTCTTTGCCATCATTTGGTGGGTTGGTGGTTGACGATTCACCGTTGAGACCGCTCTGTGATCCATGGGTCACGACAACTTCGCCTTTCCCCTTTCCTTTGCCGCTCGATCCCGTAACTCCAACTGAGGAAAAAATGGAGGTTGGGTCTGACATTGTGGATTCTGATGAGTTTAATCTTCCACCTCCGAATAGCATGACGGAGCTCCGACTTCGTCGCAAAGAGGTACTTCCCGTCCCTATCATTTTTAGAATGGAATGTGGCCACTCTGTTGATTGGGGCCGTTGGGTTGATAGTGAGTTGCAAGATAGTGAGTTTGTGAATTTATTGAAGCAGTCTCGAATTTATGGTAGTGTATTGGTGTCCCGCGGTCTAAATATGAAAAAAGACATTGCCGGGTTGCGACGTCTGGTCCGTAGGTGGAATTCGGCAACCCATACATTCTTTTTTGCTTGGGGTGAGGCCACTGTAACTTTAGAGGATGTTGAGAAAATTTTATTGTTGCCGTTGGTAGGTTGTAAGCGGCCATGGCCGATTATGTCAGTTGAGGGGAGTGAGGGTATCATTGAACAATTATACATTGGTTATGGTGGCCGTGATGCTCCACCATGTAATAAGCATTCTCAATTTGCTGCATGGGTTTGGTATTTTGAAAACTTTGAGGGAACCCTTGTTTGCTGTGCTGCTTTTGTGGTTTATTGGCTGAGTCGTTATGTGTTAACTGAGTCCCCCTTTGATCATGTAAAAGCATATTTGTTTCCTCTTGCTGTATTGCTGGCTCGTGGTGAATCTCTCTCTGTGGGTGTTATGTGCTTAAGTAACTTGTATAATCATTTGGATGCTCTTCACATTTCCGAAATGGAGGGATCGCCGTATTATGCCGTGGTGACTCATTTGAACTTGGCATTACTACAAGTTTGGGCATGGGAACGTGCTCTTTCTCTCGTAACACATGCTCGTTCCATCACAGCTGTTCGCAAGCACTATCCACCAAGTCCTAAGAACAACCAGCTTGATTTTTTACAAAAATTCTATGAATCTCCTCCCATACTTCTTAAGTGGATAAGAGTTAAGTCTCCCTCACTACCTTAGGTCGAGTTGATGGATAGGGAGGCTGACTTTGTCTGGCGTCCATATGTTAGTATTGCTGATGGTTTTTCATTTGCGTTGTTGGATGAAGATGTTGAATCTGATGTGAATGCATATAGTTCTTTGTTAGCTCATACTTCGCTTTGGTTATTTCCTTGTGGTCCCTCAGGTTCTTGGGCACGGTATAACCCACACAAAGTTAGGCGTCAGTTTGGGTATGATCAGGGTGTGCCGAGTGAGAACCCAGTGGTGCTTGACCATGAGCATTCTGTGACTCCATTCGTTCTGCGAACTAGGCATTCTTGTTTGAATAAGGCGCCTTTGCTAGCATTGCTTCCTAAAAATTCCAGAATTGGGGTTCTTACCCGGAGGGCTTGTCGATATTGGAATGAGATAGCCGTTAGGTTCAATGATTATGCAGCGGCTGGTAGGGATGAATGCATTTTTCCTCCCCCTCCTTCGGCACCAATTAACAGGTTGTGCCACATGAAATTTAGTCGTGGATTGGTCGCATATTTTGCAAAGGAGAAAATAGGTTTTGTGGCTTGGCATGATGGGGTAGCGGCTTAGGTGGCATACGCAGGCGAAGTTCCTGAACCTTGGAAAAAATATGAACCCATGGCTAAAGCTCGCGTCTCTGCTCCTTTGGCACGTGGTGAGTCCTTGAATGCCAAGCCCCCAGCCAAGAGGGAAAGACCAGAAACTTCTGTCGATGCCTTTGCCCTTCCTCCTCTCTTACCTAAAAAAGTCCACTCCTCAATAGTTGCGGGCTCGAGGGTTTTACCCCACACAGTATTGGCGCTTCGCGCCATGAAGGATGATGCTCTCGCACCTTTAAATTGTGCTGTCACAACACGTCCTTTGCCTGAACCTGAGGTTTCTGACAACCAGGTACGTCTATTTCCTTCTCTTTTCTTCATTGTCTCATTTATTTGTGCATATATATATATATATGTATTTTTTGTTTTGGCTATTTTATCATTCATATATATATATATATATACACACGTATGTATGCATGTATATATATATATTTATCTATCACTCCACTGGACTAATATTGCTCCCTTTTTTTTTTTAGGTTCCTTCCTCTCCCGTGGTCTCTGAAGGAAAAGTGGACATCCCAGAATCATTTGAAGATGACCTGTCGGACGATTGTGAGAATGTTGCAGTACCTATTGCTACTGCCTCTCCCTTTATCACTACAGGACAAAGGTCATCAGTGGGCGCCGGCGATGAGATGACAAGTGAAAGCTATAACGAGACAAGTGAAAGTTCTGCTGGAACCACAGTGAGCCTTACAACAAAACTTCCTTTCTGCCCTTTCCCTTCTTTCTTTTTTTAAATAATAACAACTTCATGGCCTCTTACTATGTGACTTTTGGTGCGTAGGGGACTTTGGATGCAAGCAAGGGAGTCGACGCCGTCGGGGAGGCGACCAACATGAAGCTTGTGATCGCGAAAGCCTCAGATTCTCTGGTTGAACCCATGTTCACATGTCTTGATTCCCTAACTCTCATTTCTAATAGGGAGCACATTGAAGCTTTCTTGGGCAGATTCGAACAAGACAGAAATAATGAGCACGAGGCTTCCCATTTCTTCAACTTTGTAGGCCCAAGCATACGTATCCATCGATTCTCAGTCCCTTCAGAAAGTGTTCCATTGTTGGAACATCTGCGAACCAAGCACAATGATTTCATTGGGCAGTTAACAGTCGGTTCAGTTGTCGGGAATCCTTTACTAAGGATCCTGGCGGCGGTGCTTATGGATATGCAAGAGACTCAAGTAAATGCCTTAACTGAAGAACGGTTGTTTGAGTGGAGAGATGCTGTGAGAGACCTACATAAGGCTGGTTTGGATGTTTCCTTTGTTCTCCGCTATCTTCGAGATGTTGCTGCATCGTGGTTTCGGAGAGATGCGAAGATTCGATTGGCATCCATTGTGCATCGGATTTCTGAATTAGAAACAGAGCTTGCGATACTGAAGTCAGAGATGGCTCAGTTGCAAACAAATCCTCCAAATGCCGTTATTTTGGATAACACTGCCATTCACGGCCTACTTTGAATTCCCGCCGTCTCCTTATCACATGCCTCCCCCCCCTTTCTTTTATGACAGATGTATCTTGTAGGGAAAGTGCTTAGACCCTCCTCTTTTTTTTTTGGTTTTGTATTTGGTATGTCGCTTGGATTACCCTATCATGGTTAATGCGACTCCCATTTTGTATCTAAACATATTCAAAATATATTATCAAACGTGTTTTCGCGTTTAGCTTCAAAAAAAGGTTGTTCATGCTTTGTAGGTGTGTATGCATCTATTTTCTAATATTCAAATTAAAGTAGTTTCGTACCTTATTCTCTGCGCAGACTCGCAGATTATATATATATTTTTTTTTTTTGGGCTCGCCATTTAGTGGTTGCCTCTCCTGTATAGTATGCAAGGCCACCATGCCGGCATTTTTGGACTGTATCCATGTGCATTGCAGATCATGCCAGCCTGCCATTGTCTAGGGGGATGGTCTTGTTTTCCTACGTAGTCAAATAGTATAACTACCATCCTTACCTATGGTGGCTATGGCACTAGTTGTATCTTGGCACTCAGTATCTCTATTGCAATAGCAATCAGCCATTGCTTAATATGTGTTAATTTATAGCGTTCGACGCTAGCTTTTGATTCATAAGCCCACTCGCTGTTTTACCAGGTTTCAAGTAAGAACATGCGTCACCGCCCTTCCCTCTTTCTTTTTTTTTTTGTTGGTCCCCTTACTATTTTGTAAGGTGTACCTTTGAGGGGATGTCAGGCTTCCTCTTGCGAATGAGGATTTAGCCGTGTCATTACTTCATTGACTTCCTTACTGTTTTGTAAGGCTTGTCGTCGAAGTGGTGCCCACCTGGCTTCCCTTACCTTATTGAGAGCATAGTAGTCTCGCATGTAGGGGTTTTGCCTTGATGGTGTTTTCATGAGTTCACTTATGAATTCGTAAGGTTTGTTGCTTGAACAAAGTGATTTATGTTCTTTTGAGGCATGATCGCTCACATGTGCGTATATATATATACATACCAGAAAAGGGAAAAAGCGAAACGAGAATGTGATGATGCCATTTTTTTTTTAAAGAAAAGTGGGCATTCTCATTGATTCGTTACACTCATACATCACGTTTCCCACAAGAAAAATGCAAGGTAAAAAACTAAAATGAAAATCACATGGCAGATGACGCCCAACCTCAAAGTGAGTTGGTGTTTTTCACCTTAGAGGAAATAAGATAAAAAAAAAGCGATGCATGATACCTATGTTTCCAAATCAAACCAGCACTTCTTGACTTCACTAAGCGTGATAAAGCTTGAGCCACTTGCCGTTGATGGGGTCCATTATGGCAGACTCGTTCATGCTACAAAGGCGATAATACCTACTTCCATGAGCCTCCTTCACAACATACGGGCCTTCCCAATTTGGTGCAAACTTGGAAGGGCTGCTACTTTTCTTCTCACATAATCTGCTATCCTAAGAATGAGTTGGCCTTCCATGAAGATCCGTTCGGGCAAATTCTGCTCGTACATGCTGCTCATTCGCTGTCGGTAACGCCGTACCTTCTCGCGTGCGATGTCGCGCATTTCATCCATTGTTTCCAAGTCCACCATCCGTGCCTCGGCACACATATTTGCATATGTTTCAAGCTCTTTCCCTTGCAATGTGCGAGCTATTGGCACCATCAACTCCACCGGTGAGATGGTTTCGGTGCCGTATACCAAAGAAAATGGCGAAAAGCCAGTGGCTGTTTTAGTAGAGCTTCTATAGGCCCAAAGTGTGTCGAGAAGATGCGTATTCCAACCTCTAGCATAGTCAAACACCATCTTACTAAGAATTCCCAATAAGACCCTATTGGTTACCTCCGCTTGTCCATTCCCTTGAGGGTAGTAAGGGGTCGACCTTCGATGCTTGATTTTGTAATACTCGGTGATTACTCGAACATCTTTGTTTATGAATGGAGTACCATTGTCGCTCACAATCTTGTATGGAATCCCAAAACGACAGAGGATGTGTTCTTTGATGAAATTGGCCACAGCTGGCCCTATCACTCTCTTGAGCGGAATAGCTTCCACCCACTTCGTAAAATATTCGGTGGCGACAAGGATCCAAATGTAGCCATTTGATGGTGGATGGATGGGGCCGATAAGATCAAGCCCCCAGGTGTGGAAAGGCCATGGTGTTCTCATGTCTTGCAAGCTCATGGGATGGGTATGGATGAGGTTTGCATGCGCTTGACAAGTGTGGCAACATTTAACAAACTCAATGGTGTCCCTCTTCATCGAAGGCCAATAATACCCCACAGATAAGAGTCGTTCGTGAAGTTTCTTTCCTCCTTGATGCTCTCCACACTCTCCACCATGTACTTCTCTCATTACGGCCTGCGATTCTACGAGGCCCAAACATCTCAGCGGCTCACCGTTGTATCCTTTACGAAACAAAATTCCTCCTTCAGCAAAATAGCGCCTGGCTAGCTTCTTGAGGTAATAAGCCTCCTTCCTATCAGTAGGTAGGACTCCTTCCAAGATGAATTCCAGAAATGGTGTTCTCCAATCAGTCGTCTGGAAGATAGCATATGATTCTGCTCTATCGAACACATGTTGGCATGTTGGGCAATGGCTTTGCACTTTGCTTGCTTGGGTCTTCATATTAGGCCAAAAATAACCTAAGCGTTGGAGGCGTCGATAGAGGGGGATTTCGTTCTCGGCGCAGCAGGTCCTCTCATGGACTTCATTCAACCTCTTCGCTACTTCTTCTAAATTTACACACCTTACTAACACTCCTCCAGGTAGCCTCCGATAAAGCTCGCCAGCAACAAGCGCATAGTCTCGGAGCTGTTTGGCATCAATTTCTATTCCCTGTTCCAATAAGGCATCTCTCAAAGGTGCTCGCCAATCTTCAACTCCTGTGGTCCCATTTTTAAACTCCTCTTGCAAGAGTAGTGTGATGGGGATGCTTCTTTTGAGGATGGTAACTTTAGTGCTTTCCCCTTCGAACATGATTTTGGAAGCGTGGCTAAGGCATTGGCATGGCGGTTGTCCGATCTTTGCGTGTGTTCTATGGTAAGCTCGTCAAAGTGATCTTCCAACCTCTGAGCCATTGCTCGATAAGGGGCCAGTGAGGGCTCTTTTAGAGAGAAATCACCCCTCGCTTGACTTACCACAAGATTCGAGTCTCCCCGCATCTTAAGCCTTTTGATTCTCATTTCTCGTGCTATTGCTAGGCCAGTAAGATATGCTTCATATTCCGCCGCATTATTAGAGCAAAGAAAGTCTAACTTGAAAGACATGGATATGACTTTGTTTTCCTCATTAGCTAGGACAATACCGGCTCCCCCGCCGGTGGAAATGGAAGATCCATCAAATGTCATCTCCCACAGACATTTATTCTCCTCTAGGCATGCTACCTCTGCGACTTCTCCAGGCACTTCATCCGTGATTTGTGAGATGTCTTCTCCGGAGAATTGGGCTAGAAGTTCCGCTATTGCCTGACCCTTAACTGCCCTTGGCATGACAGACACTATATCATATTCGGAGAGTTGGAGTAACCACTGTGCCAGCCTACCCGAGAGAACGGGCTTTTGCAAGAGCGTCCTTATCGGATTGGACTTCGTCATTAAGTGCACCGTGTGGGCTAAGAGATAATGTCGCAGTTTTTGCGCCGCATATATCAAGGATAGACAAGTGCGTTCAGCTCTTGGGTAACGCGTTTCTGCGTCTCTAAGGGCTCTACTCACGTAGTATATGGACTGCTCAGTACCATCTTCACCTTCTTGTGCGATTAGAGCCCCAACAGCCTTGTCATTTGAGGCAAGATACAGCCGCAGTGGTACGCTCGGCGTTGGCGACCTAACAGTAGGTAGGCCGGTCATCATCTCTTGCAATTTGCGAAAAGCTAACTGATGTTTATTGCTCCATTGAAACTTCACGCCTTTCTTCAATAATGAGGTAAATGGGGCGATCGCTGCTGCTAAACCTAGTATGAATCTCCGAATATAAGAGAGCTTTCCTATGAAGGACTTCAACTCTTTGACTGATGTTAGGGGTTTCATTGTGACTATGGCTTTCACTTTCAAAGGGTCCACATCGATTCCCTTTTGATGAACAAGGAATCCTAGAAATTTTCCAGCTGTCACCCCAAATGCGCACTTCAAAGGATTCATGCGCAGTTTGTAACAACGACACCTCTCAAAGACTTTCCTGAGGGTTCTCGTATGACTCTCTCTAGTTTTAGACTTTACGACTATATCGTTGACGTAGTCCTCGAGTTCCCAATGCATCATATCGTGGAAGATAGCGGTCATAGCTCTTTGATATGTGGCACCCGCATTCTTAAGCCCAAATGGCATCACGGTGTAGTAGAAATTTCCGATAGGAGTACGGAATGCTGTCTTTGCTGCATCTCTCGGTGCCATTTTGATTTGATTGTATCCACTAAAACCATCCATGAAGGAGAACATCTCATGACCCGCGGCCGAGTCAATAAGCAGGTCCATATTAGGGAGAGGAAACTCGTCCTTTGGACAGACCTTGTTCAGGTCTCGAAAGTCGACACAACATCTTATCTTTCCGTTCTTTTTTTTCACGGGAACTATGTTTGAGAGCCACTGTGGGTGTTCAATAGGCTTGATAAACCCCGCTGCTAACAACTTCTTAACCTCTTGAACAATTTGAGCTTCGACATCGGGATGGAAAGTCCTCCTTGGCTGCACCACTGGTTTAGCCCCCGATTCAATACTAAGAGCATGAGCCACCATTCCGGGATCTAAACCTGGCATTTCTTCGTATTGCCATGCGAACACATCACGATATTCTTTAAGCAAAGACACTAATTCCTTTTTCTCTGGTGGCGTGAGCAAAGGATTGATGGAGATAGGCAGCTCTATATTATGATCCTCGCTCAAATTGATTGTTTCAAGCTCCTCATTGTTTGGCGACAGCTTAGGCGGGGTCAACACTTCCTGCGATACCGCTTCTTTTTTAGTCGGATCAAGTGCTTCCTCTAACAGGCAGCAAGAGGTAAGACAACCCCCCTCTGTCAGTCCGGGGCCCTTTTGCTTGGCGCATACAGGCCCCGCGCGCCTTCACAAGCGATAAACGATGCGCCCATCAGGCAGTTGAGACTTCTCACATCTTGGAGCATCATGGGTCGTCTCTTTTCGCTCCTTGCGTTTCCTCTTCCTTTCGAGGAGATCTCGCAAGTCCACTTCAGACCCTCCTTTAACATCTTCCCAGCTAGGCAGAGGGGTGCCCACGGGCTTCGCAATTGCGTCCCCTCCATTCATGGTCAATTGATCGTAAAAGGCCGCTTCTAGATAGTGAGCCTCTGATTGGTCGAAAGGAGTAGGATTGGCTGGGATGCGAACCGGTTTTCCATTTAAGCGTCCCTTTACGCATTGATGGTAAGTAGACGATATGAGCTTGTGCTTGTGCAGCCATGGCCTCCCTAATAACACATGATAGGACACAAAAGAATCGAGAACATGGAACCTGGTGAGCCCCACAAGTGGTCCAACCTTTAGTACTAACTGAATATGTCCAATGGTATGTTCGCATCCTCCCCCGAATCCGGTAATCTCCATTGGCAATCCTTGTATTTTTTTTTGGGAAATGCCTGCTGCGATAAGAGTACTTAATGGAAGAATATTGAGGGATGAGCCGGTGTCCACAAGGGCTCTCCTCACATGAACTTCATTTATCATTGCTGGGACATATAATGGCCTCTTGTGATCAGGGTATTGGACTTCCATGTCTTCATCAGTAAAGGTGACCGCGTTGGTCGTCTCCAGAAAGGCTCGACTTGCGTGAGCTTCTGCTGTAAAACAATGGGATCCGGATGAAGATGCAATGCCGACTATAGCTTCCGTTGCTGCCGTTCTAGCCTCGGGGGTTAATCCCAATTGGTTGAACAGCGAACGAAACGCGGGACTTCTTTGTAATGTTTTAATAGCGGCTGGAGTAAGTGTGGCGGATATCATGGGATCTTCTTCTTCGTCGCCAGCATGTATGACCACAGCGACTATCCCCTTTCCCCTGTCATGCTGAGGCAAAGGATTCCTTTGTACACCTTGAGTGCCACGTCCTACTTCGAGAGTGCCGTCTGCCAATTTCTCATGAAACATCCTTCGTATGTAGCGACATTCCAAAGTTGGGTGATGAACATATCTGTGGTAGCGACAGAAACGTGAATGTTTCTTGTCTTCCTCGGTCGGCTCTCTATCAATCTTGTACAGTTTTACCACTCCGTCTGCGATCCACTGATTAAGGATGACACCCAATTCCTCCGACGTGCAAGATATGGGTGGATATTCTTCAACTGCCCTGCCTTTCTCGCGCTTCTTGCTAGCGGGCTCATTGGTAGCCACCAAGAGTGCTTGAGGAGCATTCCTCTTATCAGTCTTTGACCGCTCACTCGTTTTCCAAGTTTTCTCGTTCGTCTTCCAAATTCTCTCATTCGTCCTCCATGATGCCGCGGTTTTGCGAGCCTTTTGGAGTAGCGGAGCAAATTGCTTGATCTCCAAATTCTCAAGGTGAATTTTGTACTCAGAAAACATATTATCAATGCAAATTTCAACCAGTTCATGCTCCTCGTACTTCACATGGCATTCGAGGGCTTTATCTTGGAATCGCCGTATGTAATCGAGTAAATCTTCATCGGTCCTTTGCTTAGTGTTGTGCAAACCAATCAACGTAACTTCCTCTTGCTCTTGGTAATACTTCCCGCAAAAGCACTCCACCATGTCCTCCCATGATTCGATCGATCCGGCTGGGATCGTGATGTACCATGAATAAGCCTTGTCAGAAAGCGACTTGGAAAACTCGCGAAGGCATAACTCCGAATCACTAGCGTGTGGGCCCATAGTATCTAGGAACTTGCTTACATGCTCAAGAGCGTTTCCCCGCCGTCCATCATAGAGTGAAAATGTGGGAACTTCATAATTCCTGGGATATGGTTTGTGTAACAGCTCAGATGGGTAAGGAGGTTGGCGGACGAACTGCCTTGGCACTTTGGAGATTTTTGCTTGTTCCCTCTCAATGAGCTTTGCTACGTCAGCAAGTGTGACATATTGAGAATCATTATTAGCATCAGGAGCATCGCTGGCTTTGTCTTGCCTCGTCTTCTCGCTATTGTCTGCCACCTTTTCATTTTGACCTTTTTCAAGCGTGGGCTCCTCTCGTCGTGGATTTTCCTTATCACGAGCCTTGTTGGATTCTTCCATGCGCTGGATAGCTTGAGCAAGGTCATCCTGGTTTCGCTGCATGCCTCGCATCATTTCAAATAGTTCCTTCATTTGCTGGGGGGCTTGTTCAACCTCCTCCTCAAGACGTACTTCCCTCAAAGAGGAAGCATCAGCAGCTGCCCCTTGAGATGGAGCAACGGTGTGGGACGTACGTTGGTTCTTTGACCTGGGAGGCATGGTTTCTCCTTCCTTAGCTGCTTGACTCCCCAGCGGAGTCGCCAAAATGTCGGGGACGTTTTGCCACAAAGGCCGAGATTGTAGCAATGAGCCCAAAACTCCCCTTGGGTTCGTTAAATTCGTTAATTATTTGGAGAGCCAAGCCCAAAATTCGCAATGTGGGGTACACAAAGGCTAATGGTGCTTTGTGGAAAGAGAAAAACAATACAAAAATGAGAACACAAGAGAGTGTAAAATCATATATTCATGAGTCAGAAAATTCAGCCCACAGTCACACAGAGGAAGAAATTGATGGAGGTCTTGAGCAAGGGAGAGAGAGTTCCCCTATATCAATATTTTCGCCCCCAGGCCTTCAAATCGTCCATACACTAAGGTAGCTGATTGGGTTCTTGTGTCAAAGTTTTGGGTTTTTTGTAGGGAAAAACGTGTCCCTCCTTATGGGCTGGTGATGCATACTTATATCAAGCTCCAAGGGATGCTTGTGACCAGTTTTTAGGTGGGAGGAAGGCCTTGGACCTTTCAGATGTTATTCCTATGACTTGGTGTATTATGTTTTATGCTTAGGGAAGGGTTTGGTTGCTTTTTGCATGATTATGGAAATAAAGTTGCTTCCTCTTTATAGCTGCTGCCTCTGGTCTCTGTTGGCCTTGGAAGACTACATTTGGGTGGCTGAGTGGGCTAGACTGCCCAGCTTTTTCTTAGAGTCAGCTGCTTGGTGTGGGAAAATGGAGCTGGACTGAAAATTAGGGGCACAGTCACACAGAGCATGGAGTCAAATCTAGGGTGGAAATTTCTGGCATTGGACCTCCTTCATGGGCCTTAGATGCCCCCAGCGTCCATGGCCCACTTCACAGCACGTACAGGCTGGGCCTATGTAAAACGTCCAATGGGAACTAGCCCACACTCGCCAAAACCATTCCTACTCAATTCCCCAACGATTCGCATGGGCTTGGACCATGCAACAGAGCTAAATATATTGACACAAATACATTAGTTTGACCCGCTAAGCAATTGGGCTTAGTCATTCCGTCGGACCATAAAATTTGTCGCGAAAATGACCATTAACAACTATCAAGAAATCTATGCATTATTTTCTGTCTAGGACACAAAACCTCGGATCCAGCACTAGATGTAGTGCTTCCTGACTAATGCAACCAGTGAACACCCTGAACATTATTTACATGACTAGTGGACATCCATCAACTCATATGAGATATGACTAATTTTTTTTAGATTTCTAATAGATTATTAAAAGTTTAGTTTATTTTAAAACCACCTTCTCATAGTATTTGGTACTAGGTATTTTATTTAATCAGTTACCACCTCTCTCTGTCTGTTGAGATTAGAGTCAAAACATTTCTTGAGAGAATAAATTATTTAAATGAAAGTCATTAGGGGCTTTGATTGTCTGAAGTGACTCAAAACCAATACATGCCAAAAAGGGTTATATTCAAATGATATATATAAGATTCAGACCTTGTGGTTTTATTTCTTTAATATAAATTTATGACAAGGGTATAATACCCTCTACGTTATATTTAAATGAATTTTTTAAAATAGAATAAAATAAAGGTTGTTAATTCTTAGGCCAAAGCCTACCAGAAACTTGATTTTCCATATAAGAAATTAGGAATAGCTGCCCCAGTAGAAGCTTATCTTTTGCATTCACAAAATATTTAATAAGCAAGGCTAAGATCAGTATCAAACCCCAAATCTTTTAGGTCTTTAGCCAGTTTGACACAAACTTCCAAGCACCATGCTGAGTGGACTGTTTCTCATTTTATAATAGTTTACTGGTGGAACTTTTTGTATAATCATATTCATCATATATAAGTAATTCATGCCATTATGTAGCTGATGATTATGTTAATCTAAACATAATTGTGATTCTAAATCTAAAAAGAATATTAAGATATAAACTCATTTCTAGATGCCCATCATGCATCCACTATCAACCTTTTTAGTGGAGAATACTTGACTAAACATGATCTCTAGGATCACTATAAACAATTTTTATTATCAAGGTAACATGATACTTTGACTCACTTACAATGTCCTTCATAATACAAAGATGGAAAATAAAACTATCATCTTATTAAGAATATCAACGGATTCATGACTGCATTTTGATTCCTTACAATAGCATTTTCATACTCTACCATGTCAATAATATACCATTATAAAGGACAAGTTGGTTTCTCATAGCATGTATTCCTCTGAGGGTAGGCTTCATGCTATCACTCCACATGATAATTTGATAGCATAAGATAATTTTCCACAAGAGATAATTGGCTAGTTTGATCCAAAGCAAAAACCATTTTGCGATCTTTCAATGACATTTTCTAGGGTGTTCGTGGTTCTAGGGGAATCAAGATATAATATACATGATGATCACAACACCAGAGAGAGAGAGAGATCATACACTTGAGTTTTTTTTTTCTTGGATTATTTCAAATGTGTTAAAAGCTAAAAGATTAATGAGCTTATAATCTGTTTTCAGTGCAAAAGAATAGCAAGATTCCAGTTTCCGACTTAAACAATAGTTAACAATGGGTTATAAACACCACCCAAAATAATGCTTTCCCCAGCACTAGCGGGGTGTAAATAAACCCGCAATTTCTCCTGCATTCCATTGTGTTAATAATTCTATACAAGCTGGACTACTAATGCAGAAACTTTTGGGTGACATCAATGGTAGCTTTTGCTGAAAATTCCATCACTTGTAAGAGAATACAACTGTTACTTCATTGAGCAGTGTGCTTATGTAGATGATTGCTTTGCTAGCTCTTTTTCCTGTTGTTTCTTCAGATAGCTTTGAGCGGTTGAATTCACAATCTTGACAAAAAAGTTCATGAGCATGAGCCAGACAACAGTATTCCATAGTGTGGCAACTGAGAAATCCCACTTCTTCACCTGGGAAGGTTTAGAAGAAAATTAATAATGCGATGCTCTACAGTGCAGACCATGCCAAAATTAAGATAAATAACTCGTTCACATGATGTAATACCTTGATATTTGAGGTCGCAGGAGCAGATGCTATTAGATACTTATCTCTCATTGCATTGAGCTTGGCAATAACGTTAGGCAAGACAGAAGCAAAACCAGGTATAAAGCTCAGTATCCATATCAACTCATTTTCTATCCAGTTAAGGAGTTGATTATTGCAAACTGAGAT
Source organism: Quercus aquifolioides (assembly GCA_019022515.1). Classification (NCBI taxonomy): domain Eukaryota; kingdom Viridiplantae; phylum Streptophyta; class Magnoliopsida; order Fagales; family Fagaceae; genus Quercus; species Quercus aquifolioides. The sequence goes on along the minus strand of CM032334.1, from coordinate 3,318,826 downwards.
GATGAAAATTGTCTGCAGGGGGCAAAAAAGAAATCAAACAAAGAGCCAATAGGAATCCAAAACAAATTACGGCTTATGAGATTAACCCCTCTAGCTGGCTTTGTAAAGACTGCTAAAGTTTTGTACTCATCATTTTCCCCTGTTGCAGTCCATTCACATAAATCGATTTTTTTCCCCCAATTTTAAATGGTAGTGTGTCTGACTATATAATGTTATAATTGATATGAAAAACATACTTGGTGAGGAAGAAATAAACAAAATACAAACTAGAACAACTAAGAATGATATCTGAAGAAAGTGAGAATTCTTGAACCTGTATGTGAGTTTTAATAATTGCCTTTCCAATCAATGTTGCAAGAAAAAATTCCCAAAATGGAATCCCAAATTGTCCACACATAATGCCAGCAAGGTCAAATAGAGGATTTGGAACCTGAAAAATACTTGAGTTAATTGACAGCTTACATGATAGAAAACAATAATTTTGCTTTCAAAGAATGAACATCACATAAAAATTACCAGAGAACCTGAATTCTCAGAATCAGACATGAGAACCAACACAAATAAGCAAATAGCAAACGTGATATTTTAAAATAACAAGCAAATACAGTTTCCAAGGAAATTTGGAAGCAAGTCAAATTCATATACAAAATTTCAGAAATTACCAGCATGGACACATACAGTACAGATTCTGGCTTTAGAGATATCAAGGGGTTTACATATTTAAATTCACAAGGGATCTTCACTAAGGGATCTTCAAATGTGTGTGTGTGTGTGTGTGTTCTTTTCATGATTCTTTAAGGGATCTTCACTAAGAGAGAAAGAGGTAATTCATTTCCCAAGTCATTTAGAATTAGGTTTCTGAAGTCAATTAGAATTAGGGTTTAGTTTTAGTAGTTATAACTTATAAGTATGCTATGCACTGGAGAAGATTACAGTTTCATTGTTTAATAAAACTTCTCTTGGAATTTTTCCTTCCAATTGTCTAGTGCTGACTCCAAACAACCCTAGGTGCTGACTCCACGAGGTTTTGTTCTCTCTTACTTGGTGCAGATTCCAAACTAGCCTAGGTGCTAACTTCTAGGTTATCTATCCTTTATTTCTATGTTCTTTAATTCTATTGATGCATCGTTTTGGTTTTATCCTGCATCGCTAATACAGTAAAGTGATCAAGAGAAACAATCAATAACTTTTGCTCAAGTGGAGTGTCAGAGAACTTGTATACAAATACAGTGTCAAAAAGATTCAAACAAGCCTATTTTATTAAAGAGTAATCAAGTGATAAAATCAGAGTAGGTCCAAACTAACCGAAGCAAGCACTAAAATTGTAAAGAAGTTCAAGTGTTGGGAATGTGATAAAAGCCAGTGCTTGATTTGATTTAGGCGAGTAGCAATGAATCCTTTTCCTTCAGATGAGGGGGCATCCAATTTGCTTGACTCACTCGCTGCATCCAATTGTTTACCAGACTCGCTCGCTGCGTAAAGTGGCAGATGAGTATAGGAGCAGAATGAAATCATTAATCAGAAGAATAAAGTAAGACTATCAATGCCAATCCTTAACAAAATAAAGGGTGGAAACATGCCAAATCAAAGTAACATGAAAGCATCTAATTCAGGTAAAAGATCTATAATTGGTATTCACTAATACCCACTACTTAAAAATCAGCAAGGATCCATAAAAGGTGCAACTGAACATTGATCATGCATATTCAAGCTCTCACCAAATTAATTTCTTTAAAATATAATAATTTCCAATTGAGCTGCATAAATATCCAGATAAAACATGTCTTTTTTTATTGCCAAGTTACACACACACCCAATAGTTCTAAAACTCATGTCCTCACCCTCCACGACCTTGCTCTTACAAAAGGAAAATGTGCCATTTGAGCTAGAGCTCATAGGCTCTAGAGGAAACATGTATTACAAACTACAAAGCCGCCAACATCAGAACTTTATATAGGATGCTTCAAAGAGTTGCTGATAAGGTAAAATAATTACATTACAGAAACACATCTTTTTGCAATTGGTAGTGACAACCATATGGATTATCTAATATAAAATACACATTCATAAGCTATCACCCTCCATATGGGGTATATTTCCAACTCTAACCATATGTCATCAATTAGAGTTGGCAACAAGCAAGCTTAAATTAAACTTCATAGCATGGAATAAGATCATCCATATTGTACATTACATAGACCCTAGTACACATGTTGAGTTTGCCCCTACCATCAAATGCATTAAACTTCCAGATGTTATGAACCAGCATAAAGCATACTTGTTGAAGTAATTCAGTTTCTTCACCCAAATTTTGGGACTAAATGAATTGCATCCATATTGTATATTTGTTCATTTCTCCATAATGGGACAAATGCAAGTTGTTGACATTGTTCAATTCCTTATCATATACCTTGGGCAAATGATTTATGTCCTAAATGAAAACTTGTCATCTTTAAAAATTTAACATCACAAAAGAAACATTTTAAGAAAGGGTCATGGAAAATATATGTGGTGAGCACTTTTTTCTCAGGTTTCAGTTCATTATCAATATTCGAATCATTTGAGCTACAACTCACTTCCTGAAACGAGGTCCTACCCACAAAAACTAAAACTAGTCCCGGAAGTATTACTTAAATAGAAAATATAAAAGAAAAACTATAGTCCTCATACCTGCCCTTGAGATGAAGTATGGAGGAAGCTCTCCAATAGCAGTCCCAATACCCCAAAGAATAGCCTCAATCTGAACCTGAGGCAATATGCTGCTAAGCGGAACCCGCAAACCATCTAATAACTGGAACAATGGGGGCCCAAATTCAGAGCAATCCTTATCAAGCCATGATGGACCTCTTTCCAACTGAATTGTATCATACGGAGCACTTTTTAAATCCACTCGGCCACACTGCATTGCTTTTATTGTGAAAAAAGCGATGTGGGGGCCCAGATAAAGGACAAAAGTATGCAAACCAGATCCTGAAGAAAAACAAGTGGAATAAAGGTTGATTTTACAGTACCATTGCTGATATAGTACTCACACTATGCTGGTTTGGTTGAACATTCAAAACAGAGATGTTTGAATAAACAAAAGTGCTTTTTATCAGAATATACTATCTACATGCTTCAAACAAATATAAAAGAGAAACTTATTATTTTCCTAGCCCAAAATATTATAGCCATATCAAACCAAAAAAAAAAAAAAATCAGTTATTTACATGAGCACAAAAAAACTGATCCAGCCACTAAAATGAATTATCTATATGCACAAAAAAATTACTTACCAAGACCAATTGAAGATGCAACTCCAAGAGCCACCCACCATAGTCCAAACCGGAAATATCTCGAAATCTCCTCAACATGCTGCAGAAACATTGCATGAACACCATTTTATCCAAGAGTCAAAATAATAAGAGAAATGTCAGAAATTAAATAAAAACTCAAGAATTCACAATCAAAGGCTAAAATAAAATTGGCACGGACTTATCATCCTAATAATAGGAAAGTAAAGAGCTTTAAGCTTATAACAGTTTGTCCACAACCTCATGAACAACCATAACATTAATGAAAATAGCACTAGGAATTGATTTCCAATAAAAAGTTATGATTATTTTTTAGAGAATGACATCGTACACATTTAACACAACTTAGTTTTCAGCTTTTTGAAAATTTGGTGTTTAATTGTACCTAGAAAAAAGTAAGGTTTTAAGAGGTTGTACTTTGAAAAATTGCAGTTTCAAACCGCTGAAATAAACAAATTCATTATATGCACAGAACTCTAGGGTGTTAACAAGTCATTTGAACTAATTACACATGCAGGATGGAGTTGGGAAGTCAACATTTGCATCACAACATGGAACAGTACAGCTTTTTTCTTTGAACTCTTTAATTTATTTGCTTATGTACAACTTTATAAAAGCCTCACTTTTTCTAGGTTCAATTGTAATTTTGCCCACTTTCAGCAAATAAGCAAAGAGATAATTCAAATGCACACAACTGACAGAAATATGAGTAGTAAAAATTCTGAACTACATTTGCAGAGATTCTGCAGTCCATACATAACATTAACTTGCTACTGAAAATTGAAGCCACAATGAGAATTCACAAAGCAAAATACCTTCTCATGAGGGCCATCAATTGTGACAACAAGAATTCCAATAGCAATTGCCACGGTGCTTAAAAGCATTAGCCATCCTCCTTTTGCCAACAAATACGATATCGAGCTCTTAATATATTGAATAACAGCCAATACAAAGAACTTCAAAGTTCTGAAAGGTTGCGTTGTTATCGTCAAATTCTCAGATTCCTGTTGATGCCTCTTGTGGAGTTCTGCAAAAAGCAGCAATTCTATCAGTTAATAGGATTCGACAGGACCCTCAAACCCCAGAAACAGGTAATCAGTCTACTCATTTTTTATTACCATTGAAGCAAAAGCATTATAAACACCGCTACTCATCTCACAGGGAAAAAATATAAAAAAATCATACTAACTTTGCAAAAGCAGTTCTAGAACAAGAACAACAACAAAAAGCATTATTCAACCGCATGATTACAATTTTACACACTTCAAATTTGGATAAGCAAGTGCAAAGTAATTATTTGGATTTTCATAGATTTGAAACTTATAGTGTCTGCTCCATGATAACTGCTAATTACCATAAGCCCAAGACGCTACAGGGTTTCTTTTTTGTGTAAGGGGGATTTTCAATTGCACGTTCCTCATTCGACAGCAAAAGATTTTACTCAATTGAGCTAACTGGAACCCACAAACACAAAGTAATTATACAACATTTAGATTGCCAAGATTGATACTTTAGTTCGGAAAACAGCCTCTATGAAACAATTCCTTCTATAAAGACTTCATCAAACAGTTCCTAACACAACCCAATTACATGTTCCACACATGGAAAACCCATTGAAACGTGGATTAGGAAGCAATTACAGAACCCAAAAAAAAAATTCACAAAAGGGTTTATAAATTCTGAAACATTTCAAGTAAGCAAACGATATTAGTCCAATTTCACACTTTTTGATTCAACAATCAGCTCAAACTTCTGGGTTTGTTCATATTTAAATTTAAAATTAAATAAATACAAAAATAAATAAATAAATACATACAGATCCAAAAACAAGAATCCTAGGTTTTTACTCCGAACCCTCAAGAAACTAAAACGAAAAACCAATGTTTCATATGAAAGACCGAAACTTTACGAAAACCCACATATGAATAATAACAAAAAACAAAGGAAAAAAAAAAAACACGCTTGCCTGAGATCGCCACGTCAGCAGGTTGAGAAGAAGAGGGAGAAGATGAAGGAGGACGAGGATTTGATTTTCTGTGAGACCCCATTACTAGCACATACCGGACTCGCAGGAATCCACAAGCTCCAACAACTATATTTATATGTATGAATTTTTTTTTTTTTTATATTATTATTATTTATTAAAAAAAAAAATTTGTGGTGGGTGTGAGCTTTTTTTGTGATTGGTTGCAGAGAATGGAGGACAAGGATCAACAGGAAAATATATTTCTTGTAATTTGTTTTCTGGGATTTGGAAATTTTTTTTTGGGGTTTGGTTTGGTTTGAATAAAAGTTGGAGAGATCTATTAAGAAAAAAAAACAATAATAAGGAGCGAAATAAACTCACAGAGAGAGGGAAGAGTTACTTAGGAAATTGGAGGAGTTTGCGTGAAGATGAAATTCTGTAGCTTCTCTCTCTCTCTCTGTGTTTGTCTGTCGTTGGAGTCTCTCCACTCTCTCCTCCTTCACAAAGCTACCCAATTGGAAATGGAATTTGGAATTGGGAGTTTATTTATTCTAAAAAAAAAAGGTAAATATATTCAATTAAATGTCAAAAAATTTTAAAATTTTGATAACGGGTGGGTGTGTTTAGTTAAGAGAGTAGTAAATTTGCATTTTTAGAAAGGGTGAAAAAACGAAATCGCAGTAATACCGCCAAATTTTTTTGAGTAATTATATTTATAGCTACCATTTATTGTTCCCAAAACTTTTTAAGCATTGCCAACAATTTTGTAACTACCATTTATCGTTGGCATTATTTATTATTATTATTATTATTTTGTGTTTTCAAGCAGAGTTCGAATTTAGTAACGAATTAGCTGTAAAACTCATATTTTATATTATCTAATAAAAGATTGTTATATTAATTTTTTATTTAAAACTCAATATATCATACTACACATAATAACATCAAATGAATTCACAGTTAAGTTGAAATGTTGAATTTTCAAATGGATGTTAGAATTAATGGTGTGTGGTTATGCATATTTTTTAATCTTTAATATGATGATGTGGCATGTTGGGATTGGATGGGTCAAATTTGGGTTTTATACCACATCCTTATAGAAATTTAATCTCTTAATCTCTTTCAAAAGACATTTATTAAGTTTCAATTAGTTCAATTGGTAAAATATTTTATAGTTGAATAAAATATTTGGGATTCAATCCCCATTTACACCAAAAATGCCAAAACTTATTGGTGTTTTGGTCTAATGATAAAGTTTCAACATTTAATGAGTTTCAATTAGTTTAATTAGTTGAATTTTATTACTAGACGAAGATACCAATCAGTTTTGGCCTTTTTAGTATAAGTAGAGATTGAATCCCAAATAGATTGAATAAAAATTATTTAAACTAAAATAGTTTGCAAGACTTCAGAAGATCTCAATTGCTGCATGTTCAACGACAAGGAAACAAATCAACTCATATCTTGGCACAACACGCCAAAGAAATTGATAATTCTGTAACTTGAATAAATGAAACTCCATCTTTTATTGAGTTTTTTTTTGTGATTCAAAATGCTTTGTATCTCTTCTCTTTTTAATTAAAAAAAAAAACTAAAATAGTTTAACAAGATGTGCATGTATATATAATATATAATAATGACATAGAAAAATGTTGGGTTTTGAAGGCTTATATGAAAAAATTGGAAAACGATGAAAAAAGATCAAAATCTTTCATTTTTTTAATAATAATAATAATAATAATATATTTGGGCTTTAAAAAACGTACATAATAGTGTAAGAAAGAGTCAGCCAAAAATTTGAGAAATTATTATTTACATTTGGAGGACTGCTGATGTGGTCCTCCTTGACCAATGAGATGATATTATTTATGCAAATGTATATGTGAGTTTTCTAATCAGTACAAGGAATAAAAAATAAAAATTACTAAATGATGTCACATATGCATAAATAACAGCATTTTATTAGTTGAGAGGTCAGGGAGGACCACGTCAGCAGTCTACCTAGTGGACCTAATAATTTCTCCAAAAATTCAAATGGACCTAATAAGTTTTTCATATTGTGTGTGTGTGTGTTAAAATACATAGTATTCTCAAAAGAAAAAACAATGGGTTAATCCCACGTTGGAAAATGAGTGTGAGTTATAGATGTTTAAAGCTTGTGTTGTGTATCCAAGAGTTAAGCCCTTTTGGATGTATACCACTGTTAGTTTCTTTAAAACCTTCTCTCCTCTCCCTTTGTGTGTGTGTGTGTGTGTTAAAATATATAATATTCTCAAAAGAAAAAACAGTGGGTTAATCCCACATTGAAAAATGAGTATGAGTTATAGAGGTTTAAAGTCTGTGCTGTGTATCCAAGAGTTAGATCATTTTGGATATACACCACTGTTAATTTCTTTAAAACTTTCTCTCATCTCCCCTTGTGTGTGTGTGTGTGTGTGTTAAAATACATAGTATTTAAAAAAAAAAAAAAATTATTTTTCATATAAATAGGATGAATTTAAGATGGAATTTAAAAATTTTAATTGAATTTGGTGGATAGAATTATTTATTAGGGATTTTGAGTTTGGAAAAAAAAAAATTCCATCCAATCCATTGACATTCCTATAATCCTACATGCTTCCCCTAACTTAGATTAATATTGTTTTTCAAATAACCTAAAGCTTATTTGCTCAGAGGCACTACTTGAACTTGGATTCAAACTCTGTAACAATTTACTGTAGCAAGAAACAAGTCTTCATTAACAAATTTATAATTATTTTTAATATTAGTTTTTTTTTTTTTGAGAACCTTTTTAATATTAGTTTGATGTTGAGAGTAGATTTTTATTTTTAATGTGTGTGTTTCTTTCCAGATTTGATCTACTAATCCATTTGATTTTTTTTTTTTTTTATGAAAACATAATTTCATTATAATTTGATGGTGAAATGGATGCTAAAATTTAAAATAAACTATAATAAAAAAATAAAAAAAAGGTATTCATTTGGTGAGGAAAAAAAAAAAAAAACAGAGAAGAAAGGTAGTCACTTGACATAATGGAAACATATACACTTTATGCAAAACAATGTATAAGACATGAAAAAAAAAAAAAAAGACATGATGTGTACATGTATGCATGTTTTACAACTTATTACCAAATTTGTTATATATGTAGGCTAACAAATATCTGTGTCTCTGTGGAATTGGAACTAAGGAAAGACATACTTGTAATCTACCAATGGAATTTTTATTTTTTTGTAAGAGTAGAATATTTTTTGTAGTTTTTTGCATTGGTTATGATTTTTTTTATACTGTTATATATATAAATAGAATGAATTTTCGATCTTATAAGTAAATTGTGTCTTAGCACTTACTACGTAGTAAAGTGAACAAAGCTAGTAATGGATCTTGAATTCAATCCTTATTAGTAGTAGTAGGAACTAGGAAGACACAAAAATATGGTTAGAGAAGATATAATAAATAATAATGCCATTTTTTTCCTGGTAGGTATCAAATTTTGTTTTTATAGATGGGAAATCATGTATTTATTATTATTCACATAGTAATTATAAGACGAAGACATTGCTTGTACGATATGTGGAAACATTGGCATGCTTTTAAAAGCAAGAGCTCATATATAGATGCCTTTTACGTGATCCCATTAGGAAGAGAATATATGCTTCCAACATCCAAAACAAGCAAGATGTCTCTTCCAAGAGAGAATAGCCAATTAATAGGTTCCTTGTTCACTATTCTTATTCTTATCGGTTTTTTCAAGTCCACGAAAACAATCTTTCGAGGGAAAAGATTAGGACTTTAAAATTAGTCCATCCAAATCGAGTATTAAAAATTAAAATTAATTTCTAAATTTAAAAAAAAAATATAAATCAATTTCGAGTTCATCATTGAATTATATTAGATGTCTAAGTTTGGTTCAAATGATCTCAAATTTATTCACAAGATACTTGATTAATTTATTTTTTCACCATATATATATATATTGTTTACTCTTTCACAATGCATACTAATACTTAATAATTAAATAAATTATAATTGAAATAAATTATTTGAGTTAAATGATTTGCATATATAAACTTAAAAAAATATCATATCTTTACTAAAAAAAATGAGATATTTATATTGTCAACAAATTACAAATATAATTTGATATGCTATGAATTTATTTGCAAACTTATAGAATTCAATCTCAAATTTATATAAGCATATATATTTTTATACATTTATATAGATAAAATATATATATATATATATATATAATTTCTATACCTAGGAGCCTTGTAGCTTATCTAACACTTTCTAATGTTTTCAACAAAGATGTCTAGAGTTTAAATCTCCATTCTCCCAACTATTCTATTATCCCCAAAAAAAAAAAGATCTTAACTTGTTTGCATTGACTTTTAAAGTACACCCAAAACAAACTACTACAACAACATTAATAAATAGAGGGGTAATGCATACCTTTGGTATGAACACACCCCAAGTATGAACATATTGAAATCCCAAATAACTGGCAAAGTTCAAACTAAAATTGACAAGTCAACGTGCAAGTCAAGTTACAAAAAACATGGAAAATGTATGGAGATCGATTATGATTGATTCACTTGTCAAAAATAATGGACATAATTGCATGTCTTTATCAATGAGTTGTAATTTGTAAGTCATGCATGAAGCAATATCACAGGCTAGCTAAGACAGTCAAACATGAAGCAATCCCACATTCCCATAGACTTTTATTTCGCATCTCTCTATATACAGGACAAATGACACTTTAAAATTGTCGTTTTTCATGGTCTCTCTAATACTTTATTGGCCTAATTATATTATCTTAAAGCTAAACACAATGACATCAAGCTCATGCACCCTTTATCATCTCTAATTTCAGCCATTCAGTATTATATTATTTCATCAAAAAGGTTACACATGTTATCCAATATTTTTTGTTGTTTCAAAGTAAGAAAAATATTATAAGTTTGCAACATGTAGATTAAAATATATACTGTAATTTATTGAAGACCTGGTTTGCAAGTCTGACCAGTTCAATTTATTGATATTCCCATTACCGTTATTAAAATAATTAAAGCAAGTTAGGTCTTATCACGTGAAGGATTAGTGACTAATCATGCACCAGGAAATATTTTATTGATGTACAAAAGCTGCATGAATAAACAAAGGCCTCAATTTTAAGCATTTTCTTCTCTAAAGCCTGGTAACTTCAACCCCATAAAGCTTTGCTTTGGCATCTCAATTAGATGAGTAGATTTTACTCTTAATGTTCCAATTGAACTTAATTTCTATACATAGTGGGGGAATCTTTTGTTGAAAGTTGTTGGACCGTGAATTGTGTCATTCCATTTTAAAATCAATTGGTGGTTTGTTTTTAGAGTGGTTGTAAAGAGCTGAATTGTAATCTCCCAACAATCTCTCTCTCACAATGACACTCCCCCAACAATCCCTCCCTTACAATGACATTCTCGTAACTCAAACTCATTATCTTGGCTTTGATATCATTTATCGAACCGTAAGCTGTGTCATTTCACCTCAAAACCAATTGGTGATGAAGAAGACACACTAAAATCTTTTATGACATTCGAAATCACACCCTACGGGCCTATTTTTAGAGTGGTTCTACAGAGTCGAATTATGATCCCAACAAAAGTGAATGTTAAATATGGTGGTATAAAATTTAATCTATATATTTTAGATGGATGGATAGGATTTTAGAATTTTATGGATAAAATTATCCTAAAAACTTTATAAAATCTTAATTCTTATATAGCAAATCAATCCACGAGTTGTCTTGCTCACTGTTCATGTATCTTCCACAAGATTCAAATGTGTGAAATAATTTATATGATAAATTAACTACGATTTTGGGGACCTTTTTCTTGGATGGCAATCACAATTGTTATAAGAAAATTTTGTAGATTATGCATATTGTGTAAACGCATATTCTCTGTAAGTTTGTAACACTGTTCTTTTGCTTTGTATCTTAGATGTTTTTATTGTCAATCGACGGTAATTGGTTTACAATTGCAATCATTTATAAAAAGGAAATTTGGCGTGTGTCTTTTATGCGTGCATCAGCTATTGGTAAGGTTAAAATTATTTTGTTTAAATTTTTTAAAAGAATTTGATTGTTTGTTTTGGGTAAAGTTGGTTGAATTGACTTAATTTTATTTTTTAGTTTTGCTATTGGTAATTTTTATTGTTAGGCTAATTTTTTGGGGCTTGTTAATTAATTAATTTATTTTAGATGTATACATTTTGCTATGGCCATTAAAAAGATTAATGATATTGTTAAAGGGAACTAAGTGTAATTTTATTGAAGCAAATTGTTAAATTTTTTTTTTTTGAGAAGGAGCAAATTGTTAAAATTAGTATATTAGTAAAAACAAAGTATTGTATTGTAGATTTGTATTAGTAAAAACAATTTGGCCCCCCAAGTCAAAGCATAGCTATGTCCCTGCATGCAGTTGCAGGTAGTATTGTATTGTAGATTGGTATTGTTTTTATTTTGTGAAAAAAAGAATATCCGTTTACCCAAAAAAAAAAAAAACTATAAAACGGGAGCATCATGCCATCAGCGTCAAAAAACATATTCGGATACAAGAATATGCCAAAAGGATATATATTATTACACTAGCTTAATTAAATTTTGTAACCATGTTATTTTAGAATTTAATTCCTATAAATGCTCATACCACCAAAATGTGGACTGACGCTATTACAAAACAAAAGACTACTCTCATATTGATATAGTTTGATGAGAGATTATCTTGAATTCGAACCCTCTATTGGTTTGAATTTAATTTTCATTCACTTAAGAGAGTTTTTCATGTGTTAACTGGGTATTAATTAAAGTAGATCAATCTTCAAATGATTGGAAAATCAACCTTTGATGGATTTCTTAGCATAATTTGTAAAATATGGGTGCTATTTCTTAAGGGGTACGCAGCACACACAATCAGTTCCCATGAAGAAACTATCATCACTAGTTTGAATCTCTCATTTTCTCTTATGCTATGTTGCATGATACAATATGTTTTAAACTTTCTTAATAATGTGTAAAAAAAGGTATTTTGAAAAATACAAGTTTTTTAATAATTTAATAAATTTAAAATTTTTATTAAATGCTGTTGTAGAAAAATGACCCAATTGAAATAAATTAAAAATACTATTATTGACACTATAATTATTTATTCTTCCAAGTTATAATACTATATATATAACAATACAATAACCAAAATCAAGACTTTTTACTTCCATGTTTTATTATTTAGATTTAAATGTCAAATAATTTCATATTTTTATTTATAGTATTGAATTTTTTTCTTTGATCTCTTAAGAATGTTATAATGTTAAAAAATAGATCTTGATTTCATATACATGTGTGTAAATATATATAAATATACACACACACACACATGCATATATATGATTTTAAAAAAAAATTAAACCATTCTAATATATATATATAATAATAATAATAATAATAATAAGTGAAGCTAAGAAAAACTCAAATTAGAATTCCAAATTAGAGTTCTAATTTTGCGCCATGTGTTCTAAATTATTTATTCTCAAAGAGTTTTATTTATTAATTTTAGAATCAAATGTGAGACCATATCATAAATATTCATCCAAGTAAGTTATTAAGTATAAAAACCAAAAAGTCTAGAATAAATGAATCATAAAAAAAAAGTGCATCACAATTATTATAAAAAAAAAGGACAATTTATACCTAATAATATTCTTACAAATTTTTTTAAAGAGTTAACAAAATATAAAAATAACTATCAATAGTAACAATTATATATATAAGAATTATATTATGCATCTTATTGTATATTTTTAAGTGTATCTTTGTATATGCATGGAGTTACAAGCTAGTTATAATAATGCGAGACTCAAAAAAAAAAAAAAAAAATTGGACAAAGTGACAATAAAAATATACTAACTATATTCAATACTTAATTAATTAGTTGGTTTTGACCTAATTCCGTAAGAATATCCTCGTCAATATGAAAACAAAGGATTTAGTTTTAGCACATCAAATTCCGCCTATCTAAATAGATTAATTAGATACTAGTTAAGGGAAGAGACACTTAAAAGTTATTAAAAGCAAGCATTGCAAGTCCAGGAATAAAAAGCAAATCTTTGGGTGGTTAGGGTCACAATCTCACAAACGACACTTGCTAGTTGATTTTCTTGTTTATTCTTCGGTTTTATTAATTAGCGGAGGCTATGTGACAACTCGGTTGAGATCGATGGGTCTTGTTCTGACTACAGTCCAAGGGCTTGAGCGTAGATTTGCTTTTTCCTTTCAATTTGAGCATCTTTTATTGTTATGCCCGAGCGTTTGTTGGGCTTGCTAAAGTTTATGACGAGGACGTTTATTGCCTCTCGTATCTCTTTCACATTGTACACATTGATATTTCTTGAATAAAACTCTTACTATTGTTTTCTCTTTAAAAAAAAAAAAAAAAGATTAATGATAATAGTTGAACTAATCAACATGTGCATGCAATTTTTTCTTTTGGTTCTAGTGGATGTAGTGATCCTTTTGGTCCATAGGCTAAACTAGAAGAGGTAGGGTTCTTCATGTCTTAAGCCCCCAAATTAGGTGTAAATAGGATTTGATCATAAATCTCTTATTCTATGATGAAATAGATGCATTTTATACACACACACACACACACACACACACATGGGGGTTTAAGTTACACTTGAATGTTACGATACTTAATATTTTTTAATTTTACGTAAATTTTGACAAATCTACCGTTAGATTATATTATCTTTGTATATTCTCCATACTTGCAAAATTTTAAGATAATCAAAGATTAATAATGTGGGGGGAGAAAAGCCCAACCCAACTTATTGGGCCCAAGGCCCTATCCGAGGACCACTGTTCGTCCGAGGAGGCCAAGACACCCAGTCAGAGGCCCATGTGAAAGGAAAATGTCTGGAGATGAGTACGTGCACTGTCCGAGGAGATGTCCATATGTCCGAGAAGCCCGATACCCTCGGATCCGACGAGGTTTTTGCCCGACCCGTGTATGGGAAGTGATCTGTTTGACAAGTGTTAAGGGAGAAAGGGGACCTCGGACACACAAGAAGGTAACAGGAACAGAGAAATATCAAGGTGACAGACTTCAACCACCGCATTTAATGCACTGCACCTACCCTCCTGGCCGCATTTATGTGGAGAAGACCCCTGAACAGTGCATCCTCAGCTACCGCCACTCAGACAGGGCTAAAGGGGGAGTGTGATGGGACATGCACTCAAGTGGGCGCCCAGATGATGAACAAGTGGACGGTGGAGATGTAGAAAGGCAGTACTATATAAGGGAGAGAGAGGTCTCTGATAGGGGGATCGAAAAATAAGAGAGAGAGAGAAGAGCATATTATTTTACTGTAGCTCCAGCATTTGTAACCTAAGTTCAATGAAAATCACCTCCTCGGACGCGACATTCACCACTGTCCGAGCACATACTAATTCAAGTCTTCCTGTCATCATTGCCGTTTAATACTGTTATTTTCATTATTAGCCTAGCTCTTTCACCCACTCTCTACAAATTTATTGTTTTGGGTTCAGTGGGCTCCAAATCCACATCTTCTTGGGCTTGGGCTGCAGAATCTGACCCTACAATTGGCGCCGTCTGTGGGGAGAGCTCGTGCAAGAGTGAAATAAACAGTTGATAATGGCAGAACAAGGTGAACAACAAGCAGAGTCCAGGGCATCCCAACACGTGGACCGTTTTGGCAACTTAGAAAGGAGACAAAACCGTGAGGGCAGTGTACACACTGTGCGCCTTAGCCAGAGCCAATCACAGAGCGGGAGTCACATGTCCCATGCAGAGAAGAACCGTGACTTACAACTGGAAGTGGAAAAACTAAAGAGGGAGTTGCGACACACAAAGAGGAAGCGGGCTTCCTCGTACTCTGAAGATGATCTTGATGACGAGCAGGACGTCTCTTATCAACGTAAGTCTAAGACACCAGCTAGCGAGTCCTACACCTATGTAGAGGAGTCTCATCGTAAAAGGGAGCGTAGGAGCCCATCACGCGAGGACGTGGAGAACGATGCCATGAACAGGGCTCTAAATCAGATATCTAGATCACCCTTCACGCGTAGGATAGAGGAGGCCAGACTCCCTCGGCGCTTTAACCAGCCAACGTTCACCGTCTACAATGGTAAAACTGACCTCGTGGAGCATGTGAGTAATTTTAACCAGAGGATGGCTGTCTACTCCAGAGATGAAGCTCTGATGTGCAAGGTTTTCCCTTCCAGTCTTGGGCCCGTTGCTATGAGATGGTTTGATGGTTTGAAGGCGGGCTCCATCAACTCCTTCAAAGAGCTCACTCAGGCATTCGGCTCCCGTTTTGTTACGTGCCGAAGAGTGGCCAGGCCTCTCTCTTCCCTGCTATCCTTGTCCATGCAGGAAGACGAGTCCTTGAAGGCATATTCAGACAGATATTGGGAGATGTTCAATGAGGTGGAGGGCAACAATGATGCAATGGCCCTCAGCACGTTCAAGCTCGGCCTCCCTACTGACCACGGTTTGAGGGGATCCTTATCTGGCAAACCAGTCACAAACGTGCGTCAACTAATGGACCGCATAGAGAAGTATAAGAGGGTTGAAGAAGATCAGCAGCAGGGCAAGGGAAAGGATAAGATTATCCCTCAGGAGAGGAGAGATTCGCGGTCGGACCGGTACAATTACAATAAACCGCGGAGGGATTTTGCCGGACAGTCAGGATCGATGAATCCTCAATCGGTCAACACCGTGTTCAAAGAGCCAGTGCATCAGGTCTTGGAAAAGATTAAGAATGAATCATTCTTCAGGTGGCCGAACAAGATGGTAGGAAACCCCGAGAGACGCAACCACAATCTCTACTGCCAGTACCATCAAGACCATGGGCATACAACGGAAGATTGTAGGAGCCTGTGGGATCACTTGGACCAGTTGGTTCGCGATGGTAAACTGAAACATCTTCTGCACCCCTCCAGCGGCCGAGGGCAGACAGGCTCGGGGCCACGCAGGGACGACCCCTCAAAGCCATCGCTTGGGACTATAAACGTTGTCTTCGCAGCGCCGGGGAGAACAGGGTCCTGGCCTTTGAAAGTTATGTCAGTAGGCCGACCACAAGCAGGGGAGTCGAGCCGAGGGCCGAAGAGATCTAGGTCTGGTGCCCCGCTGGTTATGGGATTCTCGGACGAGGACATGATCGGCACCATCCAACCCCATGATGATGCACTAGTCATCACCCTCAGAATAGGAGGGTACGATGTAAAGAGGGTAATGGTGGACCAGGGCAGTGCCGTGGAGATAATGTACCCGGACCTCTACAAGGGGCTAGGCCTAAAACCCCAGGACCTGACGCCGTACGATTCCCCCTATTCACCTTTGAAGGAAGGCCTGTCATCCCGAAAGGCCGGATACGCTTACCTGTGCAGTCCGGCTCCGAGGTGGTGGAGTTGGATTTTATCGTCGTGGACGCATATTCGCCCTACACGGCACTCGTAGGCAGACCTTGGATTCACGCACTTGGGGCTGTCCCCTCTACTTTGCACCAGAAGGTCAAATATCCATCAGGAGGACAGATACATGAAATCCGAGGAGACCAGTCTGTTGCTAGACAGTGCCTGGTAGCCGCCATTCAGCATGAGGCCCCGGCCGAGTCCTCGGACGTAGCTGGAAGGAATTTACAGCAACTACAGTCCCGGGGATTGCCCTTTGAAGAACCAGATGAAAGCACTCGATGCGAGGATCTAACGAAAGTGCTCATTGGAGACGATCCTGACAGATTCTTTCAAGTCGGATCTCAGCTGCCTCTTCAAGAGAAGGAAGAGCTGATAGGGCTCCTCAAGCGAAATCTAGATGTTTTTGCCTGGAGCGCTTACGAAGCCCCAGGGGTGGACCCGGAGTTTATATGCCACCACTTGAAGGTGAATCCACTGGTCACCCCCAAGCAACAACCTATTCGGCGCCCATCCAAAGAACATGCCGACGCAGTGAGAGACGAGGTAGCGAAACTCAAAGCAGCTGGGGCTATCAAAGAAGTTTTTTATCCCGAATGGTTAGCGAATACCGTGGTGGTGAAGAAGAAGAGTGGGAAGTGGCGAGTATGCGTTGACTTCACGGACCTGAATAGGGCATGCCCCAAGGACCTGTTTCCTATGCCGAAAATCGATCAGCTGGTTGATGCCACTGTCGGCCACCCTCGGATGAGCTTCTTGGACGCCTTCCAAGGCTACCACCAGATACCATTAGCCCTGGAGGACCAGAAGAAAACTGCTTTTGTCACCCCTATTGGCAACTACCACTATAAAGTGATGTCGTTCGGCCTAAAGAACGCAGGAGCTACCTACCAGAGGATGATGACGAGGATGTTCGAGCCACAACTGGGCAAGAACATCGAGATTTACATAGATGACGTGGTGGTGAAGAGCAAAGTTATAGCCGAGCATGTGAAAGACCTTGAAAGTACCTTTGAGATTCTACGGAAATACAAGCTACGACTAAATGCCTCTAAGTGCTCGTTTGGGGTAGGGTCCGGCAAGTTCTTGGGATACATGGTCACCCACAGAGGAATTGAGGTCAACCCCGACCAGATAAAGGCCATCAACAACCTCCGAGCTCCTCGGAATCCCAAGGAGGTTCAAAAACTAACCGGAATGACTGCTGCCCTCAATCGGTTCATCTCTAGATCAGCAGATAGGTGTCGGCCCTTTTTCTCTCTGCTCAACAAGTGGAAGGGATTCGAATGGACTGAGGAATGTGCTTTGGCGTTCCAGCAACTCAAGGATTATCTTTCTCGGCCACCAATCATGTCCAGTCCTGAGCCAGACGAGGTACTGTTCGCCTACATCGCTGTAGCTCCCTATGCGGTGAGCCTGGTGTTGATACGGTCGGACTCTGGTGTACAAAGGCCCGTCTATTACGTAAGCAAGTCGCTGCATGAGGCTGAGATTCGTTACTTGCCACTGGAGAAGGCTATCTTAGCAGTAGTGCTTGGCACACGGAAGCTACCTCACTACTTCCAAGCCCACACGGTGATCGTTCTCACACAACTCCCACTCAAAGCCATACTCCGAAGTGCCGATTACACTGGTCGGATTTCCAAGTGGGGTACAATCTTAGGGGCTTTCGATATAAGATATATGCCCCGCACATCGGTCAAGGGACAGGTCCTCGCAGATTTGGTGGCTGAGTTCACGGAGCCCCAGCTAGAAGAAGTGAAGCCCACGTCGGGCATGGATGAAAAATCAGTTGGCATGGTCTCTCAACAGAATCCCTCCCATTGGGAAGTGTATGTCGATGGCGCGGCAAACCAAAGAGGCTCTGGAGTTGGGCTAGTATTGATATCCCCCGAGAAAATCATTATCGAGAAATCACTAAGGTTGGACTTCTCGGCAACGAATAATGAAGCAGAGTATGAGGCCCTACTGATGGGGATGACTATGGTCCGTAGAATGGGTGGGAAGTCCGTGGAGTTGTTCTCGGACTCGAGACTGGTAGTAGGTCAAGTACAAGGCGAGTTCGAGGCAAAGGACGAAAGAATGCAGGGATACTTGGGTCGTGTTAAACATCTGCAATCAGAGTTCGAATTTTTCAGTCTGCTGCACATCCCCAGGAGTGGCAACTCACATGCTGACTCCTTGGCCACGCTTGCCACCTCTTCGGCACAAGACCTGTCGAGGATCATCCTCGTCGAGGACCTGCACAGGCCTACAGGGACGAAGTCAGGGGGAGTCCAGGTTCACCAGATCAGGGCCGGGCCGTGCTGGATGGACCCTTTAGTCAAATTTATCAAAGAAGATATATTGCCGGAAGAGAAGGGAGAAGCCGATAAAGTTCGGAGGAAGGCGACTAAGTTCTGGTTGTCCGAAGACCAGAAACTATACAAACGCTCCTATTCGGGACCATATTTGTTATGCGTACATCCCGAGGCGACTGAGGCGCTGCTAGAAGAGCTGCACGAAGGAATTTGTGGGAGCCATACTGGAGGTAGGTCCTTGGCCCACCGAGCCCTCACCCAAGGCTATTGGTGGCCTAACATGCAGAAGGAGGCACACGAGTACGTCAAAAAGTGCGATCAATGTCAGCGCTTCGCTCCAAACATTCACCAGCCAGGGGGAAACCTTAATCCACTATCTAGCCCATGGCCCTTTGCCCAGTTGGGCTTGGATATTGTGGGACCCTTCCCCAAAGCTGCAGGAAACAAGAAGTACCTCCTGGTCGGAACAGACTATTTCACCAAGTGGGTTGAAGCTGAGCCGCTAGCCAATATCAGAGACGTTGATGTGCAAAAGTTCGTGTGGAAGAACATTGTCACACGGTTTGGAGTTCCTCACACCCTCATCTCGGACAACGGTTTACAGTTCGACAGCAAGGCATTCAGGAATTACTGCAGTGAGCTGGGAATCACGAACAGATACTCCACTGCAGCCTATCCCCAGGGTAATGGCCAAGCAGAAGCTTCCAACAAGGTCATACTGAACGGCTTAAAGAAGAGGCTAGATGATGCAAAGGGCAAATGGGTAGAAGAGTTGATACATGTGCTTTGGGCTTACAGAACTACGCCCCGCAGGTCTACTGGAGAGACCCCCTTCTCGATGACCTATGGGGCTGAAGCTGTCATTCCTCTGGAAACTGGGTTCCCAACACTTAGAACCAGCTCGTTTAGTCCGACCGACAACAACGAGCAACTGGAGAAGAGTTTGGACCTTATTGAGGAAAGAAGAGAGAATGCAATGGTTCGGCTGGCACAGTACCAACAAAAGCTCAGACAAGGCTACGACGCCAACGTGAGGCTGAGGCCTTTAGAGCCTGGTGATCTGGTGCTGAGGAAAGTTGTGGGCACCGCGAAGAACCCAGCTTGGGGAAAATTAGGACCCAATTGGGAAGGACCATATCGTGTCACTTCAGGCGCTGGTATTGGAGCATATTTCTTAGAAGACCTGGATAGTCATGTAATCCCTCGCCCTTGGAATGTAAATAACCTCAAGAGGTACTTCTATTAATCAAGTCTTCTCTTCAATTGATATACCAATTCGCTGCGTAAAGTTTTTCTCTCAAGTGTTTAAACTTAAATCCAATCATGCCTGTAGTCCTTGGACCAGATGATTAGGGTTAGTTAACACTCATTCCCCGCTTTCTCTCAAGTGTTTAAACTTAAATCCAATCATGCCTGTAGTCCTCGAACCAGATGATTAGGGTTAGTTAACACTCATTCGCCACCAGCTTAAGTGTTTAAACTTAAATCCAATCATGCCTGTAGTCCTCGGACCAGATGATTAGGGTTAGTTAACACCGTTAGCTCAAGTGTTTAAACTTAAATCCAATCATGCCTGTAGTCCTCGGACTAGATGATGTGGGTTAGTTAGCACTCAGTTACAGTTCTATAGTGTTTAAACTTAAATCCAATCATGCCTGTAGTCCTCGGACCAGATGATTTGGGTTAGTTAGCACTCAGTTACAGTTCTATAGTGTTTAAACTTAAATCCAATCATGCCTGTAGTCCTCGGACCAGATGATTTGGGTTAGTTAGCACTCGGTTACAGTTCTATAGTGTTTAAACTTAAATCCAATCATGCCTGTAGTCCTCGGACCAGATGATTTGGGTTAGTTAGCACTCTGGCGCGATTTGTGTTTAAACTTAAATCCAGTCATGCCTGTAGTCCTCGGACCAGATGACTAGGGTTAGTTAACACTCGAGTACATTCGAATCCTATGATCCTTGAACCAAACGACAGGTTAGTCAATACCCCCACGCGGCCAGTGTCACTGGGGCTTAGTGCTAAAACTCCTAATCGCGTTTAAATTGATTCTAATCTATACATGCCTCCACTAGTTGTGTTTAGTTTGAAGCCGAGGAATAATAACTTATGTTTAACTTGGAAAGACATGCAACTCATCAATAACTCTTGGTTGGCCTATCCTTGTCAATATTAATTTTGGTTACTTACACCATAAGTATGATGTATCGAGCAGATTTATATGCATTATTTGGCTATAAGTACAATGTACAGTTGTATGTGACAGTAGTAATTAGTAAGGCAGGTATTTAAAATATCATAGACAAATGAAAATCTATTCCATAAATAAAAGTATAGTTTACAATTCTTCGGATAAAACAAAAGAAAGCACAGGTGCAAAAAGTGAAAGCCCTATACGTCTATTCTTTTGCTGAAGGGAGCACGGGGACAGCAGCCTGGCCTATCCGAGCAGTTACTTCAGGGGCTCGGTCCTTGGGCTCAGAAGGAATTTTCTCTTCGCCTGACCCTTAGCCTTTCTCTTTGACTGGTTCAGCTGGCCTATCCTTGCCGCTAGGCTGACCAGCTTCCTTGCTTGCACCAAGAGCGAGTGGAGGAGCATGGCTGACCAAAATTGGCTCCGAAGCCTCTGGAAGCTGTGGAGCAGGAGGGGGATCAGTTCCTGGGAGCTCTCGGATATCAGGATCATAGTATACGCTCCCAGGCAGCCTCAGCTCCGAGTCGGCAGGGACTCCAGCTGCATCCAGGGCTTTGCCCCAACTTATGTCGCAGTAATCTCGGCTGACCGAGGCGAACTGCTCTAGAAGCTGGGACATGGCCGTCTCTACCCCCAGCTGGTAAGCTGTTTTCTTTTCAGCCTCAACCGCCTCCTGGGCCAACTGGGCTTTCTCCTCGGCATATCAGACGCTGTCTTTGGCTTTTCGGAGTTCATCCCTTAGCCCGTTTACCAGCTCCCTCTCGGTCTTCAGATTGGCCTCTGCCGCCTTTAGCAACTTACGCTGGTCCTTAACCTTCTTTTCAACATTCTTTATCCCAGCGTCAAGGCTTTTCTTCTGGCTGGTCATCTCCGCGAGCTCCCCGGACAGACGGGTATAATCGTCCTTCAGTTGGCCCAGAGTTTTCTCCGCCTCGTCTCGGGAGCAGAACGCCGCCTGGGTTTCAAGGCGATTCTTCTTGTCCCACTCCTCGGCTACGTAAATCTGCTGAGTGACCTACATGATGGAAACTCTAAAGGTCAAATGTAGAAAAATAGGAAAGGCAAAAATCAGTGAGTCAGCTAATCGGATTGAGGTTACTTACGATGGCTAAATCCCTCTTGAGGGATCGAAAGAGCTCCGGCTGGTTGAAACGCCTGAAGGACTCCATGTCATGAGGGAGGAGAAGTGGTTGCTGCAGGGCCTCAGCAACGTAGCCGGCCCTCCCTCCATCATAATTCCTGAGGGAGGTCTCCCAGAGGATTGGAGCGCCCTCCAACTCCAATTTTGGAGACCAAATCCGCGGTCCCCCTCCTCCTCGGCGCACCTCTGCCACTGTGCCCTCGTCTCGGCTTTCAGTAGACGGAGCCCTGCGACTTCGGTTGTCCTGTGCCACCTTTTGCTGCTTGGCCCCCTTGGTTGGTGGCACCTGTTTTTCCTCAACCTCAGTGTGGGGTCTCTTCTTCTGCAGTTTTAGCATGGGTTTCAAGCTTGGGTCAGGGATCTGGGTAGGCACCGGAGGAAGTGTCACCAGTGTCTTAGATGTCCCGGCATCTTTCGGGTCGGACTTTTTGCCTCTACCCTTCATCAAATTCCTCAGATCCATATCGTCGTCCGAGGAGTCTTCTAAATGAGTGGCTAACAAATTAAGTTGGGCGCCTGACTGCTCGCAGGTTTCTTCCTCGGCGTCTGAGATCTCTACCACCTGGTTTACCCTTGAAGCTTCTCCCTCAAACCGAAATTCGTCTATTTGTTCTTCAAGCGAGGAAGTGGAAGAGCCAGCCCCCTCACCTTCAATCTCTTGTCCGAGGGGAACTTGCTGGAGTGGTTGGATAAGGGGAGGTGCAGCCCGAGGAATTGGACGGGGTACAGGTTCAAGATCGTCTGGCGCCAAGAAGCCCTTCCGACCAACGTCGATACGCGCAAGGCGATGATCTCCTTGGACGATTGCGTTGCCGACCGGTTGAAAACCCTTTGACTTCGCTTTATATCCGAGAATAAGGGGAGCAGATCGCAGTTGCCCGTCCTCGCTCACGAAGATCTCCGACCTTAAAAGGTAGTTGAGGGCAACAATATTCGTTAGGCTTAGCCGAGGAGAAACTTGGTTCTTATCTGTTGCAAGTAAAAAGAAAAAATGGTTAG
Organism: Quercus aquifolioides; assembly: GCA_019022515.1. Lineage (NCBI taxonomy): Eukaryota > Viridiplantae > Streptophyta > Magnoliopsida > Fagales > Fagaceae > Quercus > Quercus aquifolioides. The sequence goes on along the minus strand of CM032334.1, from coordinate 3,295,453 downwards.
AAGCTCAGAAATAGCGACCGAAGAGAAATCAAAGACAGTTAAAAGACGGGAGCCCTAAGCCTATGGTCAGTGCGCCTAAATCTACATGTCACACCTGGCTTCCCAGGCTTGGTCGGGCAACCAGGGCCGTTGCGCCAGGTGCCCGAGACGATCACATAGTTGTCTTTCATCCCTTTGTTGGATTTGGGAAGGCAGGAAATGAGCCTGACAACATCCGACCGGGATTTTAAGTAGTACCCAGCATCTTGCTGGCTATGGCATTCGTACATATGTACCACGTCAAGCCAGGTGAGTCCCAACCCCAAATGACGCTCAAGGTCCTCAATCGCTCCTAGGATCCTAAACATGTTGGGCGCGCACTGCCAGGGAGTAAGCCTATGGTTCCGAAGGTAACTGGCGGTGATGGGGCCCATGGGGATTGTCATCCCCCCTTCTTTGAAGGCGATGAGGGGGATAACCACCTCTCCCGTCTGCCGGTCTGTTAGTATTTTTTCTGGGGGGCAATACCTCACACCCACGTTAGGGGGTATGCGGTACGCGGTCCTAAACGCCTCTATTTGCTCAGGGCCATCCATCATGTACTCGAGTTTCCCCATGGTGCTTAAGCGAAACGGTTGGCCGAAGAGAAAACTAAAAGATTCGGTGGGCGACGACTTACAAGGGCCAGACCGGAGAAGCGACTGCAGGCTCGTAGGAGGACTCGTGAGGATTCTGAGTAAGATTGGCACCGGCGACTGAGAGATTCGGACGGAGAGATTTGGACGGAGTGAGGCGTCTGTTCTTGCTGGAGCGTCTGAAGATTTGCAAAGTGAGGAAGAAATGATTTCCTCTGAGGCTTTATACGGGGTCAAGCGAAGGGTCAGGGGCACTCCCGCCCAAATCCTGAAGAAAAACCACAGCCGTTGGATCAATCAGCCACCGTTGGATGCGAAGGACGAAACGTCACCTGGTGCAGTTAATGCAGCGCCTTGGGAATAAGGAAACCGCAGCGGCATTAATGAGGCGTCTGTTCCCACGTTTACACACGTGCCAGCTCGGTTGTGCGTGTTTCCAAGCTTTTGCTCCGTGGCAAGTCAAAATCCTACTTTTTCTCCTCGGATGCGAGGGAAAAACTACAATTTCGAGGGGCTAATGTGGGGGGAGAAAAGCCCAACCCAACTTATTGGGCCCAAGGCCCTATCCGAGGACCACTGTTCGTCCGAGGAGGCCAAGACACCCAGTCAGAGGCCCATGTGAAAGGAAAATGTCTGGAGATGAGTACGTGCACTGTCCGAGGAGATGTCCATATGTCCGAGAAGCCCGATACCCTCGGATCCGACGAGGTTTTTGCCCGACCCGTGTATGGGAGGTTCAAGTGATCTGTTTGACAAGTGTTAAGGGAGAAAGGGGACCTCGGACACACAAGAAGGTAACAGGAACAGAGAAATATCAAGGTGACAGACTTCAACCACCGCATTTAATGCACTGCACCTACCCTCCTGGCCGCATTTATGTGGAGAAGACCCCTGAACAGTGCATCCTCAGCTACCGCCACTCAGACAGGGCTAAAGGGGGAGTGTGATGGGACATGCACTCAAGTGGGCGCCCAGATGATGAACAAGTGGACGGTGGAGATGTAGAAAGGCAGTACTATATAAGGGAGAGAGAGGTCTCTGATAGGGGGATGGAAAAATAAGAGAGAGAGAAGAGCATATTATTTTACTGTAGCTCCAGCATTTGTAACCTAAGTTCATCAATGAAAATCACCTCCTCGGACGAGACATTCACCACTGTCCGAGCACATACTAATTCAAGTCTTCCTGTCATCATTGCCGTTTAATACTGTTATTTTCATTATTAGCCTAGCTCTTTCACCCACTCTCTACAAATTTATTGTTTTGGGTTCAGTGGGCTCCAAATCCACATCTTCTTGGGCTTGGGCTGCAGAATCTGACCCTACAAATAACTATGTCATCAATTAATTGTTTAAATTCAAGTTTTTGTAATTTAAAATAATGCATAAAAGATAACATTGTTTAGATTTACCCAGGTGTAAACCTTATATCTATATTATATATAAGAACATTCCCCTCTTTCAACTGGACTTTTATGTGGTTAAAAATATCCCCATTAATAAAGGGCAAATTCATTTAGAAATAGGGTCACAAATGTCAAATAACAAATTTCATTTTGAATTCAAAAAGATAATTCCTAAAATTTAGGATATTTTTCCCTTCACGTTTAATTAAGAAATTACAATTATTGTTTATCTCTAAAGTTTATCATTTTTATTTGTTTTAAAAAAAAAATTCTAAATTATAATAGATGGTGTAAGAAATCAATTGGTTGAACACTTCGGCTTCGGTGGACTGCAACGCTAGCGGCGGCCTACAAAAAGAGAAAGCAGTCAAAGGGTGACCGGGTTGAGCCGGCCAAACACCCTCCGATGGTGAAGTGAGTTTTCTGGTCCTCTAATGGAGTTTCAACTTTACTTAATGTAATCTCAGGAAATTCATACCTTTGCATGATGAAGACCAGGCCTTATATACCACACTCTAGGGCAGTTATTAATTCAATAACTTCCCCCAGAATCTTGGAATTCGGACATAACCTCCTCAACGGCTACGAGAATCGTAACCGCCAATGGAAGTTACATCAAGTTGGAGGGATTGGCGGCGATGAATGCGGGTTAATGAACCGCTACGAAGTTCACCCAGTGTTGGTGTAGTCGTCCATGTGCTTTGCGCATGGACGATACTTTGTTCTGTAGTCGTATCGTCGTCCATGCACCTTGTGCATGGACGATTCCCTCGATCTGATTCCCCGGAGTGATCAATTGCCCAACATCCTATGGACGAGATATAGGGACGAATCGAAGATGGCCTGATGTTTGGCTAACCGCAACTCTCTGGACGACCGTTCTGGACGAACCATAGATGTGTGTTTTGCTATCCCATCAGTTGCCCCCTTGTCCAGGGTGTCGTCCAGGGGTATTATAGGGATTTTGCCCCCTTTCTCCTGCCACCTGTCATTCTTTAATTCGCTTGGCAATCAAATCGATTACGTTTCCCCACGCGATTGCCACGTGTCACCTTCTTAGTGGATGGTGTCGTTTCGCTGACCCTACTTCTGGGCCCTATAAATAGGCGCATTCTCTTTCTTACCCTTCACCTCTCTCATAAATTTCCTTCTGCTATCTCGTCCAAGGTTCTCGTCTAGCATTCGTCCTAGTCCTCAGGTATTTCCTCTTCCCTTTAGGTTTTCTTTTTGATCTACTTTAGTTATGTCTTCGTCTAGTAGTACACAGAGGGAAATAGACGAATATCAGGACGTCTCATCTGGAAGTAACGAGAGTGGTGAGGGTAGCACTAGTTTTAGTAGCAGTTCCTCGGACGAGCAATATTCGTCCGGGGTTCCAGGCGTTTCCTTAGAAGAATTTCAAGAGATACAACGTAGGATGGCCTCTGGAACTGAAGCTAGTTCGTCCAGAGCGCCACCCAGCCCCTCTCAGGACGAAGAGGAGGACGAGGAAACCATAATATATAGCTGTGCACCTGAAGTAGCGTCCACCTTAGACGCTCCTAAGTTAAAAACCTTAGTAGATAGATACCAAATTCCTATCGAGTTTGAGCCTCGTCTCCCCAGGGAAGGAGAGTGGTGTTGTTCACCTTCTTCTGGTTTGGGAGTATATTCGTCTTATCTTTTAGCTGGTCTTAGGTTTCCCCTAAATTCATTTTGTAGAGGTCTCCTTCATAGGTTAGGTGTTGGTCCTAACCAACTTAATCCCAATGGTTGGAGGACGATAGTTGCTATGCAAGTGTTATGGCGTGAGGCGCTGGAAGGGGATCGTCCTATAACAGTAGACGAGTTCCTCTACTGCTATAAGCCTTCAGAAATAAAACAATCAGCTGGTTTTTACCAGTTCTCGTCCAGAGGATCTCACTATAGTTTAATAAAAGGCCGTAGCTCGTCTGATAGGCTCTGGAAGCAAGAGTTTTTTATCATTTCTGGAAACTGGGCTGGGGACCCAACAGATGTTAGGAATGCCCCCTTCCCTCCTTTTACCAGCCCCATAGGTCGCCTTCGTCCTGAGGGTATGTCTTCTTTCCATGTTATTTATTTTATTCCTTGCACTTTTTCTAACTTTCAATCGTCTAACCAACATTCTTCTATTGGTGCAGCTGTTACTCGTCCACGTTTGGACAGGTCTTACTTGGATCGAATCGACCACGTACGTGCCTTCCCTAGAAGGACTTTCCACGACTTAGTAAGTTTCAGTAGTTTGGCTACGTGGGGACTTGGCCCAGAACCTACCCCTGAAAATTTAAGTCACGAAGAGACCACTCGACGAAGTAAGTGTCGTCTGTCCCACAATGCTTCTTTCTATTCTTTCTCTTTCTCAACTGATTTTCCTCGTCACAGGAATAATGACAATGAGAGAAAACAAAGACAAAACAGTAACCAGTGGGGACGAGGGCGCTCCTGTGCCTCCTGTCGTCCAGAAGACTGCCGTCCAGGCTGGGAAGAGAAAGTCTAAGATTTCAAGTGCTGTGGACCTGGACAACCTTCCCAGTCGTCGAGGCTCCAAAAAACCAAAGACCGTCCAGACTTCCCTTCCCAAGGTCCCCAAATTTTCGTCTCCGACGACGAATCTGGACGACCCTCCTGCCGACGTGGAGCCCGTCCAAATAATTCATCCTGATCAGTCCAACCCTACTCCCCCTCCAACTAAGACTCCTCGCAAGTCTCATCCGTCAGAGCAATCAGATCGTCCCTCTAACTTAATATTGGACGAAGAGTATGCCTGGAGGACGTTCAAAGGGATCGTCACTGATAATGAAGTTAAGCAATGCTACAACATGTCAGTGAAGGAATTTGAACGTTCTGGCGTCCATGACCTCTTCAAGGTATGACTTTAGTTCGTCCTTGTGTACTTTTTCTTGTCTTTTTCTCTTTTTTTTTTTTTTTTTTTTGAACTCTCCTTCGTCCATGAACAGGCTATGTCAAAGTTTTATACATCGACGCGCCAGGCCAAGGAACTTGCTGAGGAGGCCAAGACGGCAAGAGAGAAGGCTAAAGAGTTGACTAATGAAAATTTGTTGAAGAAGGGAGAGGTGATTAGGCTGGCTGATGAAGTCAACCGTTTGCTAGCATGTGAGACGAAGTTGAAGGAAGAGGTGGAAGAACGCAAGGCAGATGTTGTCGAGAAGGACACTCGTATTGCTTACTTGGAGGGAGAAGTTTCAGGATTTGCTTCGTCCTTGGAGAAAGCTCGTGAGGAAGCCATTTTAGCCTTCAAGAAGTCTGACGAGCTTAAGAGTCGTCTAGATAGTCACTATGCTGCTGGCTATGAGGACTTCCGTGCTGATGCCAAGGAAGCCTTCCCTGACTTAAACTTTGACTCCTTCAAGCTTCCTCTTGCTACAGAGAGTTCTTTGCTAGCGACGAGTTCTGAGGACGTCAACGTGGTGGACGACGCCAATAACGAGGTGACACAAGACGATCCAAAGACTGCTCCCAGTGGTGAATCCAAGTGATTTCATTTTCCTTTAGAACATTTTTATTTTAATTTTGATTGGAGGTGCCCAGTGTTTTGGGCTTCTGTTTATTTCTTTTATAGTTTATTCAAGCACAATCTCCTCGTCCAAGTATATGGACGAGCTTTTATGAATAAGCACTACTCTTTTAAGGGTTTTTGGACGGTGGTCGTCTACCCTTTGAATTTTATAAATGTATGAATGCTTTTCTTTCATTGTTCATTGTGCCAATATTCCTTTAGTTTTGTGAACAAACTTCATTCATGTCGTCCATACCATTGTGGTTGTGGGACTAGGTTTTATCTCGTCTTGAACATATGGACGAGATCGTTCCTGTATATGAATGATGTCTTTTTGCTAAATTTAATTACGCGCTCAGACTTAGGACGATTATTTATTCGTCCTTAATAAAATTTTCCCATCAAAGTCTCGTCCATGGGCTGGATTGTTATATTGGTTAGATTCGTAAGTAAATTTTCCCAACAAATTCTCGTCCATGGGTTGGATTGTTGTTGGTTAGATTCGTCTAATATTTTCCCAACAAATTCTCGTCCATGGGTTGGATTGTTGTTGGTTAGATTCGTCCATGGGCTTGTGGTGTTTTAGCACGCACATTGTTCGTCCATGGCATAGACAATTACACTTCAGGTTTGTCTCGTCTTGATATTAGACGGACATGCCTTAATTTCTCTTGCTTTATCCTTATCTAAAGGAAAGCTTTTAGACGATACTTCCTTGCGTCCAAGGATTTTACTCGTCTTTGGCTTTTCGCCTTCCGTGGATCATTTTGAATCATAGAAAATGAAGGATTCCCATACAATCATACATATATTTAAAACACATCATATATATATTCAGAAATCCATACTATGTAATCATTCGTCCACAATCACGGCACACGCTTAAGAGCTTGTGCTTTTTAGGGAATTAAAAAATACATAATACAACATAACTTTGTCCATGAGTAGCATAAAATACTTATTTACTTAAAACACAATAATAATAAGAAAGTACTGGAAAATATTAACCACATTACTCCGAACGTCCAACGGTCTCGTCCATCTCGTGACTCGTCCGTGATCACCCTTCATTGATAGTACCTCCTTAGGTGTTCAACGTTCCACGGGTGCTCCAACTTCCTTCCGTCCAGGGCTTCCAAATAGTAGGATCCTTGCCTCTTGCAGTTGATTACCCTGTAAGGTCCTTCCCAATTTGGCCCCAGCTTCCCATGGGCCGGGTTTTTGGTGGCCAAAGAGACCCTTTTAAGGACGAGATCCCCAATGCTGAAGCGCCTGGGTTTCACCATAGCGTCATGCTGCTTTGCCATGAGATTCTTGTACCTTGCTGTTCTTTGCTCCGCGTCCATTCTTACCTCGTCTACGAGATCGAGGTTAAGACGAAGCTGTTCGTTGTTTTCCTCATCTTGATATTTCATCACCCTATGGCTGGCCATATGCACTTCTGCAGGTATGACTGCTTCGCTCCCGTAAGCGAGTTTGAAAGGAGTCTCTCCTGTGGGAGTCCTTGCTGTTGTTCTGTAAGCCCACAAAACGCCTGGTAATTCATCTGGCCACACTCCCTTTGCCCCTTCAAGCCGAGTCTTGATGATTTTCAACAAGGATCGGTTTGCTACTTCTGCCTGTCCGTTAGCTTGTGGGTGAGAGGGTGAGGAATAATGATTCTTGATGCCAAGCTGTTCACAAAATTCTCTGAAGGGGGTGTTGTCAAACTGTCGTCCATTGTCAGATACTAGTACTCTTGGTACTCCAAACCTGCATACAATGCTCTTCCAGACGAAATTTTTGACATTTTGTTGTGTAATTTTCACTAAGGGTTCAGCTTCCACCCATTTAGTGAAATAATCTATCCCCACTACCAAGAACTTCATCTGTCTCGTTCCAGTTGGAAAGGGGCCCAAAATATCCAAACCCCACTGTGCAAATGGCCACGGGGCCATCATTGGGGTGAGGTATTCTGAAGGCTGTCTAGGGATATTACTGAAACGTTGACATTGGTCACATACCTTAACATATGCCTTAGCATCAGCTTGGACGGTTGGCCAGTAGTACCCTGCACGAATGACCTTGTGGACGAGTGATCTGGCTCCTGAGTGATTACCACATGCTCCTTCATGAACTTCCCTCAATACGTAATTCGCTTCGTCTGGAGCTAAGCACCTCAGGTATGGTTGTGAAAAACCTCTTTTGTATAACACTTCGTCCATAAGGATGTATTTGGCTGATTTAACCCTGAGCTTCCTGGCTTCGTCCTTCCCTGCTGGAAGCCTTCCGTCCTTCAGGTATGAGACTATCGGGGTCATCCAGTTCTCTTCACCTTCTATCTGCAACATTTCTGGAAGGTCTATGCTTGGCATGTATCGTATTTCATCCAACTTGTCCGTTGCTTCATTAGCGGAGGCTTCCTTCGCTAGAGTGTCTGCTTCCATGTTCTCTTCCCTCGGGATTTGAACGAAATTAGCTTCTCTGAATTTCTTCATAAGGCGTAACACCCTCTTCAAATATCTCTTCATTCTATCTTCCTTGGCTTCACATGTTCCATTTACTTGGCCTATGACCAACTGTGAGTCTCCCAGGACGAGTACCGAGTCTGCCTCCACAGATTTAGCTAACTCCAACCCTTTAAGAAGGGCTTCATATTCTGCTTCATTGTTAGTTGTTTGATACTGCAAGCGAACCTTGTGATTCAACTTATCTCCTTCTGGTGATTGCAAAACCACTCCTATACCTCCTGCATACAGTGTAGATGATCCATCTACATGGACGACCCACTTTTTATTGTCTTCTTTGTCATCTAAGTCCTCATAACTTGGAGTGAACTCTGCAATGAAATCAGCCAGGGCTTGAGCTTTTACTGCATTCCTCGGTCGGTACCGAATATCAAACTCACCGAGCTCAACTGCCCATTGAATTAGTCGTCCTGCAGCCTCAAGTTTATTCATTGCCTTCTTGAGCGGATGATCCGTCATGACATTGATGATATGACCTTGGAAGTAATGTCTTAACTTCCTAGAAGCTGTTATTAGTGCGAAGGCTAACTTCTCTATCAATGGGTACCTTCCTTCTGCCCCTCTTAGTGCCCGGCTAGTGTAATACACAGGCTTCTGCACCTTTTCTTCCTCCCTGATCAAGGCTGAACTCACGGCATGTGGGGACACTGCTAAGTATAAATACAGTTCTTCTCCTAGCACGGATGGACTTAGCAATGGGGCCGTGGTAAGATAGTGCTTCAGGTCCTGGAAGGCCCTTTGACACTCGTCCGTCCACTCAAATGCCTTCCTGAGAATTTTGAAAAAGGGCAAACACTTGTCAGTGGCTTTTGAGACAAACCTGTTCAAAGCTGCAACTCGCCCGGTTAAGGATTGGACTTCCTTGATGTTTTTCGGTGGCTCCATGTTCAATATGGCTTGGATCTTGTCTGGATTTGCCTCAATTCCTCTCTCTGAAACCATGAATCCTAGAAACTTTCCTGAAGATACTCCGAATGCACATTTACTTGGATTCAGCTTCATCTTGTATCGCCTAAGTGTTTCAAAGGTTTCCTGAAGATCGTCCAAGTGGCTTCCCTCGTCTAAGCTCTTCACAAGCATGTCGTCCACATACACCTCCACATTCCGTCCTATTTGTGGACGAAACATGTGGTTCACCAACCTTTGATAAGTTGCCCCTGCGTTCTTCAGACCGAAAGGCATCACCTTGTAACAAAACAAACCTTGACTGGTAATAAAAGATGTCTTTTCCTGGTCTGCCTCGTCCATCTTTATCTGATTATATCCTGAGAAGGCGTCCATGAAGCTCAGCATTTGATGGCCGGCTGTAGAATCAACAAGTTGATCAATACGGGGCAAAGGATAACTATCCTTAGGGCAAGCCTTGTTCAAGTCAGTGAAGTCGACGCACATCCTCCACTTGCCATTTGCCTTCTTCACCATCACTACATTTGCCAACCAATCCGGGTAATAGACTTCCCGGATAAACTGTGCTGTGGTCAGTTTCTGAACCTCTTCCTTGATAGCCTTCTCTCGTTCAGGGGCAAACACCCTCTTCTTTTGACGAATAGGCTTAGAAGAGGGGGACACATTCAGTCGATGAGTGATTACACTTGGATCAATGCCAGGCATGTCGTCATGACTCCATGCAAAAACATCGACATTCTTCTTTAGAAACTGAACGAGGCCTTCTTTTGTCTTCTCCTTCATACTTGTTCCAATTCTAGTGAATTTCTCAGGGTCATTTTCTTGTAATAAAACATCTTCCAATACTTCAATCGGTTCTGCAACAATCTTTCTTTCTTCTATACTCATAGTCTGCATCTGCTCGTCCATAGCCAACATAGCTAGATAACACTCCCTGGCTGCTAACTGATCTCCTTGTGCTTGTCCAACTCCGCACTCTGTAGGGAATTTTACTGATAGATGGTAGGTAGATGTTACCGCCTTCCAACTGTTCAAGGTCGGTCTTCCAATGATGGCATTATATGAGGATGAACAATCCACCACAAGGAAATTTACTTCCTTAGTTATCTGCTGCGGGTATGACCCTACCACTACAGGCAAGGTAATGGTACCTACGGGCTGCACTTTCATTCCTCCAAATCCGATCAGTGGTGAGCATGCTGGACGAAGATGATCTCGTCCAAGCTTCATCTGCTGGAAGGCAGGATAATACAATATGTCCGCTGAACTTCCATTATCCACTAACACCCTCCTCGTTCTGTAATCTGCTATCAGTAGGGTAATGACAATTGCGTCGTCATGTGGATGGTGAATTCTTTCAGCTTCTTCATCTGTGAAAGAAATGGTTGGCTCGTCCGTCTCCTTCGTCCTTGGGGATCGTCCAGAGAGTTGGACATTTTGCACCACTTTAAGATACGTCTTCTTTGATCTAGAGGATTGTCCTTCAGAAGTCCCTCCAATGATAACCCTTATTTCTCCCAGTGGGGGCCGTGATGACTCTTCCATCTTCGCTTTCAATTTCTCGTCTTTATGATCCCTTCCAACAAAGTGCCTCAATTTCCCTTGTCTGATGAGGTTCTCGATCTGCTGCTTCAGGTCAAAACACTCGTCCGTGTCGTGCCCATGATCCCTATGGAAGCGACAATATTTATTCTTATTGCGCTTGTTAGGGTCTCCCTTCATCTTCTCTGGCCACTTCAAGGAAGGATCATCCTTGATTTGCATGAGCACTTGATCGAGTGGGGCATTCAAGGGTGTGTAATTCTGATTCCTTGCTGATGGGCCTGCCTTCCTGTTATCCCTGTCTCGGTCCTTCTTGTCTTCCGTTCGTCCCTTCTTTGGACGAGGCCCTTGATCAGGATGACGTGGGGGGTTAACTTCCATTCTCTCGGCTCTCTTCCTCTTCTTAGCTATGATGGCGTCTTCTGCATTCATAAAGTTTTGGGCTGAGTGGACGAGTTCAGCCATGGATTGGGGCTCTTTTTCATACAGCTTGTGAATGAATAAGTCTGAGTTGACGCCATTGTGGAAGGCTGCCAATAGCAGTTTGTCGTCCACCTCATCCACTGTCAGGGCTTCCCTGTTGAAGCGCGTGATGAAGGAACGTAGGCTTTCATTCTCTCCTTGCTCAATGGTCAGCAAACTGGACGAGGAACGTTTGTGTCTCTGTCCCCCAATAAAATTATTGACAAATAATTTGCTTAACTCCTCAAATGAACTTACGGAATTCGGGGGTATTTTGCTGAACCACACTCGTGCTGGTCCCTTAAGGGTGGTAGGGAAGGCTCTGCACATAATCTCGTCTGGAACCCCTTGGAGATGCATTGTGGTCTTGAAAGTGGCGATGTGATCAAAGGGATCGCGCGCTCCATCATATGAATCCAGGGAAGGCATTTTGAACTTCGGCGGCAAGGGATGCCCGTTGATGGAAGCCGTGAATGGGGAATCTGTCCGATGAACCAAATCCTCTACGGGATTTGCCCTTCTCATGTTCTCCTTCATCTCGTCCATAACCTTCCTCATCTGATCCATCTCTTTCTCCAAATGTGGCACCCTTCGCGAAGTGGTGCCTCTTGATTGAGTCTCGGGCTCAGCGTGTCCCCCTCTGTCTACTTGACTCTGGGATTGCCTCTCAGCATGCTCTTCACGGCGCTGCCTCTCCATTTCCTTAGTCAACTCTTGATTCTGGCGAGTTAACTCCGCCATAGCGGCCGCCATGGATTGCATCTGTTGGATGGAAGGCGGCTGCATGACAGGCGCTGATTGGCGATCGCGATGGGGGTTGCTTGAGGCGTCTCTGCTTCCCTGATGGCCTGGGCTTGTAGCCCTCGACCTAGTCCGAACCATTCAACCTTTTGTCCCAGAAAGCCAAATCGTAAAAACAATTTTCGCTTCCCACAGACGGCGCCAACTGATGGTGTAAGAAATCAGTTGGTTGAACACTTCGGCTTCGGTGGACTGCAACGCTAGCGGCGGCCTACAAAAAGAGAAAGCAGTCAAAGGGTGACCGGGTTGAGCCGGCCAAACACCCTCCGATGGTGAAGTGAGTTTTCTGGTCCTCTAATGGAGTTTCAACTTTACTTAATGTAATCTCAGGAAATTCATACCTTTGCATGATGAAGACCAGGCCTTATATACCACACTCTAGGGCGGTTATTAATTCAATAACTTCCCCCAGAATCTTGGAATTCGGACATAACCTCCTCAACGGCTACGAGAATCGTAACCGCCAATGGAAGTTACATCAAGTTGGAGGGATTGGCGGCGATGAATGCGGGTTAATGAACCGCTACGAAGTTCACCCAGTGTTGGTGTAGTCGTCCATGTGCTTTGCGCATGGACGATACTTTGTTCTGTAGTCGTATCGTCGTCCATGCACCTTGTGCATGGACGATTCCCTCGATCTGATTCCCCGGAGTGATCAATTGCCCAACATCCTATGGACGAGATATAGGGACGAATCGAAGATGGCCTGATGTTTGGCTAACCGCAACTCTCTGGACGACCGTTCTGGACGAACCATAGATGTGTGTTTTGCTATCCCATCAATAATAGATGCAAATTATTAACCTTTATGCGCGTGAATTTATTAACAAATTTCACGTGTGTGTTCAGAAGCTAATGTGTGTGTATATATATATATATATATTTATATTAATACATTTCAATCGGAGGAGAGAGGATTTATTGATTAGTGTAATTCGATGTCATCAACTGTAGGATTAGACCACCTAATTGTTTTTATTATTATTATTATTAAGACCATCTAATTGTTTACCTAGTGTTTCTAAAAAAAAAAACAAATGTTTACTTATAGAAGTAGATTTTCAAAAAAAAAAAAAAAAAAAAAAAAAACTTATTATAGAAGTAAATCTAAGAGAGGCCATCAAAATTGAGGCCCGAAGCAGCCAAACCTCTTTATTCGATGAGTACGGCCCTTTAACCAGAAAGAAAAAGGTTCATATAAGGCCCAAAAAATATTAAGGTAGAGAAAATAGGCAGGCTAATGGGCCTGGGTAACTTGGAAGTGGACTATGTTTAATTCTAACGACATTGCCTCTTGAATATATTTTGAAAAGAACGCTCTTCTTAAAACTCTCTTCTAAAACCTAATGCATTTTTAATTAACAAAAAATTTATGTTCACCATATTTAATTTTTTGGAAACAGGAATTTTTCTGAAAAATTATTATATAATGCAAATTTTACTAATTAATTATAAGTTTAGATTCAAACAAGTTTGGAGGAATCTCTTTTAATCTATTACGTAACAATTTATAAGACTATCTATGTGTATTATTTAAACAATTCACATGATTTAAAAAAAAATTATGTGAATAAAATTATACATAAATAGTCTCTTCAATCATCACTTAGTATAGATAGCTCTAAACCAGTTTTAAACTACACTTTTTTCCAATTTACGCTGCTTTAACTTTTAAAAATTAAAAGTAAATATGGATAGTAAAATACCAAAAGATCAAATACTAATGATCTGGACAACTATTTACTTTCTACGTTGTGTTACTAGTTTACTACCCAAGCAGAGCATACATGCACATAAAATCCAAAATTTCCTCTTCTATATGTGGTATATATTAAACAACAATTACTTCAATTTATTTTATATATAAAAAAAAAAATCTAAAACAAATTTTTGAGAGAGGAATCGAAGTTGGTTATTCTTGAGGATTGTGGAATATTATCTTTCTCTAACATAAAAAATTCAAGTGATTTGTAAACTTATCTTATATTTAATGTTTTTAATAAATTGACCCCACAAAAAAAGGGGCAAGCAACCAATAAAACCAAGTATTTTCCCCCCAACAATATGCAACTAACATGTTACAATTAAAGTAATATAGGACAGTATCATAAAAATAATCAAAGCATATATTCATACATTTTTTAATCATTCAAAAGGTTGTTTATTACTCACACATTGGTAAAAGTAAAACACATAGCCATCACATAAAAAAAGTCACATTTCAAATCCAAGCTAATAAGAAAAGCATCACGAGCTCAACACTTCACCAGTCACCACCCTCTAAAGCCTCCAAAGGCTACTTCACCTTGAGTACGAGGATATATTCCTGAAATCACAAACCGTGGCCCCAGTTCTCGTCATAGTAATTGTTAGGGTCAAAGTAGTGTTTATATATGCGTGTTGGCAAACTGTATTTTGACGCGTCCAAATATAAATTGAATAACTTGACTTGTAAGTTTTGACAAGGCGAATTTAAAGTGATGCTAGGGACACAGTCCTTCCCGCCACGTGGCCACGTGGCCACATCTTAATCCACACACTACTTTTATATCAATTTCTGATTAGATTTCAATGCTTTTATATAGTCTCTAGTACATGTATAGATTTGAGTGTAAAAAATGGTATGTCCCTAACATTACTTGAGAATTTATCTCCAAATTTTATGCCTTGTGACAACATGTCATGTGTTATACGTATTTGAAGATCTCATTTGAACTTTGAAGATGTATAAAGACTGTGTTAAATTTGCAATTGCTACCTTAATTAATTGCAACTTGACTAATGGAGCCAAAGCTCAAATACATGCTTCAATACCACTCAACCAATCGAGTAATATTGGGAATCCAAAATTTCAAATTTAGGTCCATGATGACTCATGCATTGGGATTTGTGCCCTAATTAAGTTGTCCAAAACATAGATAAATAAGTTCTCTTAGGTCATCATAAACATAGAGAAATTGTTGCGGCTTATGTGTGCCTAGGGTATTGTATTGAGCGAAGTCTTCGACCGCTATTAACGTTTTAAAGTGGCCCTGCAACATAAATACTACAAACAATCAAGCTATTCATGTGGTGAGTTAGCCATGGGTTGGACATTTATGCATTTAAGAGATTCATAAAGGTAGAAGAGTTCAACTGAAGTTTAAACTACATGTGGTCACGTTAATAAATCTTACTATAGTTGGCAATAAAAGAATTGATATATTATTGTTTTATTATACTTCTTTTATATCATAGTGAATTCTTTTGTTGGGTGGTTATCAATAAACTCCCAAAGAGTTTTTCCTATCAGAAATTTCTCTTCATAACTATATATATTGTCTGTGTTCTTTAAATTCCGCTTCTTATACTCTTTGCGATATGGTTGTGTGTTTAATTCACTAAATTGGAACTCATTGCAGAACTGGTAAATTAATCAAGTTGGCTAATTGTGTTTACTGAGGCGCATGTAAATTCACTTTCAGTTACCTTCATATGTTTGGCCCTTTGTTTACCAACCCTTTGAAATACACAAAGTCAGAAAAAATAATGAAGAAATTAGAAATATGCATAAAATAAGAGAAAGAGAAATCCTTTCATGAGATAATAAAATTTTAAATATAGAATATAGAATATTACTATAATAAATTTAAGAGATTTTGAAACATTTAAAGTGTGTCTTGTAGCACTACCAGAAAAGTGTTTTAAAATCTTAAAAGTTAAAACCCTCTATTGGCATAAATAGCCAGACTTTGGCAATTTTGTTAATGAGCTTTAAGGCTTACGTTTTTAAAATTTTTTCTACAATTCATACTTTATAAATGCAAACATTAAACATACTTTCCACTATAATTTTTCAAACACTCAAAAAATTAAAGAGTTTTTCAATTAAAACTCTAGATAGCAAAAGCTATACAATTAAAACCCTAGTCTACTTCTTGTAAAGATTCAACTCATAACGTTCGTTCTTAATAATTGTTCGTTATCATTAAGACAATATATCAATTGATTTTTGTGTAGACGGGATTTGAATTGAAGTTCCTTACTCAACAATAATAAACCTTACTAGTTGAATCAACTAGAACCCACTTTATCACATTTACGATAATGATATTATGATATATCAATTTCTTTAAATGGTAATATTACGTATCTGTTTGAGAACAGTTTATTTAGCTGAAACTGAAATTTTTTTTGCTGAAAGTATTGTAGATCAAAGGTATTTGAAATAATACAGTAGGACCCATAAATAGTACTAAAAAATACAATAAAACTCAAGAATAATAGCAAAAATAAGCTGAATAGTAAAAAAAAGCTGACATTTTAAGCAATGCCAAATGCACACTATGTATCAAATTATTATACTATGAAAATGTCACTTTGTGGCTTTGTGGGTGGGGAAACCCCCGAGATCACTTAATATTTTTGTTTGGTTAATAATATATGGGATATGATGATGAGATAATAAGAAAACGAACTCACCTGGAAGCTTAGAAGACTAATTTTCGTGTTGGTTGAAAGTTCTTAATTTGTACAAAAGAGATTTTCCTTTCCCCTTCCCTTTCTTTCACTCCTTTTGGCCTATAGTAGGAAACACCCCTATATATCTTTTAGTCTTTGTACATTAATGCTAAGGACCCCATCGGCCTTGGGTCCCAAAGAATTTGAAAATTATGAAACAGTTCAGAGTGGACAATATATCAAATCAGGCATAGAAAAGATAGCACTATTTCATAATAAATTGCGTTTCAACTTTCAACTTTGTTAAGTAGATTGTGAATGTGATGCCTGAACCAATAGACCAAAAACTTCTGTCCAATATATCAAAGAGAAATCCCATCGTCTCTAAATTTTTTTTATGCTTAGTTCAACAATCACTGTCCATACACTCCCATGTACTTATTTTAGAGCACATTGCCCCACATTGAATTCACTTTATTATCTTGATAATTATCAAAGTAATATTGCATTGCATGGTGTGTTTCACATGGGATAGGGTTTTAAATTATTAGCATAGCCAATGGGGCCAAAGGTTGAAACATGATCGAGTACCAAACGAGAATTTCATGTCCCATATGGGACAATGCATTGTACCTCTTTTTTTTTTTTTTTACTCTGTTTTTGTGATTTTTATATCTTGTACCCGGCATACAGGGTATACTAGCTCCTGTTTCTGAGGGCTACAGAAATTGAATAGGCATATAGTAAAAAAGAAAAGAAAAAAAGAGAGTAGGTAGGTTTTCTGTGCTGGGTTGTTTACGTTAGCTCAATAACTTGCCATTTGTGCATGTCGCTATGCATGTAAAATCGTGCATTGCGTATTCACGTGCATCTTTAAAAATAAATAAATAAAATTAGGCATGCAATCTACTTTTACCATGAAAGAGACGTTAAAATTAAATTATAAACTTTCCCTGCGGTGTACTAGTGTTATCCCTTGCTATTTCCTTATAAAATTAACAAATATGTTTTACCAAAAGAAATTAACATTTTGCTTTCCTTTCATCTTTTAAGACTTGGGGGAAATGAGTGAGTTTCAATTAGTTTAACTAATAAAGTTTTTTATGGTTAAATAAAAGATCTGGAGCTCAATCATTGTCTATCTTAAAAACTGATCGGTGTTTTAATCTGATGATAAAAAATTATCATTAGGAGTAGGGGTGTCAATGTTCGATCCAACTCGCGAACACAACACCAACCCAACACTGGTTTTTGTGGGTTAGGGTTAGGTCTCAGCGAGTTTGGGTTATAAACAAGTTGACTTGAACGTGATACAATAAGAAATGTGTCATAAGCGGGTCAACCTGCATGACCCGCAATAGACACATTTGACACACCAATTTATTCGTACTAGTCCGAAATGACACATTTAACATAACCGTTTTAACTCATATAATAAATAAATATTCATTTTATTTTAAATTTGTCAAATAACTTTTATATCCAACATATATTTTAAACTTAAAAAGAAAAGTGAGTAATTACAAAAACTTACAAGAGATATAATTGGAAATTGAAATGGGTGAAGACTTGAAGTGTATGTGCTACTTTTGGGTAGGGGTGTCCACGAGTCCTCATCACCTGACCAACCCGCCAGACCCGCCCGAAACCGACCGGCCACCACCTGAACCGATCAATCCGACGGTCGGCAGCGGGTCGTCACCCACAGAACTTGAACCCTTCGGGTCGGTTGGCGGTTTTCCTCCCCAAAAACTCGAGCCACCCGACTCGACCATCAAATCAACAACATCCAGCTACATTTCCAGGTTTTTCTACAAAAATGACAAATACCGGCGATATTTTTGTTTTTTCGACCAAGATCTATTTGAAATCCACCAGATCCGGTGAGATCCGGCGATATTTCGTCGAGATCTAGTCTAGATTCGACAGATCCGACCAAATATCGGCTAGATCTCGACAGATCCTGCGAAATTTCGGCCAGATCTCGTTGGATCTTGCGAAATTTCGGCATCGGCGGCGAAACCCGAAATCGACCGGTACAAACCCGAAAACCGATGGACCCGAACTGGACAACCTGACCAGTAAAACGGGTCGGTTTCGGTTTGGATTTTCACCCACCCGAGAAATTCAGGTCGAGTCCGGGTCAGGCACAAACCCGACCCGTGGACACCCCTACTACTTTGGGATGTAAAAAAAAAAAAAAAAATTTCTAAATGGATGTTATATTTAATATTAAGCAAGCTGAAATAGGTTATGTCACATTCAAGTCAACTCAACACAACCCATTTATTAAGTGTGTCAAGTGAGTTGGGTCCGGTCAACCCGCTTAATTAACAGGTCGGGTTAGGGTTGAAAGATCATGACATAATTATTAAATAGGTTGGGTTCGGGTTGAGCCATTTAGTCGAATACCCATACTTCGACATGACACGACCCGAATTGACACCCCTAACACACTAATCCGAATTGACACCCCTAATCAAGAACGGACACAATAGGTTGAAACTTTCTCTAAAAAAAAAAAAAAAAAAAAAAGACTTGAGGTAGATTAAGTAATCATGATGGTTTTGAACAAGTAAGAAATGTCTGCCATGCCATAGAACCAGGCCAACTCTTTTTTTTTTTTTTTTTTTTGAGAAAAACCAGGCCAACTCTTAATTAGTGTATATAATTGACTAACTTTTTGTTTTTAATTTGATTTTATTTTTTTTCAAATTTGGAAATATAGTCCTATCGTAAACTAGTTTCAGATTTAGTTCTTTATTCACATGTGAATTCCAAAAATAAAGAAAAAGTTTACAAATTTTCTTATACAAATGCATACTTTCACAAAACAAAAACTGCATTTTTAAATTTGGTTTTTTCACATTCATGTTCTCATGAGTCGCAAAAATTCATTTTAAAATTTTTATTTTTTTCTTTCAAAATTTCCAGAAATATATTTTACCTCCAAAATTTATGAGAAAATTCAGCTTTTTTCATTGTTATTTTTTAATTGTTATTTTTTAATATATTAAATGTTGGCTTTGACGATGAAATTTGGATTATATACTATACTAATACGTACGCATGTGCTAAAATAGTTAAAAATTAATTATGATAAATAATATTTTAGATAAACAGAATTTAAAAAATTGCATGCTGATGACTGGATATAATTTAAGTCCAAACAAATTGAATATAAAATGAAATGTTTTGATTTGATTTTTATTGTATTTCAGATTTATGTTGTAACAAAATCGAACTAGATAGATTAGTGCTTTACCAACAATCCCTTTATTTTAATCGATTTGGCACTCATATTTGGACTGGTCCGTGTGTCTCCACTTGCACAATGTGGAGCACAAGGCAAAATCATTTTAGGGGTCCTTTCCTTCCCATGTGTTTTGGCACTGCCCCTCTGTGTCATTAACTTATTGTATTTGTCTATTATTTTTCTTCGTTTTCCTGAGCATCGGTTTCGGATTTATTTATTTATTTATAATTTTCTTTTCTTGGAGTTGAGGTGCTAGAGATCTCTTCATTCAAATCCTGATTTCAAACATTGATGCCCTTCCCTCTGATTTCACATCGTTCTATCTCATTGTCTCCGGCTCCGCTGATCATTTCTTTTAAAACTTTTTAAAAATATTCTATTAACAAATGCTTTAAAAGTACCCGTTAATCAAATCATTCTTAAAAATATACTTTTTAATTCTAATTGTTTAATGACTGTTAACATTTATCAATTTTTTTTTTTGCTGCAACATTAATTTATCATCATTCATCTTTTGGTTATACTGTTCAGTGTTTACAGTTATTTTTTAAAACCACTTCTCTAATATATATATATATATATAGAGAGAGATATATATATATCTAGAGTAACTCTAAAGAGTTACACATTTTTTAAAGCATTGGATTTAAGTAGATCTAACGATCAAAAAAAGAACTTCATTAATACTAATATTCTAATTGATCTCATTTATTATCTCTTATTTAATACATTCTATATTTATTTCTAAGCCCAAAAAATTTATATGACTGACTCTTTCTCTCTCCACTGCACGTTTCTCTCTCTCTCTCTCTCTCTCTCTCTCTCTCTCTCTCTCTCTGCACATTTTTTCTCTCTATCTCCTCCACGGCTCTTCTACAAGGCATTTCGTGGAGTACTATGGCAGGCCGGTGTTGTCAGTAGTGTTGTCCATAGCTCTTGTTCTTAAAAAGCCAAATCGACGAGTTTTGAACTTTGACGTGGTTAACAGATCGAGTTGATAATGTTGCTTGCTTTCTTTTCTTTTGATTAATTTATCATATCAAAGTGGCGGACAGATCAATGAAAAAGAAAAAAAAAAAACAAAAGCATGTAAAACGGAAACCACATGTGGTATTGTATTTGTGTTTGGAAAACTTTCAAACCCTTATACAATAAGGAAAATTAAGTGGTCAATGGTTGTTAGAGTTCCCAATTAATATTTTATTTTAATGTTAAAAAATGACTAAAAAAGAGTTGTTCTTTTTTAATATTTTTATGTCTACAATAGATTGTGCAGATTCAAGCAATAGATTGAATCTGCACCATCTGTGGCTTTTTTTTTTGTTGGTATCGAGGACCTAACCGTGGAGGTAGAAGAGCTGTGGAGGAGATAGAGAAAAAAAATGTGCAAAGAGAGAGAGAGACGTGGAGTGGAGATATTCAGCCGTATAAATTTTTTAGGCTTAGAAATAAGTATAGAATATATTAAATAAGAGATAATAAATGAATTCAATCAGAATATTAGTATTAATAAGATCTTTTTTTGACCGTTGGATTTACTTAAATCCATCTACTTAAATCCATTTTTTTGACAGTTTTTTTCATTTCCCATAAAAGTGATATTAAAACTTTTCTAAAATAGATTATTAACCAGTGCCTTATTAGCATTTGCCATAAAAGTTTTTTTGGGAAATGAAAAAAAAGTAATTAATATTTTGACAGTTTTTTTCATTTCCCATAAAAGTGGTATTAAAATTTTCTTAAAATAAATTATTAACCAGTGCCTTAAGAGCATTCGTTAGTATTTTCCATATATACATATATATATATATATATGTATCTATGTATTAATGCATGCATATGTTATATTTGTGTATGTGGGGAGGTTGGACCCGTGATGAGCTCACAGGCCCAGTAAAAGATGTGATTTTTTTTTTCCAACTAGATTAGACACTAACATGGCCCATCTTGACATTAATATGGCAATGTGTGATTAACTAGATGAAAAGCATGCTGTGCGTGTAGGCTAGACCTCCCTTCACCTTTTACTTTTTGTAGAGGTTTAGGCCCGTTCGTTACAATAATTTTTAGTATTTAAATAACATTACATGTATTTTCACACACTTTTTTACCTACACATATTTTCAAAAAATTCCTCCCCTCACTTTTAACTTTTTGTAGAGGTTTAGGCCTGTTCGTTACAATAATTTTTAGTATTTAAACAACATTACATGTATTTCCACACACTTTTTTACCCACACATATTTCCAAAAAATACAAATAATATTATTAGAACAACATTACCAAACGTGCCCTTAGATTTAGAATAATAAACCTAGCTTCGATTATTATGGTTTATTACTTAATTAATTTAAGCATCCTTCAGTTAAATTGCCTTATTGGGGTTTGAGACTAAGTATCAAGAATATGATAAAGTACTGGTTATCCATTTTCCTTTTTAGATGCATTATACTAAAACTTTCATACCTGCTAAAGCATAGAATATATCTAAGAAATTTTTTTTTTTCTAATCTTCCTTTTCTTTCTTCTTTTTCCTTTGTAATAGCTAGGGAGGAAGGTCTTCGGTGTGCTTTATATTGCCTTTTCTTTCTTTCGGTTGGAGCGGTTGAAGCCTTAGGGAATAATATATTGTGCTCACATTTATATATTGTAATTCCATATCTCATATCTTTTCCTCTTTCCTTTGATTCCTTGCGTGGCAAAGAAGTAAAGATGAGTATCATAAACTCAGAGATGAGAATATTTGATCAATTAGGATAATTTCATTGTAAATAAACCGATAAAAATTGACTTAGAAAAACAAAAAACCAAAAAGGTACCTGAAATTTGACATGGCAATTAATAGAAAAATGGTAAATGAAATTTAGCTTCATTTTTTATTCTTAATTTTTATACTATATGCATTCCACAATATATTAATCATGCAAAACTAAAATCCACTATACCAGACCAAGCCCAAAAAAACAAGTTGCAAAAGGCCAATTAATCAAAGATTTGACTTGACCCTTACTTTCGATTTTTAGTGACATATATTACTTTATCAAGTCGTGTATCATGCATGGTATAGTTTAGATACTTTTCAATTTTAAAGCACTTGTTTTTGTTGCCATAAACTAATCAAATGATAAATCAAGTGGACCATCCTGATGAATTTGTCCCCGTAATTATCCTAATCATACTTGCTAGCATTTTTTTGTCGTAATTAGCCTATAGCCTGGGATTTTAATTACTAGCTTACATAATAGGACTTCATTACTCATCAGACTTGACCCAACTCATTGTGATTATATTTGATTCATTTGAAGGTTAATAAATATCAAGATGCATGACAGCTTGTTGTTAGGTAAAGATTGATTACCAGTTAAAATTACACTAAGTGATGCATAGATCTCTTCTACTTCTTTGTCCTCTCCAATTTATAAGAAAGGGATTTGAGTAAAGCAAAAAAAAAATTATGAAAATGACATAAAGTGAAAGATCCAATCCTTGTTTTTCCAGTGTGTGACTGTATGTCAAAATTGGAAGCTTAAAGTTTTTTTATATCTAGAAGTCGTGGTTTTTACTTTTTACTATTTAGATGCTTCCCTAACGACCTAATATTATTAAGTTACAGTGGAATTTGCCCTTTTTTACGTAAAAGTTATCATCCACTTCTTTCATATATTATCTTCTTGTTACAATCCCTTAGCACATAATCTTGAGGAAGCTTAAGGCATCATAGAATAAAAGAGGGAAACATTTAGTTTTTCCTTTTTAATGGTAAAAGAGCAACACTTTTGGTGTTCATTGCGTGTGTGGAATTCAGTTTTGTTTTGCATTGTTGTTTTCTTTTTTTGGTAGTGAACAATTGTCAATCTCAGAATGAAAGAAAGGTCAGTAGTTATGGCTGAATGCTTGAAAGTTACCTTAAAAGTTATATTTTACTTGTACTGATTATTGATTAAGACAATTTCCCTATGTGTTATATACTAAGGCTTGATTGATAAGAGCACGGGTATCTTAGATTAAAAAAAGTGTATCTAACTATCATTTTTTTTTTTAAAGAAACAAACTAACTGTTAAACACACACACTTAATTACACTCTCTTACCAAATTTAAACACATTACTTAACTCAAAGTACCACTACAAAATCTAATTATTTATTGATTGTTTGTGTAGGTGTGTCATACTGTCATGTCTCAACACATCATAAAAGGAACATTGCCAGCCCAAAAAGTATGCAACTCTCAATCGTTTGTTTAGAAGAAAAGCATCCAACATTTGAATTTCATGCATTGAATAAAATAAAAAAAATTGTGTTTAATTATCTAAAAAAAATGGGGGAAAAAAAATACTAACCCCATATGTGGTTTCCGCGTAAAACACAAAACATGTTTTGTATTGTCTTATATCTAAACCGCTAATAATGTAACACTAAACTTCTTAAGAATTAATGGAGTATAATATCAAACTTTCCTTGTGATAGTATTTTATGTGAAAGTGAAAATAATATGAAAAAAAGTGTCAACTCAATTTATGTTTTTATTACTCTTTTACGAGTTACACAAAAATAATACTCAAGGGACGTTGGATGTCACCCTAAAAACTTCATGGAATTCAGTGTTTTTAAAGGAAACCACAAACAGTTGGTCACATATATGGAAGTATTGCTGTATTAGTAATCTTAATTCCAAATAAAAAAATGGAAAAATAAAGAAAGAAAAGAAAAGCTAACGTATATTGCAAATTAAACAGATAAATCCAAATGCTTCATGACAAGAAATAAAAACCACTCAATGAGGGAAGGTGGCGGTGAGTTATGTCCATACTCCATACAATATATATTTCAATTATACACGGATAGTAATTCTATTTCAGAGGATTATACGTAATTATTCTAGTAAATGAATTGTAGGTTCTGCTTTGAATGTAGGCTTTATTTACAAAATGATTAAGCGTTCTCGTAGTACAACAATATGGAACTACCTCTTTTTACATAAATGATAAATGTTATCATAGATTTAATTAGTAAGACTTACTATTATGTAAATTAAAGAAAGTGTATCACATCATAGTACTCTTGAAATACTAAATAATTACTACTCCCTTCATGTCTAGTTTAATTGTTATAAGACTGTCAAGGACTAAAACTCGCTTGGTAAATTAGTTTTAGTACAAAATCGAAAAGAATGCTTTACATTCCAAGTGAGATGCATGCCCAACAAGTCCCATATTACACCTTTAGTGATGTAATTTTTTTTTTCTTGATAGGTGATGATGGAAATTTTTTATACTACTATTGTTCAAGTTCCTCTTCAGTATAATATTTGGATTCTTATCGCATGCAGCCTCTCTTTTTGGTGTAGTAAATAAGGACTTCACTTAACATTAAACATCCATTACAAATGTGTTTAATGAACTTAACCTGTTAGAGTACAAACCATACTAACTTTAACAAAAGTAGAGGTTACAAAGTGTACGAATTGGTAGCATTATCTTTTCTTTGCAGCTGTATCAGCACACTTATTGGCTTCACAGGGCACAGGCCTAGCTAGATAATGTAACATACATGTTTAATATATATATATAAGACAAAGTACTATATTAAACTAGCAGTGTTTGTGAGTTCGCTTTCCACATCTTGCTTCTTATTTTTTTTGGAGTTCCCCTATGTTTTTATATTTTGATCTACAGTGTAGGATATTAAAAAAAATTGCAACTATCACGTTTTTAATTAAAATAGTCTACTTTTGAGCTTTCTTTAATCAATTATATTTATATATATCCTTTTGATAATATCTATTTTTCAATTAACGACAAAGTTTTATCTCATCTCTTATCATGATATTGCTGATAAAAGTCCAAAATTTGTTTGATTTTACACGGTTGTGGTTGTGGAGAATCTGGAGGTCACACTGGCACTTTTATGAATTATGGCTGGGTCTTTTTTTACTCATCTTTTAGGGCACCTTCTATTAATTCCTGGGGTTGGGTAAGAGCAAAAGGATATCAATAACGCTAGCTGGTACTTTTTTGTCTGAAAGAATCCAACTACCATGTGCCCTGATTTGTGGGCCGTAGAATTTCATTCACCAATGCACAACGAAATTGGGTCAACTATTCAATTTATCTTCATTTAATGAAGTTAAAAGTATTTTCATAAAAAAAAAAAAGAAGGGGCGGGGGGGTGGGTGGTGTTAACTATTCAATCGATGCTTCTAAATGAAAAAAAAAAAAAAAAAAACAGAAGAAAAAAAACAAAAACAAAAGCAAACTATTCAATTAGATAAGAGATACTGCTCACCCAAAGACAAGGGCAACATCAATTAAAAAAAAAAAAAAAAGACGAGGGCAACATTTTATTTTAATAGGGTAACTATTCTTTATTTTAAGAAAAAAGATAAAATAATGTAATAATAGGATAACTATTTTTTTTTTCGGGTAGAAAATCGGGTAACCAACACGAATTAAATAATAAATAATTTTTTAAATTATATTTTTTAGCTGTTTATAAAGTTAACATATCAGCTAGTAAGATGTGGTGTAACTCAATTTTATCACTGAATTATTAGTGGCGTCAGATTTAATTATTGAAAATTTATAATACTTAATATGACTTTTGTTATGTGAAGAACAAGTGTTAATTAATGTGATAGTTTTTTTTTTTTTTTTTTTTGGTGTCATTATAATGTTGGAGGTGACATGTTAGGTATATGGACATAACTTTTTTTTTTTTTTTTTGGGTTCTCATAGTGTATCCTCAAAACTTTCAACCAGAGACTAATCACTGTTTGCGACGGGTGAGCCCTAGTGGAGTAAATCGCTGGCCCAGAGGGTTTTTTTCAAAGTGTAGGTATCCAGACTCGAACTGGGGAGCACACCCAGTCGAACCGGAGACAAACACTTTGAGACCAAGTGCCCAACCACTTTTTTTCACAACCATTAACATGTGGGTATGTAATGATTACTGCATAATAAAAATTGTGCCAGTGATTAATGTAGTATTACTATAATTAAAACATGTCATATTAATAGTTGTGAAGAATATTATGCTCATATCATTACTTCAATATAAAATGAAGTCTTCCTTTAGAAAGCATTTCCATTTTGCCATGGCATCATTCCTTGCACATATTTACCTCTCTCTAAATATGCTTGAGTGATCATTTTCTAATTTGGGCGAGGAGGAATATGCAATTATTATTAATGGGACTGATAAATGTGTTACTTGTAGCATGCTTATCTATAAGATAAACCAACATACTTTTATTCAAGATCAAAAAGGTAAATGGATCCCCCATCTCCAGCCCCAACTATCTAATTTTCAAAAAAGAAAAAAGAAAAATGGATATTTGGTTTCTCAAGGACAATTTGAGTACAGAAAAGTATTAAATTATGGAGGTTTTTTTTTTTTTTTTTTTTTTTTTTTTTTGCTTGAACTAAATTTCTCCTCTTAAAATAGTTATACAATATCACTAAATTACCAACAAAAAAAAAAAAAAAAAAAATTAATTATGAATTTATAGATTTGAAATATACTTTATGACACCGTACTCATCAATCAAGATTCTTTGGATGCATCTGATTGCCTGTCTCCCTTGCTAAAACTACTATCTTTGTTTTGTTATACGAAAGGGGTCAATTAAGTACTAATTAATATGTTTTCTTTCATTTTCCTTTTGTTTGTTTTCTTTCATTCTTTTTTTTTTCACATTGATTGTGTGTGTCTAGTGTTCGTTGTTTATAACTTCAGTCTACAATTACAAAAAAGGTCTACAACTACAAAGGTTCTCTTTTGTAGTTGTACGTACTCTGGTTATGTAATATATTATAAACTCGGTTTAAAACACTATTATTACTTTATTCGTGTGTGTTCTAAATTCTAATAAGTATTATTATTTACTCAAATTTTTTTTTTTTTTGAAGGACGGGTAAATAATTAGATTGAAGCTTTAAAAGTAAAAAAAAATAAAAATAAAAGTGAAGGTGTAGCCTTTATATATAGTAAAATTAATAGCATGTGATATCTCTTTACATTCACTAAGAAATAGATATGGGAATGAGAAAGTTATCTATTGGATACAATCACTGAATTTTCTTAAAATGTAAAAAATATGGTCGATCTGGAAGTCTGGTGAACTATTTGACTTTCATACAAAACACCAAAACAACTGTTCCACCATAAGTAAATCCAATTATTTTTATTAGGGGTATGCATGAGTTGGGTTGGGTTGGGTTGAGGGGATTTTTCGACCTAATCCATTATGGTGGGTTAAAAAAAAATCCAACTCAACCCAACCCATCACAGGAGTTCAACCCAACCCACATGGATTGAGTTGGGTCAAGTTGAACCCATGGGTTGGACATGTTTTTTTTTAATTGCTATTATTATTAAATTGAACAAAAAAATATATCTCACTTGCCACCTGAATTGATAAACAAAATATATATGAACTAGTATTCCAACTCAATTATAAACAAAATATATCCAACTGGGTTGATAAACAAAATATACATGAACTAGTATCCCAACTTAGTTATATACAAATAAGAGTGGAGTGAGAGAGTGAAAGTGGGAAGCGACAGAGAGAGAAATAAGATTGTTAGGGTTTGCGAGGTAATTGGGTTTTATATAAAATGTATTGAATAGGGGAAAAAATTAAATAAAAAGTATTAATTATATAATATAGTTTTATATATATTAAATATATATAATTTAAAATTTAAATATATAGGTGGGTTAAGTTGGGTTAGGCGGGTTAGGTTAAGTCAATTTTGGCGGGTTGGCAGGTTGGCTGTACACTCCTACTTTTCATCCACATTTTCTTGTGAGTTGTGACTGTTCATCTTCTCTAAGTAGCTACTAGTTAAGTTGGGTAATGAGCAAATTCAAGTTTATACTACATTAGGCTCAAGAAATATATTAAAATCCCATTGATTACTATAATTTTACACAAGGAAGATTCTTGTAACTCATTTAATTCCACCCCAATAGATTGTTATTCAACAATTAGAAAATTCTGAGTTTCCTACCTGCATACTCTTTCAATTAAACTTAAAACATAACCTAATCTCATTTATATAATTTCACAAATGCAACTTGCTTTAAAATGTCTTTCTCATTTGATGGAGTTGGTGTATAGGATGACACCTCCCATATTATAAGTTATTACGAAATATAAACTATTGGCGATGAAATATTTGTAAAGTATTAATGCTCATTATTATCTTAATCAAATAGAAATCCCCCTACAAAGTTATATTGTGTTCTTTTGGCTGAATAGTATATTTTGAGTGTTATTTATAAATTATGTTATGTACCCATTCATCCATTAATCATGTATATAGACAATTTGGAGGAGTCAAATATGAGGAGATTATTGCCAAGAGTTTTGTAACTCAACTAATTGATCATTCTTGACATTTTCAACAGAGACATTCATAGTTCAAATTCCTCTCTCTCCCAAGTCCGAACTATTTAATTTAAAAAAGAAAGAAAGAAGAAGAGATGATTATTAAGCTAATGTCTCAACTAATAAATTTCACCCATACAATTTCGAACAATCAAGAATTCGAATGTATAGGCTAAATTTGAATTTTTGTGAGTGTAACCAAAAAAATATTTTGCAAAGAAATATTTTAATCAATTAACAAAAATGTGGATCTACCTATCTCTATTCAACAAAATCATTTTCATGTTAATTAGATATTAGGATGGTTATTTTGAGACCTTTGATTTATATAAGAAAATTATTCTTGGATGGATTTATTTAACAAATACGCTTATAAACCCAATTTTTCTCTCTTCTTATTCTCAAATTCTCCTTAAAAAAGAATGAAAACCTTAAATATAGCATGATGCATAACTACTTGGGACCAAATATATGCTTTGTAATTCAAGGGATAATGCATGTATAAAAAAAAGAAGACAAAGTTTAGCTATAAAATTAGTTGTAGTTTAAAACTACAACCTTACTCAATATTTTTTTATTGAAGGTGAATTTTGAAAAATTCACCATTGGATTATATATATTTTTTAATATCCTCCATGCTTGCAAAATTTCTAGAAAATTAAAGATCAATAGCTATGTTATCAATATATTGTTTAAATTGCAAGTTTTTGTTGTTTAAAATTATGCATAAAATATAATTTTATAGATAATATAGTAAATAATATCCAATTGTCACAAAATTTGACATTTGTATTAACAGCGTAAAGAATATACAATCTAACGATTAGATTTTCAAAATATATAATTAATATTAATGATATTGAGTAAGGTTGTATCTTTAGGCTACAATTAATTTTATAGTTAAATTTTGTCCTGATACAAATTAAATAATTATTATAGGCAAAAGGTCAAAGTTTATAAGTATTTTAGAGAGAGAAAGGAGGCCATCCACCATATTTGTCTTCTCAGAGCTATATTCACATAATTATTAGACATAGATTTCAATGTCCATTCTCATAATTAATATATTTTAGATGGCCATAACTACGTGTAGTTAAACAAAGGGAAAGGAGGCCATGCACCATGTATATTTGTCTTTCTTCCAACTTTATTTGTATATACTAATGCAGTGGTATAAGTCTAACTGCTAAGATGAATCAATGGCCACATAAAAAATCGAAAAGGCATGTGTGAAAGAGACCATACCAATTGGCACATAGATATAAAAAATTATTGTTTGCTAACAAAATAGACTAAAAAACTTTTTTTTTTTTGGTATTGTATTCCAAAAGTAAACACCAAATGTGGTTGCCAATGCCGAATCAGGTCCTTTAATTATTCATTAATAAAATTAAAAAGATAAAGATTGAAATTCGTTTTGGGACCCCACCATACAGTTGGCACCATCACTATTTGAAGCCCTGCATAGATGGAGCTAGAGCTACATTGTATTCATACAGAGTTATAGTTTTAGACCCAAAGTCTTTCTCAGGTCAAGTGAAAACAAAAACAAAAATCAGACAAAAAAGTACTGCTTATATAATTATATTCCAGCTAACCAAACTAGAGCAGTGCAGGTTCTCCTATAGTCGATCTCTCCAAAGATTCTGTCTCTTTCATTTCTCATTTCTTATTTCCAATATCAAAGAAGAGTGTCTTCTTCAAGCTAACAGTCCTTCTTTGATGGCTTCTTGTTCCAGTTCAGAGATGGTAAAGAAAATAATAGAAATGTTTTGTGGCAAGAACAAGAAGAAGAATATTCACAATCACAAGGTGGGAGAGAGAAAGAAAGTAAAAGGGACTGTTGTTTTAATGAAGAAGAACGTGTTGGACTTCAAAGATATCAAAGCTTCGTTTATTGATCGGATTCATGAGTTGTTGGGCAAGGGTGTGTCCATGCAACTCATCAGCTCTGTTCATCCTGACCCAGGTTACCGTCTTTCTCTCTTTCTCTAACTCTTTCTCTGTTTAACTTAATTATTAAGTTATATGAGTGTGACTTTGTGATGTTAGTCCTTCGATGAAGCCAAAAGCATTACCTTCAAATCAAACAACAAATGCCTTCTTTTTAAAGCATTCTTCGCTAAAGTCTAAACACTATTTTGTTTTCTAGCACAGACATTGTAATTTTATTTCTTACCAGTCATCAAATTTTAAACTAATGAAAGTTTGAATTTTGTTAATATCAGAGATGGCATAGGTAGAAGTTATAATTTAAAAAAAAAATGATTATCAGGATATATATATATATATATATATATTATGGCTTTACACATGATAGGACTAAAGGCCAAAAAAGATTAATATAACTAAAATCAAATATTTTATTAAAAAGAATCATTTAGTCCAATTCAATCACTTGGGTTCAAATCTCAGTCTAGCTGTAGGTAAACTCAGTTCAATTAATTGGGATCTAAGCTCAGTTTAGCATAGTTAAATTTCAATCAAGTAGCTTTTTGAACAACTTCCTAGCATTGTCTTTGATCTTGATAAGTAAAATTCAATGATAAAACAGCTGTGAAGATTAATAGAGCTAAGAAACTAAAAATCTTGTTACATGTGTGTTTAGCAAATGTATTGCAAGGGAAGCTTGGAAAGGAGGCGCATTTGGAGAAATGGGTTACAACAATCACTCCATTAACAGCAGTAGAAACTGTATTCACCATTTCATTTGACTGGGATGAGTCCATGGGTGTTCCTGGGGCCATCATTGTAAGAAACCACCATCACAGCCAGTTTTACCTTAGGACAGTCACCTTAGAAGATGTTCCTGGGCATGGTCGTGTGCATTTCGTCTGCAATTCTTGGGTTTACCCTGCACATCGTTACAAATACAATCGCGTATTCTTCTCAAACAAGGTAATTTGGTTTTGATTTCTTAAAGCAATAAGTTTTGCTAGGTACACAACCTTTTTCATAACTACTGACATAGCTTGTTACAATTGTTTCACAATTGGTGTCGGTAGTGGACCTAGATAAAAATGATATTGGTCCAACCACAACAAACCATGTGGGAAATTTTGAAAAAGTTGTTAGAAAATATTGTGTCCTAAAAATTACTCATTATTATGTGGAACAAAGTTTGCTCCATTATAAATCTAAACTGTGATCTTTGTGCTATCACTAATTCATTACAAATACAATCGTACATTCTTCCAAAACATGATGCTTAGACCTAATGAGTAACCTTTGTAGCATCATACGTAGCCCACTAGGTAGTGCTTTCTATCATGATTGTTCCTTTCTACCGAAGTTGGAAGCTTATCATTCTGCTTCCATTTTGGTTTGCCAAAATTACCATTCCATTTCTCTTTCTCTATGTAGATCAGCTGGTATTTTCAGTCCTTGTTAATGTGTAGGGTTCAGGTTCTGTTGAGCACATTATGATTTTTGGTAATGTAGCTATGTTAAAATCTAAACAGGACTCAAAAGTTAACTTCATACAAAATGGTTACTGGCTGCTTGATTGACATGGTGGACCAAATAAATAGGGAAATAAGCTTTTAGCATTAGTTATCGTTCCTAGGACAACACTATGATCATGTTTCAATGAAGTAACAGACTTTTTATTTATGTACTAGACCTACCTTCCATGTCAAACACCTGAGCTGTTACGCAAGTATAGGGAAGAAGAACTGGCAAATCTGCGTGGAAATGGAACAGGGGAGCTTAAGGAGTGGGACAGAGTCTATGACTATGCTTACTACAATGATTTGGGAAGTCCAGATAAAGGTAAAGATTATGCACGCCCTGTTCTTGGTGGAACAAAGGAGTACCCATATCCCCGAAGAGGAAGAACGGGACGTAAACCAACAAAAAAAGGTTAGTACTCTCAATTCTATTCAATTTTTCAGTTTCCAAATGCTGTGACTAGTATAAACTGGAGGTTTGAGCTCCTTCAATGACTTTAGAATTTTGAGTGACATAAAGTTGTTATGATAGAATGATTTTTAGGTGTCCTAGAAGAACTGATTTTGATCATTTTGTGTCAGCAACCTAATGTTCTCATTGTAACAGATCCCAATAGTGAGAGCAGATTGCCACTTATAAGTCTAGACATTTATGTTCCAAGAGATGAGCGGTTTGGCCACTTGAAGTTCTCAGATTTTCTTGCCTATGCACTGAAGTCCCTTGTACAGATATTGCTCCCAGAGCTTTCATCTTTATGTGACAAAACCATTAACGAGTTTGACAGTTTCCATGATGTAATTAAGCTCTATGAAGGGGGGTTTAAGCTACCGAATGGACATACAGTCAGTAAAATTAGGGAACGCATTCCTTGGGAGCTGTTGAAGGAACTCGTTCGTAATGATGGTGAGCGATTCCTCAAGTTCCCAATGCCTGATGTGATCAAAGGTATGCCTAACTTTTCTCTGTTTCAGTTGACATTAGATCCTTTAAAATCTTAGATACCCAAAACTTCACAATTTTTAAACTATTTAACTACAAGTGTAAAGCTTTTAATGGTATAATTGTAGAGGACAAGTCTGCTTGGAGGACCGATGAAGAGTTTGGACGAGAAATGCTTGCTGGAGTCAACCCTGTTATCATCAGCCGCCTCCAAGTAAATAGAAATTTGTTAGTTAAGTTGTTAAATAATGTTAAATGGTTTTTTGCTTCAACATTTTACTGGAATGTTGTCTGCAGGAATTCCCCCCAACCAGCAATCTAGACCCTAAAGAATATGGGAATCAAAACAGTGCAATAACAGAAGAACACATAGAGAAGAACCTGAATGGGCTGACTATAGATCAAGTATAGATCATTCTTCATGTTTCTGACTATATCTACATCTTACAACCAATATGACATCCAAAATATGTTACTATACTTTGTTCTACATTGATAACCAATTTCTATTTTCTTGTTCTAGGCAATTAGAAACAACAGGCTGTTTATATTAGATCATCATGATGCACTAATGCCATACCTGATGAGAATAAACTCAACCACCACAAAGACTTATGCCACCAGAACGCTCCTTTTACTGCAAGATAATGGGACA
Organism: Quercus aquifolioides; assembly: GCA_019022515.1. Taxonomy (NCBI): domain Eukaryota; kingdom Viridiplantae; phylum Streptophyta; class Magnoliopsida; order Fagales; family Fagaceae; genus Quercus; species Quercus aquifolioides. The sequence goes on along the minus strand of CM032334.1, from coordinate 3,261,565 downwards.
CTGAAGCCGTTGGCAATTGAGTTAAGCTTGCCGCATCCACAAGGGGAACGCCATGGTGCTGTCAGTAAAGTTTTCACTCCAGCAGAAGAAGGTGTTGAAGGTTCAGTGTGGCAGCTGGCCAAAGCTTATGCTGCTGTTAATGATTCTGGCTACCACCAGCTTATTAGCCACTGGTATGATGCCTAAGAAAATTACTGCATGATAACAAAAGGTAGAAACTTGACTGTGATCTAGTAAGGATATCAAAATGCTTCTGACAATTTGCAGGTTGAACACCCATGCTGTAATAGAGCCGTTTGTAATTGCAACAAATAGACAGCTGAGTGTGCTTCATCCAATACATAAGCTTTTGCATCCCCATTTCCGGGACACAATGAATATAAATGCCTTGGCTCGGCAGATCCTCATCAATGCTGGTGGGGTGCTTGAGCGAACAGTCTTCCCAGCAAAATATGCCATGGAGATGTCTGCTGTTTTATATAAGAACTGGGTGTTCACTGAACAGGCATTACCTAATGAACTGCTCAAAAGGTGTGCAAAGCGCTGTCTTTTTAATGATTTCTATAGTTTTAATATTTATCAGAACAAATTTTGATCCACTTTTGATTCATTTTAGAGGAATGGCAGTTCCAGACTCACGCTGCCGCCACGGCCTCAGACTTCTGATTGAGGATTATCCCTATGCTGTTGATGGGCTAGAGATCTGGTCAGCAATTGAGAATTGGGTTAGTGAATATTGTTTTTTCTACTATCCAACTGATGATATGGTCCAAAATGATTCTGAACTCCAATCATGGTGGATGGAGATCCGCAATGAGGGGCATGGTGACAAGAAAGATAAGCCATGGTGGCCTGAGATGAAGACACGAGCTGAGCTTATCCAAGTATGCACCATTATCATATGGGTGGCTTCTGCCCTTCATGCAGCTGTGAATTTTGGGCAATACCCTTATGCTGGCTATCTTCCTAATCGCCCAACTGTAAGCCGCCGCTTCATGCCTGAGCCAGGCACCCCTGAGTATGCTGAACTTGAGTCAAAACCTGAAGTAGCCTTCCTGAAAACTATAACAGCACAGTTTCAAACCCTCCTTGGTGTATCACTGATAGAAATTTTGTCCCGGCATTCAACTGATGAGATTTATCTTGGGCAGAGAGATACTCCCGAGTGGACTTCAGATGCTGAACCACTAGCAGCATTTGAGAAATTTGGAAATAAGCTGAGAGAAATTGAAATAATAATTAATGAAATGAACAATGACCAGAGATGGAGGAACAGGGTTGGGCCAGTCAATGTACCTTATACCTTGCTTTATCCTAACACCTCCGATACTACTAGAGAGGGCGGGCTCACTGGCAAGGGTATTCCCAACAGCGTCTCCATCTGAATTTTTTGGTTTGGTAGCAGCAGTTTACTTTTTTGTAAGTTGTGTTAAAGTGAAATATTGTGAGATAGGTTTTTGTATCCACATTTTTCCTCTTGATGAAGGCAAGTAGTTGTGCATTATCTACAGACAATAACAATGATGAATAGTGTGCCTATTGTTCTTATGTTGTGAAATCTATGTGTAAATTTGCAGATTTTATCCCCAAATATCTATTGTTCCACAATAATTATTACATTTAAATTTAAGGGGTAAAATTGCTCCACCACTATAGATAAGTTTTAACACCTGAAGAGTTCCAACCATTACACAGAAACAAGCAAAAGTTGAGACACCACAGCATGTAAAGACCATACCCATTGGACCAAATTATATAATAGAGATGCCTACTAAGGCACTAGGATTGGACGGTTGAGATGAAAAAAACACCTGCTATTGTAGTTGAAAGCTTGATCTAATCTCCATTGCATAACACAGCTCAACTAAATGAATCTGCTTGTCTTAGGATGTGTGCCATTTAGAAACTGAAGGTAACCAGTCACTGTGTCTACATATGTTATAAAAACTTTTGTATGCTAAAACATTTCACAAATCAAAGTTTTATATCCATGCACCCTATCATAACCCCAACCATTAACTGCTCTATTTGTCAATCCCACAAGTCCCTCCACGAAGCTTCACAAAGAACTGTGAAAGTTCAAAATGGGTATGAAACACCCTTGAACGTTTAGACCCCAAATTCCAAAATTACCAATTCAAGCTTTATATCAAACAATTAATGTGCGGAACATGATAACAAGCTTATAACAGAATTGATAAACAATCTAAGCCAAATATAAACACATCCACAGCAGTAAATATAAGGCAAAGATAAAAGGAAGAAAGATGCAAGGAAGAAAGATGCAAATACACGGACAACACATGATGTGTTATCGAAGAGGAAACCGAAGTCCTCGGCGTAAAACCTCTTCGCTGCCCTCCAAGCGGTGATATAATCCACTAAAGAATATAGTTGGGATACATGAACAGCAATAAACCCTCCAAGCCTAATCTACCCAAGTACCTAAGCCCTCCAAACTTCTTGCTCCAACGAGGTTACGCCGAACCTATTTCTTCTTTAGCTTCCCGGATTCCGCTACTAGACCATAGCATCAACCAATGTATATTGGTTCCTTCCAAACTGCTTCCTTTAGCACCAAATGAACATTCTCACAGATGTGGGTGTGGTGAGATAAGGTTTTGGTAAATGACCTCTCAAGGGTATGACAATGGAGAGGAAGAGAGTAGAGGAATTTGTAGAGTCTCTTAGATGAAGATTGGGGATGAGGCAATCTTGTTTTTCTCTAGGGTTTTCTCTCACAAAATTCTCTCTGGAAGCTCTCTCAATTTAGTGGGTATAAGGGTCTATATATAGTGAGGTGAAAAAAGAATATGAAGAGAGTTTTTGCCAAACAGGGTAAATTGGCGGCTTGGTCTCGCAGTTTGTCCAAGTCGCAAAATCAAGTTGCGACGTAACGGCCAGGCCAGCCTGGGACTTTTGTCCTGTAGTGCGACAGCTGGCGCGACCCTTCAGCTTCCCTGTGTGCATCTCACGTGCCTGAAGTTGGCGACTTGCAGCCGCGAGCCACCCGCGAGTCCTAGCCGCGAAGCTTTGCTTCTTTGCACATACTTGAGTTTTTCTTCACATCTTCTCACACACTACCCTTACAATAATTCCATCTAAATACAGGGTTACTAAGTGCTTAAATTACAAGTAAATTGGCACGGAATAAAGCCAACACGATGATTGATAAATTTCAACCTTACAAACTGTATTGACAAGAAAATGCCTTTGCTAATAGAACCTTGATATATATCCCAAGTTTTTTGGTTTTTTGATACAAATTTAATGCTTAGAGCCTTAGACTACAATTTTGTGTTAAGCCACAAAAGGCGTAAACAAGAAAAAAGTAATATTACAAACTTCTCATTTACTTTTCTTGTATATGTGACGCAGGGGAAAACCAAAATGGATGCAACAACAAAATAGAAGAACATAAAAATTAAAGGATAGATAACCTAGGCATTAACATGTACAATTGCTTAAAGTCGAACAAACTTAGGAGTCAACATCTACAGTTGGCTGAAATCAGCACTAAAGCATTGTGAAAATTCTAAGAACATTTAATGAATTTGAAGGAAAAAAAACCTTGACTCTAAGAAATTAATAAAATAGTAATAACATAATTTACTAAGACCTAAATAAATTATAATTGACCAATAAAAATATAATTTATTTCCCAAATTAAAGTAAATATTTCTCTGCACTTCTGGCAACATTAAGTAAACTGCATTTTTTTTCTTCTTCTTCATAGCATTGGGAATCTATCTAAAGAAAAGCCCTTTGGACTCGCTTTTGGATAGTAAAACCTATGGGCAACTAACATAACACATAACCTTCACTTTGTTTCTTCAAATCAAATGGTTCTATATTAAAAGGGATAATTACACTTTACCCACTTGTGGTTTGCCTCTAATTCTATGTGCCTACCCGTAGTTTCAATTTTGACACTTTACCCACCTGAGGTTATTGCCGGTTATGCTCCGTAACCCACCTTTAATTTTTCCGTTACTCTAACAAGTTTCGTCAAAAAATCCAACAAGAAATCAGATCAAACACACCTCTCCCACGCACTCTGACTTGAATCAAACAAGAAATTAGATGCTACAATGACACCCACTTGAATTTCCATTTCCATTTTCCGGATTGGTCACTCCTCACACACTTCCCCGAAACTCATCCTTAAGCTCACCTCAGCTCCACCCCTACTCACCGACGACAGAGAGACGTAGCTCCACCCCACACTCCGTCGAAGGTTCGACGTCCACCCACACTTCGACGCAGCTCCACCCCACACTCTGACGCCAGTCCGGTGAGTTTTCTCCCTTTTCTTCTCTTCTTTCACCTCCGCCCACTCCATACCCACCTCCAACATCTCCGATCCGTTGCCGATGAAGCCAATCTATGGGTTTGGGTTTTGATTTATGAAGGAGGAGGAGCATCACTGATTTGGGTCTGGGTTTTGAGTAGTGTGATGTGCAGGTTGCGATTTGGGTTTTGGTGGTGGTCGATCTGAGATTTTGGGTTGTCACGGTGGACATCAGTGTGGGGTCGTGGTGCTGCGGGTGGACCTGGGTTCGTGGGGCCGTGGGTAGCAGCTCGCCGTGGGTCTTGGGATTGAGATCTGTGGTTTGCTTGATTTGAGTTTAATTTTTCTGAGTTTGAGGAGTCCTGAAATATATGTCTGGGTTTGAATTCATTTATTCTTAAGCTCTTGGGATTGTATATATGCCTGTTCTTCATGTTCTTAAGTTCTTGGGATTGTATATATGCCTGTTCTTCATGTTCTAGGTTTAAGTTTTCTGGATGCATGTTCTTCATGTTTGTGAATGGTGAGAAACTAATACCATATTTTAATCTTGTTTTTTTTTTGTTTTTGTTTTTTTTGTTTTTTTTTTTTTTGTTTTTCTTGTTTTGAGAGGAGAGAGATATAAAATGAGAGTAAAAAGACTTATTTACTCTTATTTTTTAACAGAGGTGGGTTACGGGACATAAACGGCAGTAACCTCAGGTGGATAAAGTGTCAAAATTAAAACCACGGGTAGACACATAGAATTAGAGGCAAACCACAGGTGAGTAAAGTGTAATTATTCCTAAATCTTAAAAAAAAAGAAAAAGAAAAGCTGTATTGATCAATATGCTGCATGTAATGGCGATTCAGAACCAAAGAGCAAAGACAGTATAGATCCAATATATGGCACATCTAGCACAGCCCATATACAGAACAAAGCAGATTTAAACTCATAATTCAATATTCATACATTTAAGTGCAGAGAGAGAGAGACAGAGAGCTTCAAATGAAAACGAAGGACTTAACCTTTATGGCTTCATGCGATGAGATTTGGAGACATGGGAGCTGGTTAATCACTTGTGGCAAAGGCTACCAATCACGTTCACAACATCATCAACAATTAGCTGAAAGAAAGCTTCTATCTGTCAATTTTGGGTAGTTTTTCTCACTCTCTTTCTGTGACTCTCTTCTCTTATTCGATGCATATATGACACCTTTAAAAGGAAGATTTCCAAACTACCGTCAAAATGCACGGATGACACATGGCTGGTTTTCACATAAAAGGAAATGTCTGAATAGTTGCTTCGCACTATCTTTTTCGTAACCATACACAGTTCATTGTCTTTAGCCATTGACACCTAACAAAAATTTTTGGAAAATGTTAACAAATTCCATTGTCCCTTTGGCTATAGCTTAAAAAAGTCAGTTTATTTTACTATTTAATTTATTTTTGCTATTATTTATGAGTCTCATTATACTTTTAGTACTATTCATGGGTCTCACTGTATTATTTCAGCTAATTTTTATCTTTATTTACTGTACTTTCAGCAAAATTTTTTAATTTTAGCAAATTTTTTTTAATTTCAGCAAAATAAGCGGATTCCAAACAGACCCTTAGTCATTTTAAGAAAGTTTTTAAATGAAAAAAAATAGTTAATATTTTGATAATTTTTTTTAATTTAAAAAAAAAAGTGGTAAAAATATTTTAAAAATAGTTTACTAACAATTTTCTTAAAGCATCTCTTAATATGATTCATAAAAGTAAGGGATAATTATAGTAAACCCACTTGTGGTATGACCTGTTTTCACTTTGCCTACATGTGTTTCAATCATTTAGACTTTGCCCACCTGAACTTTAATTTGTTATCCATCCGTTACCCACCTCACCATCAGACGTTAGAAAAACACATTTTTATTCAAAATCAGAACATAACACGGATCAAAAACACGAACCCACTCTTCTTTTCCTCACGAGCCCTAGAAACACGAAAATCGCCGTAGACACCACATTCTGCATCTGATATTGTAATAGTGCTGCAAGTGTGAACCTAGACGAGCAATGGGTTGTTCGAGGGACTAAAATCCTGGTAAGAAATCAGCCATTGTTTGGGTTTTTACTTTGGGCTTGTAGTTGTTTTATTGTTTTTTGAGTAATCAATCAATTGTGTTGATGTTTATGAAAAATGTGACCACCTGTTCTTTGGATTTGTGTTTGTTTATGAGCATTTTGTCTGTCGTGATCATTGTGTCTCATAGTGGACCCAAGTTTCTATTGGGTTTAAATTTTAGTGTTTGCATGTGTTATTTAGTAAAACAGAATCAAAAGCAAAGCAGAATATGTGGTCCCTCTGTGTGTGTTGCATCCCAAAAGCAAAACAGAAACATGCAAGTGTTTACTCTTTTGTTGTATACAATTCTTTAATTGTTAATTGTTAATTATATACGTGTCAAATGGTAATTTGTTATTGCAGATGGATGATGAGGAAGTGAAATTAGAGGTACATTATGGGGGTGCTTTTCTGTGGAACCCTAGTTTAGAATACTTTGGTGGGAAAGTTGAAATAGTGTATAGGAATCCTGATAGGCTTAGTTATTTTGAAATAAAAGGTATATGTGAGGAATTGGGGATTGATGAACCGTGTAGGGTTCATTATTTAGGTCCTGGGGGCAACTTGGAGCAAGACTTGAGGCTCATACAAGATGATCAAGATGTGGTGCCCATGTGCAAGCCTAACGAGGGAGGGCCAAGAGACACCATCATACTCTATGTGGAGAGTGGTAATGCTCCACTTGCAGTTGAAGTTCTTGATGGTGCAAAGGTTGCTGTAGGGTAGGGGTGAGAAAATTTGACACAACCCGCAAACCTGACACTACTAATCTGTTTATAAACAGGTCATGGGTTGAGGCTAAACGAGTTCAGGTCATATTTGGGTTGACACGACTGAACCGTTTGACCCAATTAGCTTATAAATGTAATTTTACTAGTTTACCCTTATAAACCTAGGTATATAAGCTTTCCTATTCCCTTATTCTCCTCCCTCACTACCAGATCTCAGTCACGCCTCTGTCACTCTGTCTCTTCGTTGTTATCATCAGCCTTAACTCTCTGACTCTTCTTCTTCTCCTCAAAACTCCAACCACTCCTCTTTCTTCTCTACAGATTCTACATTATTTAAAATCAAAACTTAGCCATCCCTAATTATTCCCTATGTCTCTCAACCCTCTACTCTATCTTCCCTTCAAATCCCTAACTGGCTCCACTACTATCTCTTCTCCTCAAAACCGTAGCTGCCTCTCTGCTCTCTCTTCTCCTTCACGGGGTTCACAGCTTCACCAGTTCACCTCTTTCTTCAGCTTTCAACTGACGAATCCACTAGCAAGGTATATGAACAACATCTATTTCTCACACTCATTTACAATTTTACACACACCACTTTTGCAAAAAAAATTGTTACTTTTTCAAGTTGAAAATCATGAATTATTTTAGTTAAAAAAAAAAAAAAAGAGTGAACGGTTCTATAATGCCAAAAGCTCAAGCCTTAGATATTAGATTTGTCATTACTAGATCAGCTTGCTTAGGAAGAGAACTGAAATGGGAGGGGATATTTGCTCGGTTCTATTTTTTGTAAGAGAGATTGAGAAGTGAGATTCTCATAAAGGAAAAATAAAAAAGAGACAGAAAAGCAGGGAGAGAAATGAACTGAAAAGGCTAAAGAGAGCTGTGGTGTGTTTGTGTTATCTGTTTGGGGAAGAGACTAGAGCATGAGATATTTTATATTTTTTAAACAAAAAAATTCCACAGCCACACACCTGTTTCTCATCACATGACTTTCTAGTTTTTTTTTTTTTTTTTGGTGTGTTAATCGCTATTCACTATATTGTTTTTTTTTTTTTTGTTTGATCATACAAGGAAACCATAATATTCTTTGTCTGCAGAAGTCTTCTGATGACATCAAGTACAGTGGTTTTACAAATCACATTAGCCCTATGAGCAATTTGAACATATGGGGACTTTCTAGAAAGAGCAACCATTTAGTACTAATAGTTTTACGGATCACTGTACTATTAACTATTTAGTACTAATAATAGATTTGTTTTTTTTTTTTTTTGTTGATTTTAAAATTATTTGTCCTGCTTTATGATTTCTTTTCAAGTTTATTTGTTTCTGTCATCTTAAAATTACTAATTTTTTGATTAATAATTTCTCCTTAAATTTTTCTAGATGGAAAATGATGAGATGCAGCTTATTGACGCTAAAAATGAAGGTGAAGACATTGACTTAAAAGATAAACTTCATGAACTGGCTGAACTTCCTCCGCCAAAGAAGTCTAAGTCTAAGGGTCCGTTTGGATACAGCTGAAAACTGAAAAATACTGTAGCAAAATAATTTTTAAATATGTGAATAGTACCATGGAATCCATTTTTAATGAAAAAGTTGTTAAAAAGTGAAAATTGTGGGTTCGTAAACAGTAAAAGTTGTGTGAAAAAGTCACATGTTGCGGCTACTACAGTAGCCACAACAGTGTTGCTACAGTAACACTTTGTCTCTGAAAAGCTAGGGACGCGTGAAAAAAAAAAGAAAAAAGAGCTGAAAACGTAAACGTGCAACGCCAACGCGCCAGCCAAACGCTCTCTAAGACTAAGACAAATAATAAATACAACAAAAGGAGGGGGATTTCAAGTGTTTGGCATTTCTTTCATATGCTTCCTACAAAAGATGGAGAAAAGCCTATTTGTAAATGCAAAAAGTGTGGAAAGGAATATTTTGCTGTTGGAGTATATGGTATTGGAAATTTGAAGCGCCATTTGAATGTATGCTGAAGATATAATGATGAATTTCAATAAGAATGAGCATAGGGGAGACACCTCTTGAATGGAACCGTCAATCTCTTCTAATACAGTCTCTTAATTTAGATGTCTTTTAGTTTTTGATTTGGCACTTGGATGGTTGGACTCAAATTTTGTCATCATGTTTATTTTGATATGCCATGTAAGTTGGGACATTCTAGCATTTTGCTCTTAATTTTTAAAAAATTTAGCAATATGCCATTGTTTTGAAACTATATAGGCATATGTTCCTGTTTCGATACTCGATTACCATAAAATCGAGTTATGCCCGATCAAACTCAAAAAAAAAAAAAAAAAAAAAAAAAAAATTGCATAGAACTCGAGTTCCAGGAACTTGAGTTTCATGTAAATTTTTTATAAGATACCAAGTTCAGGGGTCATATAGTGACGTTTTTAAGCTCTATAATGGCGTTTTTCTGCAAATTTTTTTTATAAGTGTCAATACCAGGTTCAGTGGCCCTATAGCGGCGTTTTTTAATCCCTATAGTAGCGTTTTTCTGGAAATTTTTTTTATAAGTGTGAATACCAGGTTCAGTGGCCCTATAGCGGCGTTTTTTAATCCCTATAGTAGCGTTTTTCTGGAATTTTTTTTTTTTTATAAATGTGAATACCAAGTTCAGTGGCCCTATAGCGGCATTTTTTAATCCCTATAGTAGCGTTTTTCTGGAAATTTTTTTTATAAGTGTGAATACCAGGTTCAGTGGCCCTATAGCGGCGTTTTTAAGCCCTATAGTGACGTTTTTAAGCCCTATAGTGGCGTTTTGGAACTCGATTTCCATTTACTCGAGTTTCATGCAATTTTTTTTTTATTTTTTTATTTTTTAAGTTTGATCGGGCATAACTCGATTTTAAACCAATCGAGTACTTTAAGTAACTCGATTTTAGGGTCATCGAGTATCGAAACAGGGGCACGAACCTATATAGTTTCGAAACAGGGGCATATTGCCAATTAAAAAAAAAGGGGGGTAAAATGCCAGAATGTCCATGTAAGTTGATATATGGTAATAATATAATTTTAGATATATGAGATTTTTTTTTTTTTTTTTTTTTTTTTTTTTTTAGAAGAGATATATGGGAATTGATAATAGGTTATGTGGATTAGGTATGACCTATGAATCAAACAGGTTATTCAGGTTAGTTATGACCCATTAATTAAACAGGTTAATAAATAGGTCATTTGTGTTGATTCTAACATGACCTACTAATTAAACGGGTTAAACGTGTCGTGTCGGGTTACTCGTTTAATAAACAGGTCGTGTTAGGGTTGAGAAATCCTGACCCGTTTACTAAATAGGTCAGGTTTGTGTTGACCCATATAACATAATACTCATAACTCAACCCGACACGAACCCGACACGTGAACACGAATTGCCACCCCTACTGCAGGGGCTGCTATAGAGGGTGCAGAGGGTGGTGTAGGGGGTGGTGCAGGAGCTGCTATAGGCGGTGATGGTCTGGAGGAGGAATTTGATTGGTTGAATGAAAGTCTGGAAGAAGAAGAATTTGTTGATGACATTTTTGGTGAGTCTTCTCCACCTCACACAGTGCCATCTGAGCTTAATATTGTTCCAACCACTGATACACCTTAGCCAACCACTAATACACCTCAGCCAAACACAGATACACTTGACTTAAGCAATGTTCCTCCTCCAAACATAGATTTAGATGAAGAGTGGGCTGAACTAGCTTTAGAGGATGATATTGCAAGTGTGGATGGTTCTGATGATGAGTAGAGGTCTGGCAATTTGGAGTTCAATGAGAGGACTGATATGGAAAATGTTAGGTTGGTAAAATGGATGAAGTTCCCAAACTCCAAGGTATTTAGGAAGGCTTTGAGGGAGTATGTGATTCAACATCAAATTGATATCAAGTGAAAATTAAATAAGAAGGAGAAGATTTATGTACATTGTAAAAACAATTGTGGATGGAGGTGCTATGCCTCAATGGAGACTGGAGAGTGCACATTTGAGATCAAGACACTTTATCTTGAGTGTACCTGCCCCTTAACATTTCAAAATGGGCAAGTTACATTAGCCTATGTGGCAAACAAGTATTTGGAGGATTTTGGTAAGAATCCTAATTGGGAGGTTTCAGGTGTTAAGCACCATGTGATGCAGAAGATTTCAGTTGATTTAAGTATTAGTCAGGTGTATAGATCAAGGAAGGCAGCTAGGGGACTGATTACTGGGAATGCAGAGGCTCAATATGGCTTACGTAGACATTATGTAGAAATGATAAGGAGGACAGATGTAGGAAGCAAGGTGATTCTGCAAACAGAGATGGAAAATGAGGATGCAGAACCCAAGTTTAAAAGGATTTACATTAAGTACAATACTCAGAAGGTTAGCTTTCTAGGTGGTTGTAGACCCTTTGTTGGGTTGGATGGATGTCACTTGAAGGGTAGGTTTGGTGGACAATTATTATCTACCACTGCCAAGGATGGAAATGACAATATATTCTCAGTGGCAATGGCTGTGGTTGAGCAAGAGAACAAGGACAGCTGGATCTGGTTCTTGGAGTAGTTTGCAGATGACATTGGCAGGCTAGAGGAGCTTAATCTGGTATTCATCAGTGACAAACAGAAGGTATTATCATGCTTGTTTGCTTACCTTACTTGAATGCTTACATGCTTACCTTTTTACATGCTTGTTTGCTGACATTGAATGCTTGCTTACTTGATTGCATGACCTTCTACCTGCAACAGAGACTCTATTCCCAAATGTGGAGCACAGGTATTGTGTGAAGCACATATACAACAACTTCAAGGTTAACCACAAGGGCATGGAGTTGAAGAGTGTACTGTGGATGTGTGCTGGCACAACATCAGCCAGAGAATTTGAGAGGGGGATGGACCATCTTAAGAGTTTGGATGAAGAAGCTTGGAAGTACCTGGCTGATATAGAGCCTGCACAATGGACTAGATCCCACTTCTCTACAAGAGTTTTGACAGATTGTCTGGTAAACAATCTGAGTGAGAGTTTTAACTCTATAATTGTGAAGGCTAGAGACAAGCCCATCTTATCAATCCTGGAGTGGATCAGAGTTAGGCTTATGACCAGGCTGTATATAAAGAAGATTGGCACAGAGTTGTGTCCAAGCATACAGGACAAGTTGGAGAAGTTAAAATTAGAGTCTAAGGGCTTCTGTGCAATGCCATCTGGGAGGTTTGTGTATAATGTTGACAATGAGAGGGAAAGGCATGTAGTGGACTTGGTAGGGAAGACATGCAGTTGTAGAGCATGGGACTTGACAGGAATCCCCTGCAAGCATGGAGTTGCAGCCATTTTTACAAATCGTGAGAAATCAGAAGACTACACTCATCCATGCTACTACAAGGATGCTTATGTGGAGACATACAAGATACATATACCTCCCATGTCTGGCCAGTCTGAGTGGATGTCAAGTGGCCAACCCAAGCCTGTTGCACCTATTATCTATAAGCCACTAGACAGGCCACCCATGAAGAGGAAGAGAGATGCTGATGAGCCAAGGAACCCCTATAGGTGTCTAGAGCAAACAAGCCAGTGAGGTGTGGAAGGTGTCAAAAGGAAGGGCACAATGCAAGGGGATGCAAGGCCAATGTCACCGGTGGGACACCATGGGAGAGGAGGCGGAGATTGCAAAAAGGAAAATCTATAAGTTTTTACAAAATTTTTTTATTCAAAAGCAAAATGCCAATAACTGACATTGTAAAAACATGCTCATATATGGTTGCAGGGAAGTGGGAGGCCTTCTACACGCAGACAAGGATCCTAGGCCCCAGCATCATCTCAGCTCCCACCAACACATCAACCTTACATTATGGCTTCATCCTCATCCAACTAGGCAGCAGGGTCACAGCCACCAGCTCCACAGCCACAAGCTCCAGCTCCACGGCCACAAGCTTCATGGTCACAGCCACCAGCTCCATGATCACATAACCCAAGTCAGTGGTACTCTTCAGACTTTAGGTACACAGTTAGAGGAGCTCCTTGGTTCTCTTCAAGCTAGCCAGCACCACACACCCTTGCAGAAACATGGGACAGTAGACCACCTACTACCAGAGGAGCTACTTTGAGAGGAATGAGTGATGCAGCTAGGACTCAGAAATGTAGAACAAGAGGTGGAAAGGTCAGCTGTGGTGGGAGAGGCAAGGGCAGGGGCAGGGGCAGGGGTAGTAAATGAAGACTAAGTCAAGACACTTTTATTGTTATGTATTAGGGTTATGTAGTGTTAGGGTTATATGATATTTGTAGACAATGGCATGACAGACAATGGCAAGACACTTTTTTGTATAGCTGTTCAAACACTTTTTGTATTTTTGTAAGTTTTGCAAACAATGGGCAAGTGCAACAGTTTTGGTTGTTGTTGTCCCAAATGCCTTATAATTACTAGTGGTTGATGAAAGACTATTCAATGCCACCTTACATATGTATACAATTTCCCAACTTAATGACAGGTGTTCAGAATTATTATTCTGATTATTGCTGTTGCCCATATATGAGTTTGTTTATGTGATTGGTGTATGTGTTGAATAGCAGGTGTATGTGTTGAATAGCTGGTTTGTGTATGCATTTGTTGTCTTTTCTTGTAAGTTGACAGATAGTTGTCATGCACTTTAAACTTTAATCAATTCACTTTCAACACATTTATCTTCACACAATGCACTTTATGCACAACCCAACACAGATCACAACATCCAACAAAACACCAACACCAACAGCTCACAGCTCACAAGTAGCCAATTCACTTTAAACAAAACAAAAATACCAACAACATCTAACATAAATAACACTTTCTCTTAAAAATGCTTATATTATTAAGTGGCTTCAAGCCAACAGCATCTACCATCTTACATAGTTCTCATTCTCAAAAAAACCTTACATAGTTCAATTACAATACAATTGAGGACCAGCTTATATTACAACTCACTAGGCAGACTTAATCTCATCATTCCAACATTTTCACTTGAGCCAAAACATGAAAACAACATAACCAAAAAAAAAAAAAAAAAAAACCATGACAGTATTAGTGCAATTCTGCACTTTCTTTCTTGCTTTAAAGCTCTCACTGCTATCTCCTTGGCTTGAACATAGGAAGCTTGAAACTTTCTCTCCCTCTCAATGGCTTTTGCTGCTCTGTCTTGAGCAATTTTTGCCATTTGGGTAGCTTCTGCTGCTGTTTGGGTAGCTGTTCTTTCCCTTTCATGTGTAAGTTGCAACTCACTCCGTAGTAAATCCAGCTTTTGTTGCACCAAATGGGCAGCTTCATTCCCACGCATACAAGTGGGATTATCAAGCCATTTAAAGAAAGGGCACTTGGGACCAACCTGTCCATAAATTGAATTGAACATATCACATTCCAATCTCACGTGAATCAACTAGATTAAGTAAAAAGTATACTTACCTTATATCGGTTACAACCCAGAAACCTTCTCCCAAAATTATCCACTGTTAGACTTGTTCTTAGCGCACAAGACTCATATGTACACATATGCCCACTTCAACCCGAGTAATTTCCACTCGAAGAAGACATCGATTATCAACTTCTTGTGAATCAAAGCTACCATCAAAACTTTAAACCCCAAAACCCACATAAAGCAGAAATGTCGTACCTGGTGATGATCTATCTTCGAATATTCAATGCCTCGACAACCCAAAGTTAGAACCTCACCCTCACATGAAAGCACGATCAGAAAAATTAAAACCCCAGCTCAATACAAGAGATTTTCGTGTTTCTAGGGCTCATGAGGAAAAGAAGAGTGGGTTTGTGTTTTTGATCCGTGTTATGTTCTTATTTTGAATAAAAAGTTGTTTTTCTAACGTCTGATGGTGAGGTGGGTAACAGATTGAAGTTCAGGTGGGCATGAAAGCTCTAAAATTTGTTGAAAAACACAAGAGCTGTTTAGACCCCCAATTCAAATTACGGCTTGGTTGATTTTACACAAACTTAATACTAAGTGCGGAAACGTGTAAACACAAGCGTATAAACAATAAGCTACTCTAATCCATAAACTAAGCAACACAGCAGTATAATGGAATATAAAAGAGTAGGGAAGAAAGATGCAAACACAGAAAACACCAAGACGTGTTTTCGAAGAGGAAACCGAAGAACTCGGCGAAAAACCTCTCCGCCGCCCTCCAAGCGGAAATCGATCCACTAGACAATCAGTTGGGATACATGAGTGAGCAAAAGACCCTCCAAGCCTAATCTACCCGATGCACCTAAGCCCTCCAAGCTCCTACTCCAACAAGGCTTCTCGGAACCGTGTCTTGTCTAGTTCTCCGGATCCCGCAACAAGCTCCATGTTGCATCTGCCATCCTTGGCTTCTTCCAATGCTTCCCAGCAGCACCAAAACGTCACTCAACACTCTCAGATGATGTGGTAAGTGTTTGGGCTATCAACCTCTCAATGGTATGGAAATAGAGAGGGAAGGATTGAGGAGATACCACAAGCAAGTGTATAGAGAAAGGTGGGGATGACAATCTCTAATTGCAAATGTGTTTGGCTAGGGTTTTCTCTCTGAAGCATTCCTCAACATTTGTGGGTAATGGGGGTTTATATAGGATAGGTGCAGAATGTGTGAGTCAGTCAGTACAGGCTGGCAGAACAGCATGTCTCGCGGGTGTCTCGCGGGAAGGCCTTACCCGCGAGATACTCGCGAGAGACAGCTGTCTCCATCTGTCCTGACTCTTCGCATTCCAGCATGTGCAAGGCACATGCTTCACTTCGCGGGAAGCTTAGTCGCGACATACCCGCGAGATTCCATCAGCTTCCACTTTGCTTGAGTCTTCACACACTCTCTATCACACACCCCTTACAACAATTCCCACAACAAATACAGGGTATAAATAATTGAAAGTAATTACAATCAAATTTGGCACGGAATAAAAGCCAACAAAACACATAGTTGTAAATCACAACTTTACAGGGCAAAGTGTAAATGATTGAAACACAGGTAGGCAAAGTGAAAACGGGTCATACCATAGGTGGGTTTACTGTAATTATCTCTAAAAGTAAATTTATGTTTTAAGTCAGGCTGGCTGATTTAGTCTTTCTCTAAAAAAAAAAAAAGTTGGCTAATTTAGCTGTGACCTTCATGATGGGCCGAAATTTGGATCCAATCCAAGTGGGCCCAGATTACTGCCCAATATTTGCACCCTAGTTGAGCACGTGAACCCGTTTAAGGTCAACTTCACTGCTAAGCAAGTGTATGACTAGTGAGGTGTGGTGTGTGTACTCTCTCTCCCTCTCTCTCTCTCTCTCTCTCTCTCGACCAAATTTAGCTACAAAATTAGTTGTAGCCTAAGATTACAACCTTACTTAATATCTTTTTATTAGAAGTGAATTTTGACAAATACACTATTGGATTACATATTTTTCTTATATCTTCTATACTTGTAAAATTTCGATTGACACAAAATTTGACATGTGTATTAAGAGCGTAAAGAACATGTAATTCTTTTTTTTTTTTTTTGAGAAACAAGAACATGTAATTCAATGGTTAGATTTTCAAAATATGTAGTACTGTAATTCAATGTTTATTTTCAAAATATGAAGTACTGTTTATTTTACATAAGTGTAAAGAACATGTAAACTAATTTTGTAGCTAAACTTTATATGCGGCATCAAACATAAATATATTGGATTATTGTTTTTCTATTCAACTTAGCCTTTTAATATATCACTACTAGATCTTTACCGTGAGAAGGTGACAAAGTTGTCAAAATCACGATTTAAATTGCAGACTTGTACAATCTTAGAATCCCACTTACCCAAAATGATTAGGATTGGTGCAAGATTATTTGGGTTCCAGGATCACGTGTAGGGTCAAACCGTAAGATTGTAAAATTTTACATTATCCCTCTTAAAAACCCAATTTTCTTCGGATTGCCTGAAGCCCAGTTAGCCCAACAAAAAACGACACAATAGGCCCTTATAAGAGTGTCAAAACTACTCATTTGTGAAATGAAATATTAGAAATACCCTAATTGAAAAAAAAAAAATATATATATATATATATATATATATATTAGTGTTCATAATCTCTCTCCGTACT
Source organism: Quercus aquifolioides (assembly GCA_019022515.1). Classification (NCBI taxonomy): domain Eukaryota; kingdom Viridiplantae; phylum Streptophyta; class Magnoliopsida; order Fagales; family Fagaceae; genus Quercus; species Quercus aquifolioides. The sequence goes on along the minus strand of CM032334.1, from coordinate 3,244,405 downwards.
ATCCAAATCCCTAAATGAATAAACCCCAAATCAAAGCCTACATCTAGACATGGCAAAACGGGTCAGAATTTTCTGACCTGACTAGACCCGACCCGAACTCGATTTTTTTGACCTGAAGTAAAAACGGGTTGACCCGTGACCCAACCTGTGTTTTTTGCGGGTCAACCCGACCCGACCCGCGACTCAACCTGAACCTGAACCATTTTTTTAAAACATTTTTTTTTGGGTAAAAAAATAGTAAAACTAAGACAATATTGGTTTAATTGTTTATTGTGAACTTTAAGGAAACAATTGATACATTTACATAACTACATGCAAATTAATTGAAAGATAAATGGTTGAACATTCTGTAATGAGTAAAGATTTTTAGATATCAAATAACAAAATACATGCTAAGATAATCTGGTTACAGTAGAGTTAAAAACATAGATTTAAAATTGTAGACATGTGAGAAACATTCACAAGTGTGAAAATAGTGGAGCTAAAGTATCAAATTAGCATAAATTATGAATACTTAGACCTATTTTTTAGTAATTTATGTCCAAAATAAACGGCTTTTCAAAATAAATTATGATATTTTCTCGAGTGTGTGTTGCTTAATAATAATATGATATTCATAAAAGAGACCATGTATAAATAAGTAAGCAATCAAATTTTAAAGTATATCTCAAATTGAAATAAAGTATCAACCACAACTGATAATAGATTATAAAATTAATTTTCAAGATTATAAATTTCTTATATGTTTTTATTCTTTATCAAATGAGTTATCTAATAAGTCATTTGTAATTTTGTTTTATATTTTGGAATGTTGATATTGTGTAGAAATAAAACTTGTATATTTGTTTTACTTATCTTTGTGTTATTTTGTTTTAGATAGTAATGTTAGGATTTGTATAATTTTAAAATTATTGAATAAGTATTAATAAGTTTAACTGAGTTCATTCTTGATCTAAGTGGTGAATTCAAAATAATGCATTTTACATTAAGTAATTTGTTGCATAACTTTCCAAATGGCAGATACATGTTGTTTTCTTTATAAAAAAAAAAAAAAAAATTCATGTGAAAAATACGGGTTAACCCGACCCCGACCCGCCCCGCCCGTTTTGCCATGTCGGCTACATCGCCATCGTGACTATGTAACTCGTCATCATTTCAATAAATTCTAAGTACATATCAAAAACTGCCCTGGACACGGGTGTTGTCTTGGATATGTATAATTGAAATCTTTAAAGTGTTATTAATAAAAAAATAATCACACTCACATGTACAAAGTAATGACTTCAACGCTATATTTCAGTTTTCACTTCTCTTTTTTTTTTCTTTCCCTTTTTATTTTTAATTTTTTTTATAGTATTGGGTCTCATCACACTGTTAACTATTTCAGTAATTGGCAAATGGAAATTTATGATATTAAAAAAGAATAAATAAAAAAGCTTTTATACATGTGGAATGAGGATACTAGCTAGTATTATATTCTTAAATTGAACCCCTGATTTTAAAAAATAAAAAATTATATATATAAAATATTTTTTTGTTGGTTTAATACTTTAATTTCACCCTTATTATAAGTATTTTCGACTCTAAAAGTAAAGAGTAAGGCCTGTTTGGTAATGTTATTCTAGTAATGTTGTTTGTATTTTTTGAAAATACGTGTGAGTGAAAAAGTGTATGAAAATACGTATAATGTTGTTTAAATACTGAAAAATGTTGTTTAAAATACACTACCAAACAGAGCGAAACATTAATTGTAAGTGTAATTCTCTTTTATGATATTGATTGTGTACATCATTATAACAAAAAGTAATGTACACAATCAATATCATAAAAAAGACTGCACTGTCCTCAATCTCATTCTCTAGGACTTCTCCATTTGCTCACTGGTCGAATGGCCTCTCCTTTCATTTATTTCTTCATCTTTCCCTTGTTTTCTTCATTTCACATTCTTGACATCAATTCACAATAAATGCAACCTACTTGCCTTGACTTTGCTTCAACTAATTTCTTTTTTCTTTAGCTCTCTCTTAGGGTTCATTTGGTTGGAGGGGTGGAAAAGTGAAAGGTTAGAAAATGGTGGGAGAATAGAAAATATTTTAGTTTTTCACCTTTTTGTTTGGTTGAGAGTGAAAAAAGTGGAATGATAGAAAAAGTGAGTTTGTATAAATTTACTCATATATCCTAGTTAAAAAATGATGGCCAATTAAAAAAAAAAAGTGACAAAAAAAAATCAATCACCCAATTTATTAAAAAATAAAAATTATGTCTAGTTAAAAAAAAAAAAAAAAACAACTATCATACCCACAGTCTAGGAAATCCCAAAAAAAAAAAAAAAAAAAAAAAAAGGAAAAGAAAATTGAGAGAGACAATGTACAAATACACATGGGCATTTTCATCTATTAAACAGCTCCATTTTCTCCCTTCAGTTTTCTCTTTATTTTAGAGAGAAATTTTTTTGATGAGCCGGAAGAAAAAATACCTAAGCTCTACTGTTTATTTTCATTTCTCTCCACTTAATCAAACACACTTTAAAATAGTTTTCCTTCCCATTTTACATTCAAACAAACACTCTCTAAGCCCGAAAAGCCTTAATGCATCATCCCCTCTCTTTTCTCTTTTTCTCCTCCGCGTGTCCAACACGCCTAACCCAACCAACCCCAATAAATCCAAAGCCAACCAACCTAATAACTCATGCAACTTTTGTACGTGACGAAGAAAAGTTCAGAGACATGAAAGACAAGCTCATTAAATGAGCACGTGTATCACGAGTGGACTGGACCCATGGTGCAGTGCACCCATGGCCCAACACCAATGGCAAGGCCGAAGAGAATTAGTAGATTGAGAGGGAAATGTCCAATGGCAAGACTGAAGAGAACTCGCATATTGGGAGGGAAATGTCCACTGGCAAGACCGAAGAGAACTCGCATAGTGAGAAGATGGGTGAGACTGAGAGCAAGAAAGTAAAAGGGACTGAGAGCAGGAAAGTAAAAGGGAGTGTTGTATTAATGAAGAAGAACTACGTGTTGTGCTGCAAGAATATCATAGCCTCGTTTATTGATCGGATTTATGAGTTGTTGGGCAAACGTGTGTCCATGCAACTCATCAGTTCTGTTCATCCTGATCCAGGTCACTCTCTTTCTCTAATAACTATTTCTATGTCTTGCTTGAGTTATATCAGTGGACTCTGTCATGTTTGTACGTTAGTCCTTAGATGAAGCTAAAATCACTACTTTCAAATCAAACATCAAAATTTTAGGTGTATTAAACTACTAATTTAAAATAGCTCTTATCTATAAATGTTTATTAAGATAAATGATGTTGTATTGTTTTCTTTGTGAAATAATGAAAATTTTGGTCTCTCTATAAATAAAAAAACTATATCTTTTTACTTTCTTTTTTTTAATTTTTATATACTCTTATCATGAGCCAATTTTTCAGTGACACAATATAATGGGATTAAGTTTTTTCAATCATGATAGTTGGAAAGAAAAAGAGAAAAGTAGAGTTTTCCTAACATTTAAATTAAAATTTCACCTTGTAGCCCCTCTATTGTAATTTTGCCATTATGGATGACATGTCAAAACATGAGCTTTGCAAAATTTATTGCAACACTTCTATTATTATATGCTAGCTCGTAACTTCATGCATGTACATTAGTACATTTTAAAATATGCAATTAGATGCATTTTATAATTCCTACAAAAGCTAAATATGGTCATTATTATATTTTGTTAACTCTTAAAAAAAGATTGTAAGATTTTTTTTTAGTAGAAAATGCAAATTGTTCATGTTTGATTGTGTATTTTATTTTAGAAAGAAAATGTTATTTTACTTCTTAATTACTCAATTTTTGTTATCATGATGAAATAATTTTATTTCATGTATGCATTTTTTAAATAAGAAGTGAACAATTAACTTCTAGAACATAATTTAATTTTTCATTGAAATTTATTTTTTGAACTAATAATATATCAGTTTTTGTAAGAAAATCTAGGTTTTAAATAGATTGGAAGTAATTTCAAATGGGACTTAAATAGAATGAGCTCGAAGTAGTTTTAGATTAGGTAATCTTAAATGGAGTTAAAATAGTTTTAAATAGGTTGGAAATATTATACATTCAAAATTTTACTAATGAGATGGAATGACACCTAGCACAAATTGATGCTCATTTAAAATATAGAGACACTTGGAATCAAATTACTTGTTGACATCTCAAATTTGAAATCACATAGCTCTAGCTATAGATATAATATGCGGTAGTAGTTTACTAGTATTACTATTTTTTTTTTATAAATATTTTATTCTTGAATTATCTTCCTCATTTTAGATTCAAATTAATAATCCCTCTTTCAAAGGATAAGATTATTTAAAAAAGAAATTTTTTTTCTAGTTTTATTAAAATAAATAAATTCTAAAACTAAAACTGTGGGGTCAGATTCTGCAGCCCAAGCCCAAGTAGGTATGGATTTTGAGCCTAGTGAACCCAAAACAATAAATTTGTAGAGAATGGGTGAAAGAGCTAGGCTAAAAATGAAACAACGGTCTTAAACAGCAGTACTAATGGGAGAATTTGTATTAATACGTGCTCGGACGGATGTAAATGCCACGTCCGAAGAGGTGTTTTCCATTGATGAACTTTGGGTTACAATTCTTTAGAGCTACAGTAGAATAATACTCTTTTTTCTTTCTGATTTTTCGATCCCCCCACTATCAGAGACACCTCTCTCTTATATAGTACTGCCTTTCCACATCTTCACCGTCCACTTGTTGATCATCTGGGCGCCCACTTGAGTGCATGTCCCATCAGAGGTGTTCTTTAGCCGTGTGAGTGGTGGTAGCTGGGCTGATACTGTTTAGGGGTCTTCTCCACATTAATGCGGCCAGAGAAGTAGGTGCAGTGCATTTAATGCGGTGGTTGAGGTCTCTCTTAGATATTTCTTCGCTCCAGTTATCTTCATTCGTGTCCGAGGTTCATCTCAGTCATTACATCTGTCAGGGGGATCACTTGGGCTGCAAAGGGTTGAATGTCAGACCAAGACTCTTCGGATCGGAGGGTATTGGACTCCTCGGCCCATCGAACATCTCCTCGGATCACGGTCATGCTCCTCTCCTGACATGTTCCTTTCTCAGTGCCTCCAAATAAGCTTCTTCATCTCTTCGGAAAACAGTGGTCCTCGGATAGGGCCTTGGGCCCAATGCGCTAGGTTGGGCTTTTCTCCCCCACAATAGCCCCTCAAAATTGTAGTTTTTCCCTCGCATCCGAAGAGAAAAAGTAGGATTTTGACCTGCCACGGCACAAAAAGCTTCAGGCAAATTTGAACTAGCACGTGTGTGAGCATAGGAATAGACGCTTCATTAATGGCGCTGCAGTTTCCATATTCCCAAAGCGTTGCATTAATTGCACCAGTTGGCGCCTTGTCTTTCATACCAATGGTGAACGATCGATCCAACGGCTGTGGTTTTTTCTTCGGAATTTGGGCGGGAGTGCCCCTGACCCTTCGTTTGACCCCATATAAAATCTCAGAGGAAGTTACCTTCCTCTCACTTTGCGAATTTTCAGACGTTCCAGCAAGAACAGATGCGCCACTCCATCCAAATCTCTCAGTCGCTGATTTCAGGCCTCCCCAGGATCATCACAAACCCTCCTACGAGCCTGAAATCTTCTCCCCGATTTAGTCCTGGTGAGTTATCGTTCACCAAATCGTTTAGTTCTCTCTTCGGCCAGCCGTTTCACTTAAGCACCATGGGAAAACTCGAGTACATGATGGATAGCCCTGAGTAAATAGAGGCGTTTAGGACCGCGTATCGCATACCCCCTAACGTGGGTGTGAGGTATTGCCCCCCAGAAAAAATACTAATAGACCGGCAGACGGGAGAGGTGGTTATCCCCCTCATCGCCTTCAAAGAAGGGGGAATGACAATCCCCATGGGCCCCATCACCACCAATTACCTTCGGAACCATAGGCTTACTCCCTGGCAGTACGCGCCCAATATGTTTAGGATCCTAGGAGCGATTGAGGACCTTGAGCGTCACATGGGGTTGGGACTCACCTGGCTTGATGTGGTACATATGTACGAATGCCACAGCCAGCAAGATGCTGGGTACTACCTAAAATCCCGGTCGGATGTTGTCAGGCTTATTTCCTGCCTTCCCAAATCCAACAAAGGGATGAAAGACGACTATGTGATCGTCTCGGGCGCCTGGCGTGACGGCCATGGTTGCCCAACCAAGCATGGGAAGCCAGGTGTGACATGTAGATTTAGGCATACTGACCATAGGCTTAGGGCTCTCGTCTTTTAACTGTTTTTGATTTCTCTTCGGTCACTATTTCTGAGTTTCTAACCATTCTTTTCTTCTTTACTTGCAACAGATAAGGCACAAGTTTCTCCTCGGCTCAGCCTAACGAATGTTGCTGCCCTCAATTACCTTTTAAGGTCGGAGATCTTCGTGAGCGAGGACGGGCAACTACGATCTGCTCCCCTTATTCTTGGATATACAGGGAAGCCAAAGGGTTTTCAACCGGTCGGCAACGCAATCGTCCAAGGAGATCATCGCCTTGCGCGTATTGACGTTGGTCGGAAGGGCTTCTTGGCGCCAGACGATCTTGAACCTGTACCCCGTCCAATTCCTCGGGCTGCACCTCCCCTTATCCAACCACTCCAGCAAGTTCCCCTCGGACAAGAGATTGAAGGTGAGGGGGCTGGCTCTTCCACTTCCTCGCTAGAAGAACAAATAGACGGATTTCAGTTTGAGGGAGAAGCTTCAAGAGTAAACCAGGTGGTAGAGATCTCAGACGCCGAGGAAGAAGCCTACGAGCAGTCAGGCGCCCATCTTAATTTGTTAGCCACCCATTTAGAAGACTCCTCGGACGACGATATGGATCTGAGGAATTTGATGAAGGGTAGAGGCAAAAAGCCTGAGCAGAAAAGCACAGGACTTCCAAACCAGTGGTGAATCTGCCCCCAGTGCCATCTCAGGTTCCTGACCTCGGCTTAAAGCCCGTTCCCGATTTGAGGAAGAAAAGGCCCCTTATTGATGAAGGAGAAAAGCAAGTGTTGCCTACTAAGGGGACTAAGCAGCAAAAAGTGGCACAGGACCACCGAACTCGCAGGGCTTCGTCTACTGAAAGCCGAGACGAGGGCACAATGGCAGATGTGCGCCGAGGAGGAGGAGGACCGCGGATTTGGTCTCCAAAATTGGAGTTGGAGGGCGCTCCAATCCTCTGGGAGACCTCCCTCAGGAATTATGATGGAGGGAGGGCCGGCTACGTTGCTGAGGCCCTACAGCAACCACTTCTCCTCCCTCACGACATGGAGTCCTTCAGGCGCTTCAATCAGCCGGAGCTCTTTCGATCCCTCAAGAGGGATTTAGCCATCGTAAGTAACCTCAGTCCGATTAGTTGAATCACTGATTTTTGCCTTTCCTATTCTTCTGCGTTTGACATTCAGAGTTTCCATCATGCAGGTCACTCAGCAGATTTACGTAGCCGAGGAGTGGGACAAGAAGAATCGCCTTGAAACCCAGGCGGTGTTCTGCTCCCGAGACGAGGCGGAGAAATCTCTGGGCCAAATGAAGGACGATTATGCCCGTCTGTCCGGGGAACTCACTGAGATGACCAGCCAGAAGAAAAGCCTTGACGCTGGGATAAAGAATGTTGAAAAGCAGGCTGAGGATCAGCGTAAGTTGCTAAAGGCGGCAGAGGCCAATCTGAAGACCGAGAGGGAGCTGGTAAACGGGCTAAGGGATGAACTCCGAAAAGCCAAAGACAGCGCCCGATATGCCGAGGAGAAAGCCCAGTTGGCCCAGGAGGCGGTTGAGGCTGAAAAGAAGGCAGCTTACCAGCTGGGGGTAGAGACGGCCACGTCCCAGCTTCTAGAGCAATTCGCCTCGGTCAGCCGAGATTACTGCGACATAAGTTGGGGCAAAGCCCTGGATGCAGCTGGAGTCCGTGCCGACTCGGAGCTGAGGCTACCTAGGAGCGTATACTATGATCCTGATATCCGAGAGCTCCCAGGAACTGATCTCCCTCCTGTTCCACAGCTTCCAGAGGCTTCGGAGCCAATCTTGGTCAGCCATGCTCCTCCACTCACTCTTGGTGCAAGCAAGGAAACTGGTCAGCCAGGCGGCAAGGATAAGCCAGCTGAACCAGCCAAAGAGAAAGGCCAAGGGTCAGGCGAAGAGAAAATTCCTTCTGAGCCCAATGACCAAGCCCCTGAAGCAACTGCTCGGATAGGCCAGGCTGCTGACCCCGTGCTCCCTCCAGCAAAAGAATAGATGTGTAGGGCTTTTACTTTTGCACCTGTGCTTTCTTTTGTTTATATCCGAAGAATTGTAAACTGTCCTTTTATTTATGGAATAGATTCTCATTTGTCTATGATGTTTTAAATACATGTCTTACTAATTATTACTGTCACATACAATTGTACATTGCACTTATAACCAAATAATGCGAATAAATCTGTTTGATACATCATACTTAGGGTGTGAGTAAGTAAGAGTGATATTGAAAAGAACAATCCGAATAAGAGTCATTAACAAGTAATGATTTGCATCGAGTAATTTGTGTAAGTGAGACAGTCATAAGTATAACTAAGAAAGACAGTCATTAGGGGGGATTAATTTAAACGCAATCAGGAATTTTAGCACTAAGCCCCAGTGGCAATAGCTGCGTGGGGGTATTGACTAACCTGTCGTTTGGTTCAAGGATTATGGGATTCGAATGTGCTCGTGTTAACCAACCCTAATCATCTGGTCCGAGGACTACAGGCATGATTGGGTTTAAGTTTAAACACTTAGAGAACTGTAAATGAGTGCTAACTAACCCAAATCATCTGGTCCGAGGACTACAGGCATGATTGGATTTAAGTTTAAACACTTGAGAGAAAGCGGTGAATGAGTGTTAACTAACCCTAATCATCTGGTCCGAGGACTACAGGCATGATTGGGTTTAAGTTTAAACACTTGAGAGAAAGCGGTGAATGTGTTAACTAACCCTAATCATCTGGTTCGAGGACTACAGGTATGATTGGGTTTAAGTTTAAACACTTGAGAGAAAGCGGTGAATGAGTGTTAACTAACCCTAATCATCTGGTCCGAGGACTACAGGCATGATTGGGTTTAAGTTTAAACACTTGAGAGAAAGCGGTGAATGAGTGTTAACTAACCCTAATCATCTGGTCCGAAGACTACAGGCATGATTGGGTTTAAGTTTAAACACTTGAGAGAAAGCGGTGAATGTGTTAACTAACCCTAATCATCTGGTCCGAGGACTACAGACATGATTGGGTTTAAGTTTAAACACTTGAGAGAAAGTGGTGAATGAGTGTTAACTAACCCTAATCATCTGGTCCGAGGACTACAGGCATGATTGGGTTTAAGTTTAAACACTTGAGAGAACTTTACGCAACGAACTGATACATCAGATGAAGAAAAGGTTTGATTAATAGAAGTACCTCTTGAGGTTATTTACATTCCAAGGGCGAGGGATTACATGACTATCCAGGTCTTCTAAGAAATATGCTCCAATACCAGCGCCTGAAGTGATACGATATGGTCCTTCCCAATTGGGTCCTAATTTTCCCCAAGCTGGGTTCTTCGTGGTGCCCACAACTTTCCTCAGCACCAGATCACCAGGCTCTAAAGGCCTCAGCTTCACGTTAGCGTCGTAGCCTTGTTTGAGCTTTTGTTGGTAGTGTGCCAGCCGAACCATTGCATTCTCTCTTCTTTCCTCAATCAGGTCCAAACTCTTCTCTAGTTGCTCGTTGTTGCCGGTCGGACTAAACGAGCTGGTTCTAAGTGTTGGGAACCCTGTTTCCAGAGGAATGACAGCTTCAGCTCCATAGGTCATCGAGAAGGGGGTCTCTCCAGTAGATCTGCGGGGCGTAGTTTTGTAAGCCCAAAGCACATGTGGCAACTCTTCTACCCATTTGCCCTTTACATCATCTAGCCTCTTCTTTAAGCCATTCAGTATGACCTTGTTGGAAGCTTCTGCTTGGCCATTACTCTGGGGATAGGCTGGAGTGGAGTATCTGTTCGTAATTCCCAGCTCACTGCAGTAATTCCTAAATGCCTTGCTGTCGAACTGTAAACCGTTGTCCAAGATGAGGGTGTGAGGAACCCCAAACCGGGTGACAATATTCTTCCATATGAACTTTTGCACATCAACGTCTCTGATATTGGCCAACGGCTCGGCTTCAACCCACTTGGTGAAATAATAGGTACCTCTTGTTTCCTGCGGCTTTGGGGAAGGGCCCCACAATATCCAAGCCCCATTGGGCGAAGGGCCATGGGCTAGATAGCGGGTTAAGATTTCCTCCTGGCTGGTGAATGTTTGGGGCGAAGCGCTGACATTGATCACACTTTTTGACGTATTCGTGTGCCTCCTTCTGCATGTTAGGCCACCAATAGCCTTGGGTGAGGGCTCGGTGAGCCAAGGACCTACCTCCAGTGTGGCTCCCACAGATTCCCTCGTGCAGCTCTTCTAGCAATGTCTCAGTCGCCTCGGGATGTATACATAATAAATATGGTCCCGAATAGGAGCGTTTGTATAGTTTCCGGTCCTCGGATAACCAGAATTTAGTTGCCTTCCTCCGAACTTTATTAGCTTCATCCTGCTCTTCGGGCAATATATCTTCTTTGAGAGATTTGATTAATGGATCCATCTAGCACGGCCCGGCCCTGACCTGGTGAACCTGGACAGCCTCTGATTTTGCTTCTGTAGGCCTGTGCAAATCCTCGATGAGAATGACCCTCGGCAGGTCCTGCGCCGAAGAGGTGGCGAGCGTGGCTAAGGAGTCAGCATGTGAGTTGCCACTTCTGGGGATGTGTGTCAAACTGAAAAAGTCGAAGTCTGATTGCAGTTGCTTAACACGACCCAAATACCCCTGCATTCTTTCGTCCTTTGCCTCAAATTCGCCTTGTACTTGACCTACTATTAGTCTTGAGTCCGAGAACAGCTCCACGGATTTCCCACCCATTCTACGGACCATAGTCATTCCCATCAATAAGGCCTCATACTCCGCCTCATTGTTTGTTGCCGAGAAGTCCAGCCTTAACGATTTCTCGATAATGATTTTCTCGGGGGATATCAATACCAGCCCAATTCCAGAACCTCTTTGGTTTGCCGCGCCATCGACATACACTTCCCAATGGGAGGGGTTCTGTTGGGAGATCATGCCAACTGATTTTTCATCCATGCCTGACGTGGGCTTTACTTCTTCTAACTGGGGCTCCGTGAACTCAGCCACCAAATCTGCGAGGACCTGTCCCTTGACCGATGTGCGGGGCATATATCTTATATCGAAAGCCCCTAAGATTGTACCCCACTTGGCAATCCGACCAGTGTAATCAGCACTTCGGAGTATAGCTTTGAGTGGGAGTTGTGTGAGAACGATGACCGTGTGGGCTTGGAAATAGTGAGGTAGCTTCCGTGTGCCAAGCACTACTGCTAGGATAGCCTTCTCTAGAGGCAAGTAACGAATCTCAGCCTCATGCAGCGACTTGCTTAAGTAATAAACGGGCCTTTGCACACCAGAGTCTGATCGTATCAACACCAAGCTCACCGCATAGGGTGCTACAGCGATGTAGGCAAACAGTACCTCATCAGGCTCAGGACTGGACATGATAGATGGCCGAGCCAGATAATCCTTGAGTTGCTGGAATGCCAAAGCACATTCCTCAGTCCATTCGAATCCCTTCCACTTGTTGAGCAAAGAGAAAAAGGGCCGACACCTGTCTGCTGATCTAGAGATGAACCGATTGAGGGCAGCAGTCATTCGGGTCAGTTTTTGAACCTCCTTGGGATTCCGAGGAGCTCGGAGGTTGTTGATGGCCTTTATCTGGTCGGGGCTGACCTCAATTCCTCTGTGGGTGACCATGTATCCCAAGAACTTGCCGGACCCTACCCCAAATGAGCACTTAGAAGCATTTAGGCGTAGCTTGTGCCTTCGTAGAATCTCAAAGATACTTTCGAGGTCCTTCACGTGCTCCGCTATGACTTTGCTCTTCACCACCATGTCATCAATGTAAACCTCGATATTTTTGCCCAGCTGTGGCTCGAACATCCTCGTCATCATCCTCTGGTAGGTAGCTCTCGCGTTCTTCAGGCCGAATGGCATCACTTTATAGTGGTAGTTGCCAATAGGGGTGACAAAAGCAGTTTTCTTCTGGTCCTCCAGGGCTAATGGTATCTGGTGGTAGCCTTGGAAGGCGTCCAGGAAGCTCATCCGAGGGTGGCCGACAGTGGCATCTACCAGCTGATCAATTTTCGGCATAGGGAACGGATCTTTGGGGCATGCCCTATTTAAATCCGTGAAGTCTACGCATACTCGCCACTTCCCACTCTTCTTCTTTACCACCACGGTATTTGCAAGCCACTCGGGATAAAAAACTTCTTTGATAGCCCCAGCTTCTTTGAGTTTCGCTACTTCGTCTCTCACTGCGTCAGCATGTTCCTTGGATGGGCGCCGAATAGGCTGTTTCTTGGGAGTGACTAGTGGATTCACCTTCAAGTGGTGGCATATAAACTCCGGGTCCACCCCTGGGGCTTCGTAAGCACTCCAGGCAAACACATCGAGATTTCGCTTGAGGAACTCTATCAGCTCCTCATTCTCTCGAAGAGGCAGCTGAGATCCGACTTGAAAGAACCTATCAGGATCATCTCCAATGACCACTTTCGTCAGATCCTCACATCTAGTGCTTTCATCTTGTTCTTCAGAGGGCACTCCCCGAGACTGTAGTTGCTATAAATCCCTCCCAGCTACGTCCGAGGACTCGGCTGGGGCCTTATGCTGAATGGCAGCTACCAAGCACTGTCGAGCAACAGACTGGTCTCCTCGGATCTCATGTATCTGCCCTCCTGATGGGTACTTGACCTTCTGGTGCAAAGTAGAGGGAACAGCCCCAAATGCGTGAATCCAAGGTCTGCCCACGAGTGCCGTGTAGGGCGAATATGCGTCCACAACTATAAAGTCCAACTCTACCACTTCGGAGTCAGACTGCACAGGTAAGCGTATCCGGCCTTTCGGGATGACAGGCCTTCCTTCGAAGCTCAAGAGGGGGGAATCGTATGGCGTCAGGTCTTGGGGCTTTAGGCCTAGCCCCTTGTAGAGGTCTGGGTACATTATCTCCACAGCGCTGCCCTGGTCCACCATCACCCTCTTTACGTCGTACCCTCCTATTCTGAGGGTGATGACTAACGCATCGTCATGGGGTTGGATAGTGTCAATCATGTCTTCGTCCGAAAATCCCATAACCAGCGGGGCACCAAACTTAGCCCTCTTCGGTCCTCGGCTCGACTCCCCTACGGATGGTCGGCCCACCGACATGACTTTCAAGGGCCAGGACCCTGTTCTCCCCGGCGCGGCGAAGACAAAGTTTATAGTGCCTAGCGGCGGCTTTGAGTGGTCATCCCTGCGTGGCCCCGAGCCCGCCTGCCCTCGGCCGCTGGAGGGGTGCAAGAGGTGCTTCAGTTTGCCGTCACGAACCAGTTGGTCCAAGTGATCCCACAGACTCCTACAATCTTCCGTGGTATGCCCATGGTCTTGATGGTACTGGCAGTAGAGATTGTGGTTGCGTCTCTCGGGGTTTCCTACCATCTTGTTCGGCCACCTGAAGAATGATTCATTCTTAATTTTTTCCAGGACCTGATGCACTGGCTCTTTGAACACAGTGTTGACCGCTTGAGGATTCGTCGATCCTGATTGCCCGGCAAAGTCCCTCCGCGGTTTGTTGTAATTATAACGGTCCGATCGCGAATCCCTCCTCTCCTGAGGGGTAACCTTGTTCTTTCCCTTACCCTGTTGTTGGTCTTCTTCAACCCTCTTGTATTTTTCTATGCGGTCCATTAGTTGACGCACGTTCGTGACCGGTTTGCCAGATAGAGATGCCCTCAAACCATGGTCAGTGGGGAGGCCGAGCTTGAACGTGCTGAGAGCCATTGCATCATTGTTGCCCTCCACCTCATTGAACATCTCCCAGTACCTGTCGGAATATGCATTCAATGACTCGCCTTCCTGCATAGACAAGGATACCAACGAAGAGAAGGGTCTGGCCACTCTTCGGCACGTGACAAAACGGGAGCCGAATGCCCGAGTGAGCTCTTTGAAAGAGTTGATGGAGCCTGCCTTCAAGCCGTCAAACCATCTCATTGCAACAGGCCCAAGACTGGAAGAGAAAACCTTGCACATCAGAGCTTCATCTCTGGAGTAGACAGCCATCCTTTGGTTAAAATGACTCACATGCTCCACGGGGTCAGTTTTACCGTTGTAGATGGTGAACGTTGGCTGATTAAAGCGCCGAGGGAGTCTGGCCTCCTCTATCCTGCGCGTGAAGGGTGACTTAGATATCTGATTTAGAGCCCTGTTCATGGCATCGTTCTCCATATCCTCGCGTGATGGGCTCCTACGCTCCCTTTTACAATGGGACTCCTCTACATAAGTGTAGGACTCACTAGCTGGTGTCTTGGATTTGCGCTGATAAGAGACGTCCTGCTCGTCATCAAGATCATCCTCAGAGTACGAGGAAGCTCGTTTCCTCTTTGCGTGGCGCAGCTCCCTCTTTAGTTTTTCCACTTCCAGTTGTAAGTCACGGTTCCTCTCTGCATGGGACATGTGACTTCCGCCCTGTGATTGGCTCTGGCTAAGGCGCACAGTGTGTACACTGCTCTCACGATTTTGCCTCCTCTCTAAGTTAACAAAATGGTCCACGTGCTGGGATGCCCTAGATTCTGCTTGTTGTTCACCTTGTCCTGCCATCATCAACTGTTGTTTTCACTCTTGCACAAGCTCTCCCCACAGACGGCGCCAATTGTGGGGTCAGATTCTGCAGCCCAAGCCCAAGGAGGTATGGATTTTGAGCCCAGTGAACCCAAAACAATAAATTTGTAGAGAATGGGTGAAAGAGCTAGGCTAAAAATGAAACAACGGTCTTAAACAGCAGTACTAATGGGAGAATTTGTATTAATACGTGCTCGGACGGATGTAAATGCCACGTCCGAAGAGGTGTTTTCCATTGATGAACTTTGGGTTACAATTCTTTAGAGCTACAGTAGAATAATACTCTTTTTTCTTTCTGATTTTTCGATCCCCCCACTATCAGAGACACCTCTCTCTTATATAGTACTGCCTTTCCACATCTTCACCGTCCACTTGTTGATCATCTGGGCGCCCACTTGAGTGCATGTCCCATCAGAAGTGTTCTTTAGCCGTGTGAGTGGTGGTAGCTGGGCTGATACTGTTCAGGGGTCTTCTCCACATTAATGCGGCCAAAGAAGTAGGTGCAGTGCATTTAATGCGGTGGTTGAGGTCTCTCTTAGATATTTCTTCGCTCCAGTTATCTTCATTCGTGTCCGAGGTTCATCTCAGTCATTACATCTGTCAGGGGGATCACTTGGGCTGCAAAGGGTTGAATGTCAGACCAAGACTCTTCGGATCGGAGGGTATTTGACTCCTCGGCCCATCGAACATCTCCTCGGATCACGGCCATGCTCCTCTCCTGACTTGTTCCTTTCTCAGTGTCTCCAAATGAGCTTCTTCATCTCTTCGGAAAACAGTAGTCCTCGGATAGGGCCTTGGGCCCAATGCGCTAGGTTGGGCTTTTCTCCCCCACAAAAACTATTATTGAAACTGGTGTCACATTTAATATAAAACTAACAAAATCTTCAACTGCTACAATTAGTGATAAATACTTGCACCAAAATTAAGAAATTGATTTGACACATGATATAAAATTAGACCTCCAATTTTCGAATATAATGAGATGTTTTTCTCTAAGTTTTGACTTTAAATACTATATATACTAGCTAGCTTGTAACCCTATGCATATGCATGACCACATTTAAAAATATATACTTAGATGGATAGTTAAAAAAAAAGAAAAGATATATAGTTTGATTCCTACATAAGTTAAATATAATTGATGATCATTCTTATATTTTGTTAACTCTTAAAAAAAAAAAACTTGTAAGAATATCTATGAAATAATTCTCATTGGTTGTGCTGTTATTTTAATAAAAAGTTAAAAGACTTCTCAATTATTGCAATGAGTAGTAAATACCAAATACCTTTACCAAAATTAAGAAATTGCTATAAAATTATTATACTATTGTTTTTTAAAAAAATTCTCTTTAACATGGTATTACATTTAATATAAAAATTAACTAACTTCACGATTTTTGAAATGAGTAGTAAATACTTTCAATTGACACATGTCACAAAATTAGGGCTCAATTGAAATCTAATTTAGAAATGTAATTAGATTTTCTTTCAACTTTGAATACACACACACTAGTGTGTAGCTTTGTGCATATGCACGGATACAATTAAAAATAATCACAATTATACATTTTTTATAGAAGAGATTCAAACTATATATAGTATTAGCTTACACATTTTTTAAGCCATACATTTCTAAAATATGTAATGATTCCTCATATTATATATATATATATATATATATATATATATGATTTAAAATTTACTTGGATTTAGATTCTTCGGTTTTTTCACCAAATAATTCACTTGTCACATAAATTAAAAAAATAAATGAACACATGGCGAAAAATTGAATTCCAATTGAAATTTAATTTAGAATTTAATTGGATTTGGACTCTTCGATTTTTACACTCTATAATTCACTTGGCACAAAATTTTAAATTCAATGGGACATGTGGCGCAAAATTGAGAATTCAAATAAAATCTAATTGAATTTTCTCTGAACTTTGGCTATATATATAGCTTTACACAGGACTAAAGGCCAACAAAGATAATAATAACTAAAATAAACCATTTTATTAATTAAAACGAGTCATTTAGTCCAGTACAATCATTTGGGTTCAAAGCTCAGTCTAGTTGTAAGTAAACTCAGTTCAATTAATTGGGATCAAAGCGAAGTTTAGCATAGGTAAATTTTAATCAAGTAGCTTTTGAACAACTTCCTAGCATTGTCTCTTTGATCTTGATAAGTATATAAGATTGCAATGATAAAACAGCTGTGAAGATTAATAGAGCTAAGAAACTAAAAATTTTGTTGCATGTGTGTTTAGAAAATGTATTGCAAGGGAAGCTTGGAGAGGTGGCGCATTTGGAGAAATGGAGAATCACTCCATTAACAGCAGTAGAAACTGTATTCACCATTTCATTTGACTGGGATGAGTCCATGGGTGTTCCTGAGGCCTTCATTGTAAGAAACCATCATCACAGCCAGTTTTACCTTAAGACAGTCACCTTAGAAGATGTTCCTGGGCATGGTCATGTGCATTTCGTTTGTAATTCTTGGGTTTACCCTGCTCATCGCTACAGATACAATCGTGTATTCTTCTCAAACAAGGTAATATGGTTTTGATTTCTTAATTCAATTAGTCAAGGTACGCAACATTTTTGTTATGATTGATGCATAATAAAAGTGATGTTAAAAGTAGACCTAAGTGGAAGTGATATTCATATTATTTCAATAACAACAAACCATGTCAATAATTGTATCACTTGCACTACAAATACAATGGTGCATTCTTCTCAAAAATGATGCTTAAACCTAGGAAGTGCTTTCTATCACGATTTTTCCTTTTTACCTTTAAAAATGGAAGCTTATCATTCTGCTTTCAATTTGATTTGCCAAAATTACTATTCCACTGTTTGTCAATTGTCACTTTCTCCATCTAGATCCGCTGGTTTCTTCAGTCCTTGTTAATGCGTAGGGTTCAGGTTCTGTTGTGCACATTATGAGGTTTGGTAGTTTAGCTATGTTAAATTATAATAAAAACAGGACTTGAAGGTTAATTTCATACAAAATGGTTACTGGCTGCTTGACCGACATGGTGAACCAAATAAATAGGGAAATCAGATTTGTAAGGATGTAACATTAATTAATTTTCGTTTCTAGAACAGGACTATGATCATGTTTCAATGAAGTAACAAACTTTTTATTATGTGCTAGACCTACCTTCCATGTCAAACACCTGAGCTGTTACACAAGTATAGGGAAAAAGAACTGGAAAATCTGCGTGGAGATGAATCGGGGGAGCTTAAGGAGTGGGACAGAGTCTATGACTATGCTTACTACAATGATTTGGGAAGTCCAGATAAAGGTAAAGATCATGCACGCCCTGTTCTTGGTGGAACAAAGGAGTACCCATATCCCCGAAGAGGGAGAACTGGACGAAAACCAACAAAAGAAGGTCAGCATTCTAATTTCTATTCAATTTTTCAGTTTCATGTTCCAACTTCTGTGACTAGTAAACAGTGGCGGTTTGAGCTCTTTCAATTACTAAGAATTTTGAGTAACATAGAATGATTTTTGGGTATCCTAGAATAATTGATTTTGATCATTTTTAGTCAGCAACTTAATATTCTGGTTGTAACAGATCCCTGTAGTGAGAGCAGATTGCCACTTTTAAGTCTAGACATTTATGTTCCCAGAGATGAGCAGTTTGGCCTCTTGAAGTTCTCAGATTTTCTTGCCTATGCTCTGAAGTCCCTAGTACAAATATTGCTCCCAAAGCTTACATCTTTATGTGACAAAAACTTTAACGAGTTTGACAGCTTCCAAGACGTACTTAAGCTCTATGAAGGTGGGATTAAGCTACCAAATGAAGAAACAACCAGTAAAATTAGGGAACACATTCCTTGTGAGCTGTTGAGGGAACTCATTCGTAATGATGGTGAGCGATTCCTCAAGTTCCCAGTGCCTGATGTGATCAAAGGTATTTAATGGTATTCCTCAAGTTTTGTGTTTCACTTGACATTAGATGCTTTAAAATCTTCAATATCCAAAACATTATTGTAATTTTTAAACTATTTAACTACAAGTAGAAAGCTTTTAATGGTATAATTGTAGGGGACAAGTCCGCTTGGAGGACTGATGAAGAGTTTGGACGAGAAATGCTTGCTGGAGTCAACCCTGTTGTCATCCGCCGCCTCCAAGTAAAATATAATTTGTTAGTGAAGTTGATAAATAATGTAAATGGTTTTTTTGCTTCAACATTTTACTGGAGTGGTGTCTGCAGGAATTCCCTCCAACCAGCAATCTAGACCCTGGAGAATATGGGAATCAAAACAGTACAATAACAGAAGAACACATAGAGAAGAATCTGAATGGGCTGCCTGTGGATGAAGTATTGATCATTCTTCACGTTTCTGACAATATCTACATTATACAACCGATATGACATCCAAAATATCTTACTATACTTTGTTCTACATTGATAAGACGATAACCAATCTCTATTTTCTTGTTCTAGGCAATTAGAAACAACAGGTTGTTTATATTAGATCATCATGATACATTAATGCCATACCTGAAGAGAATAAACTCAACTACCACAAAGACTTATGCCACCAGAACGCTCCTTTTACTGCAAGATAATGGGACATTGAAGCCATTGGCAATTGAGTTAAGCTTGCCTCATCCACAAGGGGAACGTCATGGTGCCGTCAGCAAAGTTTTCACTCCAGCAGAAGAAGGTGTTGAAGGTTTGGTGTGGCAGCTGGCCAAAGCTTATGCTGCTGTTAATGATTCTGGCTACCACCAGCTTATTAGCCACTGGTATGATGCCTTAGAAAAATACTGCGTGATAGAAAAAACTAGAAACTTGACTGTGATCTAGTAAGAATACATAAATGCTGCTGACTATTTGCAGGTTGAACACCCATGCTGTAATAGAGCCGTTTGTGATTGCAACAAATAGACAACTGAGTGTGCTTCACCCAGTACATAAGCTTTTGCATCCCCATTTCCGGGACACAATGCATATAAATGCCTTGGCTCGGCAGATCCTCATCAATGCTGGTGGGGTGCTTGAGAGAACAGTCTTCCCAGCAAAATACGCCATGGAATTGTCTTCTTTTGTATATAAGAATTGGGTGTTCACAGAACAGGCATTACCTAAAGATCTGCTCAAAAGGTGTGCAAAGCTTTGTCAAATAATGACCTCTATAGTTTTAATTTTTATCAGAACGAATTTTGATCCACTTTTTGCCTCATTTTAGAGGAATCGCAGTTGAAGACTCATCCTGCCGGCATGGCCTCAGACTTCTGATTGAGGATTATCCCTATGCTGTTGATGGGCTAGAGATCTGGTCAGCAATTGAGGAATGGGTTAATGAATATTGTTCTTTCTACTATCCAACTGATGATGTGGTCCAAAATGATCCTGAACTCCAATCATGGTGGATGGAGATCCGCAATAAGGGGCATGGTGACAAGAAAGATGAGCCATGGTGGCCTGAGATGAAGGCACGAACTGAGCTTATCCAAGCATGCACCATTATCATATGGGTGGCTTCTGCCCTTCATGCAGCTGTGAATTTTGGGCAATACCCTTATGCTGGCTATCTTCTTAATCGCCCAACTGTAAGCCGCCGCTTCATGCCTGAGCCAGGCACCCCTGAGTATGCTGAATTTGAGTCAAACCCTGAATTAGCCTACCTGAAAACTATAACAGCACAGAGTCAAACCCTCCTTGGTGTATCACTGATAGAAATTTTGTCCCGGCATTCAACTGATGAGATTTATCTTGGGCAGAGAGATCCTGAGTGGACTTCAGATGCTGAACAAGAGGCAGCATTTAAGAGATTTGGAAATAAGCTGGAGGAAATTGGAAACAGAATTATAAAAATGAACAATGACCACAGATGGAGGAATAGGGTTGGCCCAGTCAAGGTGCCTTATACCTTGCTCTATCCTATCACCTCCAATTATTCTAGAGAGGTCGGGCTCACTGGCAAGGGTATCCCCAACAGTGTCTCCATCTGAATTTTTTGGTTTGGTAGCAGCAATTCTGTTTTGTTTTGTTTTTTTGTTTTTTAAAGTTGTGTTGAAGTAAAAGATTGTGAGAGTGGTTTTTGTACCATAATAATTGTTGCGCTTAAATTCGTAGGGTAAAATTGCTTCACCATTATAGATTAGTTTTAACACGAGGAGAGGTCCAACCATTACACACAAGCAAGCAAAAGTTATGACAATACACCATCTACAGAGACCATACCAATGAGAACAAATTATATAATAGAGATGCCTACTAAAAGTCTAAAACCTAAAGGGATTGGACAGTTGAGATGCAAAAGACCTACTATTGCAATTGAAAACTTGATACAATCTCCATTGCGTAGCACAGCTCGACTAAATCTTCTTGTCTTGGGATCTGTGTCATTAAGCAACTAAAGATAACCAGTCACCACGTCTAAATATGTTAGAAACACAATTTTTGTATAATAAAACACTTCATAAATCAAAGTCCTATGATACACACACCATATTAGAAGTTAGAACAACTTCAGCATTAAGCACGATATGTTCGGTGGCTCTGGCCTATGTGTCAACCCCAAAACTCCCTCCATGAAACTTCAAAAATAACAGTGTTGAAAACTAAATGCTTCTGCTATAGAACCTTCACTTGTATCACAAGTTTTTGATTTTTTGGTACAGAAGTAGTGCCTAGAGCCTTAGACTATTGTTTTTCGTAAGCCACACAAGAAAATAGTTTTATCAAAAACTTCTCATTTACTTTCTTGCTTATGTTACATGGTACATAACCAAAACGGATGCAACAACAGAATTGAAGAACATGGATAGATAACTTAGGAGTTAGCACCTAGACTTGCTTGAAATCAACACTAAAAGAACTAGTGTTTAACCCGCGCAATGCGCGGGATCATTTTACAGATTAATGAATTTTGCATCCAACATAAACTTAGTTATCATACTTCTACTACATATATTCAAACTTAAATAATGTAGTATATTTAAGCATATGGTGTCCAACATCCCCTAAAAATTTTAAAAATTAGTTTCTTCAAATCACTTCATGTGTGTACTTCCCTGTTATGAGAGACTAAAAGAAAAGAATCTGACTTTAAGCAATTAAAACTTACATGACAATTTCAAATAGCAAATCTGCTATTCCTAGGAACCACAATGAATCACACCGAACTAAAACTTGCAAGACAATTTCAAATACCAAATCTACCATTCCTAGGAACCACAATGAATTAAACCATGAGATTAGAGAAAATTTTACAACCAAAAAGTTTAAAAGAGAAAAATGGCTACAGGTTTATGAAACAGAAAGTCAGAAAAATATTAGTCAAATAATAATACATAACTAATAGTACATTGGAATCTCAAATTCTAAAACCAAACCAATATATAACCCTTAAAAGGGACATTGAATCCAACTTTTTAATCGCAAAAAAGAAAAAGAAAAAGCTGTAGTGAATAATCAAGCCACA
The DNA here is from genome assembly GCA_019022515.1 of Quercus aquifolioides. NCBI lineage: Eukaryota > Viridiplantae > Streptophyta > Magnoliopsida > Fagales > Fagaceae > Quercus > Quercus aquifolioides. Next base: position 3,222,184 of record CM032334.1, on the reverse strand, counting down.
ACATATAAACAAAACAAAATTCCACCAACAACAAATAAAATGCATAATCAATAATAGATGGGAATCTCAAATTCTAAAACCAAACCAATTCATAAGGCATAACCCATAAAAACGACATCGAATCTTAATCTTGGCCTAAATTTCAATTGCAAAACAAAAAAAGAAAAAGCTCACAATCCCCAAAAAGCTGCAATGATACAGAGAAAATCTGTTAACAACAACCCTCGTAGTGATAAACAAAACAAATATATTAGATTATACGCACACCCAAGTTATGGAATTTATGAAACTTTTCACCCATTATTATGTAATCATCTATTCATAAAATAAATAAATAAAAGTAAATCATCTATAAGTACTCAAATCCAAAACACTAAGACATACACAATAAAAATAATCATACCGTAGATTATGCCAAAGGCCTTATAGCTGAATTGACACCTTCCTATGCAAAAAGTGCTTAGGGGTTTAGGGGGGAAAGGGCTTGAGCTGCGAGTTAGGCATGTTGTAATTATCTCTAAAAAAAAAAAAAAAATCATACAGTTTATTATTCTTTTGAAGGTAATCATTTTTTCTCTTATATTTCTCTATTGTATAGTCATATATATATTTTGTTTTATTTCAATAATTTATAGGAAGTAAATCTTATGATTCACAGTATTCAGTATTGTGGAATTGACTAATCTCTGTCTTATTTACACTAAATGTATCACTTTTTGAAATCACTCAATCTAAAATTTCATGCCCAATGTTGCTCGGTTTGCTTTGCTGGGTGGTTTTATTTCCTTCCTCTGCGTTTGTAAATACAGGACTTTGAGTCCATTTCCTATTGTAACCTCTCTCAAGCCCATAGATATTAGAACCAAGTAGCCTAAAGCTAGAACTGTTTTTGTCAGTCCTACTCAAACTGTGGAAGCTTTCCCTCCAAAAAGTAGCTAATGTGGGGATTCTGCATCTAGGAACTTGCAAGATGGAAAAGCACATGGAACCTGTCATCATCTTAACTCTAAAACTATAGAAGAGCAAGGTTCCTATACAGTTGTAGATTCCACATAACACAATCAATCAGCTTTGACCCGAGGAAGAAAAAAAAATTGATAAGAGAAAGATTGGAAGGAGAAAAAAAAAGTTATCACAATGAACCAACTGCAAATTATCTACCACCTCAAGTATCAGTGCTGCATAATGAAATATTGTAGATACTTGATTTTTTTTAGTATTCTCCCCAAAAAAATTCCAAATCTTCATTAAAGTAGAAGAGCCCAACAATGTGACATACATCATCCAAAATACGAAGCCTATCAAACTCTAAGATGCATACTATAAGCCAATTAATAATGTGTCTATTACCAGAACAAACCACCTTTCAAACCCAAGAAAAACCAGAATAAAAGGCTTCCAATCAAACAGACCAAGGGTACATACAAAAAAGGAGAAGTCACTAAGAAAGTCCTCACAAATTTTGTACACAATCATAAATTAATCCCACTTCTATCTTAACAAAAAATACTCCAATGCTAAATAACAAAATGATACCAAAAAAGTATAAAAATATACCTTAATATAAAAACATAACTTAATGCTTATTCCAGTAGCAAAAGCCTTAAAAAAATGGACTCAATACCAGGGGGGAGGGGGAATACTATCAATGAAATTTTAGACTTTATCTCTAGTAACATACCAAACCCTTTTATCAGCAACATTTTCAAACCAATCTTAGTCATATAATGTGATTCAGAATCATCCAAAAGTGGAGGTAATCCATAGCAAAAAAAGAAGGATTAATGGGGAAAAAAAAAAAATCAGATTTGCTAAAATGATGGACCCAACTTACAAAAGCCAGCAATCTTGAAGAAACAATCCAGCTTTATTTACAATGTAATTTTCCAGAAAAATTCATGGCAATATGTATAAAGAAGATGACATACAATAACTTAACAATACGTTTAGTTTACTCTTCTTAAAAAATAAAATAAATAAAAAACTCAACAATACAATGAAATTCATCAAAATTCATAGGGTAATGTAGTGCGTCCATTTGTTTGTCTTGCTTGTAAGAGTATGTTATTTATAAAGTACATTGAGACATTAGACCTCAAACTGTATTCTTCTTTGATGCAATCTGCTTAGTACCCTTTCGACGTTTTTGAAGCATAATTTCTATAAAATTGGCTAAGCCACAATCAAACTATCAAATATGCTGAAACTCTTAACGTTAATTAAGAATTTAAGAACAACAATAAAAGCCTCATGTCACCCCAATTCTTATTACCATTTACGAAAACCTCGAGTCCTTATGATTAGGGGAAAATACAAAACAAAAGGGATTGAACCCACATAGGGTAACATGAATGAGAACTGTAGAGAGTAAATGGCAAAAAAGCAAAAGCAACTCAGAGCAATGCAACTAAACAGAAAAGCAGCGCAGAGCAACCCCAATGAAACCAAACGGCACACAGAGGCAGAGCAAGAGTAATAGCAAAATCGAAAACAAAATCCAACACATCGTATGTCTACCCGACGCCAATATGATTCTGGCCAAAACCCATTAAGCAAATACAACATAGCGTCTCCCCAATGAAACTGTCTTAGTCCTCAAACAATGTGACGTGCGAGAAAATTAGGGGATAACCAATTCAGAACTAACAAAAGTACAGAATATAGATCCAATATATGGAACATTTTTCACAGAACAGAATAAAGCAGACGTAGGTTCGTAATTCAATATTCAGAGAGAGAGAGAGAGAGGTTCAATACAAAAATGGAATACTTTACCTTTTTTGCAATGAGATTTGATTTGGATGCATGGAAACCGTCGAAGTACTCGTGGCAAAGGCGACCGATCACATTCATAATATCACGAACACTAAGCTGAAAGCTCTCACAGACAAATTAGGGGAGTGGGAGGACTTCTCTAAACAATAAACATCTCTATGTGGCTCTGTTTTTCTCATTCGATGCATGTGACAATGATATTTTTAAAGGACAGTTCTTCAAAGCGCTTATGGGGATTGAGATTTGAGAAATCTCACAATTTTATTTTATTTTATTCTACTTTTTCATTTTTTAACTTTCTCTCTTACTTTTTTTTAAAAAAACTTTGTTATTATTATTTTTATTTTTAGAAAATTATTCAAGGATTAATCTCAGTCCTTCAAAAGAATTGCATGCAGGGACGGAACTAGGATTTTAAGCTAGTGGGAGTCGGAGTATAAAAAAAAAAAAAAAAAAAACCTTCAAATAGACATTCATATAGTATTAAAAAATTATAAATATATAAAATCATTGTTTCTAAATATATTAAAATCCAATCATTTACCAACAAAGACAAAAACAAAAACAAAATAATGTTTTTTTTTTAATACTAGGCTGGCTAGGATTTTTTGTTGTTGAAGTTAGAGCATTCACAGTGGTGTGATGTTAAAAATTTTAGCTTGTAGTACCTCAAAAATCTATTTTATCACTTCATTTTACAATTACACTCAATATCAAATGTTCTATTTTTTTAATCACTTCATTTAAAATAATATAAAAAAACTCATTAAAATAATTAGGAAGAGAGAGAATTTGAGTTTTTTAATTGAAGGAAGAGATATAATCTTAATAAAATATTGTATTTTATTTTTAACAACTTGCTATAGTCAACTGGTATTTATAGCCCAACTACAAAAATGAAATATAAAATGGCTAAAAATATATATATTTTGAACTCGGGGGGCGGGGCTAGGCCCCCTTGGGCCCCCACCTAGGTCCATCCCTGGTTGCATGCATATGCAGTCCGGATCTTAATTTGTTGACACATTACTAATTTTCGTAGAAATAGATTATGCCTATAATTGAACCAAGCCGTTCATAAATGGCTCGAACTTAACTTAATAAAAATCTTATTCATGTTTGTTTGTTTATGAACAAGCTGAGTTTGTGCCTTAGTTTTAGGCTTGTTTAGTAATTGATTCAAGCCCAAACAAATTTTTTTTTTTTGAACAAGCTCATAAAAAAAGGGCTCGATAAAAAACAAGTTAAGATAAACTCATTTATGGGCTTGGTAATAAGCTTGATATTAGCTTAAAAAAATAAACTTATGTCTTACTAAGTCTTTAATTAATTAGGATTTGGTACCACTTGTGTAAACCAAATGAGCTTCATAATATGATTAATATGTGCTTGATAATGTACCTTTGTTGGATCTTGATTAAAAGCTTGATATTGAGCTCTAGTTTGAGCTTGAAATTGAGTTCCAGCTTAGCTAGACTAACAAATTAGTTTTGAACGTTTTGATAAGCTCGAGTTCAAACATTGGTTGTTGGCTTAGTTCAAGCTCGAGCCAAGCTTGAACATTTTATTGTCATTGTTGAGTCAAGTTTGAACATTTAATATTTGACAAAGCTCAGCTCGTTTATAACTCTAAGAAAGACATGTCTCAATATGGTTATAATTAGGGTTATAAACGAGCTTAGAGAGTCTCTTAATCCTTTTGCCTTTCCATAGCAGGATCAGCTTGGAGTTTAGGATTTTTAAGTTTTAGCTATCTAACAAAAATATGGGAGAACATAAAATTAAAGACAGAGAGCAAGTCGGGCTGAGTATGATTTAAACCGGGCTCGAGAATTATCTTTAGGGCCGGGCTCGGCTAAATAATTAAGCCATGAATTTCCGAATGGGCTAGAATTTGGATCCAGTTCAAATGGTCCCCTTTTTGTCTTCCGCTAGGCAAAAGACATTGACCAAAACAAAAACAAATTAAAAGAAGCTGAGGGGTGAGTGAGTAAGAAATTTTGAATACGAATCAAAATCACACATCCTAATTGGTCCAAGCCATTCCCCTTATCCACACACACATATCCACCACTCATCCAAAATCCTACAAACTCTCCAAACTATTACATTCTCAACCTCATTGAATATCCCACAAGACCATAAGCCATTACAAAGCTAAGAGTCTTAAGACCAACAAGATTTCCTTATCTCTAAACCCTCCATGGCTATGGCAACTCAAGCTTCCCTCTTCACCCCACCTTTCTCTGCTTCAAAATCATCAACCTTGTCCTTCACTACTCCTAAGACACTCAAATTCTCAGCCCCAAAGCGCACAACAATTAAGGCAACTACAGGTGCACCATCAGAGACACCCGCAAAGAAAGAGGCACCCGCAAAGAAAGAGGCACCAGTGGGGTTCACACCACCACAATTGGACCCAAGCACCCCATCACCAATCTTTGGTGGCAGCACTGGAGGGTTGTTACGTAAAGCCCAAGTCGAAGAATTCTATGTGATTACATGGGAATCTGGAAAGGAACAAGTTTTTGAGATGCCAACAGGTGGTGCAGCCATAATGAGGCAAGGTCCTAACTTGCTCAAATTGGCTAGGAAAGAGCAGTGCTTGGCTCTTGGGTCAAGGTTGAGGTCTAAGTACAAGATCAACTACCAGTTTTACAGGGTGTTCCCTAATGGAGAGGTCCAATATTTGCACCCCAAGGATGGAGTCTACCCTGAAAAGGTGAACCCAGGTCGCCAAGGAGTTGGGCTGAACTTAAGGTCAATTGGTAAGAACGTGAACCCAATTGAGGTCAAGTTCACTGGCAAGCAAGTGTATGACTTGTGAGGTGTAGCTTTTATTTTGATGTTTTTATGATGTATTTATGTTTCTATGTGACTATTGTTGATTGTACCTTTATTTTGATTTTCAATTTGCTACATCAAAGACAAATATATATTGAATTGTTGTTTGTCTAAGCCTAATATATTAATACTAGATTTTAAACGTGACATACGGATGGAGACGATTGTAAATAGAACCTAATGAGATTTTCTGACAACAATATTATTAATATATAAGCTCAAATTGTCCACTTTAGTTTAGAATGCCAAAAATAAAATTTTTAAAAATAAAATAAAATAAGAAGAAGAAGAAGAAGAAGATATAGGGGCTGAACTTTGTATGGATCACTACTCTGTCCCAACGTAGTTCTTCTTTACTTTTCTTTATTCTTTTTTTTTTTTTTGGAAGGGGTTAGACAAAGTCTTGGATTTATCACAAATAACTTAATAAGATCAAGCATAAAACAAAATAACAAGAAAATTACCCAGAGTCTTGTAATTTATGATATTGCTTAGTTTTCTTCATGTAGAGATCTTGATTTCAAATCTCCTCCTCCTCCTCTGTTGATATGCGCCAAAAATATTGAGGAAAATTTAAATTCTAGAGCTTAGTACAAATGAACGATAATCTCTACAGAGCCACAAAATCAAGTAATGTTACTTGATTCGTTTCATTATTCAATTTTACCTGCATTTCTTCACTTATATCGTACGAAATATAAAATATTAGGACAATCATGAATTATAGTGGCTAATTTTCATGGCATTATAATTTTATCAATTTTGTTGTCAATAACCATGTTAAAGATGATGGCTTCTATTTTGAGAGAGAGAGAGAAAGAGGGGAGGGGGGGGGGGGGGGGGGGGTTGGCTGAGCAGGTACTGGAAAAGGAGGTGGAAGATCTCTTGGTGGGGTTGTCGTCAGCTCTAGATGGAGAGATTGAGAGAGGGGGCGATGGTTGTGGGTAAATGAGATAAAAATGGAAAGGGTATTTTGATATTGGGCAAAACTACATAGTAAGTTTCTAAAGTTTACGTACAATTGATTTCTTTATTAACTTCTGTTAGTTTTTTTGCCTATTTGTCTAATGGAACAATGTTGTATCTTTTCTTAATGACATGGCAACTGTTTTTAGTATTAAAAAATTACTTGTCAGCAAATACACCAGTTAGCCATTGTCTCCGGCGCCACCTCTGGCTCAGGCTAGCACTTGGTCCCCCTCCTCGGCTCACCTCCCCATGTGCTCCTCCTCGTTGTGGACACTTCCTGCAACCTCATATGATTATCTCTAAGTCTCATCAAACAAACTCAATAATTTCTTCAAATGGTACCCCAGATTCCAATCTCAAATCAATATTAGATGAATATTTGCCCAAGATCTAAGCTTGAATTACAAAACCCATTTTCAATAACCCCAACTGCAACAAAATAGATGGTGGAAACCAAGAGGTGGACTGTTAGAGAACACATTTAAGCACACGAAACCACAAAACCAAGAGGTGGGTCTTGTTCTAATTTTTTTCTTTTTGGGCTGACTTGGTCTTGCTCCTAATTGATGGTGGTGAGTTTAGTATATTGAAAAATAGCAATATTAATACACATTATAGAACAAGATTAGAAGGAATAGGAAATGATTGGGTGTTTGGCTTTTATTTTTGGGGCCAAACAAGAAATGTGCAGTAACCAAAATTGCGGTTGTGAGGATTGGGCTCAAACACTGCTGGTGTAGGTAACAAGGAGGACAAGTTAGGGTGGAGAGCCAAGGACAAGGGAGACCAAAGTATTGGCCGGATCTAGTAGTGGCACTGGAGACTATGGCAGGCTTGAGGCAGTGGCAGTCTGAGGAGAGAACTTGGCATTAGGTGAGTGGTGTGTTTGCTGACACGTAATTTTTTAATACTAAAAATAGTTGTCATGTCATTAAAAAAAAAAGACATATTATTGTTCCGTTAGACATGTAGAAAAAAAAAAAAAAAAAAAAACTAATAGAAGGTAACAAAGGGACCAATAATGCTCATTTTTAAAACTTTAAGGACCCATAGTGCTCACTTAAAACTTTAGGAACTTGCATTGTAGTTTGGCCTTGATATTATATAGACTATATAGGTATTTTAGTAAATATGATTGGGTAGATCGAGGGTATGGTAACCAAAACCCATTCTAATCCCACCCCACAACAGGTGTTGGGGAAAATGTTTCTCCTCGCCCCTATCCTACCATTCCTTCAAGTCAAGGACAACCCAAGTGAATCTAACTAGATTGTCATCCTACTTTTTCAAGCAAATCTAACTAAATTTCACCCTACTTTTTTTTTTTGAGAGAGAGTTTCAAGATTTTCATCCTACTTTTTCAAGTGAATCTAACTGGATTGTTATCCTACTTTTTTTGAAGAGAGTTTCAACTTATGACGTCCATTCCTGATGATAGCTCTTTATCATCAGATCAAGACACCAATTGATTTTTGGTGTAGGCGGGGATTGAATTTTAGATCTCTTATTCAATCATCAGAGACTTTACCAGTTGAGCTAACTGGAACCCACATATTGTCATCCTACTCAAATTGACTATTAATAAATAAGATACATTTTTTGTTTGGCTTTTATGATGAGTCTTATCCCATGATTTAGGTTTCAAATTTTCTAGAATCCCACAATCTTTGCGAAAAAGCATATTGTTTTCAATGAAAAAAGAAAAAGAAAAAGAAAATACATATTTTTATACCAAACCATTTTATAGGATCTTTCTAAAGTTCTTATAATAACTACCAGTGTTATTAATTCCGTACTAGACAATCGATTAAACTAAAATAACCGTGTTTTTTTTTTAAGAGAGTTTTCAACCTGTGGCGTCCGCTTCTGATGGTAGTTTTTTATTTTCAGACCAAGACACCAATTAATTTTTGGTGTAGGCAGGAATTGAACTCTAGATTTCTTATTTAACAATTAGAGACTTTATTAGTTGAATTAACTGGAACCCACAAAATAAATGTGTTTTATTACATTAGACCAAATGATAGGAAGTGTTCTATCAGTTATATAGTCCATCATATCAACCCATAGAAAACTATAAAGACCAAGTTATAAATTGTCTCTTTCTCAAAAAAAAAAAGTTATAAATTGTCTGACCTCAACTTGAAATAGAAAATCAACTTGGTGACAAAGGCTATCAAACTTCTGATACAGATAAAGCCACTTTTTGGGGGTGTTTTGGTTTATTACTCAAACCTAACAACTAGCTTAGTCTTTACACGTAGTCCCTCCCTGTGCAGAAGTGAATTGTCACTGCATTTCCTACTAAACAATGATATTTTTATCTATTTTGGTATAATCTTGGATTTAACAATGAAAATAAAATTTTTATTAGCTAATTTTACTTTATTTTAGTTTTTTTTTTGAGAAGGATACTTTATTTTAGTTCATTTTTGTAATTAAATATACTTAATTAATTATTAATAAACCTATGATCTAACCATTAGATCACTTGTTGAACAAATAAATCAGTGAACTAATCTTTTAGCTGGGTCATTCCTCAGTACAATTTTGATAACCACGACAACTACCCCATGAAATTCCCAAAATCTTATTCACCAATTTTGAAATAAGTGAATTGAAATTATTAGTAGTTAAACAAGTATTGATTGTCGCGATGTATGTTATTTTTTAAAGGTCTGGTTAATGTATGCCCTATAGACATATAATAATAATCTATTTTAGGAAAATTTTTATCAAGAATTGAAAAAACTGTCAAACTTTTTTGATAGCTTTTTCAATTCCCGATAAAAATTTTCTTGAAATGACTTACTAGCATATATCCTAAGGGCATGCGTTAGTAAAACCTATTTTATAATCAATAGATAGGATTTTAGTATCTCTATAATATTCTATTAAAAAAAAACACTAATCCTACCTAAGCCTTCATAATACTATCTCTTAAAATAATTTAAAAAACGACAAAGTTCACGACCTTATCACTGCATATATTGATATAAAGGTAAAGTTAAACATATCAATTATTTTGACTAATGATACCTGAGGACGTGACTCTCCAATTCCTTAATTAATCAAACAAAAGTTAACTATGAATAAGATAGTAATTTTTGAGTGATTAAAATAATATTAATATAGTTTTTTTTTTTTTTTTAGAGTTTCAATCTGTAGTGTTCACTCATGATGATAGCTCAATTATTAATAAACCTATGATAAAGAGCCATCATCAGACCAAGACATCAATCAGTTTTTGGTGTAGATGAAAATTGAATTCAAAATCTTTTATTCAACCATAAAAAATTATACTGATTGAGCTAACTGAAACTTACATATTAATTTAGTTAATGAAAGGAACATCAACGCTCCCACCGTTCCATAACCACCGTTAATTACAAAATGGATAAATTATAACGTGTATCACATCCAGCAATCTTATCAAGGCAATAATGCATCTCTTCAAACTGAATTTTAAATTTAGATGACAAAGTTGTTGGTGCACATCTTTTTCTGATACCCTTTTGGGCAACATCAAAGGTAAGGATGCCAAAATATTGTTTATTAACACGTCAAGCTAAGCCAATGCCTTTATGAATATAATAAAAATTAAAAATATATTAAGGATCTATTTGGGTATAACTTATTTTACTGAAAACTAAAAATACTGTAGTAAAATAATTTTTAAATGTGTAAATAGTACCGTGTAACCCATTTTTAATATTTTTTTTGAATAAAGTGGTTGTGAGTCTCGTGAACAGTGCATGAATAGTGCGTAAACAGTACACAATGTCTCTGCACAGTGTAATCCATGTGCATGAATAGTGCGGGTTATTGTTCATAAGCCTAAATGCATTGTTCATGTCTCATGAACAATGCAAGAGGCGTTGAAAAAAAAAAAAAAAAAAAGCAAACACAGGGAAAGAGACATGCATCCAAATGCTCACTAATAGTTTTGTACCCTAATTGCTACTTTTAGGATGGTTAAATTGGCACCCCTTTATGCACAAAGTAAAAATATTTAAGAGTCTTAAAGAGAAATAATTCAAACTGCAGAATTAATAATATATTGTAATTATTTCTTAAAAAAATAGAACAATAAAAACGTAGTAGATTTAAATCCGTACTCTCCTAACTATTAAATTCTTAATTTTTGTTTTTGGTTTAAAAAAGTAATTGTTCATAAAGCTGCACGAAACTAACTAAACGCCATTTGTTTTTGGAGATTCAAATAAAAAATTGTTCATTTTTCTTTGGGTTACACTCTAAGGGACGAAATGGGTAACTAAACATAAAATTCTAACTATATAATTAGTTGTCAACATTTTCAAACTATATTTTTTACTAGAATCTCAAGTTTCAAAGACTCGATTTTTATGGCCTAATCATATCCGATGTGGCATATTTTTTCACATGGCGACTACATGGAAATTGAGTTTCTAAGACTCGATTTTCAATCCTTATAAATATAAACAAATAAGAGAGATACCAGAACAGAGAACAACCAGAGAAAAAAAAAAAAAAACCAGAATGAGAAGAACCCAGAGAAAAAAAAAAAAAAAACAGAAGGAGAAGATCCAGATCGGACCACCGCGCGCGACCCAGAGGCCCAGGCCGCGCGCGAGCCCCGGCCGCGCCTGGCTGGTGAGGTGAGCTCTTTCTCTCCCTCTGATCTGAGTTTGGATTGAGATTGATGTGTTTGGGATTTTTGAAATTTGTTTTTGGGTATTTCGGCTTGTACATGGCCTTACAATTTTAAAATTTTTTTTTTTTTGTGTTAGAAATCGAGTCTTAGAAACTCAATTTTCATGTGATCACCACGTGGAAAAATATGCTACATCGGATTTGATTAGGCCATGAAAATCGAGTCTAAAAGATTCGATTTATAGGCCAAAATCGAGTCTTTGAAACTCGAGATGTTAGTAAAAAATATAGTTTGAAAACGTTGACAATTAATTATATAGTTAGAATTTTATGTTTAGTTACCTATTTCGTCCCACTCTAAGCATTGTTGGCACTTTTACATAATAATAATAATAATAATAATAAAAGGTAAGAAGAAAGCTTTATTGGAGAATTACAACAATATATACTTGGGTTGGGTTAATAACTTAATATAGTTCATTATATGGACAAACCCATTTTCATACATACGAACACATGCACATTTATGTACTACATGATTTAGATGAAAATGTACAACTATACACAATGGAGCCCAGCCAAAGGTCTTGATCGAGATTCAATTAAGCAACAACGGCTGTGATCGCCAGAATGGAGTCGATTTCGCTTTTGGAACGGCTGATCCTTTGATCACCACCATCCATTCCGTGGACCCATATTTCCGGAATTACTTGAGCCAGGTTGTTGACGTTCTCCAATGCATAATCGGCTTCTTTGCTTTTCACTGTCTTCCCAACCTAAACCAAATAATAAAAAAAATGTACAATAATGAGAATTGATTTTTCTATAGTACACAAAGATTATTGTAACAGATTATATGGGTTATGACGTGTCATCATTGTGTTCACGTTGTGGGATACACATAGATTCACGAAATCTTTATATCATTTGTAAATTTTCAAGGAGTAGACTTCCTAGTCACCACCATTTAAACTACCCTATATTGTTCTTCCCAAAATAAAATTGTTTTAAAAAAAACCCATATATTTAGGTGTACAACTTTGCTTTTTCTTGCTAGGCCAACGATTGTTTTTGTTGTTTGGCAAAGCAATAATGGGAAACAACTTTTCATTCACATAATTTTTAACAATTTATTTAGGTGATAACTTCTGATAAGAACTAATCCGACTAATTGGTATGGTGAATCAATGACTTGATACCTAGAGATGTTCAAGTCTTTAATTAGGTCGGTTAAGCATATGGCCCGATCAGAACCAATCAAATTTGATAAGTTCTTTGTAATCCATTTAACTTGAAAATGTTCTTTAAAACTGTTTGTGTTATAAAAGTGATTATGAAGAAAATTATAAAGAGAAAGTCTATAAAGTATAAACACAACAAAATTTTATAACATTTTGCTATAAACGAATTATTTATACTTTTATTTTTATTAAACTCAAGTTTCTTTTATAATTCATCATGTAGGTATAATTCTCCATGTTGGAATATTAACTCCTTAAATATACTACTATGATGATTTAGGAATTTTATCATTGAAATTTTTTCATAAAATGATATTGAGCTCTTTCAAACCTACACCAATCTAGTTTCAATCTAAGTTTAATAAATTTGATTGGAGTCACATCTGTATTAGGTCATGAAATCACTTTGATTATTCGCATTATTGTTGATAAGTACTGTCTGAAAATTCTAAATCAAAATAGGTAATGTATGTGTCATTCAACTTAACAATTTTCTTGGACTTTACAAAGAAGACAATATGTGAGACACACTAGTGTGTCAGCGCATGCTAACAGCCTACTGTCGGTTTGCAACAATTTATTTAACAAAAATTGAAAATTTTTTTTTCTTGAAAATATGATAAATAATGCTAAAAAATAATTGAAATAATATAGTAAAAATTGTAATAAAGTCATAAAAAAAAAAAAAGAAACTACCAGAACAGTTCGGAGACCCGAAGCTTTCCCAGCAGCGACATTCTTGACGTTGTCGTCGAGGAACAACTGCACAGAAAACAAAGAAAACGACACGCGTTTTCAATTTTAATAAACAATTCTAAACGAAATGAAAAAACATTAAGAAATTATACTCTGTTTCGCGGGCGTACCGTTCTACGAGGATCAACGTCCGCAACATCGAGCGCGATTTTCATGGCGTCCATCGACGGCTTGAGAAGCACGGGGAACTCATCGGGTCGGGTCGAATTAGGCAGGTTCGGGTTCATGGTCTCGAAGCATAGGATTTGCTCAAAGCAATCCTTTAAACCAAGCCGATCCAACACTTTAACCGCGTGGGTCCTGTCCGAATTCGTGAAAATCTGAAACAAATTCAAACATAACTTAGTACTAGTACTATGATTCGGTCAAACATTCTATTTGGGACTTCGAGACAATTGTAGTTAAGGTTTTGGGCTCACGATTTTTCTTTGAGTAATGCTACGCAAGAGGTTGCGTAGCTGAGAATCTGGCTTGATCAAATCGTACGGTAATCTTCCGTGTACGAAACTGTGATGAAAAAGAAATAAACGAAAATGAACAAAATTTAATTAGAAAGTTTCTATTTTAATTAAGGGAAGCATTTGATTTGATGGTATAGTATTAGTGTGCTTTAAAAAGGGAAAATTAGTGGGATAATGCTCTGCTCTCACCTGTGATAATCATCGGCATCGATGTCATAGCCTGATGCCTGTGACAAATTTAGTCAAATACAGAAATTAATTAGTTCGGTCTTCATGTTAATTATTATTATTTATATAAAATGTTCATGTTTTTGGAGAGTTTGATTAAGAATGAATTCATACCCTCAAACCAGCAAGAGAGCTGCCATATTTTTTGAAAAGCTCAACACGGAGTGTTGAGGCCTTGCTTTCTGGGAATCCACATTTCTCAACAAGAAAATCTGCAAGAAGCAACCAAAGATATATATATAAATTTGACTTTTAATAGTGTTAATTACTTAATTTAGTAAAAAATTTCAGTTTCTTTCACACACCATCGATGTTTTTCCTGAGTGATTCGGAAATTCCAACTTTGGAAGAGTACAAAGTGTCATCCAAATCTGTGTTCAACAAACAAAGCCAACACAATCAGAGCCCATTTCAAAGAGGGAAAAAAAAGTAAGAGGGAAATGAAATAAGTTACCAAAGATAAGGCAGTTAAAAGGAGAAACAGAATCAAGAAGGGATTTGCTGCAGGAATCCATGGCTAAGCTGAAATGGGAATTGGAAATGAAAGCAAATTTGAGAGCTAAAAAGCAGAGCAAAGCGAAAATTATATTGAGCAAAGAGCAACAACAACAACAGAGGGGTACTCCGTACTAGTGCTTTGAGATTGAGAAGGTGGGACTGTATTTATAGGGATAGGTGCACACGCATTGACAGTAGGACAAGGTGTACACGTGGACGGTTGGATAGAGATCTGCTGACTCAGACGTTTGTGTTAGGATTGGGAACCGAGTAGGATGTGGGCCCCACGCGCCAGAGACGAAAACAGGTGCCAAAATTGCGAATTTTTTTTGATTGGACGATAATACCCCTGGATGGTCAAATAATTGGGACAGGTGTTCCACTTGTACCCAATCTTGTTGGAGCTTCGGAGTTGGGATTTACAAGATTGAGGAAGTGACATAAGAATCAACTTTGTTACACGTACCGTAAAATTTGGAAAATACTGATCATACAACGTGAGAAACGAGTATGAGTGAACCACTTGGGTAACAGTAACAAAGCTTGGTGGAACTGAGCTAATTATGTCGTTGAATCTAATGTTCAATAGTAATAATGTTATCACAACCCATTTAAATTTTACGGTACCCGTTATCATAACTTATTTTTATAAACTCTTTCACAAACCATTTGAATCTTGTATACGCTGTATTAATTAATATTTTGATTTAATAATAAAGAATAATTGTTATGAAATGAACCTGGTATATTTAATTCTTATCTTATCTATAACAAAAAAAAAAAAAAAAAACAATCAGGTAATTTTTAATCTTAACTATAACATTATAATAATGTTTACCATGATTAATGTTTTATAAAGCTTACTTTAATGTTATTGATGTTTTAAGGAAAATTATTCAATAATTCGGTGGGTGGAATAAAGAATACATGAAAATAGGTGTCACTATAAATTCATTTTGTGAGGTCCACCATAATGTGAAAAGAGAGAACAATGCTATAGAAGTATTGAATAATCACTTGGTGTTTAAGGGTTAAGTCATGGCTTCAAATAAATAACTTCTTAAGTATAATTTTATACACAGATGGAATTTTTTTTAATAAAATGTCCTTTCATGTTTCTCTTATATGATGTAAATAGAAAATTGGTATGGGTTGGGGCATATAGAGAAAATTGGTCTGGCTACAACACGTATACTATGAAGCAAATGGATGCCTTGATATTTGACGGGATTGACGAGTCCGTCCCACATGGACGACCTCACCTATGGACGAAGACACCATCAGGAATGACGAAGTAATCATTCATGCTACTGACGAAGACAGTTAAACCATTCAATGCAGTCAATTAAACCCAGAACGGTTACAAGGCCACCTGTATGGACCGTTGGAGCACATTGATGCCACATTACACTGCCCCAAATGTTACCAAGAGGAGCATTAAGATCTCCATAACTACTCCAACGGCTAGAAGTCATGAAAACATATAAAAAGCCCACACATTGCCAATGACAAGGTACATACACACTAATAGACTTCTTTTGCTCTATTATCTTTACACTGTTCAAGTCTCGAATAGCATTTTATATAGACTTTGGCATCGGAGGCGCTGTGGCACGCACCACACTGGTGACCACCTTTGAAGGCTGGAGATTGCTTCCATCTGATGATCTTGACTGACAAACTTACGCTTCATCAGTTTGGCGCCGTCTGTGGGGACGACATTTTCGTGTTTAGACTCGAAAAAGTAGTTTCCGATCAATTGTTACTTTCAGATGGAGTCCAACCAAGATTCCACAGCCTTAGCCCAACAGGTTCAAGCTCTCACAGCTGTCGTCGAATAACTCACCAAGCAAAATCAGGAAATGAAACTACAGTTTCAACAGGAGGAGAACCGATCCAAAAACAACATGAAGGACGAGGGAAATAGCCACAGGAGAAGCGATCATCCAAGGCCTACTACTCCAGTAAACCAAAATTCAGATCTTCTTCAGGAAATGAGGAATGAGATGGACGAATTGAAAAATGCCATCAGGGAGAAGACAGACTAGAGCGTGGGCAGATTGGTAAAGGCAACAGACTCGCCTTTCACAGTCACGGTCTTAGGATGCCCGGTACCATCGAAGTTTAGGCTGCCACAACTGGAACCATTTGACGGGCTCAAGGATCCACAGGATCACCTCAACACCTTCAAAACGACTCTAGGGCTCCAGCAGCCCCCCAACGAGATAATGTGTCGTTCCTTTCCTACTACCTTTAAAGGAGCTACAAGGGAATGGTTCACCAAGCTGCCAACGTCATCCATTGACAACTTTGATCAATTGAGTAACGCCTTCTTACGGCACTTCATTGGGGGACAGCGTCCCAAGAGGCCAGCAGATTATTTGCTTACCATCAGGCAAGGAGAAAAAGAAACCCTGCGGTCTTACGTCAAGCGCTTCACTAGGGAGACCCTAGAGGTGGACGAAGCAGACGATAAGGTACAACTGACGACTTTCAAAGCAGGTTTAAAGTCCAGGGATCTCGTGGCTTCGCTCGCGAAGAATCCTCCGAAAACGATGGCAGAAATGCTCATAAAAGCACAGAAGTACATGAATGCTGAAGATGCACTAGTAGCCATAAAGGACATAGAAAAGCCAGGAGACAGAGGAAGGAAGGAGGACAAACGTAGGGGACAGAAAAAGGAGCGCCCAGATCGTCGGACTAATGACAGTAACAGAAGGAGAGACGATAAAAATCCAAGGACGGTAAAACTTACCCCTCTTGTTATGGTTGTCGACAAAATTTTAACGCAGATTAAGAATGAACACTACCTTAAATGGCCGCGGCCGCTGCATTTGTCTCCTAACGTCCGCGATAAGAATAAGTATTGCCGATTTCACAAGGATCATGGCCATTACACAGAAGACTGTCGGGACTTAAAGGAACAGATAGAGGAGTTGATATGGAAGGGGAAATTGCAGAAGTTTGTGAAGAAGGGAGAGTACAATAAATTTCAAGACGGAAATAAGAACCAGCATGAGTCCTCGTTCAGGGGCGATAGCCGTCAATTCCAACCTCCTCAGAACGTGATTAGGGAGATACAAACGATCACAGGGGGACCCATCACCAGAGGATCATTCAAATCCCTCAGGAAAGCCCATCAAAGGCAAGTGAACAGTGTCTATATCATACCTCCGTCCAAGCAGCGACGGATGGATCAAGATATGTCTTTCAATGAAGCAGATGCCAAAGGAGTGAAGCAGCCCCACAATGATCCGTTAGTCATAATGCTAACTATGGAAGGGTTCAACACCAAAAGGATCCTCGTAGACAACGGTAGCTCAGCAGATATCATCTACCTCCCAGCATTTCAGCAGCTCAAGTTAGATCCAAAGAGACTGCGCCCATTTGACACCCCTCTCGTCAGTTTCAGCGGAGACAGAGTATATCACAAGGGCATAGTGACGTTGACAGTAACAGTAGGGACCTACCCGAAGCAGTTGACTCGCCAGATAGACTTTTTGGTGGTAGACTGCCCCTCGTCTTACAATGTGATTATTGGAAGACCCACACTCAATAAATGGAGGTCAGCCACGTCCACCTAATGCCTAAAGGTGAAGTTCCCAACAGACAACGGGGTTGGAGAAGTGAAAGGCGATCAGGTCTTAGCCAGGGAATGCTACCAGGCCGTCTTGGCCGCAAAAGAAAATCACACTTGGACGATTGAAGAGAAGGAATAAGAAAAAATAGAAGCCTTGGAACAGTGAAGCTGGACGAAGAAGAGGCCACCAAGACGACGAGGATAGGGACGACGCTAAGCCCCGAGATGAAATCAAGGCTAGTCCAGTTCCTAAAAGAGAACCAAGATATCTTCGCCTGGAGCCATGAGGACATGCCCGATATATCCACAGAAGTCATCCAGCACAAGCTGGACGTGGACCCAGAGAAGAAGCTCGTCAAGCATAAGCGAAGGGTATTTGCTCCAGAACGAGACTAGGCTGTCACAGACAAGGTAAATAAACTTCTGAAGGCAGGATTCATACGGGAGGTATACTATCCTGATTGGCTTGCAAACGTCGTCCTCATGAAAAAAGCGAATGGGAAGTAGAGAATGTGTGTGGACTTCACAGACTTGAATAAAACGTGCCCGAAAGATAGTTTCCCTCTACCAAGGATTGATCAGCTTGTGGACTCTACTACCGGACATAAGTTGTTGACATTCATGGACGCCTTCTCGGGATACAACCAGATAAAAATGGCTGACGAAAATCAAGAGAGGACTGCTTTCATCACGAGCCAAGGGCTCTATTGCTATAAGGTAATGCCCTTTGGATTGAAGAATGCAGGTGCTACTTATCAGAGATTGGTGAACACAATGTTCAATAAGCAGATAGGCAGGAATATGGAGGTGTACGTGGATGATATGCTCGTCAAGAGTAAAGAAGAACTTGCCCATCTGGATGACCTCAAGGAGACATTTGCTACCCTCAAGCAATACCAAATGAAGCTGAATCCTAGTAAGTGTGTTTTTGGTGTAGCCTCAGGGAAATTCCTGGGATTCATGGTGTCCCATAGAGGAATAGAGGCAAACTCGGAGAAGGTGCAAGCCATAATCAACATGGCATCACCCAAGACCGTCAAGGAAGTCCAGAAGCTTACTGGAAGGATTGCAACCCACAATAGGTTCGTCTCTAGGGCTACGGACAAATGCCTGCCTTTCTTCAAGACCTTAAAACAAGCTTTTGCTTGGACTGACGAATGCGAAGCAGCCTTCCAGGAGCTTAAACGCTACTTGAGTAATCCACCCCTTCTAAGCCCGTCCAAAGAAGGTGAGAACCTATATTTGTACTTAGCAGTATCAGATACGGCCGTCAATGGAGCCCTGATCAGAGAAGAAGGCAAGAAGCAGCTTCCGGTTTATTACGTCAGCCAAGCCTTCCAGGGGGCTGAGTCTAGGTATCCAAAGATTGAGAAGATTGCATTTACGTTAATAGTGGCCTCCCGAAAACTAAGACAATATTTCCAAGAAAATCCCATCCTGGTGATGACAGACCAACCTATCAAAAAGTCCATGAACAAGCCTGAAGCAGCTAGAAGAATGGTCCAATAGACGATTGAACTCAGCCAATTTAACATCGAGTACCATCCCAGGACAGCCATTAAGGCACAAGCCTTGGTGGATTTCATCGCCGAGTTCACTTCCCCGAACGAAGATAAGCACACCAACGAGGCCGAGAAATGGACAATACAGACCGACGGTTCGTCAGCTTGAAAACAGGGGGGAGTGGGGGTCGTCATAGTCACCCCAGATGGAGAAGTACTAAAGTACGGAGTTCAGCTAAAATTTTCGGCCACCAACAACGAGGCCGAATATGAAGGGATTCTGATGGGATTGAGACTCGGAAAGGTGCTTGGGGCTAAGAACCTATTAGTTCAAAATGATTCAAAACTGGTAATTGGGCAGATCCGAGGAGAATATGAAGCAAAGGAAGAGAGAATGCAGAAATATCTCAAGCTGACGAAACGTTTAACTCAGGAGTTCGATGAAGTGGAGTTTGTACAGATATCGAGGAGACAGAATATGGAGGCAGACGAAGTCTCGAAGATAGCCTCGTCAGAAGAAGGAACGACGAACGTGGACCTGAGGATGGAAATCCAGAAATGCCCCAGCATTGAAGAAGTTCCAACGTTCTCAATCCAGAGCACATACAGCTGGATGACGCCCATCATATCCTTCCTCCAAGACGGGCACCTCCTTCCGAATATAGACGAGGCCAGAAAGATTAAAAAGAGGGCAGTTAGATTTACAATCCTCAACGACACCCTATACAAGAGAGGTTTCTCCATGCCTTACTTGAAGTGTGTTAGTGAAGAAGAAGCTAGGTACATCCTGGAAGAGATACATGAAGGAATCTGTGGGGACCATGCTGGCCCTCGATCCCTAGTAAGCAAGGTTATTCGAACAGGTTACTTCTGGCCTACTATGCAGGTGGACGCAATGCAGTTCGTCAAGAGATGTGACAAGTGCCAACGGTTCGGGAATGTCCAACGACTTCCGACAGAAAGACTGATGACGATAACGTCCCCATGGCCATTTGCATAATGGGGAATCGACATCGTTGGCCCATTGCCCCTAGGCAAAGGTCAGGTAAAATTCTTACTAGTTGCTTTTGATTATTTCACGAAATGGGTTGAAGCAGAGCCACTAGCGACCATCACCGAAGCAAAAATCTGAAGCTTCGTGTGGAAGAATATAGTTTGCAGGTTCAGGATTCCGAGGACGATCATATTAGATAACGGACGACAATTCGACTGCCAAGGCTTCAAGGATTTCTACTCAGGCCTGGGAATCAAGAACCAGTTCTCATCGCCAGGACATCCACATGTGAATGGACAGACGGAAGTGACAAACCGTACGCTACTCAAGATCATCAAAACCAAGCTGGACGACGCGAAGGGTGCCTGGCCAGAAGAATTGCCCAATGTCTTGTAGGCCTACAGAACAACAGCAAGAACCTCGACGGGAGAGACCCCCTTCAGGCTTACCTATAGGACTGAAGCAGTGATCCTGGTGGAAGTAGGAGTAACCAGCCCCAGGCGAGAAATGTTCAACGAGGAAGCCAATAATGATCGTCTACAATTCAACCTGGACTGTCTAGATGAAGTAAGAGACAAAGCTTGCAGCAGAAAATAACCCCGGCGACCAAAGATCCTACTCAAGGGAAGCTCGGCCCCACATGGGAAGGACCTTACCGAGTCGTCCATTACTCCAGGCAAGGTAGCTACCACCTGGAAACCCTGGACGGACAAAGACTCCCGAGGCCATGGAACATTGAACACTTGAAGAAATACCATCAATAGAAGTAACATTTAAATGTATTCATTACTGAAATCAATAAAGAAGTTATCCAGCTAATGTTTCTCTGTGAGCAGGTCTATTCGATTGTAAGTCACAAAAAGCCAAAAATGGCTAAGTAACAAGATTCCGCCTTGACGGATGTAAGTTACTGACGACTATAAAACCCCCTAAAAGGGTACAAGTAAAGCCAAAAATGGCTAAGTAACAAGATTCCGCCTTGACGGATGTAAGTTACTGACGATGACAAAATCCCTAAAAAAGGGTGTAAGTCACAAAAAGCCAAAAATGGCTAAGTAACAAGATTCCGCCTTGACGGATGTAAGTTACTGACGATGACAAAATCCCTAAAAAAGGGTGTAAGTCACAAAAAGCCAAAAATGGCTAAGTAACAAGATTCCGCCTGGACGGATGTAAGTTACTGACGACTATAAAACCCCCTAAAAAGGTACAAGTAAAGCCAAAAATGGTTACGTAACAAGATTCCGCATAGAACGGATGTAAGTTACTAACAATGACGATCCCTAAAGGGTTAAAGGACTGACCCTGCATAGACAAATATACAGCATGGACGATTGAAGCCAACATATCACAACCAACGATCATACAAACACAAGTACAAGTAAGTACACAGATGTAAATTAAATTAAGGCCCAAAAGCAACGGGCAAATTACAAGTGTTTCTACAACCAAAGACCTATAAACACTGGGCCAAAAACATTGTTCTTAAAATAGATTAATTGTTCGAGAATTAGATATATAAAACAACCTAAAACATGGTGGGCATCCAAAAAGAAAGAAATTTTTGCCAAGTATCAGGTCCGGGCAGCACCATCGTCAGCAGGAGCCTCGTCAGTAAGAGCATCGTCAGCAGGAGTATCGATAACAGGAGCATCCACAGGGGCTTCAAGCTCGAAAGCAGAAGATCGAGCAGCCTCGTCTGCAGCCATTTCTTGATCCACCTCCTCCAGGTCTAACCTCTCCATATCCACCCCAGAAGGGTGCTTCATGATGTATCTCCTCAGGAGCTCGAAACCCTTAAAATACCAACTAAAGAGCACAGTGTTGTACTCGTCAGTGGTTTGAAAGGCTTCAACGGACCTGGCAGCTAAGGTTTTGAGACTTTCCCTGGCTCCAAGAAGCTGCTCGTCCTTCTCCATAGTCAATTGGCGCTCAACCTTGAGGTCATCGTTCAGCTTCTTAACCTGCTCCTTCAAAGTGTTGGTCTCACCCATGGAGGCAATAAGGTCCTTCTTCAGCGTCGAGTTCTCCGCCTCCAAAACATCCATCCTAGACGTTATAGACGCCACCTTAGCCTCTTGAGTAAAATACTCAGAAAAAAGATGCAGACTCTCCCCTAACACCTGAACAAGCTTATGAACATAACGAGCCGCAACCTCATTGAAAGGGACGCCAGACAAAGCCCTCAGGTCCGCAGGCGTCATTGCCTCGTGGGCTCGATCCACGACCATCTTCTCGTCATTCCAAAGGGTAGACGGGCAAGAGGCAGTCTTCTCCTTCTCCTTTTCAGACAACCGCGGCCTTTTAGAAACGGGAGTGCCACCTATTTCTTCCACGGATGCCGTAGGAGAAGCCATCCTCGTCGTCTCACCCACGGAAACAATTGGATGAATGGAGGGAGTTGGAGCAGCATGACCTCCCTTTCCAGTGACGCGCACTGTCTTCTTTCCCAAATTTGACAGGGGTTCATCCTTCTTGGATCTCATCTTCGCATACATATCCTTATTGAATTTGGTTGTCATTTCTACAAGAGGAAAACACTAGTAAAAAAAAAAAATTGAGACAAGTCAGCACTGACGAGACAGCACTGACGAACCAAACCCTTACTCTTTTTTCCCTCAATTTCAAGATTTCGCAGGACGGTGCTGGAAGGATCTGGTCCGAGGCAGTAGAAGGCTAGAGTTCTTGGGCTCACAAGATCGTCCCAACTTTCAATTGTTTAAGCGTATTCAATCGCCTTCTGCACTCGCTCCTTATACCTGCTCTTTAGTTTGGGCCGTCTTTTAACTGTGCAAAAGAAGAAGCAAAAGAGTTAGTAGCAATAAAGACCAACACGACAGAACTTAAGTAGCAAGGAGAAACATTGACGCACCTAAGGTCGGGGTTCCCCACCGACGATGCAACCTCGGGAGTTCACCCCAAACCTCGCCAGAAGGGGTCTCAAAATCATCCCCGGACACAAAGAAAAACCTGGACTTCCAGTACCTGAATGACGAAGGTAACCCCTTGACGATCCTAGTTCTCCTTTCCCAAGGCACCAATTCATAATACCCGTGCTCCTTAGACGCTTTTAAGCGATACAAATAGGTGAGCTCGTCAACTCGGAGCATATCTCCATCCATGGCAGCCAGCCATATTCCCATATAGTTGACCAATATTCTCAACGAATTTGGCATAAGCTGCCCAGGAGCAATATTGAAGTGGTCTAATAACTCCATGAGGAAAGGATGGACGGGAAACCTCAACCTACAAACGAAGGCAGACTCGTAAAAACATACCTCGCCTGGTAAGAAGTGACAGGCTCAGTCCTCCTTATTGGGCAGACGAACCCTAACCCGATCCGGGAATTGAAATCTACCCTTGAACCTCCCCAGTGTCTCCGCGTCCAATCAACACTCCTCCCCGAGGGCATAAAAAGGCCTAACATCTCGATGGGAAAAGACGGCGATATCCCCCTCCACTGGGTCACCGCTGGACGATAACCCGGTCGCGAGCTCACTGGATCTGACCTCAGACATCTCCCCTCGCTCCCTCACTACGTTCTCAAACCAATCTAACGACTGACGAAGCAAAGGCAACAAATCAGCCAAGGCGACACTCAAACAGTTTCCCTCAAAAACGAAATCCTCAATGTTAGGGAAAACACCTAAAGACCCTCCTAAATGCGCAAAGAGGAAAGAAATTGATGGGCAGACTGTCCTAATTTCAGAACTACCAACCATAGAAACCCAAAAAGAAGCATAGAAAAAAACAAATACAGCTAAACCCCAGGGAGACCAAAAGCAAATAGAAAGAAAAAAGAGGAAAAGAAGGGAATTAGAAACACTACCACAGCAAAACGACGAAAGAAAAGCAAGAAAAGAAGAAGGATATACCTTGAACAATGGCAGACCGAGGAAGCACTACCAAACAGCATGCCAAGAAGAATAGCAGAAGAAGGCTAACAGAGAGGCAATGATTGAAGATTTTTTTTGAAAAGTGAAAAGAGAGAGTAAGGAGTGGAAATGTTTAAAACAGAGGCTCAAAAAACGGAAAGGCCGGCGGGAAACCCAATGGTTGGAGCATTAACTCCACCAGTTAGCGCGTGCCACGTATGCCACAATCTCTGGAGCGCCGCCACTTTGCACTTAATACGGAGCAAAACCCCAAGAGTCATTTGTAACATGTAACCCTTCACATTCTATGATCGTCAAAGACATGACGAACACAGAATCGGGGGGCAACTGATGAGACTGATGAGTCCGTCCCACATGGACGACCTCACCTATGGACGAAGACACCATCAGGAATGACGAAGTAATCATTCACGCTACTGATGAAGACAGCCAGACCATTCAATGCAGTCAATTAAACCCAGAACAGTTACAAGGCTAACTGTATGGACCGTTGGAGCACATTGATGCCACATTACACTGCCCCAAACGTTACCAAGAGGAGCATTAATATCTCCATAACTACTCCAACGGCTAGAAGCCATGAAAACATATAAAAAGCCCACACATTGCCAATGACAAGGTACATACACACTAAGAGACTTCTTTTGCTCTATTATCTTTACACTATTCAAGTCTCGAATAGCATTTTATACTGACTTTGGCATCAGAGGCGCTGTGGCAGGCACCACACCGGTGACCACCTTTGAAGGCTGGAGATTGCTTCCATCTGACGATCTTGACTGACGAACTTATGCTTCATCAATATTAATTAATTTTGGCTAAGAGCAACCGCATCAATTCGTCTAAAAATTTTCATCTATTTTGGCCTTAAAACCTACTTTTCTATTTTACACAACCACTTTACAAAAATACCAACATCAGATTATATATTTTACACTTTCTTTTAATAGAATATTAATTCTTCCTATTTTTTTACTATTATTTTTGTCCTTTTTTTTCCCTTTGTTTTCTCACCAAACAAACACAATCTAACCCAAATCAAACTCACAGCAAACCTTTACAAACACAAATCACAGCCTCTCTTCCTACACCAAAACCCCCACATCCAAATCACAACAAATTCAAGCCAAGATACCACTAAGCAAATCATTACCAAAATCAATAAATCGGCAAAATCGATCCACCAAAATCAGCAAACCACAGAGCAAACCCAATAACTTGCACTTCTGGCAAGTTCTGAATCTTGGTGGGCATGGTAGTAGAAAAGAGAAGAGCACCAAAGAGGAAAATGAACTACTCTATAATGAGTTTTTAGTTAAGGGGTAGGAAACAAAGAAGAGCCACCAATTGGAGTGGTGGTGGTGGCTAACAGGTGATGAGCAAGGACGGTAGATTAAGGAGAAGAAATAAAGAAAGAAAAGAAAAAGAGAAACAGAAAAGCCATAGATGGAGAGAAAAGAAAAAGAAGGAAGCAAGTAACAAAATGGAATAGAAAGAAAGAGAGGGAAATTAATTAAATATTAATGCACAAGTGAAAAGTAACCGTGTATCTTTACACGGTTACTATAACTTTTTGGAAATTTGCATAATTTTAGAAGATGTGATGTGGGTGATTTTTAAGGTAAAATGTGTAAAATTGTGCACTTTTTGTATTTTAGAAGAGTTGATATGAGTGCTTAGAGCATTAGCATCAGTATGTGCAAAAATTTCCTTCTATTTTACAATAAAAACCTACTTTTTCTATTTTATACGATCAATCTGCAAAAACATTCGCATTAGATTATCTATAATACACCCTCTTTAATTAAAATAATACTTTTTCACATTTTTTTATTATTATTTCCCTTACTCATACACGGCTCCACCACCTTACCTCACTTCTCTAAAACACACACTCTCTCTCTCTCTTTTTCTCCTTCTTCTTTCTACTTGCTTCTTTCTTCTTCTACTTCTTTCTTCTTCTACGTTTTTCTTATTCAACATCTTCTTTCTTTTTTTCTTCTTCTTCTTTTTCTTTTGCTATTCTTTCTTTCTTCTTCTTCTTCTTTTTCATTTTAAAAAAAAATTCTTTCTCTTTCTCCCCCTCTATTTCTCTATCAAATCAGTGCTCTCTTCAAATCTGAAAAAAAATCTCTCTACCGAGCTTCCATGGCTCAATACACTCACACTCTCTCTCTCATGGCGGCGGCAAGCTTGGATTTTGGGTTGATTTGTATTTTGCCAAATGGGTTTTCTATTGTGTTTTATTTTGAGTTGGGTTTGTGATGATTTTCATTAATTTTGGGTTGATTGTGTTTGGATTAAATTGATGTTGTAATGGGTTGGTTGTGGTGGTGGTGGTGGTTGATTAGTTGTGATGGTCAGCTTCTTCTTCTTCTTCTTGGCATTGAAGAGTGGGTGAGAGAGAGTTTGACAAGGGAAGGGAGAGGAGAGAGAAAAAAATATAAAATAATAGATAGAAGAGCTACAGTGACCGTGCATATATGCACAGTTACTAATGCAATTGTGCATAAATGCACAATTTTACACCCACTGATGTGGGTGTTTTTTTGCTCAAAACGTGTAAAATGAGTAACTTTTTCTATTTTGCAAGATTTTACACATACTGATGCTAATGCTCAAGAGAGGAAAAGACCCAAACAGAAAGAATAAGAGAATATACTTTGTGCCCTTCTTTTGTACATGCATGATGCAACAAGCGTTGTTGCTAGATAATATGGGCTGGGGCACATATAGAAATTGCCCCACTTTTGTAAATACCTTTGATCTATGACTTTGTAATATACTCTTAATCATCTCCATGTTTATCTAAAAAGAAAAAAAATGGTATGTAGAAATTCTATTTTAGACTATTTTGTGTTTTTAGTATTAAAAAACCAATAAAAATGATTTGTCTTTGTGAAAATTATTTATAAAAAAAAAAACACACACACACACACACACATTTATCTTTCTAAATGAATGAACAAATTCATTATAAGGTGTAGAGGTGTATATCAAACTTACCAACTTGTCGAAATAGATCCAATTCAATGTCTCGGATTGATTTTCGTGGATTGAGTTGGGTTGAAATCTTATTTTGAGCCTTTGGTCAGGTTAGGTTTAGGTTGATAGTTTTTTCAACTCACTTGTCCCATCCTAATCACTGTGTAAATAAATTTAGATTTTACTATTATTTTATTTGTTTTAGTTTAACGTATTTTGAGAATTGCTTAAACGGATTTGGAAATTTTGAATTTAGTTCAAGTATATTATATGAATTGTAATTATTTATTGAGAAGATTGTTTAAATAATTGATGAAAGTTAATTTTTTACAATGCATAAAATCAAAAGCAGAACTAAGAATTTTTGTTTAAGGGGTCGAGTTATATAGTTAAGATAAATTAGTTAGTCATACTTCATAAATGTATTAGATTCAAAATTATCAACTTTTATCTAATCTACTATTTCGTGGTGAAATTTTTGAAACTTTTATTTTCAACATATATAAGTTATGAAGCTGTCTACCAATGTACTATTATAACGTTAGGACGAACTGACTCTTCAGATGATGAAGAATCAGAAGACAATCAATTGACAGATTTGACAGACTTATCAGATGTAGATAATTTGGAATAAAAATTTACAAACAAATTACAAATTAATAAATTAACTTTAGCATCTTCATCGCAAGATCGCAAAAAAGGAAGAATTGAAGAATTATACCCTAAAAAGAATTGGTATCCTAAACCTACTCCTCCTGATTTACAATTTGAAGAAAGACATACTTATGTCAATTCATCTTACTCACCAGATTTAATTTATGAATGGAATATTGATGGAATGTCAGAATATGAAATAATAAACCTTTTACATGAAATGACTTTGCTAACTAATGTTTATAAAAATCATGGAAAACAGGACCACCAGATAGCTCATTTAATTGTCACTGGTTTTACTGGCCAATTGAAAGGCTGGTGGGATCATTATTTAAATAATGATGACAGAAATGAAATATTAACAGCAGTTAAAAGAGAAACAGATGGAAGTGTTATAATGACAGACAGACAGCCTTCACAAGATGCAGTTAATACTTTAATTTTTACCATAACTAAACATTTTGTTGGAGATCCTAATCAATATAAAGAAAGAGCTTCAGATGTTTTAATTAATTTAAGATGTCCACAACTTTCAGACTTTAGATGGTATAAAGATGTTTTTATTTCAAAAGTTTTAAGTAGGAATGATTGCCAACAATCCTACTGGAAAGAAAAATTCATTGCTGGCTTACCTTATTTCTTTGCTCAGAAAGTTAGACTTGATATAGCTAATAATGAAGGAACTATAGACTATCCTAGCTTGACATATGGAGACATAATATCTTCAATTAATAAAACAGGTCTATGGCTATGTAATGATCTAAGGCTAAAAAATCAAATAGAAAAAGAAAAAAGGTATGCTAAAAAAGAGCTAGGAACATTTTGTGAGCAATATGACTTTGAACCATTGATTGCTCCCTCTAGGAAAAGAACAAAAGAAAAGAAAGATACGGACAGATACAAGAACAATAATAGAAGATATCATAAAGGAAGAACTAGAGAAAAGAAAGAAGAGTCCAAAAGAAAGAAAAGTGATAGATATAAAGACATTATTTGCTTCAAATGTGGAAAAAAGGGACACACTAGTAGATACTGTAACTTTCAAAGAAAGATAAATAAACTTGACTTATCAGGAAAGATAAAAGATAAATTAATGAGTATATTAGAACAGACAGATAGTGATGAAACAGATAATGAAATTCACCAGATAGATAATTGTGATATTACCTCATCATCGACAGACACTTCTTCAGAAAATGGGAAAATTAAATTATGTAATTGTAATAATCCTGATAACTATTATTGTAAAAGAAAATTAAAAATAAGTGTTTTAACAAAACAAGAAGACATAATAATAGATTTAATAGACAAACTTCCGGATTCACAGTCTAAAAAGGATTATTTGTCTAAACTAAAAGAATCCCTAACTCAAACTGACAGATTTGAAATAGATCTAAAAGATTATAAATCAACTTATAATTTTACAGAAATTACTGATAGATTTAAACCCAATAAACCTATGTTGGGAAATTTAGACCCCAGTTGATAGAATTAACAAGTTTTAAACCCAAGTTGTTAATTAAATTTATTATCAATAAAACTTGTTAAAACAAACAAACATCAATATCATGTCAATAATGAATGCAGTGGAAAAGTAAATAAGACAAGATATGATGACCCAGGAAAACCAATGAAACCAACCAGTTTCACAGTAAAAAACCTGGGGGGAAACCTTCCCGAAAAGCAATCCACTATAGTAAAGAGAAGTTTCAGATCTAGTACAAAACCTTTGTCCCTAGACTCTACAATCCCCGTAGATGAACTCACAGCAGAAACCTTCTACTGCTTCAGAACCTCTGAACTCTTCAATATATGAACGCCACCCTTTGATGATGCACGGATCCCAGTACGTGACTAACTCCTTTGCACGAATCCCAATACGTGACTCACTCACCAACTTAAGGAAGAAGAATGTTGGCTGCAAAGTTCTTCACTTCATCAACAATGAAGATCAAGAAGCACTTGGTTACAAAACCCTAAGGCGCAAAGACGCAGTAGCTTCTTTCAGAGAGAATAACCTTTTGAATATGTTCTCCTTGTATTCTCTTATATTCTCTTATTCTCATATGTGACGGCCTCTAAAATAAGCCTTATATAGGTCTAGGGTTGTGAGAAAAGAAACCCTACACAAATACAAAAGCTTGGCCCAAAAATTAGATCTAGAAATCTGAAATCCCGTAACCTCGATAGATACCTCGATCGATCGGGAGGTGTCGAGATTTAATCCTCGATAGATAGCAGGTGTCGAAAAGGTGTCGAGAATCTGTCGAGAAGACAGGAGCTTTCTCGATCGATCCACCAGCTGTCGAGAAGGTGTCGAGATTGCGATAAGAAACAGCTGAAGATCTCGACAGATAGCCAGGTGTCGAGAGGTGTCGGGAAGCTGTCGAGAATTAATGAATTTGCACTTCAGCTTGCTTTTTCTTGGACAGACTTGATGACTTCAACACTTGATCTTGAAACAAGGTTTCTTGAAGTAATAAAAACACCTAGAACTACCCAATTACAAGTAGAGTGCGTTTTGTCAAAAGGATTTGCCAATTTACATAAAATATGTCCTTAACAACCTACAACTATGATAGATTTACAAACATAAATTAATAACTTAAAAAATGAACTGAAGGAATTAAAATCAGAAAATTTCATCTTAAAAGGCATGGTTGAACAGTTAGCTGCACAAGTAATTAGCATAAAAGATAGAATTAAATATTGTAATGAACCCTTGACAGATTCCTCTCTTCTTGACAGACATAATTATACTGGTGAAAGTTCTCACAAAGATGATTATAAAGATGAATTTTTAAATATAATTGACAGAATGATATTCTAGAAATGGTATACTGAAACAACCTTGGTTATTCATAAAGAATTCTCATTGACAGTTATTGCCCTTGTTGATTCAGGTGCTGATACGAATTGCATACAAGAAGGATTAATACCTTCCAAGTATTATGAATCAACAACAGACAGATTAACTCAGGCTAATGGTGATATACTTAAAATAAGTAATAAACTAACTAAGGCATACATATATAATAATGGAATCAATTTCAGAACACCTTTCTTTTTAACAGACAAGTTGTCCTCTAAAGTTATATTAGGAAATCCTTTTTTGGCACTACTTTACCCTTTCTTCACGACAGACAATGGAATATGTACTAATATTTTGGAAACAGAAGTATTCTTTAAGTTTCTTCTACCCCCAATCCCCAAGGATATACACTTATTGAAAGAAATTTCCATCTCAAAGGCCACTGATAAAATCGAGCTAGTAATAGATGATGAGATTCCTACAAATTCAACGGTAGAAAATACTATTCTACCCAGTAGTAGTAGCACTTAAGTATATATATATATATATATATATATAATTTCAAAGTTTTTATGACAACTAAAATTCTATTGTTTTCCTACCTTTGTTGACTAGTCTTTCTTCTTCTTTTGTATCTAGCTTCCCACGTATCCTCCCATTACTTTAACTTACAAACATCTCTTTTGCTTTGTCTTTATCATGCTTTATGTCCAGATATTTGCCTTGTACTATAGGATCATGACTTTTAGTTCTTTCTTGTTCTTTCTCAAGTAATACTTGCTCAGAGCACATTGTTACTTACATAATGGCCTTAATTAGTTAATTTTAAAATTAACGGTCAATTGCCTGGCAAGCAAGATAGCCATTCTAAGGCTAAACTCTCAGACCATATTTTGCCAAAATAGAAATCTTTAAAAAGATTTCAGTCAAAGCATGAAGGCGTCTCAATAGAGACAATATCCCTTCAGAATACATGACAGTGTATTCAAGTGGTGATCAGAAAGGTTTATCAAACATAATGACAGAATAGTTACTATAGCTATGCTATTATCAGACAAAATAACAGACAACTACAGAAAGGACAGACAGATCACTATTCACTTGTGCCAGATCAATATTGATCAACACGTGAAGACTTACCATGGTTTATTTCATCTATAAAAAGACAGACTCCGAAGACAGAAGACAAGTTCCAAATTCTCTGAGGTTCCAACTTCAGGTCCAATTTTGAGTTCAATTCTTAGGTTCAAAGCTTAGGTCCAAGATAGCTCTCTCTCCCTCAGAAAGACTTTTGTAATCCTTCATCTCTTGTAATCTTGTAACCCTTCCCTTCATACATATATAATCTTGTAACCCTTTACAGATTTTACTTTGTAATCTTGTAACTCTTCAGACAGTGTTTTATTTTCAAGCTTGTAACAAAGACAGAAGTTTTCAGTTTTAATCAAAGACAGAAGTTTTATTCAAGTAAGATTTTACTAGTTTCTGTTTTCATATTCCATACTTTGTTTTAACTTATTTTGAATATATCTATTTTGCTATCTTCTTCTTTATCATCTATTTTAATTTAAGTAAGATTTTACTAGTTTCTGTTTTCATATTCCATACTTTGTTTTAACTTATTTTGAATATATCTATTTTGCTATCTTCTTCTTTATCATCTATTTTATCATTGTTTATGCTTCTATATTACTGTTGTGCTCTCTCCTAGGTAGTTAATCAGGTTAGGTTTGGGTTGATAGTTTTTTCAACTCACTTGTTCCATCCTAATCACCGTGTAAATAAATTTAGATTTTACCATTATTTTATTTGTTTTAGTTTGACGTATTTTGAGGATTGTTTAAACGGATTTGGAAATTTTGAATTTAGTTCAAGTATATTATATGAATTGTAATTATTTATTGAGAAGATTGTTTAAATAATTGATGAAAGTTAATTTTTTACAATGCATAAAATCAAAAGCAGAACTAAGAATTTTTGTTTAAGGGGCTGAGTTATATAGTACAGATAAATTAGTTAGTCATACTTCGTAAATGTATTAGATTCAAAATTATCAACTTTTATCTAATCTACTATTTCGTGGTGAAATTTTTGAAACTTTTATTTTCAACATATATAAGTTATGAAGCTGTCTGCCAATGTAAATAGACAATATATATATATATATATATATATTAAAGTGAGACTATTGCACCAAGACTATTGAGTAGTTCATGCCTGGAAAGTAGAGTACTCAGTAGTTCGGTGCTGGGAAATGGAAATTACTAGAAAGTTGAATGAAAAAGAAGCTAGTAAAAAAATATATATATAAAAAATAAAAGGAAGAAGTGTTGATTTGCTACTGGCCGGCTAACGTGTTTGGAAAAGAAATTTGAGGCTTGAAAGGAACATGAACAAGTGGGGGCCAATCGATTTCCTTTGGGGGGGGGGGGGGGGGGGGGCTAGCTCATAAAAAAAAAAGGCATTGAATCACATTTGAGTAAAATAGAACCGAATGCGAAAACGTGGCAAAAGCTCCGAGTAGCTTAGAAACTACGAGAGTTTTATGGCATGTGAAAGGCGTGGTAGTTTTAAAAAGGTATCATTTCCCAAAGCACGGACATATATATAATGAAGGTTAATGAGAGGCTAAGGGCTAAGTTATCCTTGGTCACCAGTCAACACTAATTAATGTACTTATAAAAAAAAAAAACACTAATTAATGTAAGATTCCAGGACTCTTTCACTAAACGTACCATAAAATTTCAGGCAAAAATTCTAGGAGTCTAGGACCAAAAAAGAAAAAAAAAGAAAAAAAAAACCCACAAGTTTTGGTATAATTGTTGACGTAAAAAATTATGAATAGTGAAAAAAAGTAATGAATTCATGTAAAAGCGACAATCATCTAATAACAATCTATTATATAGAAGAGATTAAATTTTATAAGGATGGAGTGTAAAACTCATGTTTTACACCATCCAATAAGTGATTGCCATATCAGCATTTTACTTAAAATTTAATACATTCTATCCCACCTAATAATATCTCAATAAATTTTCAATTTGGTTGGATTTTTATATGGGTATTAGAATTGATTGAGTGTGATTGTGTTTATTCTTAAATATGTGATAAGATGATGTGATATGCTAAGATTGGAGGGGTAAAACATAGGTTTTACACCACGTCCTTATAGAATTTAATCTCTATATAGAATAGTTGTGGTAATAATTATGATTTTTTATGTGATACTTTTTTTTTTAATACAAGATATAAAGAAATTTTACTTTAATCTAATCTAAATGTATATGTGTGTGAAGCTTTTTCAAGATTTAAATCTCGATCCTTATCCCTCACACCTTACAAGCACTTATACTTGTGGAGTGACTATAACGCTGAAGATATGTGATGATAGATTTTCTTATTTGATATTAGAATTACTTATAAAGGGGAAAAAAAAACCTACTAAAGTCACATTTTTATATTTCTTAAAATATGTCTGATAATTAGACTAAAAAAAGTTTGATAATCATTCAATATATATATGGTTGGTAAGTTAATATATTATGAAATTTCTTCTCTCTCTTTTTTTCACTTTAATTCCTCATGTTCCACGCCAAACATGAATCACGTGCAAGATTGATACTTTAATCGATTATGACAAGATTTTAAATTGTGATACAACACCATTTTACTACTGGATATGGTGATGGGTTGTGGCCCTTGTGGGTCTTGTGGAACCTACCACAACTAATAATGCAAGAACTATTGCTTTTCAAAAATATTTATTGTTACCATCGAGTACTCTTGGCTTGATAGTCACTCTACAAATATAAGTGTCTTTGGAGTGTGGAGGCCAACTGCTGGAGTTCAGGTTTCCAAGAACGAGCTTCACACACAAACACTTAAATATGTTAGAGTAGAATTCTATCTCAAATAAAAAATAAAATAAAAATTTATTGGTTGCTTATAGCATGAGAGAGAGAGAGAGAGAGAGAGAGAGAGAGAGATGTGAAATAATATGGTCTGCCTAGATTTGTGACTGGAGTCTGGTTCAACCCATTGAAAGTTGAAACACAAATTTCATAGGGCATGTTTTTATTCTAGTCGTACCTACAAAATATCTAATGGGCGCTATAGGTCCAAATATTGGGCCTATTTCATACAAAACAATGGCATATGGTTGAATAGTGGGGTTTTGATTGTTACAAAATGAGAGAAACTTCTTATACATAAATTAATTTCAAACTTTTGTTACAAATTGAATAACAATGCATATCCAATAAAAAAAAAAAAATTATATCAATTGGAATCAGCTTCCATCATCTTAAAATACATTCTAACATTGAAAAAAATGTCGTGTTTTTGGTTTCCAACATATGTTTAGCAACATATTTTTCTTAGACGTGCTAGTCCACCACTTTAAGTTGGCAAGGACTTCTTCTTCTTTTTCTTCTCATTCTCATATAATAGTGTTTCCTATTTATTTTGGTTTTTTTGTTTATTTTTCTAAGAGGAAATTGTACTTTACCCACCAGCGGTTTGACCCGTTTTAACAGTGTCCACCCGTGGTATAAAAGTTATCACTTAACCCACCTGGGGTGGCCTCCGTTAAACCCCCATTACCCACCTCTGCCCTTTCTGTCAGAAAACCCCATTTACTATATAAGCCAAAATTAGAACCCAAATAGAACCCTAAAAAGAAGAACGAGCTCTCTCCCCCTCTCTACCTTAGAATCCCTAAAATCCCCAAACCCATAATCCCTTTCTCTCTTTACTTAGATTGCCAAAGTGAAATTTGGACATTTGCAAGCAAGGAGGAGGTGTACTGAAACTTGGGTTTTCCTCTATATCAGGATCCCTAAAAATCCCCAAACCTATTTCTCTCTGTACTTCGATTGCCAAAGTGAAATCTGAATATGTCTTCTTCAAGTTATTACTCGGGTTCCAGTTACCATTCATGTTTTGCTGACCGTTGTTAGCTACAGACTGCTTTGACCTTGAACAATTTTGGGAGAAGGTTTAATGGGTGCTGCTACTATGATGTGGTGAGTAACAGTTGGTTTTTAGATTTTTTCCTTTTTTTTTTTAAATTTTTTATTTTCTGGTTTTGTTGGCTTTATAAATAACCCTAATTTGATTTTGTTTGTAGGATGATAAACCTACTTGTAAATACTTTAGGTGGTTGGATGGCAAAACATGTAAGTGTGGGTCTGAAGTTGCACCCATTGTCCTTGCAAGATTCAGTATGTATAAGAATCAAGCAAGAGTTGCACAGGAAAAGAAAAAAGAGGCTAGTGATAGGAAAAAAGTAGCTATTGAGAGGGAAAAAGTAGCCAAGCAAAGGGAAGAAAAAGCTAGGGTGAGAGAGAGGATAGATAAAGAGAAGTTACAAAACTACAAATTTGCACTTGTTGTATCATAGGGATTTTTTGCTATTTTTTTTGTGTTTTCTGGTAGGATGGGAGAATTTGGAACAAAGCCATTGAGCTTGCCTTGAAGGCAAGTTGTTGTAGTTATTGTATAATTTTGGGTACTACCACTTTCGACAAGTGTATTCCATGTATTTGGCACTATGTAATGTTATTGTTTATTTGAATAGAGTATGCAATGTGTTCTTTATGTAATGTGTTCTTCTTTATGTAATGCTGCCTTGTTTATGTAATGTGTAATGCTGCCTTGTAATGTGTTCTTGTAATTTGAATAGAGTATGCAATTTGCTATTCTTTATATAAGGGGAAATTGCACATGCACCCCACACGATTCTGTTTACATCAAATGAAGAAGCATAAAGAAGTACTATTCCATACATATATAATAACATATACAAAACATTGTTCAAAACAAGTAGATTCCACCTAATATTATGGCTAAACAATGCTAAAGTACTTCTATAATAAGTGTTTCTGTCCCCACTAAGACAATCACAGAACAAATTTATAGTAGAAAATTTTGCACAATAACAAAAAAGTAAAGTAAATTTTCTGCAAGCATATTCTCCAATCTTCATTTCCCAAAGACCTTGTCGTTGCCCTTGCCCTAGCCATTGACCTTGTCCTTATCCTTGCCTTGCATACTATCCCCTGTTGAGAACATTGCACCAGATGTCTCAGCTCTTAATCGACCTCTTCCATATGAGAACAGATGACTTCTCCTAAGTACCCTTGGTGGTACCAACCCCCTTAGAGGCTGCAAAATATATAGCAACTCCATATCAAGATCTAGTCCAGAGTTTTATGTAAGTATAAAGGGTGGTGTTTGTGTATATACTTGAGATAGAGGTTTTCTTGTGTCCCATGTTTCCTTATAAGTATGAGAGATGGGCTGGCTGCATGTGAACCATTGAGCTGTGGGTGCTTTACTTGGTCGTGGTCTGCTTGAATCTGCTGCAAATGGTGATGGTCTGCTTGAAATTGAAGCAGATGTTTCAGTTGACTGTGTGTAGGGTTTGCCTATTGGCTATCTCAGTGGCTGCTTTTGTGGTTGGTTGACTGGTTGACTTGCTTGATGAGTGGTTGGCTTTCTTGTTGGATGGCTAGCTACCCTACTTCTTATTTGATCGGTTGTCTTCTTGACTACATTGTTTATTGGTCTAGGTGGGTGCCTTGCTTGTTGGTTGGCTGCCTTGTTTTCTGGTCCAGGTGGGTGCTTTACTTGTTGGTTGGTTGCCTTGTTTGCAGATCTAGGTGGCTGCCTTGTTTGATGGTTGGTTGCTTGGTTGATTGCCTTGTTTGCAAATCTAGGTGACTGCCTTGCTTGCTTATTGGTTGCCTGGTTGGTTGCTTGGTTGGCTGGTTGGTTGACTGCCTTGTTTGCAAATCTAGGTGGCTTCCTTGCAAACTTGGTGGTTGCCTAGGTGGTTGACTTGCTGGCTAGCTGGCTGGTTGGCTGCTTGGTTTGCAAACCAGGGTGGCTGCCTTGCAAACTTTCTTGGTGGTTGCCTAGGTGGCTGACTTGCTGGCTGGCTAGTTGAGGTACTGAAGTTACACTCGGACTTGATTGGTCAGTGCTTGCTCCTTCTCCCTCTTGTCCCTACAAAAAGAATTGTCTTGCATCAGAAATAGATTTGTAATATAATTGTCATTGTGAACACCTTCTTGCTTTACTTACAAATTTTTTTTGCCTCTCAAGTCTCTGTCTCTTTTGCCATGGTGTCTCACCAGTTATTCCAGCCTTACACCTCCTTGAATTATGCCCCTCCTTATGGCAAAATCTACATTTTATAGGTCTATTTGACCTAGAAACTTTGTATGGGTTGTTTGGCTCATCTGCATCTTTATTCCTTTTCATTGGTGGCTTGCCTGGAGGTTTGTACACAATTGGAGCAACAGGGGCAGGTTGGTTGGTTTCAATCCATTCATCTTGTCAAAGTCCTTCATATCTTGCATCCTCTTCTCAAACTCCCTAACTATTGTTGTTGCAGCACACCTCCATAATGCAGCCTTCAATTCTAAACCCTTGAAGTTTAACCTAAAGTTGTTGTAAATATGTTTCACACAGAATCTATGTTCAACTGCTGGGAACAACATCTCCATGGCAGGTATCAATCCTTGGTTATCATAAATAAAATAAAAAAATATCCAAAGAACAAAAATAAACACCATCTGCCTAAGATCAAAAATAGAACTTTCAAAAAGCAGAAATGTAATGACTAAGAACAAACAGAAATCTCAAAAAGCAAGTGAATTGTATTACCTTCTGCCTATCTGAAATGAACACCAAATTCAGCTCATCTGGCCTCCCCAGATCATCTGCAAATGTTTGTAAAACCCACACCCAATAATCCTTGTTTTCTTGCTCAACTACACCTAATGCAACAGGGAATATATTGTCATTCCCATCCCTTGTAGTTGCTGATAATATATGTCCACCAAACTTGCCCTTCAAATGGCAACCATCTAATCCTACAAGTGGCCTGCACCCCCCCAAGAATCCAACTTTTTGTGCATTGTATCTTACATATATCCTCTTGAACTTGGGTTGTGTGTTAGGTTTAGTAATCTCAGTTTGCAGAATCACTTTACTCCCCACATTAGTTACTCTTATCATCTCAGCATAGTCCTTAAACTTCCCATACTGCAACCTCTCATCACCTAGTATGAACTCTCTAGCTTTCCTCTTAGCTCTGTACACTTGATTTATGCTCAAGTCCACAGACATATCTTGCATAACTCGATGCTTCACACCAGAAATTGCCCAATCAAGGTTTTTGTTGAAATCATCCAAGTACTTCCTAGCCACATATGTAGAAGTGACTTGACTATGCTTGAATGTCCTCCCACATGTACAAGTTGGAACCATAGTCTTTATCTGGAAGGTTAACTCCCCTGAAATTTGTGATGCATATACCCTCCAACCACATTCATATTTGCAGTGGACAGAAACCTTGGTCTTTTCATTAAGCTTGAACTTAATGTCCACAGGCTTTTGCACTGCATATTCCTTCAAGGCAGCCTTAAACACCTTCCCATTTGGAAACTTCATACCCTTGAGTAATTGAGGGTTACTCATGCCAGTCTTCTCATTGAACTCATGACATCTCACCTTTTCATCCTCATCCTTAGAACTATTAATGC
The DNA here is from genome assembly GCA_019022515.1 of Quercus aquifolioides. NCBI lineage: Eukaryota > Viridiplantae > Streptophyta > Magnoliopsida > Fagales > Fagaceae > Quercus > Quercus aquifolioides. The sequence continues at coordinate 3,182,802 of CM032334.1, read as the reverse complement.
TCCTAGTGTCATCATCATCAAGAGCTTTTTCAGCCCAATCATCATCATCAATAGCTTGATCACTGGCAACAGCTTCTGGTTTCTTCCCATTATCTATAACCTGCTCCTTCAACTGTTCTCTCATATTTACCTTTTCAGTATCTCTTTGATGCTCTCTCATATTGGGCACCTCATTGTTCTAAGCACCAAATATGTCATCAGGATAATCTGGTCCTTCATAGCCTTCATCTAACCAATCAGGTTCATTTACATGAACTTCTTCGCTACCAATAGTTTGTCCATGGGTAGCATTGTCATCCACATTCTGTCCATGGGTAGCATTGTCATCTACATGCACTTCTCCACAACCAACAGGTTGCCAACCCCTAGCATTGTCATCTATAGCTCCACATGATAGGCCAAAAACGTATTGATCCCTTGTGATGAATTAATTGATTGATTAGCCAAGTTTATTAATTAATCAAATTAACATGCAATTGTACGTGGCAGCACAAACAAATCACCAATTAACTAAAGTATGCAGTGAAAAATAAATTGACACGGTGATTTATTTACGAATGGAAAAAACTTACACGGCAAAAATCCTACCGGGTGATTTTAAGGTCACCACTCCTGAGAATCCACTATTATCAAAACAAGCGGTTACAAGTAAAGGAATTTTAGTACCTTATACCAACCTACAGTTGAACCCTTACCCCAATACCCAATTGAACTTGTTTTGTAGTGACAATCTCTCATTTTCAATGCACGGCTCCCAGTACGTGACTAACCAATTGCACGAATCCTAGTACGCGACTTGATCACCAACTTGAGAAGGATGTTGGTTGCAAAGTTCTTCAGTTCATCCAGACGATGAAGATCATGAAGTTCTTGGTCACAAAATCCTACGATGTACAAACACAGCAGCTTCTTCAAGAGAAAGAAGAACTAGGGCAAATTCTGTCTCTGGTAACAATTTGCATGAACAAGACTTTTTTTTCACACTTGCACAACCTTTGACGGCCCTTAAAATAATCCTTATATATGTTTAGGGTTGTGAGAAAAGAAAGCCCAAACATACACTCACGGATTGGATGAAAAACAGTCCTTAAAAACTAAACTTTATAAACCTTGACAGATACCCTATCTCTCGAGCCACGGATTTCAATAGCTTTTAAACCTCAATAGATGCTAGCTGTCGAGCTTTAAAATCCTGCATTTTCTTACTTGATTCTTGAACAGACTTGCATGGCTTTAACACTTGAACTTGAAACAAGGTTCCTTGAAGCATTAAACACATCCTAGATCTACCCAATTACAAGTAAAGTGCGTTTTGTCAAAGGATTAGCCAACTACATAAAATGTTGACATATGTTCCTAACATGAATCACATATGTCCTAACAATCTCCCCCTTTGGCAATCCGTGACAAAACCACAACAACCAAATGAAATATGGGAGAAGTCATAAATCACTCAACTTATATTCACTTGTTGAATACAATAAAATCTATCCTAACACAAACTCTTGAAAAACTTTGCAAGAAGAGAGTTTATGGCAAGTAGACTTTGACAACCTGTATTTCTGAAACACTTTAAACAAAACTCATCAAGGCATCTTAGTGTGAAACAGAAATAATAGATTGCATACAAGTAATAAGAAACATATGTATAATGATAGAAAAGAAACAATACATGGAGAGATAGGTAAAAGAACATACATCAAAATATATATAAAGCAAATATAAATACAATGTATGTCAAAAATGGTCACAAGACCAATATACAAGATATAATGTATCTAAAATAGAAAGAAAAGAAAAAAGATACATAAAGTCCTCACTACATCCCTCAATATACACTCCCCCTAACAAAAATGTCCTATACTAACCCTCCCCTTATGAGAATGACTACTCTCATATCCAAAACTACTCCCCCTTTTTGTCACGAGTGACAAAGGGTAAAAGTATCAAGTAGACATCTCGTCAGCACTAGAAGAGCTAGCATCTCCATCCCCATCATCATCATCATCGTCAGAGTCATCATCATCCTTGGATTCCTCGGGAGGAGGAGAGGGAGACTCTACGAAGCCACCAAGGCGAGCCTACCGTCTGGTAATACGGCCGACACGGGTGTTCACTTGACACAACTCATCAGTGAGAGTGTCAAGGCAAGCATCCATGCACTGAAGCTGCGCCATGATCGCATCCAGAGTCACATCACCCACAGAAGAAGAGGGAGCGGAGGTGGATGGAGCAGAAGGAGTGGGAGGTGCTGCCGTACCAGACCGCCTCGAACATAGCTGCGCCTTGCTTCGTTTAACGGTAGCAGCGTCTATGGCACACATAATAGAGAAATGGTCTGAAACGGGAAAGGGAACAGAAAAATGGCGTAAGATCCTCGTGATAGCCGAAAGGAAGATGAGCTTATCACGGGTCGCTGTATCCCTATATACATCTATGATAGAAAGAATAAAATGAGAGGGAAAATCTATAGTAAGATGCTCTAAAAGAGAAAGCAAAAATTGAGCACAGGGCTCGGTAATAGAGTTATAGTGAGAAAGAGGATGCAAAACAAAAGTCATAACCATGTTAAGAAACCTAGGGCCTTTAGCAATGGCCGTACAAGAGGTGAACTGACGATCACCCCAATCAGAGGGACGCTTACAAAAAGAAGATATGAGCTCATTTTTGGACACAGTCTTCAGACGATCACAACTAGGGTAGTCAGGATGCTTTACCCTCGGGACACGGAGCACATCGGATACAATATTCGGAGTGACCACGATGCGCGTACCTCGAACGCGAGTAACAAAAAGAGGTATTGAATAATCAAATCCATGCATGTTGGAGTAGAACTCCTATATCAACACGGATGGACAAGTGACCGGGACGTCACACAGTGATTCCCAACCCCTATTGTGAATGACAGTGGGTAGGTCAGTGTCGGAGAAGTCTGAAAAAATGACTTGGCGTTCCGAATGAACGCCTCGTCTAGAGAAGTTCTCAAAGAAGTCCGATTTGGCCTTCTCATCACAGAACCGAATAGAGAAAGGAGTAGGGTCAGAAGAAGTGGATGCCTCAGAACGAAGAGGGTTTCGGGACAGAGTAGATTTACGTTTATGTGCCATGACGCAACTAACGTAAACTAGAAAGAGAGGGAGAGAAAGAGACGCACAGAAAAGCACCAATACAGTCAATATATAAGAATACAGAGAATGTAAAGTATGTATGCATGAAAATGCATGAGCATGTGACATGCAAAGGTAAAGACATCATGGGCTCAATCCAATCCAATCCTAGCAGCACACAAGGAGACAACATATAGAGCACACATCTAAAATGCATGACAATATAGTTAAAATGCTCATGAAATGCAATGTATGATGTTTTGAATCTTATTAAAGCAAAACCCAACCCAAAAATTTTGCAAAAACTTCACCAATTTTGAAAAATCCCAAAATTTTTTCAAAAACCCAAAAACCTAGGTCTAATGCATGAAGAATGAAGGATTTAGGAACCTTACCAGTGTAGAAACACTTGATCTAGGCTGAAAATCAATAGAGGATGAAGTTTAGAGTGAGAGAAAAGAGTTTTGGGAGGTGAAGAGACGAGGGCTATCGAGAGAGATTGAAGAGAAGTGAGATATGAATCGCGAGGAAGGTTTATATAGCAGCTTCATAAATCTCGACAAATCTAAAGCTATCGAGGTTTAAAATATGACAGATGTAGCTATTGAGTAGGTATCTAGAGGTGTCCACAACCAAAAAGAAGGTTGATGGATTGAGGAGCTATCGAGAAGCTGTTGAGATTACGATAAAAGGAAGCTAAAGAGCTCGATAGATAAGCCAGGTGTCGAGAGTTGTCGAGGAGCTGTCGAGATTACTTAAAAACAGTTTTTCAAGAAGAGAAAAACATAGACATGAATGCAATCAAATATGCAACTCAACCAAGGATCCAATTAACATTTTAATCTCTCAAAAACATCTCTCAATTAAGAAAAATGTAAGCATATAGATCCCAAAACGCACACACACACACACTCACACTAAACAAGTCTGACCAATTTTATATTTCAAAAACAAGTTAAGACAGTTTAGTGAGCATACATTAACACATGTATTCCTTGTGATGGTCAAAACACATTGTACCTGCACATGTATGAAAAATAGCAAAGAATATTGCGTGTTGTGTGTGAAAAACATCACAAGATTGCATAAGTGTCTACATGTTATGACGATATGAGATATGAGAAAATCACTTTAACTCACACATAATCATAACTGTTTGATGGGGACTATCACCTTTGAGGTACATCCTATAACTCCTACATCTCCTAGAATACATGCTTACAATCATATATAAAGTATTTTGTTCTTTTTGCTTTTTATTTTTCTTTGCATATTTTTATTTTAAGCAAACCGTGCGCATATAAGAGAAAGAAAAGAAATACCCAATGATGTTAAGCATTTGACATTCCACTTTTGCTATGCCAAAGCATACAAATGTCATTTCATGATTGGTGGGCAACAGTGGTGAGATGGTTATTTATGCCTTTCTCTTAAGATTTTCTAGTCATTCTTGTCAAAAAGAGTGATACGAGTGTTGTTAAGTACAAGAGATTATTTAACCTTACTTATCACAAAGCTCACTTGCTTAGTTGTGCATAGAGATGCTCATCTAAGCTACAAAAGATACAAAGTTTAGAAAACTTTGTTTCAATGGCCATCCAAGGTACACAAGTACCAATGTACACAAACACACACTGTTTTTGTATTTTTCAAATTTTCAATTTTTATTTTTTTATTTTTATATGAAAGACAAAATAAATCAAAATTGAAAACTAACGAAACAAAAACATGTTAACATAAAGACAAAGCAATGCATAAAACTAGATGCAAATGCATGAGGAAGGACGAAGAGAATAGAAGATCAATCCATGGAGATAACATCAATGTTTTGGCGAAGGAATTCAAACCGTTTGCTGTCAAGAGGTTTGGTAAACAAGTCAGCCTTCTAATCATCAGTGTGAATAAACTCAAGAGTAAGAGTACCATCTTCGACAAGCTCCCTAATGAAGTGATGTCGAATCTCTATGTGTTTAGTTCGAGAATGTTGAACTGGATTCTTAGAAATGTTGATGGCATTGGTATTGTCACAGTAGATGGTAAGATGCTCTTGACAAATACCATAATCATGAAGGAGTTTTTGCATCCATAGAAGTTGGGTGCAACAGCTACTGGCAGCGATGTACTCAACTTCTGCAGTGGATAATGAGATGGAATTCTGCTTTTTGCTCATCTAGGAAACAAAATTATTACCCACATAGAAACAACCCCACGAAGTACTCTTACTGTCATCAGCATTCCCAGCCCAATCAGTGTCAAAATACTCAGCTAAGACATCATTTGTGTCCTTTCTGTACCACACACCAAAGTCGACAGTGATTTTGACATACTTTATGATTCTTTTCAAAGCAATCATATGAGACTTTTTGGGATTAGCCTGATATCTAGCACATACTCCCACACTGTAACCAATGTCAGGTCTACTAGCAATAAGGTAAAGAAGACTACCTATCATGCTTCTATAGAGAGATGAATCTACACTTTTACCTAATAAGTCAATAGTGAGTTTAACATTTGGGCTCATAGGGGTTCTAACAGAACTAGCAGATTCCAAACCAAACTTTTTCACAAGATTTTTAGCATATTTAGATTGAGATAAGAATATAGCTGAATCTTGTTGACGAATCTGCAATCCAAGGAAGTGAGTTAGCTCTCCAATCATGCTCATCTTGAACTCGGTCTACATGAGTTTTAAGAAGCTATGAGCAAGTTCATCCTTAGTTGGCCTAAAGATTATGTCATCAACATAGACTTGAGCAACTATCAACTCGTTGTCTTCCTCTTTATGAAGAGAGTTTGATATGCTTTTCCTCTAGTGAACCCATGTGACACCAAGTATTGTGCGAGCCGATCATACCAAGCTCTAGGGGCTTGTTTTAACCCATAAAGTGTCTTCTTAAGGCACAACACATGATCCGAGAAGTGTGGATCTATGAATCCTTTTGGTTGAGCCACATAGACATCTTCTTTAAGCAGCCCATTCAAGAATGCAATCTTCACGTCCAATTGATAGAGCTTGAACCTCAAGTGACATGCCAGGGCCAGGAGAATTCTGATGGACTCCATACGGGCTACCAGTGCAAATGTCTCATCATAGTCTACTCCTTCCATTTTTTGAGTATCCTTGAGCTACAAGACGAGCCTTGTTACGGATCACATTACCCTTCTTATCAGTTTTATTGCGAAATATCCACTTTATGCAGATGATGTTCTCACCCTCCGGTCTAGGTACCAAAGTCCAGACATCATTCCTCTGAAACTAAAGCAGTTCATCGTACATAGCTTCAACCCAGCTTTCATTCTAAAGAGCTTCCTCAACTTTAGTGGGTTCAACCTGCGACAAGTAACAGGAATAAGACACAAAGTTAGCAACACATTTATCAATTGTACGCGTCCTTAGTGTAAGTTGATTCATGTTTCCCACAATAACTTCAGGAGGATGATTCAATTTGATCCTGGAAGAAGGTTTTTTCTCTTTATGGGTTTCAGAATCAGGTGAAGTAGATAAGTTTGCTGAATCTTCTACAACATTTGAAGTATCTGGAGTACAAATTCTTGAACTTCCCTGGGCTCGGTAGGAAGAATCTCTTTGGGGATTTCCTCACCAAATTTCTCAGAACCAGAATCTGAAGATTCATTAATAACAACATTTACTATTTCCATTACCTTCATGGTTCTTTTGTTGTATACCCGATAAGCCTTGCTTGTAGAGGAGTATCCTAGAAATATTCCTTCATCACTTCGGGAGTCAAATTTTCCCACATTCTCTCTATCCTTGGGAATGAAACAAGTACTTCTAAAGATTCTGAAATATTTAACATTTGGTTTACTTCCCTTCCATAACTCATATGGAGTCTTCTTGGTACCAGGTCTAAAATACACCCTATTAACTGTATGACAAGCAGTGTTGATGGCTTGTTGTGCAACATGGCTCTAGCCATCTCTTGAATAACCCTGTTCTTTCATTTCTACTACACCATTCTGCTGAGGAGTAATAGGAGCAAAGAATTATTAAGATATACTTGATCTTGTACAAAAGGACTCCATATATGAGCTCTCAAATTCTTTACCATGATCGCTTCGAATTCGATCAATCTTCAGGCTCTTTTCATTCTGCAATCTTGTGCATAAAGCTTCAATGTGCTTAGGAGCAACAGACTTGGATCGTAGGAGAATAACCCAAGTGTACCTAGTGAAGTCGTCTACCACAACCATGATGTATCTTTTTCCAAAAAGAGACTCATTCTAGTTGGACCCATAAGATCTAGATGTAGTAGCTCCAATGGTCTAGATGTAGCAGATGTCTAAGTGCTCAGATGTTTAGCTTTTGTCTGTTTCCCAAGTTGACATGGTCCACACACCATATTGCTCACTCTAATGAGCTTTAGTATCCCAAAAACTGACTCATGCTTAGATACAATCAAAAGATTTTTGTAACTAGCATGTCCCATCCTTTGGTGCCATAGATCTTTTTTTGGTAAATGAATGCTATTGTACATAATATCAGCATCAAAAACCAAGTCATAACAGTTGTCTAGAGTGCAAACACCACTTATGAGCTTCTTTCCAGATTCATTCATGACAAGGCATTTTCCCTTAGAGAATAGTACCATGGAGTCTTAATCACATATCTGACATATGCTCAATAGGTTCACTCTCAGACCTTCTACATATAGAACATTAGCAATGTCTGGCAGTCCAGGTAGAGATATGATTCCCTTTCCTTTAATCTGTGACTTGCTTCCATCACCAAAAGTGACATTACCACCTTTCTTAGACTCGAAAACCTTGAAGAGAGATTGGTCTCCAGTCATGTGTCTTGAGCAACCGCTGTCAAGGTACCACAAACATGTGTCCATAACCTTAAATGCAGACTTCATCATGACGCACACTTCGTGCTTAGATGACAAATTAGTGGGAATGGTGTTTTCTCTCATCTGCCTTTTATGAACTAAACCTTTAACTTTCACTCTTCTCAGGCGAACTCCTTTGCACATTTTCATTCTGAGACAGTCTAGTTTCTTCTTTGTCAAACTGAGATCTTTTCCAATAGTCATCATAATAGAATTCAAATAACTTTTAGACTTGCATTTTCTGATACACTCAAACAAGTAGAGATTAGAAAAACAAGATGTATTTGAAAACAAAGATCTCTTCAAGCCGGTTGCAGCCATGACAACAGGGGTCAATGTATCACACAACAAAGATTAAAACCTAATCAGAGTGTGCCTGCTCTGATACCACTTGATAGGCCAAAAACGTATTGACCCCTTGTGATGAATTAATTGATTAATTAGCCAAGTTTATTAATTAATCAAATTAACATGCAAATTATGTAGCGGAAAATAAATTGACACGGTGATTTGTTTACGAATGGGGGAAACTTACATGGCAAAAACCCCGACCGGGTGATTTTAAGGTCACCACTCCTGAGAATCCACTATTATTAAAACAAGTGGTTACAAATAAAGGAATCTTAGTACCTTATACCAACCTACAGTTGAACCCTTACCCCAATGCCCAATTGGACTTATTCTGTAGTGACAATCTCTCATTTTCAATGCACGGCTCCTAGTACGTGACTAACCAATTGTGCGGATCCTAGTACGCGATTTGATCACCAACTTAAGAAGGATGTTGGCTGCAAAGTTCTTCAGTTCATCTAGACGATGAAGATCATGAAGTTGCTTTGTCACAACATCCTATGGTGTACAAACACAGTAGCTTCTTGAAGAAAAAGATGAACTAGGGCAAATTCTGTCTCCGGTCACAATTTGCATGAACAAGACTTTGCTTCACACTTGCGCAACCTTTGACGGCCCTTAAAATAATCCTTATATATGTTTAGGGTTGTGAGAAAAGAAAGCCCAAACATATACTCATGGATTGGATGAAAAACAATCCTGAAAAACTAAACTTCATAAACCTCAATAGATACCCTATCTATCGAGCTAGCTATCGAGTCACGGATTTCAGCAGCTTTTAAACATCGATAGATGCTAGCTGTCGAGCTTTAAAATCCTACACTTTATTCCTTGATTCTTGGACAGACTCGCATGACTTTAACATTTGAACTTGAAACCAGGTTCCTTGAAGCATTAAACACATCATAGATCTACCCAATTACAAGTAAAATGCGTTTTGTCAAAGGATTAGCCAATTACATAAAATGTTGACATATGTTCCTATCATTGACTCACATATGTCCTAACACCACCAACACTACCATCCCTTAAACCCTCAACAAGTTCTCCACTAACATCATTTTGGTCAACCACAAATGATCTAAGAGAGACAATATTGTCACTGCCCCTACTGTGTTCACCTACTACTAGAGTCACCTCCTCACAATCAGTATCATTATCTTCATCATTCATTTCCCATGGCTGGTCTATTGCAATTGGTTGATTTGGTTCAACCATAGGTTCTTCAATACCAATTGGTTCAGCTTCAGGTTCTACATAAAGTGTGATTTCATTTGTTGGCCATTCAACATGTAGTTCACACATGTAGGCCACATTATCATCTGAAGTAATTAATCTAAACCCTTGCTCTAAGTCACCACTAGGTATTAAATAATAAATCCTACTGTTAATGGGTCCCCAACATCAGCACAGATGTCTTATATCTCAAAATGACTTAGTAAATCTGGATCAACATTACCCATTATAGATACCTCACCACCTACATACTTTAAACCAGGGTTCCACTCAAAATTCCCACTATGGTGAATAGTAAAATTAAAACGAATTTCAGCAGCCATCTACAGGAGTTAAAACACATGCATAAACAACAGTAATCAAATACATAACCAACACTACACAGAGAGCACCAATCATTGACAAAAGCAAAATAATTTCATACAACATCAACATAAAATACCATTTAACGTGGGGTCAGGGGAGACAAGAAACACAACCAACTAAACAATTTGTCTCCATGGGACCACAGATAACCTAAAGATGCATCTACCCAAAATATTCATTGGGACCAAAGTCATCAATGTCAACTATAAAGCAAGAAATTATTTAACAGAAAACCACTAATTTTATGACAGAAAACCTTTAATCTGAATCACCTTCATCAATCGTTATACATTAAAAAAGAACAAACACAACAATGGTAAACCCTACAAAGTAATTTCATACCTGATATAGAGGAAAACCCAAGCTCTAGTACACCTCCTCCTTGCTTGCAAATGTTCATATTTCACTTTGGCAATCTAAGTAAAGAGAGAAAAGGATTATGGGTTTGAGGATTTTTAGGGATTCTAAGGTAGAGAGAGGGAGATAGCTCGTTCTTCTTTTTAGGGTTCTATTTGGGTTTTAATTTTGGCTTATATAGTAAAGGGGATTTTCTAACGGAAAGGGCAGAGGTGGGTAACGGGGGCCTGACGGAGGCCACCCAAGGTGGGTTAAGTGATAACTTTTAAACCACAAGTGGGCATTGTTAAAACGGGTCAAACCACAGGTGGGCAAATCGCAATTTCTCCTTTTTCTAATGTTGTAATTAGGTTTGCCAAGAAACAAATTTCATACTATTTTATATTGCTAAACATATGTTGGAAACCAAATTCTCAACATTTAATGTTTTCAATGATAGGATGTATCTTAATTTAGATGATTGAAGCTAATTCCATTTGATGAATTTTTATTTTTTATTGGAGATATATTGTTATTCAATCTGTAACTATTTAAATATGAGAATAAAAAAGAGAGAATAAGGGAATGATCAAAGAATTCCTTACCACCTTAAAGCGGCAGACTAGTAGGTTTGAGAAAAATGAATATAAAACTCTTCTGCATGAAGTTGTTAAAAAGATGTTTGAAACCAGAAACATGGTATTTGTTGTTTTTTAGGATAACACTTCCAGTACTTGCCCCATAGCGTCTATAGTAGAACATAAAGCACACTACCCAATAGACATACCCAAGGCTATAGGTATTAAATATGATATAAAGTTGACCATCACACGGAGGCCACCCGCAGTACTGGAGTGAGAAGTACTTGATTGACAATACCCAAGCCTAAGTTTCTACCCCTTCTTTCAAACCATACATATCTCAAATGGCAGTGCTTTCAAGTTTCTTTTTTTATTCTTTCACTAATTTCTATTTTGGCTTGCGTAATTCGAGGGGTATTTACGGTCGAAGGGAGAGACAAATCGATGATATAATGTATTTTAAGATTATGAAAGCTAATTCCATTTGATACTTTTTATTTATTTATTTATTTATCAGAGATGTATTGTTATTCAATTTGTAACAAAAGAAAGAAATTTATGTATTGATTGTTACAAATTAAAAGAAAATTCTTATACAAAAATTTCTTTCTTTTGTTACAATTGAATAAAAATACATCTATGATAAAAAAAAAAAAAATCATGAAATGGAATTAGTTTCCATCATCTTAAAATACATTCTATCATTGAAGCATCATATGTGGCCTTTTTGGTTTCTAGCATATGTTTAGCAATATATTGTGCAATATGTGGTTAAACATATGTTGAAAACCAAAAGGACAACATTTGATATTTTCAATGATAGTGTATTTTAAGATGATGAAGCTAATTCCATTTGATGATTTTTTATTTTAATTTTTTTTATATCGGAGATGCATTGTTAATAAATCAATTTGTAACTATTGAAATATGAAAAAAAAAAAAAAAAAAAAAAAAAAGAAAAAGAAAAAAGAAGAGAATGATCAAATAAGTCCTTACCACCTTAAAGCGGTGGACTAACAAGTTTGAGAAAAAAGAATATAAAACTCTTCCTTAACAAGCTACTAAACAGGTTTTTGAAATTGGAAACACAACATTTGTTATTTTCAAGGACAACACTTCCAGTACCGGATTTACATCACCTATCATTGAGGATGTGGCCTCCACCCCAAGGGCTATTCCTAAAGCGATCAATTTGAATTTAGTTAAACATGTCCTAAATGTAGAAATCTTAAACCTTGATGGATGAGATTCATCTTCATGTGATGAATCACTTATCTCTCACACAAAGAAGCTATGCAGACGGTTCAAACCAGAAACACGACATTCGTTATGTTGAAGAACTTTGTTTTCTGTCCCACAACGTCTATGGTGGAGTTTGTGGACTCCACCCCAAGGGACTTTCCCAAAGCAATTAATGAAAATTCAGTAGAACTACGCGCCCTAAAAATAGTACTCTTAAATCTTGATGAACGAGGTTTATCTTCATGTGTTGGATCTTTCGTTTGGTTTCAGTAGACCAAGAACATTAGCATTTACGTTAAAATTATTGTTGACGCAGCTATAATTTTGTTTGCTATTGGTTGTCGGATATTAGAATATTTTTTTTTATAAAAATGTTAGATGATTTTTAAGGTAATTAGGATTTTGTGATTTTGTATTTTTTTTTTTTTTTTGGATTGGGTAATGAATATAAAATAAATTTATAAACAAATGTTTATTTTATAAATGATAAACATTTGGTTTATAAAAGTGAAAAATTTAATGGATGCCCTGAGGACATGTTTAGGAAATATTAATTTTTAGAAACTTTTTATAGAAAAAGAAAAAAGAAATTATTTTTTTTTTGAAAATTTTATATATTCCCATGAAAATGGTATCAAAATTTTTCTAAAATAATCTATTAACAAATGTTCTAAAGGCAATATTAACTGGACATCTTATAATATGTTTGACCCTTATAATATATTCATATGTATCTCTCTTCTTTACAAATTTGGAGTTTTAATGAATTGTGATATTTTTTATTTTGAGTTTAAATGAATTGTGATATATTTTCAAGTAAAGCTAACAAAGAAGCTAGGCAAAACTAGTAAAAGACTGCAGTGGTGGCTTGGACCACAATATTTAGTTGTTAAGAGCACTTTCTTAATACTTTTATCTGTTTTTAATTTTTAATTTTATTTTATTGTATGACATACTTGTATGGATTTCATCCATTTATTCTTATTTTTATTTTTTGGTGGGAAATGTGAGAATTTTATTAAGAAGAAGTTAATATCATAACATCCTAAATCACAAGCGATTCAATGAAGGATGGACATTCCTCCATTTATGGTACAAAAGAAACAATATCTTTAGCATAGGCTGCCTAAGTATGTGCGGCTTGTTTCCTCTCACATGCGAAGATTCAAAAGAGTGAAATTCCTATAGTCTAAAGTGAGTCCCAATGATGAGATTAGCAATAGAAGTTGGGGTAGCCTTGGGGTCCACAAGAGCGTGAAAGACTGTGCTTTAGTCAGTTTCAAAAATAACGTCTTTGACCCCTATGTCCCATGCAAAGAGAGTTGCTTCATCCATTACCTTTGCTTTAGTTTTGAAAGTTAATGGAGGCTCTAAGAACATTGGTTTAAGAAATTTTTTAGAAAATTTTTATGGGAAAAGAAAGAAACAATTTTTTTTTTATTATAAATTTTTTATATTTATTTATTTTTTATTTCCCATGAAAGTAGTACCAAAACTTTCTTAAAATGGTTCATAAACAAATATCCTAAAATTCGTAGCAAACAATATTTCATTGAGCTTGGCCATATGATTTCAAATCCAAACAATAAAATGGAAAATTTGAGCTTGATATGTATTAAGTGAAATATTTTCATTTGCCAGTTAGGTTCCTCTAGACATACAGTTTGTACTTGAAGGCAATTTAACCATTAGTTGAATAAAAGTATTTGATCGGATTCTCCAAGAAAAAACATTTGGTTTATATAAGTGAAAAATTTAAAGGATGCCCTAAGTACATGTTTAGGAAATATTTTTAGAAACTTTTATTGGAAAAAGAAAAAAGAAATTGATTTTTTTGAAAATTTTATATATTCTCATGAAAATGGTATCAAAAGTTTTCTAAAATAATCTATTAATAAATGTCGTAAAGGGACCGTTAACTGGACATCTTATAATATATTAGACATTTATAATATATTCATACGTATCTCTCTTCTTTACAAATTTGGAGTTTTAATGAATTGTGATCTATTTTATTTGGAGTTTTAATGAATTGTGATCTATTGTCAAGTAAAGCTAACAAAGTAGCTAGGCAAAACTAGTAAAAGACTGCAATGGTGGCTTGGACCACAATATTTAGTTGTTAAGAGTACTTTCTTAATACTTTTATCTGTTTTTAATTTTTATTATTGTGTGACATGCTTACATGGATTTCATCCTTTTTTTTTTTTTTTAATGGGAAATACATGAATTTTATTAAGAAGAAGATAATAACATAGCATCCTGAATCACAAGCAATTCAATGAAGGATGGATATTCCTCCATCCATGTTACAAAAGAAAAAATATCTTTAGCATAGGTTGCCAAAGTATGGACAAAATTGGGAAATGCCCTGTTTGGGCAAAAATAGCAGCTTTATGCCCCCTTTTCCAAATTAATTAGGGAAATGCCCCTGTTTTGTAACTCGACAAACGGGAAATCGAGTTATATTGAAAAACTCGATTATCCAATGATCGAGTTTGGTGTGAACTTTGTGCCACGCAGACAAAACAGACACACACATAACTCGGTAAATTGTAAATCGAGTTTTGTGAACCTGTTACCATTTCAAACCCCAAAGTCTCAGAAACTGTTCACTCACTCTCTCCTGTATACTCTCCCTCGCTCTGCCATCACTCTCTCCTGTACTCTGCCTCAACGTCTCCCTCTCCGTTAGTCTCACTCTCCCTCTACACTTTCCCTCACCCTCTCACTCTCCCTCTACACTTTCCCTCACCCTCTCACTCTCCGTGGTGCTTCCGTCGAACCCTCACCGCCGCCGTTGATTACAGGTACGTTGCTCTTCTCTTTCTCTTGTTTTGTGTATCTCAACTGACCATAATTAGCCTTGCATGCATCTTGTTGGTTTAGAAAAAGTCATCTGGAAATCTCTGTTTCACACATACGAAGAAATTTTTTGTTGTGTGTGGGTATTTTGTGTGGGTATTTTGGGCTTTCAATCAATCTTGTGGGTCGTGCTCATTTACAGTTTCCTGTGATCTCTGTGTTTCTGGGTTCATGAATTTTAGCTTCAAGTAGAGATATTTGGATGACAATGGTGAAAGATGATTTTTGTCCGTGTCTGTTGGCAAAGTGCATTCTTTGAAACTTACTCAAAAGTAGTAATTTTAATAATAAAGATGAGAATTTTGTTGTGTTATATGCTGCAATGATGACATTATAAATGCAATGTGATTGTTTTGTTTAAATACTTTGCATAGTGTGTGAAAATTAACTTGTAAAAATTCCATTCTCATTCCTAAATCTAACTGCTTAGGGAACCTAGGTGTGAGTGCCTATACTTTATCCTTATTTGTATAAGGTTCTAGTCACTGTTTTAACACCAAACAGGCAAACAATCATCAGACTCATTCAAGATCCAAAATTTTTATTACCCAACCTACTAAGTGAGGGCATGATGTTAAAAGAGCTGAACCAGACTTTTTGTCATTCTGATTCCTATAAGACAACATCCCTTAGCACTGTTTCTCAATGCACACTGATAAGTTTGGGTATTTGCTGGTCCCATGGGCATGTTCAAATATTGGTCTAAGATGTGATATAAATCTAGAGGTTTTATGTTCAATTTGTCACACTATCAGTTCATGAGATTTTTAAAATGTCTCGTGCATTGAAAGTGGAGTAGTCTTACCAAATGCTGAGATATTATTTTCATTTTTCTTGTTTTTATAAAAAATTTGTTTTATTACCCAGAATTAGTGCTCAAGGTCGCTGACCACAGTCGATTGGTGTCAAGCAGTGATTGAATGTGATAGAATAGTAGTTGGTAGTGGTGGACTGCAGTAGAATGGTAGTTGGACTTGGAAGTTGTTTTGAGTTTACATGGACTTGAAAACAGATACCTTGTAAATGTGTGTTTATTAACCTTAATACACACACATATGTAACTAGAAGAATCAAGATTCAAATCCCCAACCACTGAATCATTGAAAAAAAGGGTTAACACACAAGCACTCTTGACTTAATTACTTATGTCACTCATATATATATATATATATATATATATATATATATATATGAGTCCATATTATATAGTATATAACTACATTGAGCAAAAAAAATTCAAATAGAGAAAACCAGATCAATCAGTTTAAATAATGCTTTGGAATTTTATTACTGGAGTAACACAAGTAGCACTACCCTAAACCTGGTATACACAGTTGCATAGCATGGGCACCAAATATACGAATTCTCACCCCTCATTTACCACCATAAAAAATAAAAAATAAAAAGAATAATCACCCCTTTGTTAACTTAAAACACTAATGGAAGTGATAAAGAAACACCTAGACTCACTAGTTCAAGAGGCATTCTAAGAAATTCACGAGGTAAATGGATATTAGGATTTTCTTTTATCTTAGTATTACCTATAGCCAGTGATGAAGTCAAGATTTGACTTGAGAGAAAACACAAATTTATATATATGATGCACATATTTATGCATGTTTATAAGTATTTGAGGCCAATTTGAAAAATAAAAAGCCATTCATTTGATCATGGTTTTTTTTTTTTTTTCTTTCACACGTGATTTTTTTCAAAGTTGGAATTCCATTTAGGAATAGAAAGGTTTTTTTATTAATTATATAACTACTGGGAGAAATTTACATAAATTGTTGTTTTGGTAAATATAGACTCATAAAATGTTAAAATTGTAATAGTTGCAACATCACTGCCAAGTGAGCAACAAATTATCTTTATCACACATGACCAATGTTGAGTGTTGAATGTGCAACCCTCATAGTATGTGGACAGAACTTTGGGTCATTTGGTTTGGCCTCCAAATATTCTGGCAAAGGAGTTTTCGTTTAATTACAATTGGGCCAAAAAGAAAAAAGTAAGAAAACGAAGGAAAATCTTTTTCTTTGGGTCATGAAACTTGGGGAAACTGGGAGATCTTAAATACCATTACTCATATTTAGGCCCGATTGTGATTTCTCAATCTTTTAAGCCTAGTCAATAAACGGCTAATATCTTGGCCATGTGACGAATTATGAAATTAAAACTTTAAGGGGGATGAATTTGAACTTAGAAGCTAATTTCATTGCCCATGAGGAAAACAAGAAAAGAGACTAATATTTCTGTGATAATGGATTATTTTTTCCCAAAACTATGGTAAGTTCGTATTTGTGTTGTGTTGAGATAGATGTATTCGACTTAATAGGTTAACTCTAACTTGATTCATTTAATAATTGAGTATGAAAACCTCCAAACCTTAACATGACTCATTTATTAATATGATTGACACAACACAATCCACATAAGATACTTAGTACACGTTTGGATTGGGCTGATGCGTCTTGCGTTTCTGCGTTTTTGGCTTTTTTTTTTTTTTTTTACCAGCGCCTCTTGCACTGTTCAGGGGACATGAACAGCGCACTAAGACAAATGAACAGTAACCCACGTGTGAATAGTAACTTTTTTATTATTTTTAGTTTTCAGTTTTTAGCAAAATAAAAGGTATCCAAACGCACCCCTAATTAATAAATTAGTTGCGTTGAGTTAACACAAACATAATCCATTTAATAATTATGTTATATTCTAAAAAGATTATGTCATGTTGGGTTGATATGGAATTTGAATTCATTTAAGTAATATGATAAAAAATGAGTAATTTATATTTTGTAGGCACATAGGTTAAAATAATTATAATAGATAAATTATACACATTCTATATATATATATATATATATATATATATATATATTGAGAATCTTGTTGTTGTACCAATTAAAGTACTAGTAGCATACAATCTAAAAGTTTTTATTTCAACTTAATAAATTTCCAACCAAATTTAGAAATACACTATCTAAGAAAATAAAATAAGAATTCTAAGGTTTCATTAAAGAAGTCACAATTCTTGTTTTGTGTTAGAGTGAAGTTACAGCAGTCTGAAATCATGCATCACCTCTATCTCTATTGTTAGAAGAGGAAGTGTATAATTGTATATTCAATCCCTATTACGAAAAAAGTTATCTTTGCTTGTTATTGTCCTTTTGTTTTTTAATTAAGCCTTTCTGAACAGTTGTCATAGCTTTCATATAATTCACCTCTATGCATTATACGATTTCATATTTTGATGAAGCTGTACAAATTTGACTGCTCCTTTTGTGCTGAATGCATAATGTATGCACTGAATCCTAGTGCCTCAAATTTTTATTGATCTTGGCATCTTGGGTTTAAATAACTGTTGGTCTGATTTGTTAATAAATAAACTATTGAGATGATATGTCAATATAGCTTGAGATGAAATTTGTCATCAAGAGTTGTGTTATGTGACCAATAGATTGATACTTGGTAACAGAATATTTTAATTATGTTACGATGGTTAATTCAGCTGAGTCCACAATAGGATAGGTAACTGGCTGCCTAAAATGGCTTAGCTATTGCCTCAACTTTGAACTTAAACTTTGGGTAAGCATGTGTTCAACATCTAGAAGTCTTAAAACCTGATACTAGCCTCAGTGCTGAGATAAAGAAAAGCCTTATATTTCTATTATATGTGTGCTGGCCTTTTATTTGACTTCATTATATACTATGTGGGAACAGCTTCATTATATACTATGTGCTACTAGCCCATGGTTCATACAATGAAGTGTAATAAAATGAGATATTGAAAAAGATAATTCACAAAGACTCACTGTGTGTGAACAATTGGTTGTGTTTGAAATTATTACAATTTTTCATTTTATTGTCAAATGCAATTGGTTTTTTATAAGTCAGTTTTTTAAGAAGGATGTGCATATATATAGCTTGTAATTTCCAATTTTTTTATCTTGAGATGATCTACTTTACCTTGGTATCATGAATATGTCATCAAGGGTTTGTGTTCTGTGACCAATATATTGATACTTGTGTGAGTTGCCTTAAATCAAACCCCCCATCTCTTCCCTTCTTTTCTCTTCAATTGATTGATTTAAAGTGGGAGAGGCAGCAGTTTGGTACAGAGGCGAATGGCTTAAGGTTGAGTTTTGTGATTTGAACTAAAAATTCATTATATTGGTCATAGAATGTATAAGACCATCTCCATAGTTGCAGTTTAATAAAAGACAGTGAAGGAAGTCTTTAAAGTAGTTTATAACACTAAAATATGAAAGGTCATCCTTGTCTATCTGAATGTTTTGTTTCTTGATTCTTTTTTAATTTCTTTGATTCTTATTTTTATTTTAACTAGTCGGTAACCCTGACCAAAGGAGAGTTTTACTGAATACTACTTTTTCTCTCCTTTAAATTTGGTCCAAATATGAAATTGGATAATTATGATAGCTATTAATATGCATTTATTTGATAGTTGGGGGATAGGGGTTTTGAACATTGGAATCTGAACTGTAAATTCTAGGAGGTCATCTTTCATTTATGGCAATACTTGATCGTTATATGGTCATCTTTCTTTTTTATGAGTTTTTACCCACAATTTGATTACTATATGATTATGCCGAACCGCATGATTTGCTATTGTAATTACATCTTGTTATAGAGTGAATCATGAATAATTGCTAACAATCTATTTGCTGCCATGTCAGATATGCAGGCACTGGATAAAGTGCAGCCTGGACCCGACGATCGTAACCAGTTGCACCGGCAGCCGGATCATCGGTCAACTCCGCTTTGGAGTGGCGCCGCCAACGAGGTATGTATTTGTATTATTAATACATCTCCGTTTTATAATTACTTCGTGTGTACTACCTAACACAATGGAAATCGATGCAGCAGGTGCCTGGCATCGTAAAGGTTCGACGCCGCAAATGTGTACTACCGCAAGGTGGGCTAGACCCACGTATCATGCAGTACATAGATGCAGCAGGCTTCACTGGCTTGTTCAAGGTTCCCGATATGGAAATCGATCACGCCTTGATCACGGCCTTGGTCGAGCGGTGGCGTCCGGAGACGCACACGTTCCACTTGCCCCATGGAGAAATGGGCATCACCTTGCAAGATATAGAGGTGATGTTGGGGATTCTAGTGGATGGGTTGCCTGTCACTGGGAGGACAGACATGAACTGGAGTCAGTTGTGCCAAGAGTTGTTGGGCCATGAACCTCCGCCCTCGATACCCAACTCAAACAAGTCTACCCTTACTGGGGCGAGGATAAAATACAAGTGGCTTGATGCACGGTTTGCCGCTCCCCCAGCTGCGGACGCCGGTGATGAAGTAGTGCAGCAACATGCCCGCTACCACCTAGTTGTTTGGTTGGGGGCCCTGTTGTTCATGGACAAGTCGGCGGACCGGGTCTCACTCCTGCCTCTGCAGCTCCTCAACCCAATCAGCAATGCGAGACAATATAGCTGGGGTAGTGCAGCGTTGGCCTGGCTCTATAGGCACCTTTGTAGAGCATCCATGAAGGATGCGATGCAGATTGGAGGAGCACTGGTGTTGGTGCAGCTGTGGGCCTATTCAAGGTTCCCACGAATATGCCCAATTGCGAGGCCACCTTTACCGCCAGTGCACTCAGGCCCCCTTGCCATTAGGTACGTTCATCGAGTTCTCATTATTTAAGTGTAATAGTATATTATATATAATTTTTATCTTTGATATAATTAAAAATATGCCAAACTAACAAAGAAACGAAACTTTGCTAATGCTTATATGGATTAAAAATATAAAGCATTGTTCTCAGTCTTGGAAGCGTCAATATACACGTATATTGACGCTTTGCTAATGCCAATATACACGTATGACAGTCTTGGAAGCGTCGGGCACATCATGGTCGGCAAACCTACAAAACTAAGTACAGATACCACCGCAATAGAGTTCACTGTAGCAGAACCACCATGGTCAACCCTACACGAGAAGAGGTGTGAGTTAGAGGTGTATTGTCGATGGCACGGGATACGAGTTCCTAAGGCACGCTCAGCCGAGTTACCTAGAGATGAACCTGCCAACATACTTGCTCGTCTTGAACAAGAGAACAATCAAATGCAAAGGCGACTAGACCGTTTTCATGCAATCCAAAAAGCTAGGAAGCATCTAAAGGGGAAGGCACAAGAGCGAGCCATTAAGTCTATTAATGAAATTACTGCGTTAGATGATGAAAGAGATATTTCAGACTTCTCAGATTCAAGCAATGATGATTTCCAAAAATTTCTACCTACGAACATTAGACGTTGTTGTTAATATCTACACATTCTGTGCAATACAAAATGCTGTTGTTAATGTTTGACAAATGATGATTATGTACGTTCAACTTTTGCAACTCTACAGATTAATTGTTCATTAGTTTTGGCTAAGTAAAAGTAAAGTTGTTTCTCTTGTTTTCCCTGCTGTTCTTTGTTGCTGCATATGATTCTTGTGCTTTGGTTGGACAATGTCCTCTGCTTTCTAATGTACAAAAAACCTTAGGAAATTAAATGCCTCCGGTTAGATATGTTCATGTTTCCAATGTTCTGTCTGTGTAACTTGAAATGTTACACACATAACACTCATCACCCAAATTAGATTTATTGCACATTACTTGTAGGAAAATTTAATAGATTCAATACATACAGACTCATCCAAACCACACAAACCAACCACACATATGATTCAATAATACGAATAATTCATTTATATGAGTTGATTAAGTCGTTGTATCATATACACGTATCTGTGTATCTTATTTCTGCTAGTGTACTACTTTATATAAATACATTACATATAGACTCGTCCAGACAAAACTAACCACTCACTCACTAAAAATCCATATGGCTCACACAAGGTCATCATTACGATGATATTTGGCTTACTTAGGAATAGGCCAAATGCCTAAAAGCCTGCTTAGCCTCTAAAATGTTTCATTCAAGTTATTGGTTTGTTGTAGCATTGCTCCAAAGCTCCCTAATGTTGCAATTGTGATGATCAAAAGTCATTGATGTAAACCTTGGAAGCATAGTTGCACTCATGTAATTTTACATTGATGTTGAGAAAATGTAACTACATCTTGTACTCACAAAGACTCGCTGAAAAGTTTGTAAGAGAATATGGGGATAAAACTCTCCAGTGTTGCTACACTCACTACTCGTAATAGTAGCATTTGGCAAGTGAGGTTGGAATTGTTCAGCCAATTCATGTTCGCAGTTCTGCATGTGCTGCTCAACAACTCGTCACTGTTGAACCCTGTTAAGTCATATCATCCATGCTCACGTGAAAACACAGATATGCAATGTTTTGCAATGCACTGTTTTCAATGATGCAGGGGATCCCTCAAAAGTGTAGGCAAAATTTTAGGGGTGAGCTATCCACCATTGCTACATTGATGTTTGCAATTCTGCATGTCATGCTCAACAGCTCGGTACTATGAACCCTAACCACAAGTACCCATCCCCACTCATGTGAATACACAGATGTGCAACCCTTTGCAATGCACCGTTTTCGAGGAGGCAGAGCATCCCTAAATTGGTTCATTATAATCTTGGGGGTGAGCTGTCCACCATTGCTACACTGATGTTCGCAGTACTGCATGTGCTGCTCAATAGCTTCGCACTGTTAAACCCTATCCAGTCATATCACCTACACGCATGTCAATACACAGATATGCATCCATTTGCAATGCACCGTTTTCAAGGATGCAGAGCATCCCTGAAAAGTTTATGATACATTTAACACAGCTCGGCACTGTCTAGTCAAGTCATGTCAGATGAACCACAGGAATGCTGAATAGTCTTCAACAAGACATACCAATATAAGCATAAACATCACTAGTTTAAAATTTAAACAGGTTATCCTAGTACGAACTCTGATGGTCAACCAGGAATACAATATTGAGACACTAAGCACAATAGGCTTCCTCTCAATCACCTCGAAGACAGAAACATCTCCTTGTTCTAAATTATTGTCTTTCGAAAATGCACCCCATCCCTTCCCGAATCTCGTTGCTGAATAAGTTTTGATGGGGGGGTAATAGCACATGACATTGAAGTGTGACAATTTGCTTCACAATAATATACTTGGTAAGAAATTCAGCAGGTACATACTGCACAAGAAGGAGAAACAACTAGGCATTAAAGCATATATGTTTCAAAGCCATATTTAAGAGAATATCACAATCACATTATGTATAAAGGCTCACCACCATATTATGCGGCCGCGAGATACCCATGAAAGAAGGATTTTTAGGCTTGAACTTTTCAGCTGCTTGGATTGCTCTCTTCCTCTAGACATGCTAGAAAATATTTTCGTAACAACCATTTTCTCTGACTTCATGTTTTTTGGGCAAATCATCTGAGGGAGATATGTTTGTATCATCTTCATCTAAGTCTATTCTGTCTACCTGATGATCTTTCAATTTACAATTCTTGATGGGTGGATATTGAATCCCAGTGGCAGTCTTATCAAATATAAGAACATGAAAGCTTAACCATAATAGATACAATGATATTCAACGAAATCCTGCCAACCAAGTTTCTAGACCAAATGTTGTTATCAGCTTTCTTCAATCTCACTTGCCAAATACCACCATAGGGATCATTAAGTGTTGCATAGGATAGCTCAGCACTGTTGAACCTTAACCACAAGTACCCATCCACACTCACGTGAATACACATAGCATCCCTGAAAAGTTTATGCATCAATTTTGGGAGTGAGCTGTCCACCATTGCTACACTAATGTTCGCAGTTCTGCGTGTGCTACGCAACAGGTTCGCACTGTTGAACCTTGTACAGTCATATCACCTACACGCACGTCAATACATAGATTTGTATCCTTTTGCAATGCACCGCTTTCAAGGATGCAGAGCATCCCTGAAAAGGTTATAATACATTTAACACAACTCAGCACTGTCTCATCAAGTCATGTCAGATGAAGCATAGGAATGTTGAATAGTCTTCATGTGAATAAATACACAACCTCCTTGCAGTACACATCACCAAACTCACTGTTGTAGCACAAGCTATAGCTATATCAACAGGTGCCACTGTATAGCCAAGTCGAGTCATATCATCTTTATTCACGTGAATATTTACCCTTACATACAGTCACATCCACGTGAATACTTGTCCTTGCAAAACTCCTATATAAAGTCCCATTTACATCTACACATACCAAAGTCCCATTTACATCTACCCCTTGCAAAACATATACACATACCGATCAGAAGTCACATTTTCCAATGTCAATGCGCAATTGGATGCTACCTCATTTTCCAGATAACTATAGGAGGGAGAGAGATTCCAACGAGACGGAATACTATGCCGGACTGCGCCGGGAATGGGACTTTCGCGTGAACGAGTCCAACGCTCTACACGATGATCTCGAGCGACTCGGAGCGCCTCTTGTCGACCGTACCTCGCTCACACTGCCATGGAGAAACATGCACCAATATGAGCGTGCGGTGACAAAAATAAAAAAAGAGAACAATCTAATGATACTTCGTAGGTCCAGGTATCACATGCTACAACTGGCAGAAGAGCTGGCTGATGCAACGAATCGGCAACTCACTCCGGCGGAACGTAACAATGTCCTCAACTACGAGGACTACCTGTCAGAGTGAATGCCTATGTGGTATATGTGTTGTGTCTAGGGTTAAGTTAATAATATTAGTAGTGTTAGTGTTCAATATGCAATGCATGCATATTGGTGACATTGTGTAAGTTATTTTAAGTTTGTTGTGTTATGTTGTAGGTGCTTATTGAAAAACATCATGTGTGAGAATATTTAACTTCTATGCGTTATGTGAAAATAATTTAAATTACGAATAACGTGCATGCTCCTCACAAATCAATAATAAGGTTTACATAGTACAAATTCAACAACAATGACACACATACATTTAAAACATAGTTAACCAAAACCAAAATAGTTCTCCAACAAAGTCTAATTACACCACGACACAATTACTCTTCATCTGACATCTCCACATCTGACTGATAAATGGGATCACCAAGAAGTGATTGCATGAATCGTGCGTGCTCGTACCACCCTCCCTCTATTGACTCTCGAATCTCAACTTGGGTACGATATCGATTAAGACGTATTTTCATTCGATTATTTTCTTCTCTTATGCGGTTCAATGCTTTACGAAGTTCATCGATCGTGTCTCTGGGCATTTGCGATGCAAGTCGCCGAGGCACTGGCAACTTAAAACCAACCAACTCATCATAAAACATTTGTTGTTCACGAAATAACCAAGCCCACTCCCGTCTCATGGTATTGTGAACGTAAGCACTATTTCGCAGATTTGGGTTGATTGGATAGCTGAACTCATCTTCCAATACCCAGCAACGACCCATAGCAGTGAACACATCGTGAGGCCTATAGAGTTCGGGGTTGCCAGAACCAGACATTGACGCTGAATACAATAACAGCAAATGATCAAGTTAACAGTGTGCATCAACTTTTGGTAAATAATGATTATGTGCAATATAAAATGTTGCTATAGTCAAGATTTCAATCTCTTTTGACCAACATTTACTACAACAAACAACCAAAATCACACCAATGTACTTATTCAACCAAAAAAATACAATTTCTTGTGACCAACATTTACTACAACAAACAACCAAAATCACACCAATGTACTTATTCAACCAAAAAAATACCATTGCCATAAAATTAAAAATTCAACCAAAAAAATTTGTATCAAACGTACTCATTCAACCAAAAAAATAAAAATTCATTGCAATATCAAATAAAAATACCATTGTGACAAAATTATGGGGTGAGTTTTTTACCTAAGGTGATACAAATTTTACTTGAGTCCAGACGCAACTGTGGAGCAGAGCTGCAGAGTGCAATCAGTTCAGCCGAAATGCAAGACACTCTCAATGGGAGGGGATGGGCAGGTAATATGCGAGAATAACTCGACTCTACGGAGTTCGAGTATGCTTTATAACTCGATATTATATTAATCGAGTTATGTTCGAAGACATTTGCCGTACACCTGACACCAAGACAGGGTAGATAGAGGTTTAACAAACGCATAACTCGATAGCTGCATAGTCGGTTATATAACTCGGTTTTGGTATTATCGAGTTTTTCAGAAAGAAAATGCCACGCTGGTACACCAGGGTGGAACATGGCTCAAGTATAACTCGATTATCCAATGATCGAGTTTTTCAATATAACTCGATTTCCCGTTTGTCGAGTTACAAAACAGGGGCATTTCCCTAATTAGTTTGGGAAATGGGGCATAATGCTGCTATTTTTGCCCAAACAGGGCATTTCCCAATTTTGTCCGCCGAAGTATGTGCTGGTTTATTGGTTTGTCTCCCTCTCATATGCGAAGATTCAAGAGAGCGAAACTCTTGTAGTCTAAAGCGAGTCCCAGTAATGAGATTAGCAATAGAAGTCGGGGGAGCCGTGGGGTCCGCAAGAGCATGAAAGACTGTGCTTGAGTCAATTTCAAAAATAACGTCTTTGACCTCTACGTCCCATGCAAAGAAAGTTGCTTCATCCATTGCCTTTGCTTCAGCTTTTAAAGTTAATGGATGTTCTAAGAACATTGGTTTAAGAAATATTTTTAGAAAATTTTTATAGGAAAATAAAGAACGATTGACTTTTTTGAGAGTTTTTTTTTTTTTTTTGTTTTTTTTTAAAATAATTTTTTCATGAAAGTAATATCAAAACTTTCCTAAAATATTTCATTAACAAATATCCTAAGATTCGTAGCAAACAATATTTCATTGAGCTTGGCCATATGATTCCAAATCCAAACAATAAAATGGAAAATTTGAGCTTGATATGTATTCAGATTTCCAATGCTACTGTTAAGTGAAATATTTTCATTTGCCAGTTAGGTCCCTCTAGACATACAGTTTGTACTTGAAGGCAATTTAACCATTAGTTGAATAAAAGTATTTGATCGGATTCTCCAGGGAAAAACATTTATACATAATTTATTTCTTTTTGGACTAATTAATGGGAATCTGATTTGAAATCAATTATCAAAGGGGCTTGGCTTCAGTCAGCCTGTGAATATCTTTGACAGCGGTGGTTGGACTGGAATTCAACCTGGTCTTTCAGCAAAAAAAAAAAAAAAAAAAAAAAAAAAAAAAAAATCAACCTGGTCGGGTCCATATTTAGTCGAGCTTGAGCGAAGTAGGTGAAACATGCTAGTAGAAAAATATGTTGCATCTTGATCACTTCAATTGTTCTTTTTTGAAATTTTAAACACTTTCTATTTAATACAAATTATGAAATTAAAAGATTGAACAAAATTTTAGGCAAAGTTAGAGAGCGCAATTTGTAATTTAGACTAAAAAATAATTATACGTTGACTCAAGTAAAATAAAATTAAGCTACCACTTGTTTACCAATCTCTTATTACGAGCAGTTATCTGTGGCTTCGTATTCAACTTTGAGGCAATAGTACCCTTTTCAAATGGGTGGTTTGCGGCTTTAGGTAGAGTAACTGGCATTGCCCGTTTGGCATTGCTCTATTGTAAATAGAATTTTCAATTCTAGAATTTTATTAGTAGAGTTTTTCTGAAATATAGCCTTAATTTAAAAGTAAAGGGTTTGCCTATTGCTTTTTTGAACTTGTTTTTCATTATTTTCTTAGTCAAATGTGGGTTGGCAACTTGGCCTGTCCCAATTATGTGGCTAAGAGTTGCTTTCATGATACTACCTCTCCTTTCTAAAGATGAATTTTCTAGGAATTTCTGGTACCGAGCACCAGTTTAAATTATAAGGTACGAGCTGCTACTACCTGAGCTTTGATGGTTTTTAAGCAAACCCTCTGTTCAATATTTCGATACCAAGGAATCTTTGGAAAGGAAAATAATCCATCCACAATGAAAAAGTGAAAATATTGTTTATTTAACGAACCAACGGGTTGGAAGGAAGTTTGTGCTCTTAATAGATTATAATTAGTTTTCTGTGAGGCGAATCACCTATAAAGTAGAGGATGGAGAGTAACCCTGTCTTGGAAGAGTTAGTCACATTTAGAATATATTTTAATAAGTGGGACTTCAGATACCTTGTATTACACATTTATCTAACTGGATTCTGATCTGGTGCAATTGCAATATACAATTAACCTCATTTCCTTTACAAAATTTTTTACATTTATAATTTTTTAACTTTAACTTTTTACTCCTTTTTAATATTTTTTATTTAATGGTTAAGATTGATCAATTTTAACCATTTATTGTAATCGCATAACATACAATACCTAATCTGCATGATCTGGGTATCACAAACACAGTAAACCGCCCTTTGGTTTTAAATGTTGCTTCCACGCTGTAGAATTTCTCAATTTCTTCCTTTCTCTTCTTCTGTTTCTCTCTCGCTCATGTTCCTCTTTCACTAAGAACAAATTAGAGCCAAGTGGAGGTTTAACAAACAACTGATGATGTTTACCCACCAACCAAACTTGATCTAACAAAGGCAACCACCGATCCTTAAACAAGACCAGGCTGCCAAATCCAACATATCTCCTGTCACGTAAGCATTAAGTTTGAATGAGCTCTATGATGGGGAGATAAACACCTTGGGGAGCTTCCTTGAGTAATTAATATAACATATAGAAACACACTTTAACCCAAAAGGCCTAAGCCCAATGGGTATGTGCTCAATTATGTTATATTAACCCCTCATTCTTCTCATCCTTATTCAATGTGGGACTT
Source organism: Quercus aquifolioides (assembly GCA_019022515.1). Classification (NCBI taxonomy): domain Eukaryota; kingdom Viridiplantae; phylum Streptophyta; class Magnoliopsida; order Fagales; family Fagaceae; genus Quercus; species Quercus aquifolioides. The sequence continues at coordinate 3,154,158 of CM032334.1, read as the reverse complement.
CACTCACACGTGTAACCCAACAATCTCCCCCTCACGTGTGAGTCTCTGCCACTCTGTGGGCTTCAAGACTTCTCTGTGGGCCATGAATAAGTCCTACTTGCTCCCCCTTGCCTAATGGGCTTTTTCACTTCATCAGCGCGTCATCCATGGGTCTCTCGTACGCCATCCATGGGAACCACGTGTCAACCCCGCACGCACATCCATGGGAACTCCGCACGTCCATGTCCATGGGAACCTCGCACCTCATCATTGTTTAGCACCATTTGCAAGCCATGAATAAGTCCTACTTGCTCCCCCTTGCCTAATGGGCTTTTCACTTCATCGACGCGTCATCCATGGGTCTCTCGTACGCCATCCATGGGAACCACGTGTCAACCCTACACGCACATCCATGGGAACCCCGCACGTCCATGTCCATGGGAACCTCGCATCACACCATTATTTAGCACCATTAGCAATATTCATTTGTTGGGCTTTTTTTTTTTTTTTTTTTTTTTTTTCTTCTCCAGGATTTTTGTGTGTGGGCCATTAAGGCTTTCTCTGTCCCCGCTGGGTAGGGACCATGAACACCTCACCACCTTCGCCGCACACCACCATGGGCTCTGATACCAATTGATGGGGAGATAAACACCTTGGGGAGCTTCCTTGAGTAATTAATATAACATATAGAAACACACTTTAACCCAAAAGGCCTAAGCCCAATGGGTATGTGCTCAATTATGTTATATTAACCCCTCATTCTTCTCATCCTTATTCAATGTGGGACTTCACTCACACGTGTAACCCAACACTCTAATTACAAATTTTGATGTTTTGATTGAAGTAAATTTATTGTCATCTTAAGAAGCGCAGAAGAACCTTTAAATCAACTACTCAAGGGCAAAAATTAGAAAAAGAATGAGCACAATATTGTGAAATCAATCGAAAAGTTCCCCAAAATAAAGAAAAATTTGCCAATTATGGAGAACTTGGATTTTTGGCGTAAGACATGATTGAAGGGCAATGTTTGTGCGCAAATGTGCTCCACATTGTGAAAACTGGGTTCAAAAGGTCAACACTTTCTTGCAGCAGACGAGTGTCTCTGCAACATAGTGTTTTGTACACACTTGACACTTCATAATTCTGTTTTAATGAAGGTTTCTTTTCATCACTTCCTTGCTGATGTCGTGGAAGCCTGAAGAAAGCACATACGATGCTCTTTTAATAGAACAGAAACTAAACTATTAGCTTCTGGTAGTAAACCTGAATCCAGGAGGGGTTTCTCTAAATTCACAAGGAGATAAACCGGAATCCACCAGAGAATGAATTTGACAAAAGTCTGTGTTTATTGATAATATTCTAATTTGCCTTTGACGACTACAAAACATATAATTGGGAAAAACACCTGAAATCCTAATTTGCACTAATTACGCAGTTAGGTGACAAAATATCGAAATTTACCAAAAATGAAAAAATTAAGTTAAATGCAGAATCATAAACTACTGACATCAAGGGTCGTTTCAAAGCAAGCGGGACCTTATTTTGACTTTTGAGCAAAAAGATATTAAGGAAACAAGAATTACTATAAACAGCAAAATCGCAGTTTTTGGGGTCTAAATGATGGAATTCACCATTTTCAAGGGGTACCATGTGACAAAACCATGACTATTGCTCAAAAGGCCATTTTGCTTCAATTTGCCAAATTTCATGCGATTTCGACTTTGAGGCCCATGATTTCTACTAGTGCCCGTTTGTCTTGCACGTTGATTTTAGGCACGCGTAAGAGTCCAAGAAGGCCATGACGGTTTGTTCTACATCACTTGCTGACAATATTGGATATTTCTACCAAAGTCAAAAAGATTAACAGGCAGAAAAAAGTTACAAATTTGTTCGAATATCTCCTCTTGTCAATGTCAATGCCTTGATTCTCCCAGTTTTAGCAACCAATAGTAGTGGTAGTGCCATTGTTCTTGGTCTATCAGAACCAAATGAGAGATCCAACACATAAAGATGAATCCCATCCATCAAGATTTACGAGTACTACTTTTAGGGCATGTTCAATTGAATTCATGGTGATCGCATTCACCTAAACAATCAATTCAAATGAGTCGGGGACATGGTCTCTCACAGGATCATGTTCTCAGTGAAACCATAAGTACTTATATATTTATATTTTGAACATTAATATTATAGCTTATTTTTATGAAAAAGAATTTAAAAAAAAAAGCAAGCCACCTTTTGAACACCCTTTTGTGGATGCAAGGGGTCGAAATGGAGTCGTCACCTAGTTTTTGCAATGGTCTAGGAACCATATATATAGCATCCTTTCGATGAAGGACCTTTCGATCTTACTACCAGAGATATGGGTTCAGAGATAAGGTATGGTCTTAGGAAGGTGTTACACACCCAAAACCGTCCAACCCTAAGGTTGGCTTTTTATCATTATGTCTTATGTCTTAACCCTATTAAAGGCACATTCAATACTTGTATCTAACTCACACACACACTAGCATACATTTAGCAATTAAAATGGCATCAAACGTCCCTAACCATACATCTATCATGCTCACAAACAAAGCCTACCATACATCTAATCACGCATATCGCTTCATCAAAGACCCTAGCATTCATCTAATCATGGCATCAAAGCATTAACATAAATCGTAGTGTCATACATCTAAACATGCTTCATCATGTTATACCCTTACATCTCATCCCATCATCCTAACATTCACCTAGCATGACATCACATCATATCATACTCAAGGCAGAAACATGTGAGCATTAAAGATCAAAAGGAGAAACAAAGCCAAACCAAGGCATGTCATCATCCAAGGCATCAAGATCACCAACATAAACATGAAACCTAAGCAAGATCATATCATAATGCATGAACATTCCCATTGCATGACTTAGCTCTATTTACCTTGTAGCAACTCAACACTTATGACATTATGCATGAGCATGTGAATGCATGATCATGGCATTGAAACAAAGGAAACACTAAACAAACCCTAATTCTACATGTGATAACAAACAAGCAAACAAACATGTGAAACATAGACATTGGAAGCATAAAAGCATTGGAAAAGAAGCTAAACAAACAAACATGTGAAAGCATAAATGAAACAAACAGAAATAAAAATTACGGTTTCTAGGTAGCGGCTTGCGCACGCAAGAACAAGATTGCATATGCATAATCAAGCCTGCGTACGCAAGTTCTAACACACTAACATGCATTTTAAACATATAAAAACGTAAACCTAAGCTAGATAAACATGTTAAAGCATACTATAACAAGAAAACAAGACAAATGGAAGAATTAAAGAGAAGAAAAAGAAAGAAAAGAAAAAGAAGGGTTTAAAACTAATACCTCAAAGAAAAGCTCTTCAAGCTTGATTTTTGACCGTTTCCCTCAGTCAAATCTATTCACAAATCAATAAGAAAGTGATTAGCAATATTAAACTCAAAAATCAAGGCTAGAAAAGACCATAATCAAAAGAAAATTGACTTGAGGGTGTTTTGTGAAAAACTCCCTTTTTGATTTTTGTTTCTGATAGGTTATTTAGACCCCTTAAACAACCAGATTGCGTAGCCTAGATTAATTAGCCAAGTTGTTACTTAGTCAAATTAAGCAATTCTAGGTTAAAACAATCAAATAATCATATCATGTATATAAAACAAATAAAGCAGCGGAAATAATAAAGAACACAAGATATGATCACCCAGGAAACCACACGGTAAAAACCTGGGGAGGATTTGACCCACCGATCCTCAAGGCATAACAGAATTCACTATGAAAGAATTGAAGTTCTTACAGAAGGACTACAAGCTCCCCGCTCGACTTCCTAATGCTACCCACCAGTACGAACTTCCTGACACGACCACGCGCAGGCTTCGAATCCACGGACTACTTCTTTCTTGAATTCTTCAATCAGCTACAAGCTCCCCGCTTGCTTTTCTTTTAAGTTCCAATGGTTGCAACTATGTTGATCATCAAGATATTGACAACCCTAAGTTTATGTGAAGGAAAGCTCCTCGAAGATCTCACAAGAGATTCACACAAACAGCAAATATGAGCAACAATACAATATGGACAACCTTCAAAAACGTGGCTAGGGTTTTGTTTATATACCTAGGGTAAAAACATAAAACCCTAAACGTTTAATGAAGTAGGGCTGAGTTGGAAATTCTGCAGAATAATCAACCTGTGCGATTTTCGATCGATCGAGTCTATTCTTCGATCGATCGAGCCAGGCCAAAAGTCCCAAGTACTTCTGCAGCCACTCGATTCCAACTGTACAATAATAAACCAACTTTGAGCAAGCCTAAACAAGACTAAATACAATGTTTTGATCATGGTTTGCCAACATTACAAATTAGAGTTCTAAATACATAAAATCCTAAGACCTTAGAACCTAACAGTTTCATTATTTCTATTGAAGCTTAGTATTTTCATGTGGGATTTCTATATGTTTTGAAAATATATCATATAAGGCTTTTTATAGTGTGAAAAAAGGGGTTTGGAACGATCCCCAAATGATGTGGGATAGAAAACTTGTCTTGTTAGGTTTCTGGAAATCGCTATGCGTGCGTAAGATCAAGCCTACGTACGCATGTAGAAAGCTGTGTATGCAGGCTGATTCATGCTTGCACATAGCGAGGGTTTCCTTTGCTTTGATCTTATTTTTCAAAAATTGATTTATTTTCTCATTAAAAGTTATATTTTTTCATTTTAACACTTCTCAAGTCAATTTAACTTCTGATTGGGCCCTAAACCAACCTTGGGTCTTAGAATTCAGCATCATTGGGAAACGAGAGTCTGAGTTGTAAGGGGTATAAAATGTAGTGTCTACACCCTTACTTTCGAACTATACATGTTTAGGAAAGCATTACTTTCAAATTTTTTTTTTTTTTTTTTAATTCTCTCTATATTCTATAATAGAATGTATTCTAAGATGATGGAAGCTGATTCCATTTGATGTATTTTTCTTTTTTGGTTGGAGATGTATTGTTATTCAATTTGTAATAAAAGAAAGAAATTAATGTACCAGATTGTTAGAAAATGAGAGAAACTCCTTATACATAAATTTCGAACTTTTGTTACAAATTGAAAAACAATACATATTTGATAAAAAAAAAAAAAAAAAAATCAAATGGAATCAACTTCCATAATCTTAAAATTCATTCTAACATTGAAAATAACAAATGTCACATTTTTCGTTTCCAACATATGTTTAGCAACATATTTTCTTAGAATTGATAGTCTACCACTTTAAGTTGGCAATGACTTCTTCTTCTTCTTCTTCTTCTTCTTCTTCTTTTCTCTCTCTCTCTCTCTCTCTCTCTCTCTCTCATATAATATCGTTTCCTATTTATTTTGGTTTTTTCGTTTAGTTTTCTAATGTTTTAAATGAGTTCGCCCATGGAGGCCAACTTCCAACTTCTGCTGGCTTCCATGGTCCTTACATATGTTTTTTAAAGAAAAAAAATTTTCAATCTATTTATATTGCTAAACTTATGTTGGAAATCAAAAACACAACATTTGATGTTTTCAATGATAGGATGTATTTTAATTAAGATGATGGAATCTAATGCCATTTGATGAATTTTTAATTTTTATTGGGGATATATTGTTATTCAATTTGAAACTATTTAAATATGAGAATAAAAAAAAGAGAAGAAGGGAATGATCAAATAATTCCTTACCACCTTAAGGCAGCAGACTAGCAAGTTTGAGAAAAATGAATATAAAACTCTTCCGCAACAAGTTGTTAAAAAGATGTTTGAAACCATAAACATGGTATTTGTTGTTTTAGAATATAACGCTTCTAGTACCTGCCCCATGGCGTCTATAGCAGAAAATATTGCACACTACCCAATGGACATTCCCAAGGCAACCACAAACACGACATTTGTTATTTTAGAGAATAATGCTTTCGAGGACTATTTGGGCTTTTGCCCTTTTCAGGAAAATTATATAGCATTATGCATCTCTTCCCAAACTAATTAGGAAAATGTTCATCTTTTAAAACTTGATTTTTGATAAATTGAGTTAGACCCTATAGTGGTGTTTTTAATTAAGAAGTCTATAATGACGTTTTAAGGACCTATAGTGACGTTTTTTAACTCGACTTCAATGAAATCGAGTTATAGGCAATGAAATCGACTTATAGTGGCCTTTTTTTACTTATAACTCGATTTCATTGAAGTCGAGTTAAAAAACGTCACTATAAGTCCTTAAAATGTCACTATAGGCTCCTTAAAACGTCACTATAGGGCCTAAGAATTTTTTTTTTTTTTTTTTAAACTCAATTTATCAAAAATCGAGTTTTAAAAGAGGAACATTTTCCTAATTAGTTTGGGAAGGGGAGCATAATACTATATAATTTTCCCGAAAAGGACAAAAGCCCATTTTGTCCATGCTTTCGATATCTACTACACGACGTCTTTTGCAGAAAATGTAGCACACCACCCAATGGATATTTCTAAAGCGATTAATATGAATTTAATGGAACTACACACCCTAAAAGTAGTACTCTTAAATCTTGATAGACGAGGTTCATCTTCATGTGTTGGATCTTTTGTTTGGTTTTGCTAGGCCAAGAATATTGGCACTATCGTTAAAATTATTGTTGATACGGCTGTAATTTTGTTTGCAATTGATTGCTTAAAAAGGAACTAACCCCTAATGTTATGGTTAAGGTTGTTGACCATGACAAGACAAGAAATTCGAACATAATTTAAAAAAAAAATTATTAGCTGACTTTTTAAAGGTGATTAGGATATTGGCACTATTGAGATGGAATTTCTTTTTGAATTGGGTAATGAATATACTTTTTTTTTATTTTTATATTTTATAAATGATAAACATCTTGTTTTATAATAGGGAAAAGTTAATGAATATCTTAAAGGCATTGTTTTAGAAAATGTTTTTAAAATATTTTTATTAATTTGAAAAGAAAAAAAAAAAAACAAAAAATAGTTATTTAGGTCCAAATTTATCACGCAATAGAGTTTTTTTTTTTTTTGATGGAGTTGAATATAAAATAAGTACTAACTTTGATATTCAATAGAGTTGAATATAAAATAAGTACTAACTTTGATAATCAGTAGGCCATAGTACAGAGGCCGCCGCTAAAAGTGTGGTAGTGAAGCGGGAATAACTCCGTGGTCAATATCTAGACTAAAGATTCTACCTCCGGAGTATATGCAACGACGTAGACGCTTAGGAAAAAAGCTATCAATGGACCTGATTTTGTGGTGCTATTATAGTGGAGTCATAAACTATCGCCAATGCGCTCAAGTCAACAAAAATGAGAAACAATGATATAAAGAGCATTATTCCCCTTTGACAATAATCAACAAAAAATATGGTTAATTACTATGAAACATACAAAGTCAAATATAAACGGAATCCCGATAGAAATAATTCGCGATTCCAGCTTGTTGCAATACGCTTAGTTCTACCCCAGATTGTTGCAATGCCTTTCAAACTATACATGTCTCTGGGAAAGCATTGCATTCAATTTTCATCAAATGGAATCAGCTTCCATCATCAAATAAATAGCTCAAACAGGAAGCTACATGATGTGTTACACATATGGTTTTACAAGTATTTAAATCAAAGAAAATACTATTTTTCACATCTAATCAACAATACTCATTCATATTTGCAAAAAGTGAAAAACACTCCCAATATTAGTTTAAACACCTTATAACACCATGCAAGCCATCCGTTTGCTCCAACACAACATACCACCACAAATCCAATTTCCAACATCACAAGTATACAGTTTTGTAAGTTTTTGACTAGAATTTACTTACTTTGCTCAAGCTAAGTTTACAACTTTCAGAAAAAATCCAAAGTTACTGCAAACAATGTGTATTTAGTCTGCAAAAGAAAAATTAAATTTATAAGTACAAAAGTTAAAGAAAAGCTTGTAAAAGCTCATTAAATATCAGACCGTAACCAAATCTCACAATACCTTTCAATCAAGATGGAAAGCTCAAATTACACCTATTATGCATCAATTTTAAACTTTTATGTTAAGTACATATATACCCAAATCCTTAAACTTCTACCTTAAAGTGCATTGGCAGTATTTTAAGTAACATTAAAGTGCTTCTGTTTAAACTGATCAGTGCCATCATGATCCTCATCAATACTAGTGTTAAATTCTAATTCCACAAAACCATTCACTTCACGTGTAATGTCATTCATATATCTCTATAGTCTATATCCTCATTCTATGCTAATCCCAAAAGATAATATATATAACAAAGGACCCCACCCCCCAAAAAAAAAACCTTCATCAACCTGGTTTTAGAGACAATGCCATCCTAATATTCCTTTCTCAGATTGAACACTCATTTTTGTCATCAAAATGGATGATAGAAAAAACTAGCAATTAGCAAGAAATATGAATAGAGTAGCACAATGTATCTAAAACATAATCTAGAGAACAATCCCCCATTAAATCAAGTAAAATAACAATCAGAGGACACAATCCCATTGTGAAATCAGAGTATCATTACCTGAGCAATAATCAACACAAGAAAATTTAGAAGATGGGTAATCTCATTTTGAGTTCATACATTACACCTAATGTATATGAACTTGCACACTACATATATCTAACACTGGTATCAATGTGGAAACCAAACCAAGAGAGTGAGGATCCAAAACTAGAATCATCCAAACAATAAGAACCTAGAAATCAAAAAGAATTACAACAATTGACAAGTACATATATAAGAAACTTTCTTCACAACCTAATACCGTGATATGTGTACATCACTATATCACAAAGCAAACATGTGTCTGTATGCATTTACTAGTTAAATACCTTCTCTAAGTCTGACTCCTTGAAGATGGGAATCCCCAAGTTTCCCATTGCTGCCAGAAACCTTTTAATGTTTTGTGTGCGCAATACAGTTGATTGATTGTAATCACCTACCTGCAATGGAAAATGAATGTTAGAATAAGAAACCTAACAACCAATTTCCAATTTATAGTATGACTAGGTTAAAGAAAAATTTAGAAAGTTTTCAACAACCACTAATTGCAAGGCGTTGAATACTAAGTAAGTATAATAATTTTTTTGATAATTAAGTTTGCATAAGGTTTGCATTCCCAAGTAACACAAAACAAAACACAGGATCCATATATAACATGACATTAAGCAGCAACCTCTAACTTAAAAAATGAACGATTAAGCAAAAAAAATAAACAAAAATAAAAAAAGACATAGCTCACACCTTATACAACTAAATAATGAAAAACCCGGTTCACACCTTGTATTTACTAAATCATGAAAGACCCAGTTCACATTTTGTTACCAAATTCATGCTATACCATATGATTTAACACAAAAAGAACCCAACTTTAAGTTGAAATTGAAACTAAAAACTAAAAACAAACAAACAAATAAATAATCCAAAATGTGAAACAAAGTGACTGACCTGCTTCAGTTTTCCAGTGGTCTCAATCATGCGACCTTGAATCTCCATAAAAGCTTGTATATAATAACATTTAAAGAAAAAGGGTCTATTTGGTTGCTAAGAAAAAATGAAAGAAAATATACAAAAATATTCAACACCTTGGTTAAAGAAAAATTTACACGTTTGGGGGAGGCGAAGGGTCGCCGGCTGGGTGGAAGGCAAAGGGTCGCCGGAAGCGTCGCGAACTGAAGGATGAAGCGTCGCTAACTGAACATTGCCAACGAGTTGAAGCGTCACCAACGATCGGCAACTTGAATCGTCGCCAACGACGAGCGAAATCGTCACCAACGGCGAGCTGAAGCGTCGCGATCGGTGAGCTAAAGCGTCGCGATCGGTGAGCTAAAGCGTCGCGATCGGTGAGCTAAAGCGTCGCCGTTGAGCTTCATCTCAGCTCGCGGATCGCGTCGCCGTTGAGCGCTCAGCTCGCAGATCGTCGCCATTGAGTTTCATCGGCTCGCCGATCGTTGCCGTTGAGCTTCATCGGCGACGGTTGGCTCAACAGAGCTTATCGGCAACGATGGGTTTTTTTGCTTTGGGTTTTTTTGGTTCAGCTTGGGGGTTTTTTTTTTTTGACTGAAATGCTTAGGTTGAAATGTTTTGTGGTTAGCTGGGTATTGTATTGAAATTAGGCTTTTAAGTTTTTAGCGACGAATTTCAGTTTCGTCACTAAAGACCCAGGCTTTCTCAAGATTTTTAGAGACGAAATTTATATTTTGTCGCTAAATCATACTTTTAATGACGAAAGTAATTTCGTCACTAAAACTATCCACAGCAATACTTACCGTGACGAAATATTTCATCACTAAAAATTTTAACTTTTAGTGACGAAATATTTCGTCACTATAGATTAATTAAGTTGGCGCCAAAGTTTCCCTCCATTGGCGCTTATTTTTCAGATCACAATAGTGACGAAATTTATTTTTCGTCACTAAATGTAATAATTTTTTTCATTATTAGTGATGAAATTCATATTTCGTCACTAAAGCTGTATTTTTAGTGACGAAAAATATTTCCTCACTAATTTTCGTCACTAAAAATACATTTTGTTGTAGTGTTACTTAAAATACATTCTATCATTGAAAACATCAAATGCCAATTTTTTTTGTTTCCAATATACGTTTGGCAACATATTGCTCAGTATGTTGCTAAACATATGTTGGAAACAAAAAAGACAATGTTGATGTTTTCAATGATAGAATGTATTTTAATTAAGATAATGGAAGCTAATTCCATTTGATGGATTTCTAGTTTTATTTTTATTGGAGATGTATTGTTATTCAATCGGTAACTAAGTAAATTTGTGAACTTTATTGAAAGAAAACTAGCCACTGTCGACTAAAAGAATAGAATAAAGATGGAGGAATGTCCTCCCGCCATATTTCTAAACCTCTAACATGTCTAGCATGTTTAGTTATATTACAAATTACATAATTGCATAATCTACGAGTATGAGAAAATGAGATACAGTTAAAGTCATCTACAGTAAGTTTGACCGATTCCAAGAGATGACCAAAAGAGGCCAGAGACTCGCCTTCCATTCTTAAAGCATTTATAACTACTTGAGACTTGAGAGTCACCTTCCAAGATAAGAGCTGAGAAGCCGAGGTCCTAGGCAAGTTGAATAGCTCGTACCACTGCTAGGGCTTCCACATTGTCAGAATTGGGGGGAAGGTGAATTTTTTCCGAGCGTGATACCTTGACTCTGCCCCTTCTATCCCGGACAACAATTCCAATGCCTACTATATTTGAATCTCTAAAGATTGCACCATCGAAATTTGCCTTCAAAAATGGAACTAGGGGTGGTTGCCAGCAAACACGAGCTGGTGGTGTAGTCTGCTGCTGTATCGGTGGTCTTGAATTATTCCGGACAAAGTCTTGCAGTGCCTGGGAAGCTGATGGGATGACTTGGGAGATGGGTACTCGCTGGGGCCTGTACGTATCTGGTTTCTACGGTACCAAACAGTCCAAACCAACATGGAGCATAATTCCAAATCTTTTCCCTCCTCTTTAACGTAGAGAAAAAAATCCAGAAAATTATTGAAATGTCGGTTGTGGCGAAAAGACCAGGTTGAGGAAGAGTCCCACGCACACGGGTGAGAGAGTTGGACAGTTCCAGAGGGCATGTAGAACATCCTCAGAAGAATTATCACAGTATTCACAGTTATCCTCCAAAAGAATTTGATGTCGACACAAACTCTTCTTTGTTGGGATGGCCTCTTTACATGCGCGCCAAAGAAAGACTCACACAGTGATAAAACAAATCCAATGGAATAAACCTGAACAAGGGTGGTTGAAGTTAAATACCGACGGTTCATCCTTGGGGAATTCAGGCCTAGCTGGTGGAGGTGGTGTTATCAGGGACTGGACTGGTAGATGGATCGTGGGGTTTTCCAGGAAGATTGGCATAGCAACGAGTTTAATGGCTGAGCTGTGGGCTATTTGGGATGGATTGATGCTCTGCGTTGATCGGAATTTGGTTATGGTGGAGATCGAGTTGGATGCGAAGTCTGTTGTGGATATGCTACAAGATTCCCAATATACTAATAATTCACTGTCTTCTATCATTGAGGACTGCAGGCATCCGATATCCATAATCCCTCAAATCAGGATAAAGCATTGTTATAGAGAAGCCAATAGATGTGCGGACTATTTGGCGAGGAAGGGAACGGATCAAGACCAGAGTTTCATCGTGTTGGATAATCCTCCTGAGGATATGACTGCTATTGTTGAATCTGACCTTTCTGGGGTTGGGGTGGCCAGGCGTTGTGCTGAGCTGGGTTTAGTTCCTTAGTTTCTTTTCTTGTAATTCCCTTTGACCCAAAAAAAAAAAAAGTTTCTCACTTTATTTGGTACCGAAGTCCCTAAATATCTTTCCAATGTTGCTGCTGCTCACGCTGGAAAAAGGAAAAAGAAAAAAAGTTTGCTCTTGCCCATTGCTTTTTTGAACTTGTTTTTCATTATTTTCGGTATGTGGCCAATAGTCAAGTTGATTTCATGTTACTACTCTCCTTTCTAAAGATGAATTTTCTAGGAATTTATGGTACCGTTTACCAGTTTAATTGTTGCTAGCTGAGCTTTGATGTTTGTAAATTGTAAGCAACCCTTCTCTTTCTTTCTCTCAAACTCGGCCTAAAAAAAAAAAAAAATTTAACTCCTCCAGTCCTCCTCTAGCTGAAGATTCTAAACCTCTCCTTAAATCACCGTCATGTTTCTATTTAAAAAAAAAACATCATCATCATGATGCTACAATTAACTCCAACAAACAAAGCTTGACTGTCCGAAATTTTCCTAACGTACCAAAAATCAACAACGACGTGGAAAGAAGAAGCTCACTAAGCTACGAATCTTGCTCAAATTTCTTTCCAGAATCGAATTCAACCACTCTAGCGACTTCCCTTATCTATCAGTGTGAGGAAGGAAAAGTTTGAATGAGTTGGGTGTTAGGAGTGTTTGCATTCTTTTGTATTTTTGTACATGTATATAAAATGATTGGAATGGCCACATCGGCCAGCAAAGAAATTTAAAAAAATAAAAAGCCCCTTTAAGCGTAATTATATGGTTAAATATTGAAAAGAAGTGGTGGCTGTTTGGATGGAGGAGCTCCTTCGTGAAGAGTCAAGTATTGTTAAAAGTTTTACAGTTCAACTTGCATCTCTTAGTGATCTAATTGAGATGTCTAGGATAAATTTTTAAATTATGTAAAGAATTAACTGGTTGGAGAGCACTTTATGCTCTCGATAGATTATATTGAGTTTCCTATGAGATAAATCACATACAAAGTTGAGGATAGAGTGTGACTCTAAGAATTAAATCGTATTAAAATTATATTTCTAAACTTTTAGTCAAGTTACAATTAAGACCCATTGTTATCAACTATATAGCCCAATTAAACTTAACGACACTCAATGTGGGACATTTGATACCCGTATAAAACATTTATTTAATCCAATCCACACGATCTTGGGTGTCGCAAAAACAATAAACCGCGGTTTGCTTATAAATGTTGCTTCAAACAGAGTGCTTATTTTTATGTTCGTGGTCACACAAAGACAACTTATGCCAATGTATTTAGTTTTCAAAATCATTCAACCACGTGAATTTGTTTTCTTGCTAGTTAGAACAAAGTTGGATGCAGTGGTTAGTGATTCACTCTTATTATTAGTTGCACGTAGTTGTTCCTTTGTTTTATTTAAAGCTAGCATGTAACTCCATGCAAACGCATGGATGCATTTAAAATTAAACAAAAATTTTATTATAAAAATATAAATAATTAGTCAATTTTTTTTTTAAAAGCATGTAACACATGCATTCATGCATACATGTAGATACAATTAAAATTAAACACAATTTTTGTCATAAAATATAGATAATTAGTCAACTTATTTTTTTAAGTAAACATAATTAGTCACATATTAAAATTCTTTCCTAAATTTAACACTACTTAGGATCATTTTATCTAATTTTTAATAAGATAAAACATGTGGTGATTTTTATTGAGTATATATGATTGTTTTTTTATTATTTTATTTTATAGTTCATTAATATTAGATTCTTAATATTTTGCATCCATTAACTCACTTGACACAAAGATTAAAAAACTTAAGTAGACACATGACACAAGTTTAAGTGTTTAAGTAGCTAATTATGGGTGTAATCCCCATATAAATTTAAATACATGGCACAAAATTGGATTATAATTTCAAATTCTAATTCAACTCTCTCTAAGTTTTACCTATTAATATATATATATATATATATATATATATATATATTGATGACTTATAAATTTGAGTTTTTTTTAGTTATATGATTATGTTTTTTTTATGGTTTATTGTATCGGGCTTCTTGTTTTCTATACTAAATTAACTAATTTGGCACAAAAGTTTAGATGAGACGCGTGACACAAAATTAAATTCTAATTAAAATTTAATTTTTACACTAAATTAACTTACTTGGTACAAATTTCTAAAGATGAAACACATGGCTTAAAATTAGACTCTAATAGAATTTCAATTTGAAATTTAATTAAATTTTTTCTCTGCTTTACCTATTATTATATAGATAGATGATCTTTGGATATTTTTTTCATAATCTGTGCAAACTAGACTAACTAGTTAAATAAAAGTTTTAAACTAGTGAAGGTCAACCAAGGTAATTTTCTCATGTTCCACGCCAAACCTGATTGATTACTTTTTTTTTTTTTTTTTTTTTGGAGGGAAAAGATAGTGGGATTGAATACTTTAATTAATTATGATAAGGTGTGAGAATTGTGATACAACACCATTTGACTACTGGATATGTTGATGGGTTTTGGGCCTTGTAGCGCCGACACTGTGCATATTGCAAGTCTTGCAAGATCTACTACTTTTCATAAATATTTATGGGATGCTTGCAGCATCTGTTTATTAAAATTAACAGTATAAATAAAAGATTCTACTCAGCTTTTCTAGTCGATTATTGGCTGTTGAGAGAGAGTAGCATCTATATTGGGCCCCTTCAGTATGGTTCAGCCCAACGAAACATTAATTTCATAGGACATGGTTTTATTTTAATAGGCCTGATCAGCCTTACAAAGTTTAGGCATAGGCCCAAAAGTCTCAAGACCAACCCCCTTCTATAGAGTCTAGAGATTTTTTTTTTTTGGGAGAAGAATACACCGTAAAGACTTAATTATACAATGTGAGACTCCACTTATAAAATTTCTTACGGTCAAATAATTAAATTACCCTATATCAAAACTTACATGCACAAAATGGAATTTATAGGTTTCTTGGTAGTGATGATAAAGAACAATTCACAATAAAAAGAATACTATAATTTTATGGGTAAGATTTAGGTACAATACTTAAATATTGTTTCTTAAGTTTTCCTCTTAAAATTCTACCATGTAAATTTTTCTCATGGGATAGAAGTGTATTTTTTAGTTAAGTAACCACATGGCTGAATCTTAAGAGGAAAATCTAAGAAACAACACTTAAGATACTATACTTAAGTTTTTCCCTAATTTTAGATATAAAAAAAGGGACGAAAATCCAAATAACACCAATTCAGTTTGGGTCAATTTTCATTTTCATTTATAAACATTCATAATAATTATTTTCACTGGTAAGGTTCACAATTATTGCCAAAGTTGACCCTTCGATCTATAAACTAAAGTTATTTATTAGAAAAAAAACCCTCTTATTACAATAGAAAATTTTAACATTTTACTAATTAAAATGTTAGGTTTCCAACATTCATAATATGTTGGATGAGTTTTAAGATGATGGAATGACATTTGATGTTTTTCTAAACATATATTGCACAAACATAACATTTGATATTTTCAATGATAGAATGAATTTTAAGATGATGGAAGCTGGACCATTTGATTTATTTATTTATTTTTAATTAGAGATGTATTGATATTCATTTGTAACAAAAGTAAGAAATTTATGTATAAGATTTTTATAAATTAAATGAAACTTCTTTTGCAATAAATTGAATAACAATACATCTTTGATAAAAAAAAAAAAAATACAACTGGAATCAGCTTCCATCATCTTAAAATATATTTTATCATTGAAAACAATAATTTTCTTCTTCTTCTTCTTCTTCTCTCTCTCTCTCTCTCTCTCTCTCTCTCTCTCTCTCTCTCTCTCTCTCTCTCTCTCAGGTTTTTGATGAACTTGCTTTAAACTTTCTTTTTTAGTCTTCCTCTAATTTATATTTTGGCCCACATAATTTGGAGCTATATAGTCGAAGAGAGAGACAAATTAATGAACCATCTAAGGTGTACGTGTATTGAAAATCTGAAGGGAAAGAACTTTTGTAATAACACACCCGACAGGTAACACAGATTTGGAGAATTTTCATAAGGGAGTGATTAGTCTATTGCAACTAAATCATTACAAGTTATTGCAAAAAATAACATATTGATGCAATAAATTAATACTTTTACGTCCTTATTGCAACAAAAAAAAGGTTCACAAAGTAAATTAGTTCATATTGCCACTGAAGTTTCTTTTGTTGCAATATATGTTTTTTCTTGTAATGATAAGTTATTATAAATATTTTTAAGTTTGTGATTAATGTAGCATTAAATTCATATAAAATTCTCTAATTAAAAAATATATATTAGACAATTTTTTTAAGGTGATTAGGACATGGGTTTTAGGAGTTCTTTTTGAATTGGGTAATGAATAAAAATTAAATTTATAAACATATGTCTATTTTATAAATGATTAAAATCTTGTTTTATAATATGTTTCTTCTTCACAAATTAGGAGTTCTAATCAGTTTATCTATTTTCAATTAAAGCTAGTAAAGTAGCTAGGCAAAACTATATTTAGTTGGCTTGGTTCATAATATCTATTTATTTGTTAAGAGCATTTTCTTAATACATATATTTTTTATGATTTTTTAATTTTTTATTTATTTAATATCATGCTTACATGGAATTCATCGTCCATTTTTAAATTTTTATCTTCATTTAATTATTTAACTACATCTTCATATATATTTGGCTCTAAAATCTATATTTATATATATAATAATATCTAAAATTTGAAAGGTAGTTGTAAGGCCACGATTTTATTCCTAAGCCCAAAGGATGGATGAACTTAGGCTCAAAAAGCCCAATACAATGAATTTGTAGAGAGTGGATTGAAAAATTTGGCTTTAATGAGTTAGATAACAAGTAAAGTGGATCCAGATGACAAGAAAATGAAGGTAGACCGGTTTAATCTAAAGAGAATCGTCCTCAGCACAATCCGAGGAGATCAGTTCTTGTATATTTCTTTCAAGTTTGATTACAAGTTCAGCTCTTAATTGCTACCGTATTTCTCTTTCAATTCTTTGATATTTTCCTCTTAGGGTCTCCCTTCTATTTTATACTCTCTTTTTCTTTCATCTCTGCCCTCCACGTGTAAATTAGATTGTTGGTGTTGATCCTTGTCACATCAACACCTTCCTAAAGTCTTTGGGGAATAACTGTAAGGTTGAAAACTACTATTTAGGTATCATTTCCTCATTAATGTAGCCAGAGAGTTAGTTGCAGAGTATTCAATGCGGTGGTAGCAGCTTTCCCTTAGATATTTCCCAGCTCTCATTTGTCCTGTACGTTCACAATGCATATCCTTATCAATAGAGCTTCTTGGAATATCACTCTAGATGACCGAACACACCTTCTGATTTCTGCTTTGTTTAGCCGAGGAAATACTCCTCCTTGGCCTACCTTCCCCAGCCCTCTCATTCGTAGCTTGCTTATGGAATTCTGAGTCTTATACCTTCACTACTGTTTATCTATCCTCGGACCACTGAGTGTCCTCAGACAAGGCCCAAGGCCCAACATATATTCTTGGGCCCCGTATTCCTACAATAGCCTTTCAAAACTCCAAAATTTCCCCTCTTGTCGAAGGAGAAAAAATGGGGTTTTGGATTTGGATAATTAATTCCATATGTTTCTTTAATTTCCACACGTGAGAATGCCCTTTCGCATGTCTTGTAATTGTTCCTGATGCTTCAGAGCCCGCGATATCCCATTATATGCTCCAGGCAGCGTTTTGCTCCTTGCATCTTATGGTAAGATGTAGATCTTACGATTGGCATTTCTCCTCGAATTTTGAGCAGGATAACTCCCACTTAATTCCGCCTCCTATATAAGGCACCTGGGGGGTTTACTTTTTTCTTTACTTCACAAATTTGCAAATTCTTAAGATCTTTCAAGCCTTCAAGACTTCCCAAATCTCCCAACTCTCAAGAAGCTCCTGAAGTGTCACCTATTTTTATTTCCATAAGTCTTTACACTTTTAAATTCTTTTCTTCTCGGCTAACCTCCTCGGCCTTCTAACCTTTACTCCCTTTTTAGAAACATTTCTCTCATTTTCCTTTAGCTCGTTTAGATGGGTAGATTTAAGCATCTTGTAGATTCTCCTGCTGGTATGGAGGGCTTTAGGGTCAAGTACCACATTCTTCAGGGAGTTTTCCTATGGTATTGTACTCCAGACTAGGTGCTTACACATAGGAACGAAATGGAGGTTGTCATTCCCATGATAGCCTTCATAGAAGGAGGAATGACGCTCCTCATGGGTAGGGTAACCAAAGACTACTTAATTGCCCATAGGTTATGTCCTCACCAATGTGCTCCCAATCTATTTAGAGTCTTAGGCAGCGTCAATGCTCTCAACAATCAAATGGATTTAAGACTCACCTAGCATGACGTAGTCTATATGTATGAATGCCATTCGCTTGCTGACTCGGGGTATTACCTTAAGTCTAGGTCCTCCATTCTTAGGCTCAAATCGTGTCTTCCCAAGTCCAACAAGGGCATGAAAGATGACTATCTAATCGCCTTTGGGGAATGGCACGACGATCTTCACTGCCCAACTCGGGAGGGAGAGCCAGGTAGGGTGCCTTAGGGTTAGGTCCTTTGACACGGGATTTAGTTCTTTAGTTTTGCAACTCTTATCTTTAGCATTTCATTTCTTTTCAATGATGGGTTTTATTGGTCTGACTATGATTTTTCTCCTCGGCTATTTTTTTTTGCAGATAAAAGGCACGTAGTGCCTAGCCTCAATTTGGTCAATGTTGCAAACCTCAACAGAGTCCTAAGGTTCGTTGTGTTTATGAGTGAGGACAGGTAATTGAGAGTGGCCCACCTATTTCTAAACTTCGAGCCACTGTCGGACAACTTCCTGGAAGTGGGCCACGCAATCAGGGTAGGCGACCCTCGACTCTGTAGGATAGACATCTCTGTACCTGGGTTCCTTGCCTGAGAAGACGTTGTGCCCATTGAGCTGCCTCCCCAACTTGCTCTCCCTGAAGTAGCGGTTTTGAGGGAAGAAACTGCTTCTTCGCGCCTATCACTTGAGGAGGAAATAGACCAATTTCAACTCGAGGAAGAGAGGGAGGAGCAGGGGGATCCTGTCATCCACATATCGGGCCCTGAGGATGAGTTTGACAGGATTTCAGATGTTTGCACCCCAGGCCTCATACTTGCAAAAATAGATGATAGCTCTGAGGAGGAAGAAGAAGAGATGGCACTTAACCCGAGGAAAGGCTTGAAGGACCTCCTCATGGGGAGGAATAAGGGGTCGTCCTCTAAGGAGGCCTCAAAGACTCAGCCTCCTTCTTCTCTCCCCTTTCCTCTTCCTCCTACTACTAGCCTGCTCCCCATACCTAATTTGAAGAAGAAAAGGAAGGAGCAGGAAGTGAAAGAGGGTGAGGTGGTCCGCCAAGAGACCAAAAAGCAGAAAATGGCCCAAGACAAAGGGCGAGCCTCCTCCGTGGAAAGCAGGGAGGACCCAGGTATGGCCAAGGTGCGCCACCAACATCACACCTGGGCTCCTCGGTTGGAGTTAGATGACGTAGCCATTCCATGGAACTCCACCATCAGGGAGTTCCAGAAAGGGCACGCCTAACACTTGGCCGAGGCTTTGGAGTAGCCTTTTCTTCTGCCCAAGGACATGGCTGCCTTGAGGCATGTAAGGAAGCTAGACCTCTTCATGTCCCTGAAAAGGGATCTTGCCTTGGTAAGCTTCTTAACATGCCTCATTGATGAGGTTTTTTCTTTTTCCCCTTATTTTTCTTTAACGTACTCCCGTGTTGTTTATATGCAGGCTATCCGGGAAGTTTTTGTAGCTGAGGAGTGGGTCAAGGATGCCTGGAATGAGGCCAGGGTTAAGGCCAACCTCCGCGCCAAGGCTAACAAGGCCTTGGGCGCATTCGAATAGAAGAACAAGGAGCTTATAGCGAAGCTAACGGCCGAGGAGATGGCATGGAGGAGTGCCCAGGCCGGTCTTCAGAGCGCCTAGGACCAGGCTGAGGATCAGCACAAAAGGCTCTACCACACTGAACTAGAGCTAGCCATAGCGAGACGGGAGGTCCTAGAGCTGAAGGCTGAGCTAGGGAGGGCTAAGGAGGTTGCTGAGGCTTCAAAGATGGAATCCTACGAGCTCGGGGTGCAAGAGACAGAGGTTTGTTTGGCAGACGAGTTGGTCGAGGTCTGCAGAGATTATTGTAAGGAGGTGTGGATGGAGGCCCTTAACCTTGCGGGAGTCCCTGCTACCTCAGAGTGGAGGCAAGCTGGGAATGTCTACAATCCTCCGGATATTCACGAAGTCCTAACTGAACTCCCGATGCCCTTGCACTAGTTTCTTCTGAGCAGCCCCTTATCCTCCAAGCACCTCTTCCTCTTGCCGAGGTTCCCAAAGAGCCTGGCCAAGCTGGTGACCAAGGCCAGGGGGTTGAGGTGACTAAGGATAAGGGCAAGGGTAAGGAGGTAAAGCCCATGTCAGAGGCCAAAGATTTAGAGGCAGTCCCCAAGTTCAAGGATGCCCATTCTAAGGCCAAGGATGCTGCTGTCAAGGCAAAGGAAGCTGAGGCCAAATCCAAAGATGCTGATCCCAAGGCCAAAAATGCTTCTGTCTCTTAGCCGAGCAACAAAGAAGACCCTGCTCCAAAGTCCAAGGCATAGCTTAGGATCCTTTTCTTTTTTTGTACTTTTTTTTTTTTTTGGTGGCAGTTTACCACTATTTATAATGTACCCCCCTTTCCTTTTTTAATGAAAAGATATCAACTTTGGCTTCATGAATCTTTATTTTCTTTCCAATGTTTGTCTATGGTTGGTGTGATTATCATTTTGCCTTCTGATGAGATCTGAGATTGATGATGTCTTTAAGGGTGAATACCCACACTTTAACAAAAGCTAGTAGTAATAATTTGCCATTAACTTAAACAAATTATTCCTGTGTGCATGGTGAGAAAAATGGTTAGGTCCTTAGATATAAACGAAATACTTAGTAGGAAAAGAGGGTGTCCGAGGTATCTCATTTTAAGAGTGTCTTACTAAATTACCCTTGGAATCCTTTAATTAAGACCCAGGGTGAGCTTTCCAAGTGTAAATTTCCCCTAGGCATGTGATCTGAGGAATCTGACACGTCCAAAGTTCTGTTCAACACTTGAAAAAATGAACTGAAGTATTAATTTACCCAAAGCATGTGATTAGAGAGACCAAGCATAACTAAAGTTCTGTTTAACACTTAGTAAAATGAACTTACAATATCAATTTATCCAAGGTACGTGGTCCAAGGGGCCAGGCATGACCAAGGTTCTGTTTAATACTTAGAAAAGATGACATGAAGTATTAATTTACCCAAAGTATGTGGTCCGAGGGACCAGACATAACTAAGGTTTTGTTTAATACTTAGTAAAATAAATTGAAGTATTAATTTACCCAAGGTATGTGGTCTGAGAGACCAGACATAACTAAGGTTCTGTTTGACACTTAGAGTCCATTTGGATACAGCTGAAAACTGAAAACTTAAAACATTGTAGCAAAATAATTTTTAAATGTGTGAATAGTGCCGTGAGACCCATTTTTAATATATTTTTTTAATAAAGTGGATGTGGGTCATGTGAACAGTGCTGCTACAGTACATTGTCTGTAAAAATTGACCCGCGTGCGACCAAAAAAAAAAAAAAAAAAAAGAGGAAAACGCAGACTTTAGACGCAGACGCCCAATCCAAACGAGCACTTAGTAAAATGAACATACAATATCAATATACCCAAGATACGTGGTCTGAGGGGCCAGGCATGACCAGGGTTCAGTTTGATGCTTAGAAAAGATGACATGAAGTATTAATTTACCCAAAGTATGTGGTTTGAGGGACCACACATAACTAAAGTTCTATTTAACACCTAGTAAAATGAACTGAAGTATCAATTTATCCAAAGCATGTGGTCAGAGAGACCAAGCATAATTAAGGTTCTGTTTAACACTTAGTAAAATGAACTGAAAGTAAAATGAACTGAAGTATTAATTTACCCAAAGTATGTGGTCCGAGAGACTAGACATAACTAAGGTTCTCTTTAACACTTAGTAAAATGAACTTACAATATCAAAGTTCTGTTTAATACTTAGAAAAGATGACATGAAATATTAATTTACCCAAAGTATGTGGTTCGAGGAACCAGACATAACTAAGGTTCTGTTTAATACTTAGTAAAATAAACTGAAGTATTAATTTACCCAAGGTATGTAGTCTAAGAGACCAGACATAACTAAGGTTTTGTTTGACACTTAGGGCCCGTTTGGATACAGCTGAAAACTGAAAACTGAAAACATTGTAGCAAAATAATTTTTAAATGTGTGAATAGTGTCGTGGGACACATTTTTAATATATTTTTTTTAATAAAGTAGATGTGGGTCCCGTGAACAGTGCTGCTGCAGTACCGCTACAGTGCCGCTATAGTACATTGTCTGTAAAAATTGACCCGCATGCGACCAAAAAAAAAAAAAAAAAAAAAAAGAGGAAAACGCAGACTTTAGACGCAGACGCCCAATCCAAATGGGCACTTAGTAAAATGAACTTACAATATCAATATACCCAAGATACGTGGTCTGAGGGGCCAGGCATGACCAAGGTTTAGTTTGATACTTAGAAAAGATGACATGAAGTATTAATTTACCCAAAGTATGTGGTTCGAGGGACTAGACATAACTAAAGTTCTATTTAACACTTAGTAAAATGAACTGAAGTATTAATTTACCCAAAACATGTGGTTAGAGAGACCAAGCATAATTAAGGTTCTGTTTAACACTTAGTAAAATGAACTGAAGTATTAATTTACCCAAAGTATGTGGTCCGAGTGACTAGACATAACTAAGGTTCTGTTTAACACTTAGTAAAATGAACTTACAATATCAAGATTTTGTTTAATACTTAGAAAAGATGACATGAAGTATTAATTTACCCAAAGTACGTGATCCGAGGGATCAGACATAACTAAGGTTCTATTTAATACTTAGTAAAATAAACTGAAGTATTAATTTACCCAAGGTATGTGGTCTGAGAGACCAGACATAACTAAGGTTCTGTTTGACACTTAGGGTCTGTTTGGATATAGTTGAAAACTAAAAACTGAAAACTGAAAACACTGTAGCAAAATAATTTTTAAATGTGTGAATAGTGTCGTGGGACCCATTTTTAATATATATTTTTTTAATAAAGTAGATGTGGGTCCCGTGAACAGTGTTGCTGCAGTACCGCTACAGTACATTGTCTGTAAAAATTGACCCGCGTGCAACGAAAAAAAAAAAAAAGAAGAAGAGGAAAACGCAGACTTTAGACGCAGACGCCCAATCCAAACAGGCACTTAGTAAAATTAACTTACAATATTAATATACCCAAGATACGTGGTCTGAGGGGCCAAGCATGACCAAGGTTCAGTTTGATACTTAGAAAAGATGACATGAAGTATTAATTTACCCAAAGTATGTGGTTCGAGGGACCAGACATAACTAAAGTTCTATTTAACACTTAGTAAAATGAACTGAAGTATTAATTTACCCAAAGCATGTGGTCAGAGAGACCAAGCATAATTAAGGTTCTGTTTAACACTTAGTAAAATGAACTGAAGTATTAATTTACCCAAAGTATGTGGTCCGAGAGACTAGACATAATTAAGGTTCTGTTTAACACTTAGTAAAATGAACTTACAATATCAGTTTACCCAAGTTACGTGGTCCGAGAGGCCAGGCATGACTAAGGTTCTGTTTGATATTTAGAAAAATAATAGATACAACGCATATTGTAATAAAAACTTGGTAAGAATGACTTTCATTAATAATAATACATTTGCAGGTTATTTACATTCCAGGGGCGTGGTACAACTTTTTCGTCCAGATCTTCGAGGTAATATGCACCTATTTCAGCCATTGAGGTGATATGATATGACCCTTCCCAGTTGGGCCCCAACTTTCCCCATGATGGGTTCTTTGTCGTCCCCAAAACCTTTCTTAATACCAAGTCCCTAGGCGCTAGTGGCCTTAACCTCACATTTGAGTCGTACCTTTGCTTGAGCTTATATTGATAGTACGCCAATTGAACCATGACATTTTCTCTCCGCTCCTCACTTAAATCCAAACTCTTTTCTAACAACCCATCATTGTTGCTTGGAGTGAAGGAGCTTGTCCTCAGTGTTGGGAATCCAGTCTCGAGGGGAATTACAGCATCGGCCCTATAAGTCATTGAAAATGGGATTTCCCTAATGGACCTACGAGGTGTAGTTCGATATGTCCAAAAAACATGTGAGGCCACGATTTTATTCCTAAGCCCAAAGGATGGATGAACTTAGGCCCAAAAAGCCCAATACAATGAATTTGTAGAGAGTGGGTTGGAAAACTGGGCTCTGATGAGTTAGATAACAAGTAAAGTGGATCCAGATGACAAGAAAATGAAGATAGACCGGTTTAATCTAAAGAGAATTGTCCTTGGCACAATCCGAGGAGATCAGTTCTTGTATATTTCTCTCAAGTTTGATTACAAGTTCAGTTCTTGATTACTACCGTATTTCTCTTTCAATTCTTCGATCTTTTCCTCTTAGGGCCTCCCTTCTATTTTATACTCTCTTTTTCTTTCATCTTTGCCCTCCATGTGTAAATTAGATTGTTGGTGTTGATCCTTGTCATATCAGCATCTTCCTGAAGTCTTTGTGGAATAGTTGTAAGGCTGAAAACTACTATTCAGGTATCACTTCCTCATTAATGCGACTAGAGAGTTAGCTGCAGAGCATTCAATGCGGTGGTAGTAGCTTTCCCTTAGATATTTCCCAGCTCCCATTTATCCTGTACATTCACAATGCATATCCTTATCAATAAAGCTTCCTGGAATATCATTTTGGATGACAAAACACACCTTCTAATTTCTGCTTTGTTTAGCCAAGGAAATACTCCTTCTCGGCCTACCTTCCCCAGTCTTCTCATTCATAACTTGCTCATGGAATTTCGAGTTTTACACCCTCACTACTGTTTATCTGTCCTCAGACTACTAAGTGTCCTCAAACAAGGCCCAAGACCCAACATATATTCTTGGGCCCCTTATCCCTACAATAGTATTTATTGTTATTATACTCCTGTTAAGCCACATCATTGTAATGTTTTAGTCAACTTCGATCTATTTGATCTATTTTTTGGTCCATTCAATCTACTTTTGTCCATTCGATATACTTTAGTGATGCTTTGGGATGAGAAGTTTTTTATAGAAAGAATAGCAACTTCAGTTGAATCTTGATCACTTCAGTTGTTCTTTTTTGAAAATTTAAACACTTTATGTATAATATGAATTATGAAGTTAAAAGATTGAATTGAATTTTAGGCAAAGTCAGAGAATGCAATTTATAATTTAGCCTAAAAAGAATTTACATGTTGTTTCAAGTAAATAAAATTAAGCTCCTATTTGTTAACCAATCTCTTATTTATACAGTTATCTATGACTTTTTATTTACATAGTCACACTGTTAAACAATCTTAAGCCATTGCTCAATATGTTGCTAAACATACATTGTAAACAAAAAAGCAAAATTTGAGGTTTTCATTGATAGAATGTATTTTAATTAAGATGATGGAAGTTAATTCCATTTTATGAATCTTTATTTTTTATTTATTGGAAATGTATTTCTATCCAATCTATAAACTATTTAAATATAAGGGGGAAAAAAAAAAGAATAAGGGAATGACTGGATAATTCCTTACCACCTTAAAGAGGTGGACTAGCATGTTTGAGAGAAAGGAAGGCGAAAATACAGCCTAGAAACACGTCATTTGTTGTTTTTTAAAGATAAGGATTCATGAATCTACCTTATGACGTCTATAACTAAAGATGTAGCATCCAACCCAAGGGAAGCTCCCAAAGCGGTTTATATGAATTTAATGGAACATCACACCTTAAAAGTAGTATTCTTATATCTTGATAGATGAGATTCATCTTCATGTTTTGGATCTTTAGTTTGGTTTTGGTAGGCTAGGAATATTGGCACTATTGTTAAAATTATTGTTGATGCGGTTGTAATTTTGTTTGCTATTGGTTGCTGAAAATGGGAGTTAACCTCTACTGTTAGGGTTGTTGACCATGACAAGAAGAGATATTTGAACTTAAAAAAAAATTTATTAGATGATTTTTATAGTGATCAAGATATGGGTTTTAAGAATTCTTCTTTTTTTTTTTTTTTAAGAAGGAAGTTCTTTTTGAATTAGGTAATGAATATAAAATAAATTTATAAACATATGTTTATTTAATAAATGATAAACATCTTGTTTTATAACAGGGAAACTTTAATGGGTGCCTAAAGGGAATTGTTTTAGGAAATATTTTTAGAACTTTTTAATTGAAAAGAAAAAATAAACAATTAAGTTTTTGACCGCTTTATATATTTCTCATGAAAGTAATATCAAAACTGTCATTAAATAGTTATCAACAAATGCCTTGAGAACAGGACCTTTTATAATATGTTTATACACATCTCCCTTCTTTATAGACTTGGAATAAATTGTTATCTATTTTCATGTAAAGTTAACAAAATATTTTTTAAGAGAAACAAACAGCAGGGCATTGTTCAACTACAATAGTGACTGGCTTGGTTATAATTATACAAAACACAAGCCATTCATCAAAAAAAGAAAAACACAGGCCATACAACAGTGACTGGCTTGGATAGAATTATTCAAGCTCTATTCATTTCTTTGGACTATGCACTGATGACTGACCCCCAGCAAATCTGATTGCTTCTATGTATCTAGATGCATTCATGGAAGCATTTAGAGTTTCTGATGTGACCACCATTTTCCTCTTCAGTCGTGGAGTTGTACAAGCTTGAATGAATGAGCTTCTCCTGGCCTGAAATGGATTGGATGATCCTATGGGGGCCTGAGGTGGTGTACTTGGATTGGATTGGCTCATATTGGTTTGGTGTGGTACAAATTGAGTGGATGATCTTCTCTTGGCCTCAAATTGTGCACTTGGACTTGATTTGTGCATGCTGGACTAGGGTGGTGCAAATGGTGTGGCAGAGCTGTGCATGCTGGTCTAGTATGGTGCAAATGGACTAGATGAGCTTGTCCAAGACGAAGTGATGCACTTGGACTGAAAGTGTGCATGCTGGGCTGGAATGATGCAAATGGTGTGGTTGAGCTTGTCCTATCAGAAGAGTCTTATTGGAAGAGTTTCTAGTTCTACTGGTCTACAAACAAGAAAGCTAACAAACTAGCTACAAAAAAACTACTAAAGATTGAAATGGTGGCTTGGTCCAGAAAATTTAGTTGTTTAGAGCATTTTCTTAATACTTCTATCTATTTTTAATTTTTTTTTATCATGTGACACGATACATAGATTTCATCTTCTTTTTTTATTTATATTTTTATATTTTTATATTTTATTTTCATTTAATTATGGAAAAAGTTAACGGATGATTCCCTAAGGACATTGGTTTAGAAAATACTTTTAAAAACTTTTTATTGAAAAAGATAAAAATGATTAATTTTTTTTGACAATTTTTGATATTACCCATAAAAAGTTGTATCAAAACATTCTTTAAATAGTCCATTAACTCCTTAAGGCACCCAAACCCTATAATTATTTAACTACCGACAGCTTTGTTTGAAATTACTTCTTGCAGTGTAGGCACAATCATCCTCTATTTATAGCAAACAACATTGAAATCAATTTTGAACCATTCTGTGTAAGCCAAAGAGTTGCAAAAGAGTGAAAAATTGAGCTTGACCATATGATTCCAAATCCAAACAATAAAATGGAAAGATTGATAGATTATACAATCATCCTTTGATATGTATTTAGATTTCCACACTACAAAAAACTGGGCCTATAGTGGCGTTTTTGAAACGCCACTACAGGTCAAAAAAACGCCACTATAGGCCCATTTTGGCTATAGTGGCGTTTTTGAGAAACGCCACTATAGGTTCACCCTATAATGGCGTTTCCAAACGCCACTATAGACCAATTTTTTTTATTTTTGAAAAATGCTATAGTGGCGTTTACAAACGCGACTATAGGCCTATAATAGCGGTACAATAGTGGCGTTTACAAACGCCACTATAGAAAACGCCGCTATAGCCAGAAAACCACCAAAAAAAATTTTAATTACCAAAAATTAATTTTTGGTAATCAAAAGAATTTTATTTTTGACGTGAAAAAGTTTTTTTTTTTTTAAATTCAATTAAGATTGTAATTAAATTAAAAGATACAAAACAAAACAAAATACAAACACTATAGCTAGCTATCCCAGCAAATTGAAAGTCAAACACAAACCCACCTAAAAAAAATTCAAAATCAAACACGCTCACATCCAAAAAAAAAATAGCAACTCCAAATACAAACACTATGGTTATCCCAGCAAATTCAAAATGAAAACACAAACCCACCTAAAAAAATTCAAAATCAAACACACAAAATATATATATATATTTAAAAAAAAAAAAGGAATAGACTTTACAAGCATTAAAATTTAAAAAAAAAAAATACTTACTTGCAACTATACAATCAATAGCATTCTTCCTTCAATCACAAATCCCATAATAGTAGCACCATTTACAAATTTGAACAAAATTAACTAGTTGCAACACTATCTTTAAATCCAAAACCCACTAACATTAACACCACCACAAATAAAATAGGCGAAATTAAATCAAATAGGAGAGAAAGAAAAAAGAATAAATCCAGGTGTGTAGTGAAAGAAGAGTGAAAGAGGGAAAAAAAAGAAACAGAAAAGAAGAGAAAGAAAGAAAGAAGCCTGAAGAAGTGGAGATAAGTGAGCTAGAAAAAGAGAGAAAGAACAAAAGAAAAGAAAAGAAAAGAAAGAAGAAGGCTGAAGAAGTTACGTGGAGTTAGAGAAGGATATAAGGTGAGTGGGGGTAGGTGGGGTTGGGTGGGTTTTGAATTTTGAATTTTTTTTGTTTAGTTCTTTTATATATATATATATATATATAAATGATATGTACATCATATTTTCATAATATTTTTACAACAAATTTTAAGTGATAGGTTGTTATTAGTTGTTATTATTGGGAAAAAAAAGTAATCTTAGTATTAAGTTCAAATTTGAACTAATAACAACTAACCACTTATGATTTGTTATGAAAATATTGTAAAAATGTTGTGGACGTAGCACCTCATATATATATATATAGAAACGCATGTTCACAACATTTTTTTAATATTTTTACAACAAATTTTAAGTGGTATATTACTGGTTGTTACTGTTGGGGCAAAAAAGTAATCTTAGTGTTCAGTTCAAATTTAAACCAATAAAAACTAATCACTTATAATTTGTTGTGAAAACGTTATAAAAATGTTGTTAATATAACACTTCTCATTTAAATATAAATATATAATAATATATAATAATATATATATATATATTACCTGAACGTTGAATCTCGGTTTTTTTTTTTTTTTTTTTTTTTAAGAATAGTTTAGAATATGCCATAGAATATTCTATGGCATATTCCTAAAACAAATCATAGTTTTTGTGTTTACGGATTGATTTTTTTTTAGTTTTTTTTTTTAATTTTTTTTTAAGGAATAGTTTGGAATATGCTATAGAATATTCTAGGAATATTCTATGGCATATTCCTAGCTAGAATATATCACCTTTTTTTTTTTTTTTTACGGATTGATTTTTTTTTTTTTTTTTTTTTTTTTTAAGAATAGTTTGAAACATACCATAAAATATTTTTACAACAATATTTTTATAACAAATTTTAAATTGTGGATTGTTATTGGTTCTTATTGTTGGGTTAAAAAAGTAATCTCAATGCTAAATTCAAATTTGAACTAACAACAATTAATTACCCATGATTTGTTGTGAAAATGTTGTTAAAATGTAGTGAAATTTGTTGTGAAAATGTTTATTTTTTTTTTTAAGAACCTATAGTGGCGTTTGTCAAACGCCACTATAGGTCCTACACTTACAAGGGCCTATAGTGGCATTTGTCAAACAAACGCCACTATAGGTCTATTATAATTATAAAAGAAATTAAACCCAGCCGAAAAAAAAAATTAAAAAAAAGTAAAAAAAAAAGTTCCTATAGCAGCGTTTGTAAGACTATGAGAAACGCCATTATAGGTTGGACCTATAGTGGCGTTTTTGAAAACGCTGCTATAGGCCCTTAAAAACGCTGCTATATAGTACCTATAGTAGCGTTTATATAAAACGCCATTATAGGACTTGCTGAACGCAGCTATAGGGTACCTATAGTGGCGTTTTTGACAAACGCCGCTAAAAAAAACGCCACTATAGGCCAAGTTTTTTGTAGTGCCAATGCTATTATTAAGTCAAATATTTTCATTTGCCAGTTCGGTTCCTCTAGAGATTCAGTTTGTACTTGAAGGCAATTTAATCATTAGTTGAATAAAAGTATTTGATCGGATTCTCTAGAAAAAAAAAAAAGATTATACATTATTTATTTCTTTTTGGATTAATTAATGTGAATGTGATTTGAAATTATCAAATCGTACTGCGAATATCTTTGACGGTGGTGGTTGAACTAGAGAATTCAACAATTGGACTGGTCCATATGGGAC
Organism: Quercus aquifolioides; assembly: GCA_019022515.1. NCBI lineage: Eukaryota > Viridiplantae > Streptophyta > Magnoliopsida > Fagales > Fagaceae > Quercus > Quercus aquifolioides. The sequence continues at coordinate 3,123,318 of CM032334.1, read as the reverse complement.
AAACCATATTTACTCATGAGCTTGGCCAAAGTTGGTGAAGCATGCTAGTAGAAAAATAAGTTGAATTTTGATCACTTAAGTTGTTTTTTTAATAAAAAAAAAATTAAACACTTTATATATGCTTAATAAGAATTATGAAGTTAAGAGATTAAATTGAATTTTAGGCAAATTCAGAGTGCGTAATTTGTAATCCAGCCTAAGAAAAATTTATATGTTGATTCAAAGTAAAATAAAAGTAAGCTCCCATTTGTTAATTAACCAATCTCTTCTTACGTGATTACTGCGGCTTTGTATCCAACTTTGAGGCAATAGTAGTTAGTAACCCTTTCCAATGGGTGGTTTCTGGCTTTATATAGAATAACTAGCATTGCTCTATTGAAATAGAACTTTTAATTCTAGAACTTTGGTAGTAGAGTTTTTGTGGAATATAGTTTTAATTTAAAAGTACTTTAGTGTTTTGAGTTTAGCGAATTAAAATGAATAATTCATTAAAATTTTGAATTTATAAAGTATGAAAGACCCTATAAGCCTAACTTCCGTTTGTCCATTACTTGGAAAAAGAAAAAAGAAAAAGAAAAAAAAGGTTTGCCCATTGCGGTTTTCAACTTTTAGTCATTATTTTCTTAGTCGACTGTATGTTGGCATGTCCTAATTATGTGGCCAAGGGTCAAATTGCTTTCATGGTACTATAATTATGTGGCCAAAGGTCAAGATGAATTTTCTAGGAATTTCTGGTACCGACTACCAAGCACCGGTTTTGGTTATAAGATAGCAGTTTTGCCCAAGTCCCAAACCAGCTGCTCTAGCTGAGCTTTGATGTTTGTAAGCAAACCACTCGGTTAAATACTTCAAATACGTAGGAATCATTTGCAAAGGCATATAATCCATCCACCATGAAAAAAAAGAAAATATTGTTATTTTGAGGAACCAACAGGTTGGAGGGAACTCTGTGTTCTCGATAGATTATACTAATTCTGCTATTATACATAGTATTAGATTAGTTTCCTACGAGGTAATTTACCGACAAAGTAGAGGATGGAAGACAACCTGTCCCGAAAGGGTTAGTCACATCTGAACCATATTTCAAAAGTATTAGTCAAGTTTGCTCATCACTATTATCTATATAGCCCAATTCAACCTTAGTAACACTCAATGCGAGACTCTATATTACCCCGTATTACATATTTATCCAATCCAATCCACATGATCCTGGTATCACAAAAATCCCATCCACATGATCCCGGTATCACAAAAACTGTCAACCGCCCTTCGCTTTTAATGTTGATTCGACATATAGTGTGCTTATTTTATGTTTTTGGTGGTCGTACAAATATGAGCTTATGCCATTGTGTTTAGTTTTCAATCATTCAATCAAGTACATTTGTTTTCTTGATAGTTAGAACAAAGTTGGAAGCAGTGGCTAATGATTCCCTCTTATTATTAGTTGCATGTAGTTTGTTCCCTTTTTTCTGTAAATGATACTCCATCCTGGTCATTCTTTTTCATAATCTGTGCAAACTAGTTAAATAAAAGTTTCAAAATAGTGAAGGTTAACAAAGGTTGTTTTTGCCAGAGTAAGTCATTTAAGCATTCATTTATAACAAAGCACTGGTTTATCAAAGCGGGTTCCTATAGTCTTATAAAGTAGTTGGCTCTGAGTTTCAGATTTAACATACAAGTTACTCAAACTTATGAAGAGAGAAACACAAAGACCATCCATGACCATTATATCATACCTTTCAAGTAAGTACGCATACAAAAAGAAAGAAAAAAAAAAAAGAAAAAAAAAGAAGGAAAATTGGAAATATAGATAATACACCCAAGATTGTGTTCCAGTACTTGCAGTCTTATATTTCTGTGTTCTTTGCTAGGGTCTCCCTTCTATTCCATTTCTCATCCATGATTGTTTTTATAGGCACTACCATGACCATATATAAACCTTGCTGTTCCCTCTGTGTACACATGAGTCTCATTATCCAGCCTGCCAAATGATCATCTCAAATTAGTTTCTGCTTAAGTAGTCCAAAAGAAATTACATATATGTGCATTCAAAGGTGAACACAATCAGGCTTACGAATTTCGAACTGCTTTGCTCAAGGTGGATGCTGATGAAAATGTTTTCCCATCAAGATATCTGTTCTCTCCCTTGATCTTGTGTTTCATCCTAAGGTCTAACTCATCAGCATTCAGCACAAAGGGAGAATCAGAAGCCTGCCAATTTCAACAACTCTTAGTCCACCAAATTAATTTCAATTTTAGCAATATATATTATGAGAATATGAAGCACCTAGTTGTATTATAATGTTGTATAATACAATATGTTATGAATTTTCTCTGTTGGCTTGTGTAAGACTGAAAAATTCTAAAAAAACAAACGAAAGAAGGCATTGATTTGTCATACCATAACCCATCCCCAAGTATCAGCAAAAGAAGGAATATGAGCTGAGTAAGGCACAACATCTGCACGCGAAAAGAAGTCAGTGAGCCATGTGATCATTTCTGTTCTTGTTTAAAGGGGATGACTAATAGAAGGCTTGAAAAAGCAACATATCATTATTTTTCCCAGTTACTTACATTTGAAAACCTGTCTTAAAGTGTTGTAAATGCAAGAGAATACTTCTGTATGGCTGAATATTCCAGCTGGTCCTGCCTACATTGATTACAATACATAAACTGGTTAATTTTTTCAACAATGCTACAGATATTTACAATTTATTGAGGTGTCAAACTATGATTAGTGCAATAACACTTTCACGACCACCATTGCCTCACTTTTATTATACATTAATCACAACATGCTATCTCAATGGTTATAAATACGTGGTGTCATTTGACTTTTTGTAATTTTCCTTCTCTCCATACACATACACACCTGTGTGACAAATATGCCACCCTGATTCAGTCTAGGCTTGACAGTAAATTCATAGAAGGATTTGGTGTAGAGTTTATAACATGGGCCTCCCTCAATTGGGTCAGCCAGGTCGCCTATGATCACATCATAAGCCTCTTCTCTGCTTTCTAGCTCAGCCCTGCAGCAAATTAAACCATGACAATTCATACTGGTTATAACAACAGTAATAATGGTAATAACAATAAGGACATCTATCTGTTGTAATTAAGTAGAGAATGGGGACCTTGCATCATTGATAATGAGATCAAGTCTTGGATCACAGAAAGCTTCCCTGTTTACAATTAAGTAAGACTTGCAAAAATCAACCACTTCCTGCACCATGGAAGAAGTAATTGCTGAGCCACCATTCCTTGTTGGGTATAAATTATAATAAGAAATTTCCATTTAATCATATATTTTACGGCTCTAAAGTATTACTTTTGTCACATACATGTAATAGAAGGTCAGATAAATGTTAGACATTTCCCTTTAATTAGATATTTTGCGGCTCTAAAGTATTGCTTTTGTCACATACATATAATTAAAGGTCACATACATGTTAGAAACTGGTAACCATTGCTGCTTTCACTAATCCTATTCTTGTCTTTCGTGTGAAGAGACAAGACAAAATAAAGGATCTTTTGCAAGAGCAGCACAAAGAAGAAAAAAACCATTGCTTGTTCACATATCACAGTAAAAAGTGTAAAACAAATATGATGACAATAGTCATTTTCATTAGAAAGTACTTCAAGAAAAAGAAAAAGAAAAAGAAAATCCTAAAGAGAGAGAGAAGAAAAAACAAAAAGTACATACGACCTCGTGAAACCAAAAAGTCTTAGAAGGAAATATTGAGTTAAAACACATAATACACACACAAATATATCAATTAAAAACTTTGAAAGTTTTACCTCATCAATGTCACACATAATAACCTTCTCTACAGTCTTATGTCTAAGAATTTCTCTTGCTGTGGAACCTTCACCTCCTCCCATAATAAAAATGGTCCTTGGACTATACAATAAAAAATATAAGTCAGATTAAAATGTAGCCTCAACATACTATCCAATACTACATAAAACAAGAGGAGTAAAAAGTAATAACAAATAATAAGAGGAAAAGGTACTTTGAATGATGAAGAAGTGCTGGATGAACCAGAGATTCATGGTAGATGAATTCATCAGTCTCAGCACTTTGAAGCTTTCCATCAATGACTAGAGCCTATATATGTAAAAACAATGTTTAGCTCAATAAAAAATTACACTTAGAATTGCCACAAAAGAAATGTAACATTTTCTTTTCAACTAAGATTTTTTATAGATAAACCTTTCCAAAAGGCTTTGTGTCCAACAGCGCAATGTCCTGGTACTGAGTAGCTCCTGTATGCAATATACTACATAAAAGGAAAAAAAAAATTATGATTTATAAATATAATTAACAAAAGCCATTACAAGACTAATTTTTTTTTTTTTTAATTAATGTTGTCTAGCTTTTTCATGACCATGGTGTTGAATTGAAAAACTTGTCGCCTTTTTAACAATAGTCTTTTTGAAAGGATTATTATAACAGTTCCCACTTCCTTGTGTCAAAGAAATAATAATTACTTCAAAATCTAGAATATAACCCTAGCAGACAACTTGGGCATTGTCGATCTTGTTGTCCCTTACCCACTTGAAAGGTTAAAAAAGGGAAAGGAAATCAAACTTTGCCACAAAATCCGCCACCGAGTCCGATTATTATTATCATTAAAATTCGGCGGCTTAGACCTTAAAGAAAATAAAAATTAAAATGAACTCTTTCGTTATTTTGGTAAGTAACAAAAAAAAAAAAAAAGAACTCTTAGGAAATGTGACAGTTAATAACAGGAAAAATATGGAGTGTGGATTCTTAAATTTTTGGAAGAAAATTCTCTATCTGGCTCAATTTTCCACCTTTAGTAATTTTTTTTTAAAAGAAAAAAAGAAAAGAAAAAAAAGAATGTGTGATATCTTACTATTTGATGGAGTATGAAGTGAAATACTTAAGAGTGGAACAGCTAGAAGATTTTTATTCAGTAACTCTGTTTAGTCTTAAGATAAATAAATTGACCAGAATAAATTACTCCACTGTGACTAGATAATAAAATAAGCTTTTATGGGATATATATATATACCTATTGAGAGCAAAGGACCATCTCAAATTCTCTTCAATCTCTTCCTCATACCAACAGCTCTTCCTATAACCATTTAATGGAAGTTCTTTTCCATGAACTCCATTCCCATTTGAAATACCATTGGAGCAAGAAATATCACCCATTTTCCTATATCACTCAAAGAACCTTGACACAAAGTGAGAGAGAGAGAGAGAGAGAGAGAGAGAGAGAGAGTGAGTGAGTGAGAGCTAAGTGATGAGGAGAATAGAGGGCTTGGTACAGAATATAAATGGGAGGGCAGTAGGGAAAGAAATGAAAAGGACTATGATTTGTGCTATGGATGAGTAGAGATATTTATCGAAGTGGGTGTGCTCGAGAGTGTAAAAGAAACACAATATCCTCATGGATTTTCGGGACAGAGTGCGTGGTTTCTAAGGTTGATTTCTTCGCGTGGTTGTATCCATATTGTCTTCAATCTCTTTTATCCAAAATATTCATTATCTTGGACATACGTGATGATCTTTGCCATGTGCATGCGCAGCCATGAGTATGATAAAACGAACGAAGTGATTTTTACGTGTATGATGTGGCAAGGGCTAAAGATTGTGTAGAAAGTAAAAACTTAGCTAAAAAAACAAAAATTTGTAGCTAGGGACCAATGTACTATTGAATTAATTGAACCTTTGTGAATTTTACAATGGGAGCATTTGACACGTGGCATGTAAATGTGATGGCATACATAGATAAAGCTAGCGTGGATGATGATGACGATTGTAGGTGAAAAAAAAAAAAAGTAATGTTAGGAATATTACAAATTTTATTATTTATAATTGATATTTTGGCTTGATGATAAAGAATAATTATTATGAAGTAAATATCATAAATTAAAAATTTATCTTATCTATATATATAAAAAAATCAAACTTAAAAATTTATTTATTATATGTTATTGATGTGGTACCAATCACATTTATTGTCATGTCGGTTTTGCAAATTTTTTAGATTAAAATTAGTAGTACCTTTAAGTGGTTTGCAAATTTTATATACTAAATTTACCATACCTTTAAGAATAGTAAAATCTTCTATCTCACTTTTATTGTTCTAATTTATGTTCAACCTATTGTAGTATATCATATATTTGATTTTTTTTTTTTTTTTTTTTTTTTTTTACTTTGAATATTTTGTAAGGAAAGAATAAAAAAGACATATGAAAAGTTGTTATTGGGAGAATATAAAGTGAAACACTCAAAATGGGACAAATGATATTTATTCACACCTTTAACATTTTTTATAATTGGATTCCAGTTAGCTAAACTAGTAAAGTCTGTAATAGTTGAATAAGAGATCTGGAGTTCAGTCTCTGCCTACACAAAAAACCGACTGGTGTTTTAATTTGATGATAAAGAGTTACTAGTAAAAGCGGACGTCATATGTTGAAATTCTCTATAAAAAAAAAAAAAAAAATTCCTTATACCACTCTTATTGTTTTATTTTATATTCTACCATTCGCAATCCGTATCTTATAAAGTTCTAAAGTATCAAAAGTTTAAAATAGAAAAAAAATTTAGATACACCACATCATCCTGTAGTTGTAGAGCGCATAAAGCAGAGCATGGGATATGAATTTTTATTCAGTTAATTAGAGTGGTAGAAAAGGTTAAAGGATGATGATTGATAGGCTGACAATTACCGAAAATTTTGGTTATTATTCTTTTCTTCAGGAATGTGTGCAAATCTTGGTTGGAGAGAGAGAAGAAGAAGAAGTGAAGAGCGTGCAGTGGAAATCATCATCATATTCTCTTTGTTGCCTCAAAAGATTGAGGAAGAGCGTGCTATGCCAGGCGCACTCATAATCACCATCACAAACCAAAGGCATCAATATCCTCTCTAAGTCTCTATCCCCACCATGCCCCGAAAAAAAATCCAGAAAAAAAAAACCACCACTAAGACTGTAGAGTTCACCATTTTGATCATGCTTATTCCACGTGTCACGACATGATCACATCTTGTAAATCCACTTTCTGGGTCTAGTGGGACCCCAAATGTCACGTTTCAAACAATATGATGTAATTTTGGCATCAGCATGATGTGCATATTTTGGACCATTGGTAGACAAGGAGGGTTCATTAGAGAATTTTAGTGGGTGTGTTTGTTCTTGAATCTTTTTCTTCATGCACGCCAACTATGAATACAAAGAAAAAAAATCAATCCTTTGTAGGGTTTCAGGGGTTATCATGAATTGGAAAGTTATCATGTTACCGAAGGGTCTTAAAGCCAATCCTCTTTCATTTGCTTCACTGTTCTGTTCCCCTTTCTTCTTTTACTTCCCTCTGTTCCCCTCTTCATGACCTGTAGAAATCATTACAAATGGCAATGTTTTAGCCACCATCTGATATAACATAACATAAAATATGATTGGTATGTTCCACTACTTGATACTTTTTTAAAGCTATTTGTATCTGTCTGTTTGGATTAGCCTTTTTTTTTTTTTTTTTTCCTCCTAGTCTTTTTGTTTATGTGTATATATATATATATATATTTATATTTTGAAGTAAATTGACAATTTTTAACTTTTAGCAAATAAATAATTAAACTTTTGAGTTTTGAATAAAAAGCTAATGCAAATCCAGGCTTAGATTTTGTAGATGTATACTGACATATTAATTTTCTCTTGTCCTCCTTTATTTTGTTACAACCTTCATAGTTTCTCATTTTATGGAAAACAAATTAATCCCACTGATAGTTCCTTTTGCATTCTATGCACAAAATAAACCTGCTCGCACTAATAAACACCATATTTTCAATTTTCCCTTGGGGAAGTTTCACAAACTTTGTTCAGTTTGTGAACATAAAGCCAGACTTGAAAGAAGTTTGAGGCTTTTCTTCAAATACGAATGTATAAGTTAACTTGGGAAATTTTGCAACCTATACCTAAGATTATTAATTTGTTGTTGTTGTTCTTATTATTATTTTAAAATTTAAGAGTATATACCTAAGATTCATTACAAAATCAAACTTACACCGGCTGTATACCTAACTTCACATGCAAATACACATCTTTAAGAATATTTAGACCTAACTTTCCTTTCTGATAAATCCGAAATTATTCAACCAAAAAGGTATAAGCATAAAGAAAGTGCATAGCCACTGTCAGCCAATGAGACTAGTAGTCCATGGGAGGGTGAATAAAAATCCTTTGCCTCAATGTGGGTACTCCACTCAATGCTTCATGAATTGTAATCTCTTACATATTTATATTTATTCTTATAAAGCATAAATAAATAGAATGTATGGCAATATTGTAATGGGTAGAGTATGAAGTGAAACTGCTTCACCAACTACCATCTCTTACATATTTATGTTTATTCTTATAAAGCATAAATAAATAAAATATATCGCAATATTGTAATTGGTAGAGTATAAAATATATATCGCAATATTGTATTTGGTTGAGTATAAAATAATTGGTAGAGTATAAAGTAAAATATATATCACAATATTGTAATTGGTAAAGTAAAAAGAAAAGCATTCATGACAGACAAACTATCTTTCTGTGTTTATGAGAAGAACTTCATATATCCTAATAGTTTTTAAAATGACAGATTTCTAATTGTTGGGGGTTCCAATCTTACAAATTTAAAATGATCGATGATAGTAGATTACTAAGTTGTAATGGTAGAAACAATGATTTGTTAATGGTGGTGGCATGAAGTTTTGATGTTTAAATTTTAATAGTAGTGGTGGAGGCAACACTGGGTTATTGGGAGCTGAAGTGACAGTAGTGACGGTGGTGTTGCCACCAGCAACGGCTCAGGTTGATATGGCTTCAGCTATTATGGTGACAACAATGGTGGTGACATGATGAATAGTAAGGTTGATGAATGTATATATGAAAATGATAATGTTTGTAGAATTTGTCAAATGCCAAATTATCATCAATGGGATTTAATTCATCAGGAAGTTTGAAATTTCACAGAAAATTTTGAGATGTCTCTTTTGTTTACCCAAATAAAACTAGTATTGACAATTCTCAAATTACAACTTTTAAGTAAGATCTCGTGTCAAAATTTCTCATCTAAAACATACCTTTGTTATCATACCTAAGTACCTAATGTCTATAGCTATTTGCATATTTTATAATCCACACGCATCAAATTTTTTTTGGAGAAACCACAGCTTACCGGATCTTGCAATCGCCCATTGCATCAACTAAAATAAATTGGTCCCTTCTGAACTGCTTTCTAAGTACCAAAAAACCTTCTCATAGATATGGGTATGGTGAGATAAGAATTTGGCTAATCTACCTCTCAAGGATATATCAATGGAGAGGGTGAGAGTAGATGAATTTGGAGAATCAAAGGATAAAGATTGTGGATGAGTCAATCTTGTTTTTCTCTAGGGTTTCTCTCTCAAAATTCTCTCTAGAAACTCTCTACATTTCATGGGTATAAGGGTATTTATAGTAGGATGTATGAGGAATGCGAAGAGTCAATTACAACCAAACAGGGCATTTTGGCAACTCGAGCTCGCGACTGGAACGAGTCGTGAGCTAACTGCCTAGTCAAACTGGAAGATTTGTCCTGTAGTGCAACAGCTGGCGTGACCTTTCAACTCCCCCTGCATGCTTCACATGTGCTATTCTGGCGATTTGTCAGTTGCGAGATCCAATCGCGAGACTCTCTTGAATTGCACATTTCTGAGATTTCTTCACACTCTTTCACACACTACTTTTACATGAATCCCACCTAAATACAGGGTATCTAATTGCTAAATTACAAGCAAATTTGGCACGGAATAAAGCCAACAAATGATTGAATAAATTCAACCCTACAGTTTCCAAGGTCGTGGCCCTTTTTGTTGCACATACATTTGATAAATGAGAAGAAGGTATTTGGTATCATTGGGATATATTACACCTCTTAAATGAGAGTGAATAATGTGAGCTAGACTAGTTTACTCTTATGTGAGAGGAGTGTGATATATCCTGCATGTGACAAAATAAAAAAATTGGCATTTGATTGGTAAAGGCAAAAATATGCATTGTGGAACCTCACAAGGGTTTTCTTATTAGGGAGTTAGCTAGGGACATTAAAAACAAAACCCATGTATAAGGTTTAGGTCCAGTGCCTAACCCTAGCTATTGTGTTATCATATAATATTCAAATCCGTTGTCATAATACTAGGTCTTGTCATCCCCTTGGCTTGCAACTCAAGGTGGTATTCTGTGTTTCGGTTGTATGCAGCTACACTCACGAAATATAGGAAACTTTTTCTAGCAACTCTTACCCATGAACTTTGCATCATCACATGACGTTGTTTCTTCTAAATTTACCAATGCCAAATTTCAATTTATTCAACATGTGCTAATTTATTAGAAGTCGATCTTATAGTTTTGTGGTATCGTTTGCTCTTCTTCTATATAAAGAGAATCACGGTACGAATTTCTTTCCTACTTAATTAATTGAACTATTAAAAAAATTACATGTATGCTAATTCGAAGAAATTATACATTCAAGCATTATTTATCCATAAAATTTTAATATGTTTACTGGAAAAAGAGAAGTGGGCTAAGCACAAAATGCTTTTAGAAGGATCCCCCCCTACAAAATATAAGGCCCAGCATGGGGTCCAATTTCTTTGTACTCTTTTTAGGGGTGTCCAACCACCACCAACAAAACTGATCCGACCTAATCTAATCCGAGACACCTTAGGTTGTTAGATTAGAATTTTATTTTGAGCCTGGGGATTCAATTGATAGTTTTTCAACCCTAGCCATCTAATCAATTTTGACTCAATATCTATATAAATATATTTTATTAGCCTTATTTTAATTTTGTTACTTTAATTTATTTTGTTGTTCTTGGAATTATTTTTATTGATTTCAAAACTTTGGAATATAATTGAAACATTTTATGTGAATTGTAATCATTTATTAAAAAAAGTGTTGAAATTAAGAATCGATGGAAGTCCAAGTTTTTATAAGGAAAGAAACATATAAACCCAATCTACACATATGATGGGTTGGCAATTTTTCAATCCAACAAGGTTAGGTTGGTTTTAAAAAAACCCAATCTCTTGCACATTACTTACTTTTTTTTTTTGTTTTACAATCTAGACTAGGCTTTGATTGGACTTTGGGCCATGCACTGTTCTCATTATACTACAGTGGCAAGTTTATTCTTTTCTTTTTCTTTTATGTTTAATGACTCGTGATCAGGTCATGCATAATAGCAATGCAATCGGCGTACTTCTCCGGGACGCAATCTTATATACTTACGGCGTTTTTGGAATTGCTTCACCGACAATTCAAAGCACAGTGAATAATGCATTAAGCTGATAAGACAAAGCAACACTAAAATTCACATTGGATAAGTGCGAATTACATAGACGGAGTCAGTGTGTCATATTAACAGGCAAAGGAATACACATAACCAATAACTAGAGGACTTCAGGAAGCTATTGAAAGAGTGAGAAAAAAGGACTATGAAAGCAAGTGTTTTCTTCAGTGACGGGTGCTGAAGACTTTTCATCAAAGTTGGCTTCAAGTTTTCCCCATGCATGCATGTATTTCGTGACTCAACATAGAATGCCATTTGGAGAAGAGTAGTACTAGTGGAATAGTATATAAGATTTGTCTCTTCATCTAACAAAAACCATATAAAACACCATAACTTTTACCACAATTGTTAACAAATGCTCCATTTTTTTTCAATTTTCAACTAGAAAACAAAATCTGGTAAATATGTTTTTTTTGCATTTTTTGAATTACATAACTATATATGACGTGGCAGAGAACACAGGTTATAGTATACAAACCCAATAGTGTGGAAACTGTCTTCCACCCAATATAATGAAAAATGTGTTTTAAAGAGCTAAAAGCATTTTCTAAAATGTTAGGGAGTAAATATATCGCTAGAAATAAAATTCGCACCACAAAAAATTTCCCAATTGTAACTTCTTTCTTTTCCCATCCGTTCCCTTTCTCCATAAACTGATAATTGATATGCTTTTACCAAATTGTCTGTGACCAATATTGACTAATTGTTGTGGTTTTTTCAAATGACTTTTTTTACCCTTAAACCAATTGCTTTCCTATTAATTTTTTAGTACTATTCATTTCACATATACCATCACAGTCACAGTTACACACTCACAAAAAACAAGGAAAAGCGTTATTTTAAGTCACTATTTTGAAGTGGAAGGAAGTAGTTAAGTTTGTGTTTTAAATAGGCTTGCCCTATGTCGGAAGTTTACAAAATTTTTGGGTACAGAAATTAACACAAACGTAACAAATTAAATTACTAAAAGAGTCTATGGACATGTGACTCTAGAACATGCACACTCGTGTTTGCAGTGTGCAATGTTATGTGGCACACTTAGTACTTGGAAACGTGGTATTTGTGCATGTTCGAAATCTGAACGAATTGATATATATTAAGTGAAAATAAAATGAAATTTATGGAATGATAACTTGTAGAAATTATTTTCTAATTAAAAAAATTAACTTTTAAAAGATAACTATTTTTTTTTTTTTTTTAAGGATGAATCAATCTAAATAGTCGTGATTTTCTGAGTGGTGCAAATTCAAATGAAGAGTCTAGAAACTCTTCATTTTATAGAAAAATAAAGGGTCTAGAGCGGATCTATATCTATATATATTATATAGATATAAGTTGAAGCGTAGCATTTATTGTTGCTACGCTCCAGTTGAGCCACATCAATGTCCATGTCATTATTTTTTTTTTTTCAATTTTCCTATAATTTTTTTAACATTACTCATTCACACTTTTTTTTTTTATAAATAATATTTACACTTTCTCAAACCTTTCTCATTCTCTTACCTTTACATCTCCCCACTACCCTCTACTTTATTATCATTCTTCATCTTTCTCTTTATCTTCCTTTATTTTGTCTTTTCTTATTCTCACTCTCTTATTATAAATTTTTCATTTTTTTCTTTCATTTTATGCATAGTTTTCTCTAACAAAAAAAAGTTATTTCTCTCTCTCTCTCTCTCTCTCAATTATTTGGTCTTTTTTTTTTCCTTTTTAAGTTTTGGTAATTTTGAGCCTTTATGATTATTTAGTGTAATTTATGGTCCAATTTACAAATGGTTTGATAATTTATCCACGATACAAGCTTAAAATGATAATTTCTATCATTTTTGTTTGTTGCAACATGGTGTCTCCAATGCAAAATTGATGAATATTAAAATTTCAGGTCCATGGGAGCTCAAGTGGTGTTGGTACATTTGCAATTCAGATAGCTAAATACCATGGAGTAAGTGTGTTTGTTACTACAAGTCCAATATCACTTTTTGTTAGATTCTAAAGGTTTAGGAATTTATGTATTTAGAACTCTAATTTGTAATATTGGCAAACCATGATCAAAACACCATGTTTAGACTTGTTAAAGTATGCTCAAAGTTGATTAATTATTGTAAAGTTGGAATCGAGAGACTGTAGATGCATTGGGGCATTTCGGTCTGGCTCGATCGATCGAAGAATAGATTCGATCGATCGAAAATCGATCAGATTGCGTTTTTCTGCAGTTTTCCAACTCAGCCCTAACTCTTTAAAACGTTTAGGGTTTTTATGTTTTTGCCATAGGTATATAAGGCAAAACCCTAGCCACGTTTTTAGAGTTGCTTCAGTTGTATTGTTGCTCATACATTGCTGTTTTGTGTAAATCTCTTGTGAGATCTAGAGGAGCTTTCCTTTACACAAAGCTTAGGGTTTTCTAGATGGAGATTACTTCAACATCTTGATGATCAACTTGGTTGCTGCCTTTGAAGCTTAAAGAATATCAAGGTGGGTGCTTGTAGCTGATTGAAGAATTCAAGAAAGAAGGAGTCCGTGGATTCGGAGCTTGCACGGGGTCGTGTCAGTAATTTCTACTGGTAGGTAGCATTAGGAAGTCGAGCGGGGAGCTTGTAAGTCCTTTTGTAAGAACTTCAATTCTTTCATAGTGAATTATGTTTTGCCTTGAGGATCGGTGGGTAAAATCCTCCCCAGGTTTTTTACCGGTTTGGTTTTCCTGGGTGATCATATCATGTGTTATTTATTATTCCGCTGCTTTATATTTTCATGATATGATTGTTTGATTGTTTTAACCTAGAATTACTTAATTTGAGTAAGTAACAACTTGGCTAATTAACTAGGCTACTCAATCTGGTTGTGTGTTAAGGGGTCTAAAACCGTTCAAGTGGTATCAGAGCGGGTAGCTCTTCTTGTCTGAGATTTTTTATCTCTAAGCTGATCCTTGACCCCTGTTGTCATGGAGTATGGACACTCTCTTTTTGTTCCTCCTCACTTTGACGGGAACAACTATGCATATTGGAAAGTAAGGATGAAAGCATTCCTGAAATCAATTGATGAGAGGGTTTGAAATTCCGTTGAATACGGATGGCAGAAGCCCACTACTCCTGTGAGTGAGTGGCAAACTTCTGAAAAAGAAGCAGCAGGCTTCAATAGCAAAGCTATGAATGCCATCTTCAATGCTGTTTCAATGGAGGAATTTAAGAGGATCTCAAATGTTGAGGTTGCTCATACTGCTTGGAAAATCCTCCAAACTGTGCATGATGGCACAAAGGCTGTTAAGATAAACAAACTGCAGCAATTAACTTCTAGGTTTGAGAGCATTAGGATGTCTGATGATGAATCATTTGATGAATTTTATGCCAAACTGAATGATATTGTTAATTCTGCTTTTAACTTGGGTGAAATCTATGATCAACCTAAAATTGTTAGGAAGATACTTAGATCGTTAACTGAAGACTTTAGACCCAAAGTGACTGCCATTACTGAGAGCAAGGATGTGGACTCCATCCCTGTTGATGAGCTTGTAGGATCTCTTCAGTCCTATGAGTCTGACTTACCCAAAACAAACAAATCCAAATCAATGGCTCTTAAGTCTGTTGATGATGTTGAGGCTGGTGCATTTGATGATGAGCTCTCTGCTACAGAGATAGCTTACCTTGCCAAGAATTTTAGAAATTTTCTGAGAAATACAAATAGAAGGGCAAGAGGTACAAACACTGTTGAACCTAGAAACTTTAGGAAGAATGATCCCACTAAGGTTAATAACTTTGAAAAACCTAGAGAAAGAGTAGGTCAATCTTCAAAAAATTCTTTGGGTGCTCAGTGTTTTGGTTGTCAAGGGTATGGTCATGTTAAATCTGAATGCCCTACATTCTTGAAAAATAAGGGTAAAGCTATGGCTGTAACCCTTAGTGATAATGAGGTTTCTGATGATGAGTCTGAATGTGACGAGGATGGAAACTTCATTGCTTTCACTGCTACTGCAGTAGTCAATGAAAGCATATCTGCTGAGGAGAACCCTTCTGATGGGGAACTCTCTGAGGATGCAGATCTTCAAGAGGCCTATAATAAACTTTGCAAAGTTGCTGCAAAGGATGATATGAATGTTGAACTTGGCCTGAAGAAAGTTGATTCTCTTGAGCTTGAAAAGAAAAATTTGCTTGTTAAATTATTTGATGCTAATGATCTTTTGAACCATGTGAAATCTAAGAACATGCTTTTACTTGATAAAGTTAAAACTTTAGAACATGATTTATCTATTGCTAGAACTGCTAGTTCTAAACTTGATCACATGCTGAATGTTCAAAAGTATCATTCTGATAAATCTGGGATAGGATATGTTGAAAGCATCTCTGTGTCTACTCCACATACCACGAACTTTGTTCCTGCTTCTTCTTCTGAACCTTCTGTGAGTGAGGTTGTGAGTGAAACTGTTAAATCACCTGTGAGTGAGGTAGTCAAACCTGTAGAAGTTTCACCTCCTAAGAAGATTAGGGTTGATTTGAGAGAAACTAAACCTACCCTCTCTAAGGAAAAGATGCATGGTAAACCTGTTTGGGTTTGTCATTATTGTGGAAAGTCTGGACACATTCATCCTAACTGTTACAAGTTTCAAGCAGCTAAGAGAGCAACTAAACCAAAGGTGCCTGTGCCTCAAGCACAAGATCCAATGACACTTATTGGTGAATTGGTAAAGGTGTTGAACCTTTATTCCAAACCTGGAGTTAGAAATCACTCAAATGTGAATAGGAACTCCAATGCTCGTGGTGCATCTAAAAGGTTTTGGATGCAAAAGACTCGACCTAATTGAGTCTTTCTGACATGGTCCTTGTGCTTCATTGCTCATTCCTCTGTGACCATTGTTCTTTGGTTTTCTGTGTTTCTTTTGTTTTGTTTCTAGGGTTTGCATTGCATTACATTCATGCATTTCATTCTAGGATTTATTTGTTTTCCCTTAATAAAAAAAAAAAAAAAAAAAAAAAGGAGAAAAGGAGAAAGCAAAAATTTGTTTGACATTATGTTTCTTGGTTTTTGAAAACAAGGTTGGTCAATTTATTTACACATATCATGTCTTATGTACCTTGTTTAGCTTTGATGAGCTTATTTATTGCACTTGACTAGTTGAAGCTTTGTAGTGCATGTTGTGTGGGAAAGATGTTTATGGTGTTTATCACTTTGTCTTAATCTTGAAGTCACATGTTATTTGACTGTCGGACTTGGTCCTTTTGAGAAAGGCATAAATAACCATCTCACCACTGTTCACTAGTCAATCATGAACACCTTAGTGCATATCATAAGATTTTGTGCTCGAGAAAGTGTAGCACATGCACAAAAAGAACATAAGGTGATGCCTCGGCTTAATTGCTTAATGCTTAAAATTGGTGTGTACTATTAGGCTTGATGTCATCTCACATAATTACAATTGGTGTGTACCATTAGGCTTGATGCCATTTCACATAATAAATTTCACTTTATAATGGGGCAAAATACAAGAAACTTACATGATTGCAAGCTTTTGTTCTAGGAGATGTGGGAGTTATAGGATGTAACTCTTTAGGTGATAGTCTCTTTTGAATTCTATGTGATGGATTGTGTAGACTTTGTGATTGATTGCTATTCATATATCACCTCACATGTTTCTCAAAGATTTTGCTAGTTGCACACACTACACAAGTTACTCTTTGATAAACTTTGTACATGTTATTGTGTGTGTTTTTGGACCAAGTTTGAAAATACTTTGAGAATTATGCAAAACTTTTTTTTTGCTTGAGAATTTGAAAGGAAGAATGACTGAAATTATCTTTGAATAAACTGGGATTAAAATTTGGGTTTTTGAAAAAGCATTCCATCTCATACTCATGCATTTTGTTTCTGTAATTTAATGCTTTGAGGAGTTATTTTCAAAATATGGTTTGTGTTTTTCAAAACTGTGATTTTTCTCAAAAAATTTTGTGAGCCTCTGCCCATTTCGATCGATCCAGTCTGATTTTCGATCAATCGAAAAAGTGCTTTAATTTGTCTCAAAATGACTGTTTGTTTCGATCGATCGAATGTGATTTTCGATCAATCGAGAGCCGTGAATCAGGTTTTTAAAAACACTGTTCTTGACTTTTTCAAAAGTTTTTCAAAGTCTTTTCTCTCTCTCCGACTTGGCAAGCTCAACTATTCCAATTTTTTGTTGTTTTCCTCCGGATTTTTTGCAAGAAATCTCTTTCCTCAAGCCGGTATATCTATCTTACCCCTCCTTTTTGAGTTTATTTACATATTTCATGCATTGTTCATGCATTTATGCTCAAAATTTCGGACCCTTTTCTTTTTGGGTGTGTTGTTGATTTAGGCCCAATTTTGTGTAATTGATCAATGGGTTTTTGTGGGGACACACTATAAACATGTTCTTAATGATTTAATTTGATCAATTTTGGGTTTTGTGAAAAATTTAAAATTCTAGGGTTTCTAATTGATCCAATTTGGGGATTTTGTTCAATTAAGGTTTAATTGATGAAATTGGCTTGTTGTATTGATGAAATTGGTTATTCTAATCTGTTTTCAACATTGTGTAATGATCAATTCATCAAATTAGTTGCAAAATTTTTCAAGTTGTTTTCAAATTTTTAGGGTTTTTGTTAGAAACTCTATGTTCGAGCCAATTTTGTGTAATTGAACTTAATTTGAACTGTGTTTACTGCATTAGTTCATGCATCACAACATTGTTATTGTTCATGCATCATATAGATTTTTGTTCTATATTTTTTTATGCTAATTTGCAGTCTGCCCTTGGTTTTGTTTTCTTTTGTTCTTTTGGTTTTCACTTTGTGTCTCTGTCCTTTCCTTAGCACTATGCCTAGGAAGACTAGAGCCCGTAGGACTGTTTCCTCACCTTCTCCTTCACCCCCTCCCTCCTTTGACCGTGAGAAGTATTCGAGTGAGAAAAACCAAGAGATTTATGAGAAGCTAAACGTTAGGAGAAAGATTTGGGCTGAGCATTCTGTTCACTTAGATGAACTTGATCCTGCCATTAGGGCAAACTTTAAGCGTAGGGGCTGGTTACCCTTGGTGGATATTTCTGATCCTCCTCCACCTTCTGCCTTGATTAGAGAGTTCTACTTGAACATCTCTATCCGCATCTATGATTCCAACACTTTAGTCAAGAGTTGGATATGAGGCGTAGAGTACTCCATTACTCCCAAGGTAGTGGCTGATGCTCTAGGGGTACCTTTGGTCCAGAATCCTGTCTATCCTTATGATGTGTCTCCCGAGATTAGTGATGTCTTGTCTTACATCACTAGGACTACTGTCCAGTGGGGTTCTGATCCTCGGATCACTTCTGCTGAGCTCTCCGGGTTGCACTATTTGTTCTTTAGGATAGCCTGTCATTCTATCTGGCCCATCTCTCATGTTCACACCATTCCTCTTGAGAGGTGTGTATTTCTGTACGCTCTGGTTACTGATACTCCTATTAGTTTCCCCCATCTTTTTCTTCGTTCTTTGAACGATGTTTATAGGAGTTCATCTTCTGCTCATGCTCTTGTACATCCTATTTTCATTCATAGGATTTTACTTTATCTTGATCTTGGTGGCTTCCCTTCCTCTGAGCCCGTTCATGTGATAGCTCCCATAGGTGCGTCTTTTCTTAGACAAAGGGCCGCTCATCTTCGAGCTGGTTCTAAACACC
The DNA here is from genome assembly GCA_019022515.1 of Quercus aquifolioides. Lineage (NCBI taxonomy): Eukaryota > Viridiplantae > Streptophyta > Magnoliopsida > Fagales > Fagaceae > Quercus > Quercus aquifolioides. Next base: position 3,104,308 of record CM032334.1, on the reverse strand, counting down.
CTAGGTCTGAGCCGTCTAGTAGCGCACCTCCTCCTTCTTCTTCTACAGGTCTTGCTGGTGAGGATGTTCCTGATCTAGTTGGTGATGATGCTGCTGCTGCGTTGGTGATGATGCTGCTGCTACTGCTGTTCCTCCACCTCCTTCGACCGACTTTGATGTTCGTCGTACCCTGGAGACTGTCATGACCGTTCAGGCGGCTCATGGTCAGATTTTGGTGGACTTGCTGGACGAGTTTTGTGCTCTACGAGCCGAGTTTGCGCGTCTTCATTCACCCTCACCACCTCCTTTTGATGGCGACTTGTGATTGCCCTTTGGCATTCCGTCACAAAAAGGGGGAGTGGTGTTTTTGACTTGTAGAGGGTTTTTGTAGTTAGGGGGAGACTTTTTGTTACTTTTTGTTGTTGAGGAGCTTGTGGAGTTTTTAGATTGTATCTAGGTGCTTCACTTTGTATATCATTTTTTGGGGATATTCATGTTAGGGGGAGTAACATTGATTTATATACATGTTATATTCTTTGATTCTTGTTGCTTTGTGATTCACTGCTTATTGATTTATATTTATGAGTTGTTCATTCATATATGTCTTTATTTTGTGTTGTGTGAATCTTACAAGAATGTTATACCTGTTGTTTTACTCTTTTCTGTCACACATGCGTTTATGCGTTTGTTGAGTATTTCAGGAATATACAGGTTGATTCAACAAAGCTGCTGTCTACACTTGCAACCGATGGATAGTAGTTAGGTTTGAATTTAAATTTATGAGCATTATTTTTGTAAAGGGCTTTTTACTTGTAAACTTTGAGCTTTTAATTAGGGTTTTGTCACGGATTGCCAAAGGGGGAGTTTGTTAGGTTCTAAAGGTTTAGGAATTTATGTATTTAGAACTCTAATTTGTAATATTGGCAAACCATGATCAAAACAACATGTTTAGACTTGTTAAAGTATGCTCAAAGTTGATTAATTATTGTAAAGTTGGAATCGAGAGACTGTAGATGCATTGGGGCATTTCGGTCTGGCTCGATCGATCGAAGAATAGATTCGATCAATCGAAAATCGATCAGATTGCGTTTTTCTGCAGTTTTCCAACTCAGCCCTAACTCTTTAAAACGTTTAGGGTTTTTATGTTTTTGTCCTAGGTATATAAGGCAAAATCCTAGCCACGTTTTTTGAGTTGCTTCAGTTGTATTGTTGCTCATACATTGCTGTTTTGTGTAAATCTCTTGTGAGATCTAGAGGAGCTTTGCTTTACACAAAGCTTAGGGTTTTCTAGATGGAGATTACTTCAACATCTTGATGATCAACTTGGTTGCTGCCTTTGAAGCTTAAAGAATATCAAGCGTGGGTGCTTGTAGCTGATTGAAGAATTCAAGAAAGAAGGAGTCCATGGATTCGGAGCTTGCACGGGGTTGTGTCAGTAAGTTCTACTAGTAGGTAGCATTAGGAAGTTGAGCGGGGAGCTTGTAAGTCCTTTTGTATGAACTTCAATTCTTTCATAGTGAATTCAGTTTTGCCTTGAGGATCGGTGGGTAAAATCCTCCCCTGTTTTTTACCGGTTTGGTTTTCCTGGGTGATCATATCGTGTGTTATTTATTATTCCGCTGCTATATATTTTCATGATATGATTGTTTGATTGTTTTAACCTAGAATTGCTTAATTTGACTAAGTAACAACTTGGCTAATTAACTAGGCTACTCAATCTGGTTGTGTGTTAAGGGGTCTAAAACCGTTCACTTTTCTTCTAATGCATAAGTTTGGTTTCCAAGTATTCATATATTTTTAGATTGTGAGTGGCAATGAGTGATGAAAAAATGGTTGTTTGCAAGGATCTTAGGGCTGATGTGTGCATCAATTACAAGATGGAGGACTTTCATAAAATGGTGAAGGAAGAAACAGGTGGATTTTTTTTTTTTTTTAATATTGAAACCTCAATTTTCCTCAATGTTTATAGAGATTGATGTTTTTCATTATTCTTTTTGCAATGATTATTAGGTGATAAAAACAACTAACTAGATGTTCAGTGGCAGGAGTTTAAGTTATTCTGGTTTTTAGGCTCTAAAGGCTTTTCTTGATTTTTTTTTTGTCCATTTTTCTTTTTGCATTCACAATTATGCAATTTTGTTCTCTCACGATATTTCATTATCCTTTAATTATTCATTATGTTTTTGTTTTACATTTCATGTGACATATCTGCTATAGATAGCTCTACATCTGATAGTAAAAGTGATTTTGTAGGGATAAATGTCCTATTGAGAAGTTATTTATTTATTTATTTATTTATTTATTTTTCTAAGTAAACAGTTTCTTAGTACATACTTTTTTTATACCATTTTTCAACTTCCCATCTATTACTCCATCAAGCCAAATCTATTTCCATTTTCTACTCTCTCTCTCTCTCTCTCTCTCTCTCTTAATTAATGTTTCCTAACTTTTCAACTTTCCATTTACTATTCCATCAAACTCAATCTGATAATAATTCAAGCTCTGTTCAAGTTTATGACTCTCCTTCTCCTCAATCAAGCAGCTATGAAAACCGTTCAAATGCCACTCAATTAGTATTTAAAAAAAAAAAAAAAAAACTAATGATTTGTTTTGTGTGAATATATATATATATATATAAAGTGAGTTTTTTTTTTCCTCCCCCATATTCTTTAGGTTTTCCCAATTAATTTTGTAGTGGGGTTTGGCTACTATAGTTTATGTGGTCGTTAACCAATGTTTAGAAAGCTGTGTCTCAGATAGAAATGTATATTCAATTTTCAAGTAAATTGTAGATGTATTTACCATTATGAATAAAGTATTCCCTTTGTATATGCATAGCATAAATCAGTTTTTTTGTACATACATATTAGTTGTAACATGAATATTGATGCATAACTTAGTACAAGATATGTTACAATTTTTTTGGTTTCGTATTGTAACAAATTTAAATATTATTATGGGATGCCTTTGCTGGAAGACTTTGCCTCAAAATCCATGAAGATCAATTGGGTTTAAGAAAATCCAAGAAGATGTATGCTTGGTTAGCTAACTAAAGAAATTGGGATAAAATATGAAGAAGACCAATTAAATTGAATTGAGTTCCCTATCATAAATCCTCTCTCTCCCTCTTATTGTTTTGATTTAATTTTTGTTTGAGTTATGACTTAGTCATTTTGAAAGTGAGAATTTGAATTTAAATCAAAATACAATCTTGGCTATGTATGAATGTGCCTATTGGTTATTTGAGTAATATTAAGTGTAATTTTATGATGAGCTTTCATTATCATGATAATATCCTTTAAGAGAATGACAAATTTGAATAATATATTTGAAACTTAAAAAGTTTAGTTGTAAATAAAAATTAAAAAAAAAAAGGGAAAACATAACGCACTATAACATAATTTAGAAGAATATGAACCACCTAAAAAATGGATAAATATCAATCGAATAAACCCAAAAATAATAGAATGATTTATTTGTAGAGATAGAAAGATGGAAAATAATTTAAAAAATTAGTTAATTTTTATGGAGAACAAATTATCTTCAACAAATTTAGGAGAACAAATTATACATTATATCATAATTACAAAATACTTATCTATTCCCACACATTGCGTGGATCTGCGACTAGTATGTTTAAAAGCTGAAACGTAGCATTTATTGTTGTTATGCTCCTGTTAAGCCACCTCATCCTCCACGTCATTGTCACATCATTATTTTTTTCATATTTATTTTTTACTCTTACTTTTTTTGACATTATTAAATATATAAATATATTGACTTTACAAATTCATCTTAGGCGATTTTAACTTTACATATATATCTACTTTAATTTTAATGTTATAACTAAGTATTGTCTATACATATTCCTCTTAGATGGTTTTAATTTAGCATATAATTTTGACTCTTTATCTTCCTTTATTTTGTCTCTTCTTATTATCATCCTTTTACTATAAATTTGTCACTATCTCCCATTTTATGCATATTTTATTTTCCCACACAAAAAGGTTATCTCTCTCTCTCTCTCTCTCTCTCTCTCTCTCTCATATATATTTTTTTTCATTTTTGTTGGATTTTTTTATGAATTTTGTACACCATTTGTCTTATTATTAACTAACTCATTTGTGTTTCTTGATGCAAGTATTTTTTTTTTTTAATCATTTTACTTGCAACACAATACTTTTAATGTTGTTGACCATATTTGGGAGAAAATTATATTATAATATGTCCACATTTTTTGTTATTGTCAAGTTTTAGTTTATTTGGAAAACAGTAGGATAGTTTGGACAATATGATGAAGAACAATTAGTGTAGTTGAAGAAGATGACCTTTGTGCAGTTTCCTTTCACTGTTTGTAAGTATATTGTTTAACAAATTGGCACCAAACTGTTATATCTTTATTATATGATCTTTTTAGATGCATGCGTAATTGTTTTTAAGCATTTACAAATATTTTGTATTGGTCATCTTCCTTATCTCACTAGTGTATTTTTTTTTAGATTTTTAAGAAAACAAATTCAATTTCGAGTTTAAAATTATTTATTTATCTATCCATTTTTTGCATGTTGGATTAGATGTTAGATTAGATTATGATAGTATTAACACAATATTTGGCTTGGTTACAATGATATATAATAGGATAAAATTTTTGAATTTGATTATGCATTGAATATTTGGCTTGATCACATCACATTTCAAATGTTTTACATATACGTGAGAAAGACTTTGACTTTGATGTGGGTTTTATTTTTCCCTTTCTTTTTTATTTGAATTTTAGTTTTGTTGAATTTTATAAATTTTTTTGATACATTTCTTGGTGTTTTTGATTGTATTGTAAAAAACAATTGGGTTTGAAAAAGTTTTTTTAAAACTAAAAAATAGTTTCCAAATTTTAGTTACTCTTTAGTGATACATAAAATGTTATAAATATTTTTTATTAAAATATTAATATTTTTTCAACCTTTTGAATTCCTGAGAAAAACAGTATTGTTTTCAATTTTGTATGACATAAATTATATATTACATTTGTGATTGTCATTGTAACAAATAAAAATATGATTATGAAATACATTACTATTTATTAAATTAGTCCAAACTACAAAAATAAATTTAATGTGACCACCTTAAAAATATTATCACGAGAAATGCACAGGATCCGTGACTAGTTCAAATAATTTTTGTTCTCATTACTATAGACAAATACACAATTTTGCAAGAAATTCTTTGCGAAGAAAACTTTAAAATTTTGCTATCCAGAGTTGGTGACTTTTTGGTAGCCTAAAGGTGAATTACCAATCCTTCAAACCATTGAAGGGTTTAAGGCAAGGTGATCCCCTTTCACCATATCTCTTTCTATTATGTGCTAACATCTTGTCTATATCTTTACTCAAAGCAAAAAGCTTATATATGATCAAAGGAGTCAAAATTGGTAGAAATGGGAGCACTTTTACTCACCTATTATTTGCAGATGACTCCCTTTTGTTCTTCAAGAAAGATGATACTTCCCTAATCAACTTGCAAAGGATTTTGGATTGGTATTGCTTTTTGTCTGGAAAAAAAATTAACCTTGCTAAATTTGATCTCTATTGTTCCCCTAACATGCCTAGAAATGAACAAGAGCTCTTAGCTAGATCAATCCAAGTTAATTTGGTTCCAAATCCAAGTAAGTATCTAGGCCTAAATTTCAAATTGAGGGGTAATAGAGTGGATGATTTTCAATTCTTGGTTGAGAAATTGAAGTCCAAACTTCAAGGGTGGAAAGCAAATTTACTATGTTAGGCAGGTAGAACAACCCTTATCTCCTCTATCCTTCAAACCTTACCTCTTTACACTTTCTCTTGCTTTAAAGTACCTTAAACTATCTACAAAAAGATGGATTCTTTGGTTATAGCATTATGGTGGGGTCATGAACATGGTGAAAGGAGGTTGCACATGCTCAATTGGAACAAAATTTGTCAACCAAGGTGTAGAGGAGGCCTAGGATTCAAAAAATTCAACTTAATGAATCAAGCCATGCTTGCAAAGCAATTCTAGAGAATCACTCACAATCCTAATCCCCTTCTTGCTTAAACCTACAAAGCAAAATTCCACCCTAGATGCTCCTTAGAGGACTGCATTCCTAAGCCTCATCATCCCTGGTTTTGGAGGAGTATTATAAAACAAGAAAACAAAAAACTCAGAGAAGGAAAATGGTTGATTGGTGGAGGTGCAAACATCCCTCTAACTCACCGAGACTGGTTTGACTGTTCCCCACTGAATCATAACAACCCTGGAAGACTGAATGGTATACTTGCTAACCTAATTGATCCTTGCGCTCATTCCTGGAAACTTGATTTGATCCAAGCTATGTATCCATATCCCCAATGGTTTGAAATCCTAAAAACTCCTCTGCCAAAGACTAGCTCAATTGGTGATAAACTCCTATGGAAATACTCTAGCTTTGGTGAATTCAATGTCAAAGCAACATATGAAATACTGTTGGAAAACTCAAATCCTCCTACTTAATCCCAAAATGGTGCTGTGCACATTCAAAATGGGGTTGGGGACAAAGTTTGGAAGGTTAAAGTGCCTTTGAGGATATGTGATTTTGTGTGGAGACTATTGCATGACAGTTTACCAACCATGCTAAACTTGAAAAACAGGGAAATAGGTTTCCAATCCCAGTGCCCTTTATGTGATTTAGATGAAGAATCATCCACTCACCTATTTCTCCTTTCTCCCTGTGCAAGGGCTTGCTGGTATGGTTCAATTCTAGCTATCCACTATTCTGATTTACAAAACATCACAATGTAGCAATGGGTTGCACATTTACTACTTAGACACAATACAAAAGAGGAGGCAGCTATCGAATACATGCAAGGAATCTTCATCAATTTATGTGCTATATAGAAACATAGGAACATGGTTGTTCATGAAGGCAAAGATCCAAATCCTATTGAAGTAGTACTAATGGTTCAAACACTATCTTGCAAGTACAAGGACTATTTTGCAGCTCAACCAGCCAACAACAAGCACACCAGAAGTTCAAATCCAGGACCTCAGACAACAACAGGACAGTGGCAATTAATCATCAAGATTGCTGGTGCTTGGAGAAAGAAAGTGTTAGGTTTTAAGACTTTAGGAACTAATGTATTAGAACTTTAATTTGTATATGTTGGCAAACCATGATCAAAACATTTAGTTTAGGTTTAGACTTGCTCAAAGTTTGGTTTAAATTAAGTTTGGAATCGAGTAATTGCAGGAAATTACTATTCAATTTATGCAAGGCTCGATCGATCAAAAATTAGATTCGATCGATCGAAAGTCGTAGATCAGCAAAAATCAGCAAATGTAAAAAGGCCATAACTTATCCGTTTGAAGCCCAAATTGCGATCCGTTTTTTCCAATATTTAAAGGACATCATAAGCTAACCCTACGAAGGAGTTTTTCAAGGCTTTTTAGAGAGATTAGAGTGCATCTTGTGCCTCTTTTGTAGATCTAGGGTTTTGTACCCAAAATGATGTCGCGGAAGCCTAAAGAAAGCACACACGATGCTCTCTTGATGGAACAGAAACTAAACTGTTAGTTTTTGGTAGTAAACCTCGAATCCACGAGGGGTTTCCCTGAATCCACAAGGAGATAAAACTGGAATCCACTAGAAGAAAATTTGACAAAATGTCTGTGTTTATTGATAATAGTCTTTTTTTTAAAAACGTTTACAGACTTAGGGGCCTATATAAGGGCTCCTTAAAACTTGACTGACAAGAAAATATAATCTAAATTAACTCCTAATTGATACCTAACCATAACAGGAATCAAATTTGACCTAAAAAGCATTAAATGCACCTAAAAACAAGGAAATAAATCACCTAAACCTAAAATAACGTTTTTTTTTTTTACATAAAAATACCAAAAATAATAAATTACAATAATTAAATAGTAAATTGTGTCCTACATCAGACCCCTCCACTTGAAACAAACTCGTCCTCGAGTTCATCTTTGAAATCTGAAATCTTCCGCTCCAAATAAACAGATATTTCGAATGCTTTAATAACTTCAATAGGCTCTGAAACTTGAATCCTTCACAAAGTGTAGCATAAAATTTCTTCTCATCTACTTTCAATTTATTTGCAATATCAATCAAAAAAGAGTTGATAATAAAATTAAAATTTTCTACTCCAAGAAAATCAACAAATTGTGTAGTCATCTTCAACAAATCAACTAGGACCTCAGGATTGTGAGTTGTGGACTCATCCTCATATTTGATCTCAATTGAATATTCCATAATGTTCTCAATAATGACCAAATCTTCATTCCTATCATCATCCACAACCAACTCAACTGTTGTGTTTTTGACCTCCTCAGCAAATTTTTGACAAGTGGTATCTTTAATCTTCAATTCAATAACTTGCTGCAAGTCTTGATCTTTTTTAACCCCTACAAAATTTTCTTTGGAAATATGTTGCTTCTTCTCAACCCTCAAACTCCTTTCTTTACTTGACACATGGACTTGACTGTGATAATTTTGGTTTTGTGGTTGACCTTTTATGTTTTGAACATATTGCTTTTCACATGAATATACAGATTTATAATCAACACTTGTATAATCTAGTATATCATAATATTCATTAGGAAACCATAAATCAATTAATACCTTTTTCATTCTTTGCCAAGAGCAGATTGGATGCTTACCTCGCCGCTTTCTATCAATTTGAATGTCTTCCCACCATTCCTCTGCTTCATTGTTTAATTTATTAGATGCAAGCCGCACCTTTTCTTCATCACAAATCTTCCAAAAATTAAAATACTCTTCTAAATCAAGAAGCCTGTCAATAAAATCCATCTTACACATATCTCCGTCAAAGAATGAAATTTTCTTGTAGTTAGGAGTGCGTCTTTGAATATATTGAACATTGTTGTTGTGAGATGATTTCCTAGCAAGAAGAGTAGCAATCTTTTGCTGGATTTCACCCATAATTTTCTGACTCTTTTCATGAAATTGTTGCTCATCACGAGCCTCTTCACGAAACTTGAGGAACTCAGCCCTAGTGAGGACTGGGTTGTTGACGTCGTCACCGCTGTCATTGTTATGGTGGTCACCGTCTCGCCGGTTAGCTATCAGACCAGGGTAAGTCAAGGCTCTGATACCAACTGATGTCGCGGAAGCCTGAAGAGAAGCACACACGATGCTCTCTTTGATGGACAGAAACTAAACTGTTAGTTTCTGGTAATAAACCTCAAATCCATGAGGGGTTTCCCTAAATCCACAAGGAGATAAGTCTGGAATTCACCAGAAGAAAATTTGACAAAATGTCTGTGTTTATTGATAATAGTCTTTTTTTTAAAATGTTTGCAGACTTAGGGGCCTATTTAAGGGCTCCTTAAAACTTGACTGATAAGAAAATATAATCTAAATTAACTCCTAATTGATACCTAACCATAACAGGAATCAAATTTGACCTAAAAAGCATTAAATGTACCTAAAAACAAGGAAATAAATCAACTAAACCTAAAATAACGTTTTTTTACATAAAAATACCAAAAATAATGAATTACAATAATTAAAAAGTAAATTGTGTCCTACATCACAAAAGCTCTCTAAGGTTTTTGATGTGTTGTGTGTTGAATCTCTTGTGAGATCTAGAGGTGTTCACCTTCATACACACTTAGAGTTATCAAGATCAACATTCATGTCAAGAATTTGGTGATTGCTTCAGTTGCTGCATAAAGAATTTAAAGAAGATCTAAAACCTTTGAGTGAAGTCTCAAAGTCACAAGTGGGAGTACTTGTGGTTGTAGTGGATCAAGGAAAGAAGTAGTCTGTGGACTCGGAATTGTTACATGGTCGTGGTAGTAAGTTTTCTACTCGAGGTAGCAATAGGATTTTAGTGGTCTAAGTCTTATTGTACAAACTTCAATTCTTTCATAGTAGATCTGTTTTACCTTGAGGATAGCTAGGTTAAATCCTCCCTAGGTTTTTTACCGGTTTGGTTTTCCTGGTTATCATATCGTGTGTTCTTTATATTTTTGCATTATTTACATGATATGAGTTGAATGTGTTAACTTATATCTGAATAATTTATCTAAGTAATCACTTGGTTAAATAACTAGGTTAAACAACTTGTGTTTTAAGGGGTCTAAAAACGTGCAAGTGATATCAGAGTGGGTTAGCTCTTGCGTTTTAGATCTTTTGATCTAAGAGTTTATCCTTGACCCCTGCTATCATGGATAATTTGAAGTGTTTTTTTGCTCATGTTTGTGACAATTTGAATAAAAAAGATGCTATTTCTTATGTTGATCTTATTGATGCTTGTAAAACTCTTCGTAAGAAATTATCTAAATCGTTGAAATTGTTAAGAAATTTAAGGAAGAGTTAAAATTGTCTAATCTTGAAAAAGGGGAATTGATTGTGAGATTAGACGAGTCTAATAAAAAGAATGAATTTTTGAGAAATCAAATTTCCTCTCAAGATGAGAAGATTAAAAGCTTGGAACAAGAGTTAGTTGAATCTAAAGCTAAAATTGAAAATTTGACTAGTACCAAGCCTGTTGTTGATAACAGAAGTGTTTTTATTTCTCTTAAGCCTAAAACTGAGAAAGTTTATATCCCTCCGTTCAAGAGGAATAATGAAGAAAAAGCTTATTTTGCTAGGTAGACAAAGGTAAAAATCTGATGTAGATGCTGAAGTTTCTAAACCTATGTCTAAACCTACTGTTAAAGAGCATAATAAATTTGTTTTTATGCCTACTTGTCACCTTTGTGGTGTTGTTGGTCATATTAGACCAAATTGTTCTTTGTTGAGGCAAAAACCAAAACCTGAGACTAGATTTGTTGTTAGGAATATTGATGTTCCTAATTTGTTCCTGTTTGTCACTTTTGTGGTGTCTCCAGTCACATTCGTCCTCATTGTCACAAATTGAAATTTAAAAATTTTGTATTTCAATCTAGGATATGTGATGATATTTCTCTTGCCATAAGTCCATACAAATTGTTTCATATTCTTTTGAAAAATTTAAGTTTGTTGTCTTGTGAAAGGAATTTGTAGGATTTCAGTCTTTCTCAGAAGATTGGTGTAATCCCTTAAATACACTCTACTTCTAACGGATTTTCACCTACAAAGCCAAAGACTCGTACTATATGGGCCGGTGAGAAAAGATTCTCTAAGGTGAGTGTTGTTTACTTGTCCTTGATTTAATTCTTTCAATTAATTGTGGACATGTTTTCTTTTAGTTTTTAGTTGTTTTATTTTCTTAGGTTGTTTTGGTTTTTTTTTTTTTTTAAAAAAAAAAATCTAAAAACATTGAAAATTTTCATAAAGTCAAAAATATTTTATTTTGTGTCTTGTTTTATTTGTTTTGAGGATTACATGAGTTATGATATCTCTCTCTTGATTCAAAACATGTTTGACATTGTGGAGAAACTTGAATAGTATATGTTATATAAGTTCTAAGCTATTTCTAATTTTGTGTGAGTATGTACTAGTTTGTACATGTACTCATGGGTTAATTAAGAAATTGATATTTCTTATTTATGTACCCTTTATACCTTAGTTAAGCACTATTATGCATAGCTTTGCATTGTTCATTTAGCATAATGTGTGCCTTTTGTTTTTGGTCATAAATTTTTTTTAAACCAAAAGATTTTTGTGTTTTGTATTACATATCATGGATGTGTAGTTAAGGTTGGTCATATTATCTTTACATAACATACTTGTGTACCTTGTTTAGCTAGGATGAGCTTATTTTTCTGCACTTTGCTAGTTTTAGCTATGTAGTGCATGCTGTGTGGGAGTTGTTTATAGTTTTTGATCACATGATCTTGATTTTGAAGTCACATATTTTTTATTGTTAGGACTAGAACCTAATGAGAAAGGCATAAATAACTATCTCACCACTGTTTACTAGCCAATCATGAACACCTTAGTGCATATTATAAGATTTTGTGCTCGAGAAAGTGTAGCACGTGCACAAAAAAAGAAAATAAGGTGTAGCCTTGGAATAATAATAAAATTGGTGTGTACATTATTTGGCTTAAATAACGATTTCACAATGAAATAATAATGGTGTGTACATTATGGGGCAAAAAAAAAAAAAAAAAATTTACATGATTGCAAGCTTATTTTCTAGAAGATGTGAGAGTTATATGATGTAACTCTTTAGGTGCTAGTCTTTTTCAAACTTACATGATGAAATTTTGTAGAAATTGTGATCAATTACTATCTATATATCACCTCACATGTATCTCAAGCTATTACTAGTTGTACACATTACACGAGTTATTCTTTGCTAAACTTAGTACATAATATTGTGTGTGATTTTGTTTTGGCCATCAAGGATTACATGTTTCTTGATTTTAATGCAAAATGTGTTTAATGTTTGAGTTTTGGGGACAAAAAGGTTGAAAATCTTGTTTTTGAAGTTCTGGGTTGAAAACAAATGTTTTTGAAAAACTTTTAAACTCATTCTCATGTATTTCATTCATGAAATGATTTGGTTTGAGTGTTTTTTGCATAAAACTTCTATTGTTTTTCAAAAAAATCTAGTTTTCCAGAATTTCGATCGATCGAGTGTAATTTTCGATCAATAAAAAATTTCCAGATTTTTCAAGTCTAGCTTCTGCCTGACTCGATTGGGATTCAATCAATGCTCGACCGATCGAAACTGAAAATTTTTCAGTTTTTAAGTATTTGACCAATTTTTTTTTTCCATGTATCATTTGTGTTTAGGATTCACATACATTGCATCGTTTTATCTTTATCCATCTTGCATTTTTGTAGTCATATCTCTAATTTTGTTTCACACATAACATGCATACACTTTGCAAATTGGGTACTCAACTTGATTTAAAAATTGATTGATTAATTTTTGAGTCTTCTGTACATTTTAGTATATGCTATTTTTTATGTGTGAACTGCAAAAAATATTTCTCTTAAGAGATATGATGGATAATCAATGTGCAAATATTTTTTTCTTAAACACATTGCATGCATATGTTTATGGGTCACATAGTGTCAAGTTTGCATTTATTGAAAGAGAGAATATTTTTTTTCATGTGTATCCTCAACTTAGTTTTTAAGTTTGGTTTGTGTCTTTTTATTTAACCCCACCTCCTAAATTTTTCCCAAAACTGTTTTTCCTAAAACTTGTTTTGTTTTTCCTATTTTTATAGGGAGAGAAATCTGTTTTTAAAACCTAACAAGTGTTCATAAGGGGAGTTGTTGCTCCTCATTTGTTTCCTTGATTATCTATTTTCTCTTGACTTTTGTTGCGTATGTTTTATGTTTACTTTTTATTTGAGTTGTCTTTGACAATACGTGACAAAAATGGGGAGATTTAGATGAAATGTGGGAATATGTGGGAATCCTATTTGCTTTGTTTAGGGGGAGTTGAAATTGTTTTTGAAAAGGGGAGAAAATAATTTTTTTTGATATATCTAACTTAGGGGGAGAGTTAGTTTGCATATTTGTTATTTGCTTTAGTTTGTTTATTTTGCTTTACTTGTTCTTTCCACACATGCGTTTATGTGTTTGTTGAGTGTTTTAGGAATTTACAGGTTAATTCAGTCGTGGCTGTTGTCTACTTTGGCAACTAATAGATAGTGGTTTAGGTTGAATTGTATTTAGGGCTGTTTAAATTTGAATGGGCTATTTTTAACTTTGAACATTTTATTTTTTTTAATGTGTTTTGTTAGGATATATGTGATTTGATGTTAGGAACATATGTCAATATTTTATATAATTGGCTAATCTTTTGACAAAACGCACTTTACTTGTAATTAGGTAGATCCATGATGTGTTTAATACTTCAAGAAACAAGGTTTCAAATTTAAGTGTTAAAGCCATGCAAGTTTGTTCAAGAATCAAGTAATGAAGTGTTGGATTTTAAAACTTGACAGTTAGCTCAACAGTTTGCATCTATCGAGATTTAAAAGCTATTTCAGCCCGTGGATCAACAGCTAGCTTGATAGATGGCTATCTATTGAGGTTTATGAAACTCAGTTTTTTAGAGCTGTTTTTCATCTAATCCATGAATATGTATTTAGGCTTTCTCTTCTCACAACCTTAATCATATATAAGGATTATTTTGAGACCATCAAAGGTTGCACAGTTGCACAAGTGTGAAACAAAGTCTTGCTCATGCAAATTGTGACCGAAAACAGAATTTACCTTAGTTCATTTTTCTCTTGAAGAAGCTGCTGTGTTTGTACACCGTAGGGATTTGTGACTAAGGAGTTTCTTGATTTTCATTGTTTGGATGAACTGAAGAATTTTGCAGCCAACATCTTTCTCAAGTTGGCGATTAAGTCGCGTACTGGGATTCGCACATCTATTGGTTAGTCATGTACTAGGAGTCGTGCATTGAAAATGAGAGATTGTCATTATAGAACAAGTCCAATTGGGTATTAGGGTAAGGGTTCAATTGTATATTGGTATAAGGTACTGGGATTCCTTTACTTGTAACCACTTGTTGTAATAATAGTGGATTCTCGGGAGTGGTGACCTTAAAATCACCCGGTGGGGTTTTTGCCGTGTAGGTTTTCCTCATTTGTAAACAAATCACCATGTCAATTTAATTTCCACTACGTACTTAGTTATTTGGTGATTTGTTTGCGCTGCCACGTACATTGCATGTTAATTTGATTAATTAATAAACTTGGCTAATTAATCAATTAATATATCATAAAGGGTCAATACATTCTTGGCCTATCATATTTTGTCACAGATTGCCAAAGGGGGAGATTGTTAGGTTCTAAGACTTTAGGAACTAATGTATTAGAACTTCAATTTGTATATGTTGGCAAACCATGATTAAAACATTTAGTCTAGATTTAGACTTGCTCAAAGTTTGGTTTAAATTAAGTTTGGAATCAAGTAAATCAATCGAAAATTAGATTCGATCGATCGAAAGTCGCAAATCAGCAAAAATTAGCAAACATAAAAAGGCCATAACTTATCCATTTGAAACCCAAATCGCGATCCGTTTTTTCCAGTATTTAAAGGACATTATAAGCTAAAAACGTACAGAAACGTACAGAAAGCTAAGAGATGCGCCTATGCTTATGAAGCAAAGAACTTTCAGGGAGATGTTATGTTTTGTGGAGCAGCTAGTAGTTTAGCAAGGTTTGAGTATGGGGTCACGAAAGAAGCTATGATGGAGGCAGTATTCACAGTCAAAACTCATGGTTTTTTTTTTCGAATTTTGATATTAACTAGCAGCAAAGGTTTGGTCCAAGTTTTGAGTAGTGCTAAAAGCTCAAACTGGCAGGAGACTCCAATGTTAGCTGATATGAGCTTTCTGCAGCAAAATGGATTAAACTAAGGTAGTCTTAGACCAGGTTTGTTATGTAGCAGATATGGCAACTAGAGTGCCAACTCAACATTGCTGGTACAACCCAGCTCTTTTGTAAATCTAAACAATGTCTGCTTGGTTTCCCTGTGAATGGTATAAAAAAATAAGGTGAATTACCAATAACCTGGCAACAAATTCTTTTGAGTTGGGAGACAATTAGAGTAATGCTAGTATCATTAAAGTTGACATAATTTTATACCACAACTCGCCACATGACAAGTTATAATTAATGAAAATGTGTCAGTGGGCCATATGAAGACACATATTTACTAATTACAACTTACCATGTGGCGAATTGTAGCACAAAATTGTATGTGGTACTAGCATTACTCAGACAATTATCATCTTAAAAATTTTGTTCTAGACACACCTCAAAGTCGTATTGGTTTTTGTTTTTTTATATCATTGGTTTTTACTCATTTTCCTCAATATTGGGGCTGGACCCACTCTCACTTTTAGCCACTGCAGTCTACCCTTTAGACTTTGCATTATAAAAAAAAATAAAAAGGGGAGAGGGTAAAAAGTCATCACTTATACGCTGCAAAATTTTCTTTACAGCCATAGCTGTCGGCATGCCATATTATTTTATACAAGCTTACAATCACGAGCAAAACAACATGATTTGTGTAGTTATTGTAGTATTAAATTTTACACAATTAATGTATTAAGTAAGACCAAGCAGTGGCTAAATTTTACATTGGAAAAGTGTGAATTAGATAAACTAGGGAAGTTTCAAGCGCATGATTAAGTTAACAGGCAATATTGTAGTCACGGAGTCAATGTGCCATATTAACAGGCAAAGGAAGATGCATAACTCAGTAGAGGACTTTGGTAAGTTATTCACGAGAAAAAAAGGATAAAAATTGGCTTCAAGTTTGTCCCCATGTACTTACAGGTTGCACTAAGTGGTATAGTTATTAGTTACAGTTATGGGGTGAAAATAGCCAAATATCACATTTTGGCAAAGTTTGTGGCAATCTAGCATTGTTTGGAAAATATTTAGTAATTTATCATTTTTTTAGTACTTGAGTGTCATAAAATTGAGTTCTAAAGGAAACTCGAGTTCAGTGAACTCGAGTTCTTAGTGAGTCTGCCAGCATGGCACTAGCTGAGCTGGATTTTGTGCATTAAAAAATGCCACCTAGTACTCGATGAGCTCAAACTCGAGTATTGTGTGGATTGAACTTGAGTTCCAAGGACTCAAGTACTGTGTTAATGTAAATTCACAGTACCCAAGCTCCCTAAATGCGAGTATGGCTCAGGTTTCGTAGTTCCAGGATGCCCACCATACTCGAGTTCAATGAACTCAGGTTTGGTTGGGTTGTAGGGTAATTATAGCCCAACATACTAAAGTTCATTAAACTCAGGTTTGGCTCGGGTTGCAGGATAATAGCCCACCATACTCGAGTTCATTGAACTCAGGTTTGGCCTGGGTTCCAGGTCCACCATACTCGAGTTCAATGAACTCGGGTTTGGCTCGTCTTAATACTCACTGTTTCACTCACTCTCAATCTCCCTAATACTCACCGTTTCACTCTCAATCTCCTCTCTCTCACTCTCAGTCTTACTCTTTCAATCTCCCTCTCACTTTCTCAATCTCGCTCTTAGTCTCCCTCTCGCTCTCGCTCTCGCTCTCCGGTGTACTCTCACTCTCAAATCTCGACGTTGACGATATCGAGGTCTTTAGTTGGTGATCTGCATCTTCAATTTTGAATCACAAGATACATACTCAATATTACTCTCAATATTTGTTTGACCATTTGGTTTGGGGGTTAGGGTTATTTGTGGTAATTGGGATTGGGATTAAATTTAGAAGCAAGGTCCATTGATTTATTGAATAGGACCACAACCATAGCTGTCTAGGTCACCACAAATCTTTCACAGCTATCCAATGCACCTTGCTTCTTGATTATTTTCCTTTGTATTTCTTTTCTTTGTACAAGAAGTTATTGATTTCCATTTTGAGTCCAAAATACTCAAAATGGATTATGGATAACATGCCCTGTCCAAAATGTTGTGAATTTTGGAGCTCAGAATTGTTTAACAATTGCTGCAAATGTACGAGCTTCAATACTCTGGACATAGTCACCCTCCCAATTATATATGAAAAATGGTCAAACCTCAATCTAAGTCACATATTTCTATGTATACAAAAGTAGGAACTCAAAAAAATGGCTAAAATGTTTGTAATGAGTGCTTTTGTTTCAATAAGGGTAATCTTCTAGTAGTTCATTGAATTTGCTTATAAGGTATATAGCCACTCTCTTTTGAATGAAATTCAAGCTTATGAAAGAAATTTATAAAAGAAAAAGAAAGAAAAAGTAGGAACTCTATTTGTGAATTTTCCTCATGTGTCATGCTTCTTGAAAAGAGAATTAGAATGTTTATGTTTTGCATTCGACCTAATGGGCTAGTAGTCACTTAATGGGCCATTAATCACCTTTAATTTATGCCAGATATGGACCCACATCGAGCGGGACCTCTGTGAGTACTGCCTTGATGAGGCAGCCTGAGCATCGTTCAAGTTTGCTTTGGGATGCTCCTACAAGCGAGCTATGCACTTGTCCAAAATTGTAGTCAATATATGTACTACAAAGATTTTTCTTACTATGCACTTGTTCCTAGCATTAGCATTTAAGTTTGAAGCATAATTATTACGTGCTTAGTGAATGCTATTATTAATACAACGTTGCTCCGTTTGTAGGAAGTGCCAGGTGTACTGACTTGTCGTCACCGATTTAGTGGTGTGCCTAAAGGTGGGTTAGATCCACGGATTGCTGCTTATATCACAGATGCGGGGTTAGATGGGCTACTTCGGGTACCAGATATAGACCTTGACCATGCATTGATCACGGCATTGGTGGAGAGATGGCGGCCAGAGACGCACTTATTCCACTTGCCCCACGGTGAGATAACCATCAGGCTACAAGACGTGGAGGTTATAATAAGGGCACATATAGATGTTTTGCTGGTGGTGGGATTTACCAGTATGGATGATTAGGGCGACCCTGAACATCCAATGCACGTCCTATGCGCCTATCGTATGTGCTTGCTTCACTACGGCCAAATCAGGTATCGTGCCTTTGTTAGGGACCGCTTTGGCATTCACTTTGGAATGAATAAACATATTTGATTTTGGAGTTAAACATTTTTGGCATGTATTGTTCACATTCGTTACACATTTTTTCTAATTATATTGTTAATATGGTTGTTTACATTTGTTGGATCATTGCAAATTGTCTAGGAGACATAAAAGTCTGTGTTGGGTTCTCTGCCCACATATTATACGATAGGCCAACACATGTGGAGGTCTATTGTGCTACTTATACATTTTTGGATGGTTGAAGGCCATCACCTCGAACATGTTCTCCGACAGTTTGGGATGAAGCAAGGCATACCAGTCGATGTCAATACTTCACTTGAACTTCACAAGATAACACTTTAGGGCAAGCAAGAAAAAAACTGGGTTGTAGAACATGCCACGCATATTGCTAAATGGGCTGCGCACGCCACAATTGCCGATGCACCACTCTTTCATGGGGAGATGAACTACAATGACGAGTATATGGTGTGGTTTCGTCCCTGCACTCGACTCCATATTACAAAAGAGACCTCGTACCGGGACACTTTGGTAAGTTTACAAAGGTTGTTCTGTTACAAATGTACCTCGCTTCGCATAGTTTAGTTCAGCCTACTAACACTACTCTTGTATACTTGTGATAGGTTGAATCACAGTTGAAGATTCTGGTGAAATGCGAACCAGGTTTTGAGATCTACACTGACTATATTGATGCCTTGAAAGTTGTTGAAGAGATTGGTCGGTTGACCATGGACGATACACGCGCTATGGGCAACACTAGTGAACTGGCTGCAGGGCGTGGTCGGCGAGCAGGTGGACGTCGAGGGCATGGAGGCCGTCAGTCTGGTTGGCATCACACACCCGTGCATGACCACACCATGGAAGAGGCAAGTCAGTCAGTAGATGAGATGTGTTTGGAAACTGGTTATGACATGGGCTGCGATGCGAATGATCCATTACCATCCATTACCATCCATGGCACACGATGATGCGGGTCCATCCCATAGGTTTGCCTATGGGGACACATCTCAGTCCCCATCCATGGTTCACAATGATACCTGCCCACCCACATCCTCTACTACATCTCCATTGCCCACCACCCGTACGTCTCCCCCATCGACCACTAGCACTGCCCCCACAGATGTACATGGTAGAGATGAGGTGAGATTCATGCCCACCCTTGAGCGACCCACCCTTGGTGCTGTCCCCCCTGAGTTTGTGCATACCGAGTTCATCTAGACCCCCCAGAGGATTCACACATTGAATTTATATCCTTGAATTCTGCAGTGCTTTGAAGGAAAACCTCTCCTTGAGTTTGATAGAATACGGATGTTCAAATCAAGCCTTGTTGGCTTTACTTTACATGGTTCCTTTTCTCATTATTATTACCAGTTCTGCGAGGTGAACATTATGGATTGTTTTTTCTTGTACTTGGATTTCATATTTCAGTTGCTTGGTTTACCTTAACAGCTTCCTCTCTTTTTCCATTAACTTTTTCCTTTCCAGGACTGGTGGGTGGTTCCTGTCAAAGTAATCTTTGACCAAACTGTATGGGCGGCAATTTGGAACAGCATTTATTTTACTGTCTTGGGATTTTTGCGACTTGTATCCCCAGTTAGTATTTTTAATGAATTGAAGGCAACGTTCTGGCCCATGCTGACTGTAGGTGAACCTTCTTCTCTTATTGTATCTTTGCATTCTTGTTGAGTCAAAAGTCAGTGCTGACTGATTTCTCTTTGCCCTTTTGCCAATGGTGATTAGTACAGTTTTTTTTTTTTTTTTTCCAATCATAAACTCCTCGTGTATGCCGATGTGTTCAATGTGAACTGCTTGAAGGTACTAAAAAATTGCTATGAAGCACTATACCAGACCAGGGAAAAGTGATAGAAGTAGATATGGTGATTCCAGAAGCCCCTGCAACTACTGGTGATGATAAAAGCTAGTTTCAGTTATATTTGTCCCTGATGAGTACAAACCCTGAGAGAAAGGAGAGGACATATAGAGAATTCGAAAGTTTGGCAAAAGAAGCAAGATTTCCGGGTATTCAAGTGGCATGTTATGCTTATAATTTAGTTGTGGAATTCTACAAAAATATGTAACATTTAGTCATCAAATGTTCTACAATTGCATCAGCAGGCATTAATAAAATGTTCCCTAAAACATGTATCGTATGAATGAAAAAAAAATGCATAGAACCTCTGTGGACTCTTTTGTTAGAGGCAAAAGCAGCAGGATTTTAGGGTATTAAAGTAGCATGTTGTACTCGTAGTTTTAAATTTCTTGAGTTCTACAATAATATGTAACATTTAGTCATGACACGTTCTATAATTGCAGCAATAGACATCAGTAAAAATAAAATTTTCTCTAAAGCAAGTACCACACCAATGATAAAAATGCAGACCGAACCTCTGCTGAGACTCTATTACTGGCGGATACTAGATAGATGATCATGCCACTATATACTACAATACTAAGCAGTACACGTGTATCTATGTAGCAATCTCCCACTAAACCCCCTTTGGGGTTACAAACTTCAAACAAACAGCCATTGCTCATGATCCCTATCAATAGCCAGCGCCACATTGAAGACAACAGATGGCCTACAAAGATCCAGAATGGGTATAGATATCCACAGCATCTCTATAATACCACCAAATAAAAAAAAATAAAAAATAAAAGCAGTAGGCCCACACCAAAACATTCATTCCAACAGCTCTTAATTTTGATGGCTGCTGAAGAACAAAGATCCATTTCAACAACTGATAATAAAGGCAAATGTAGAGAGGTGAGAGATTTAACTTTGGTATGACAGTAAACTACTCGAGTTCATTGAACTCAAGTATCGTGGACCTAGAACTCAAGCCAAACCGAGTTCATTGAACATGAGTATGGTGGACTACAAAACCCGAGCCAGACTCGCATTTAGGGAGCTCGGGTACTATGTATGTAAAATTACACAGTACTCGAGTCCTTTGAACTCGAGTTTAATCCAGACAATACTCGAGTTTGAGACCAACGAGTACCAGGTGGCATTTTTTAATGCACAAAACCAGCTCAACAAATGCCATGCTGGTAGACTCACTAGGAACTTGAGTTCATTGAACTCGAGTACTATTTAGAACTCGATTTTATTAAACTCGAGTACTAAAAAAGTGGTAGATTGCTAAATATTTCCGAAACAGTACTAGATTTCCACAAACTTTGCCAAAACGTGGTATTTGGCTATTTTCATCCAGTTATGAGAGTTAATACCTCAGACTTGATGTGGATGGTGAAGACAACTCCTTTGTCACGACCAATTTTGAAACAAAGCGAGTGAAGAACAATAACTCACCAGAAAAGAGTTTATTGGATGGTTGTGATAAGAAACTTTACTAGTTAAGTTAATTAGAACAATTTAACTATTTGTAGGCCTAGGTACAATTTAATAATTTTAATTCCGTTCTATTAAATCTAATTTTTTGTACAAATTAGTTGTTGATTATAATGGATAGCAATCCGGTGCTTTAAGCCCCCTATTGTGCAGGAATGCATGCATTGGCATATTATTATTATTAGATTCCTGTTGAATTAATTTATTACCATATTATTATTATTATTATTATTATTATTATTATCATCATCATCATCCCTAACCAAGGTAAGAACTAAGAAGGCCATGTGGCCATCATATCTCCATCGAAGAGACAAGGATATGAATAATAGGTCTAACAAGGGTAAAACATAGAGTGAGGCCACTAAGTGCAATAATCCTTGAATTCTCTTGTAACTTTATTTTACAAATAGTACTTTTTTTTTTTTACTGATTGGAGGAGCAGTAATATGGTCTTTTTTTCTTTTCTTTTTTTTCGTAAAAGGTTTTCTACGTAAAAAATCTTGTTCTCTTTTAATCTTTTCTACTATATGCTTTGTCACTTGTTGACATTCTTATCATTCAAATATTGTGACAAATGTTAAGGGTTTTGTAATTGAATTGACACCTTCCTCATGTACAAAGTGCTTAGACACTTAATGAGAAAATAATTCAAGTTACGAGCTCAGTAACATATTGTAATTATCTCTAAAAAAAAATATTGTGACAAATCAATGAATCATTTAGTTTTCACTTATCCATCAAGTCAAATACACACCATTGGAAATCATCATGATGTCCCCAGTCTCAGTCCCCTCACAAGATTTTCAAGGGCAAAATTTGCCAAACAGTACATTTCTCAAAAAAACTTAGACAAATGACATGCGTTCAAACTTAATTAGTTAGTTAGACTGTTTTTGAAAGTCGATTTTAGCAAACTCGACTTTGGGCTGGAAAACGAACACTATAGTAGCGTCTTTTTTTTTGTGCCTATAGTAGCGTTTATAGAAAACGCCACTATAGGGTACTTATAGTGGCGTTTTTGACAAACGCCACTAAAAAAAAGCCACTATAGTGTTCGTTTTCCAGTCCAAAGTCGAGTTTGCTAAAATCGATTTTCAAAAATAGTCTAACTAACTAATTTAGTTTGAACGCATACCATCGGTCTAATTTTTTTAAAAAAATGTACTGTTTAGCAAATTTTTCTATTTTTCAAGTGATGATGCCAAGGCTAACACTGAATTTGAACTTCGAGACTGACCAATTAATTAATATATTTCTTTGAGTGGTAGAGGACAGAAGCACGGGGTGCTACAACAGTATCTGGCCGCACTACCCCTCAGCTTTTGTAGTCAAAACTTATATTATGAAAACAAATGCTGGACCACTGGATTCTTGGGAGATCCTTTCTATAGTCTGGTTAATTTAAAGTCCATGCGAAGAATAAGAACAAGTAGACACGTCAATTTTTAAAGCTTATAAAATTTGTAATATCTTTCTCACCTATCATCCTAAAAATCAAGTTAAATTATAATTTTTATCTTCATTTTTTTTTTTTTTTTTTGCTATAATAGAATTTCTATTATGTATTAAAAAAGACTAATTCTTTCACCCTTCTTTTAGTATATAGATCCTAAAAGTGAGGACATCGTATATGTCCAATAAGGAAAAAAAATAATTTAGAGAAATTTTACGATATCATTTGAGCCCATTATTGAGAACTTCTCATTTAAAATTTGTTTTTAAAAATTGAAAATATTGTAAACGTAGTTGTGGGGGTAAAAGCTCAACATTGTGTATTGGGCCTGGGGCCTCGTTTTTGGGCTAAGTTATGTCCGAAGAGAAGAAACTAATTGGGAAGGGTTCCACATGGGAAATATACCTGGAAATGATTGTGGAGTGTAGTCCGAAGAGATCATCAAACTGCCGAAGAGCTTATTCCCCTCGGATACAGAGAGTTTCGATCAAACAAGCACCTGAGAGGTTCAAGCGATCTTCCTAGCAACTTCCGTGATAAGGACAAACTCTGGGCATGTCTGGAGATGATAAGAACAGAGAAATATCTAAAGGAAAAACTGCTATCACCGTGTTTAATGCACTGCAGCAACTTTTCTGGCCGCATTTATGTGGAAAAGACCCCTGAACAGTGTAACTTCAACCACCAACACTCCTGGGGGACTAAAGAGGATACCTGATGTGACATGTACTCAAGTGAATGCTTAGATGAAGAACAAGTGTACGATGAAGATGATGGAGAAGAGGGTTATATAAATGAAAGAAGCCTCTGATGAAAAAGGATCGGAAAAAAGATAATAAGAGAGAAAGAAAGGTTTTACTGTAGCTCTGAGAAATGTATTCACTGTTCAATCAATAATAAACCTCTTCGGACGTCACTTTATTTAGCTTTTTAGTATATTTTTACGTTGATTCATTCCTAGATATCATCGTTAACCGTTGCTAAATTCACAACTAGCCCAGCTCTTTCACCCACTCTCTACAAATTTATTGTTTTGGGCTTGGGCTATAAATCCTGACCCTACAGTAGCATTTGTTTTTATTTATTTATGTTTCTAATCTATTAACAAGTTCTAGGTTTGAATGGCTAGCTACAAGAAACTGGTAGGAAGCCAAAAGCAATGTTTTCAAATATAGTTAGACATTCATATCAAGGGTTTTAAAAATTTTAGCATTTAGCAACTTAAAAAATCATTTTATTTATTTTAACATATCACTTTACAATACACACAATATTAAAGATTCTATTTTAGCATATAACACAATAAAATAATATAAACATTATAATAATCAACAATCACAACCACCACAGCAACAGCCATGACAACCATTGCCACAACCATAGCCACTAACACCACCACCCACAACCACAACCCCCAACCACCATAATATCTACAAATTGTAACCCACCACACCCAAAACAAAATAACCACCCCCAAAACCTCCATCACCACCACCCATTGAGACTACAACCTGCAAAAGCCCCACCTTCAACCGAAAACCTGGCTTCAAACGAAAACCCATTCAACCAAAAACTCACCTTCAGTCGAAAACCCTTTCCATTGAAGACCCACCTTCAACGGAAAACCCTTCCACTGAAAATCCACTTTCAACCAAAAAACCCACTAAAAAATTAAAAAATTAAAAATTAAAAAACCCACCTTCAGTCGAAAAATTTTCTCTGCCAACACCTAGTTACTGCTTAATTGAAACCCACCTCCGCCAACACCCAGCCCAATTGCTGAAACCCAACCATAGCCCTCCAAAACCTCTTTCACAAACCCATACCGGCGACGAGAAACCTGAGCCATGTGAGAGGGGAGAGATGACCCAGGAGTGGGCTATGGCTTGTGGACGTGAAGGTTGAGTGGAGAGAGGAGAGAGAGGGAAATGAAAAAAAAAAATCTAATAAAGAATTTCTGCTAGTAGTAATAGATCACTGTTAGCAGCAGCTCTAAGAATTTCTTTTAGGATGATTACTAAGAAATTTAAATTATACAAAATCTAATAAAGAGATAACTTGAATATTTGATACAACTGCGAGTTAAGTTGCTAAGGAGAGCAAAATTGTTGCAATTGTAAAGCCAAAAATAAAGAGTATAACTATTGTCACCATTAAGAAGAACTCACAACCATAATATTTTTCTTGGTACCATTTTTTAAAGAAAAATGAAATTAGAAATTATTTTTTTGAATAGGTTAAATGAGTTACAAATTTGAATAATTAGCGATTTTTATCTTTTTGTTTTATAATAGGTTTTTTGTTGAATAATTTGTTCACTTCTTGTTGTTTGGTCTTATCTTATTTTTGTTTGGTTTATGTTTGTTATTATTTGGGCTAATATTTATTGTTGTTATTTAATTTTATAAAAGTGATTAAGGATTATGTTTAAGGGACATAACTAATTTTAGAGTAATGTTACATCCACAATATTTTTACAACAAGCTATTATTGATGGGTAAAAAAATAATATCAGTATTGGACCCAAATTAGAACCAGTAATAGCTTACCACATTGGATTTGTTGTGAAATTGTTAGGTTCTAAAGACTTAGGATTTGATGTATTTAGAACTCTAATGTGTAATGTTGGCAAACCATAATCAAAACAATATGTTTAGTCTTATTTAGGTTTGCTCAAATTTGTGTAATTCATGTAAAGTTGGAATCGAGAGGCTGCAGATGTATTAGTGCACTTCGGCCTGGCTCGATCGATCGAAGGTTAAACTCGATCGATCGAAAGTCGGCCAGAATGTTTTTCTGCAGAATTTTCAACTCAGCCCTATCACATTAAACGTTTAGGGTTTTATGTTTTTGCCCTAGGTATATAAGGCAAAACCCTAGCCACGTTTTGAGAGTTGCTCTGGTTGTATTATTGCTCATATTTTGCAGTTTGTGTGAATCTCTTGTGAGATCCTTGAGGAGCTTTCCTTCACATAAACTTAGGGTTTTCAAGGTAGAGATATTATTAACACCTTGATGATCAACTCAGTTGCTACCATTAGAGCTTAAAGAAACACAAGCAGGAATGCTTGTACTTGATTGGAGAATCCAAGAAAGAAGGAGTCCGTGGATTCGGAGCGTGCACGTGGTCGTGTCAATAAGTTCTACTGGTGGGTAGCATTAGGAAGTCGAGTGTGGGTGCTTGTAAGTCCTTTTGTATGAACTTCGATTATTTCATATAGTGGATTCAAGTTTACCTTGAGGATAGCTAGATTAAATCCTCCCTAGGTTTTTTACTGGTTTGGTTTTCCTGAGTGATCATATCTTTGTGTTCTTTATATTTCCGCTACTTTATATCTTGATATGATTATTTGATTGTGTTAACCTAGATTTGCATAATTTGACTAAGTTAATCACTTGGCTAATAAACTAGGTTAATCCAATTGTTGTGTTTTAAGGGGTCTAAAATCCTAACAAGTGGTATCAAAGCGGGTAGCTCTCTTGTTGTAGATCTTTTGATCTCTGAGCTGATCCTTGACCCCTGTTGTCATGGAACACGGACACTCTCTGGTTATTCCTCCTCATTTCGATGGGAATAACTATACTTATTGGAAAGTAAGGATAAAAGCATTCCTGAAATCTATTGATGAGAGGGTTTGGAATTCCATTGAGTACGGATGGGAGAATCCCACTACTCCTGTGAGTGAGTGGCAAACTTCTCAAAAAGAAGCAGCTGGGTTCAATAGCAAAGCTATGAATGCTATCTTTAACGCTGTTTCAATGGAGGAATTTAAGAGAATCTCTAATGTTGAAATTGCTCATACTACTTGGAAAATCCTCCAGACTGTGCATGAAGGCACAAAGGCAGTTAAGATTAATAAATTGCAGCAATTAATTTCTAGATTTGAAAGCATTAGGATGTCTGATGATGAATCTTTTAATGAATTCTATGCTACTGAATGATATTGTTAATTCTGCTTTTAATCTGGGTGAAATCTATGATCAACCTAAAATTGTTAGGAAAATTCTTAGATTCTTGACTGAGGACTTTAGGCCCAAAGTGACTGCCATTACTGAGAGCAAGGATGTGGACTCCATCCCTGTTGATGAGCTTGTAGGATCTCTTCAGTCCTATGAGCTAGACCTACCCAAAGCTAGCAAATCCAAGTCAATGGCTCCTAAGTCAGTTGATGATGTTGAGGTTGGTGGATTTGATGATGAGCTCTCTACTACAGAAATTGCTTATCTTGCAAAGAACTTTAGAAACTTTCTTAGGAACAGTAACAGAAAGGCAAGAAATACAAACATTGCTGAACCTAGAAATTTTAGGAAGAATGATCCCATTAAGGATAGCAACACTGAAAAACCTAGAGAAAAAGTAGGTCAATCTTTCAATAATTCTTTGGGTTCTCAATGTTTTGGATGTCAAGAGTATGGTCATGTTAAATCTGAATGTCCTACATTTTTGAAGTCTAAGGGTAAAGTTATGGCTGTAACCCTTAGTGATAATGAGGTTTCTGATGATGAGTCTGGATGTGACGAGGATGGAAACTTCATTGCTTTCACTGCTACTGCTGTAGTCAATGAAAGCGTGTTTGTTGAAGAGAACCCTTCTGATGGAGAACTCTCTGAAGATGTAGATCTTCAAGAGGCCTATAATAAACTTTGCAAAGTTGCTGCAAAGGATGCTATGAATGTTGAACTTGGCCTGAAGAAAATTGAATCTCTTGAGCTTGATAAGAAGAATTTGCTTGTTAAACTGTTTGATGCTAATGAACTTTTGAACAATGTGAAAACTGAGAATATGCTGTTGATTGATAAGGTTAAGACATTAGAACTTGATTTATCTATTGTTAGATCTGCTAGTTCTAAACTTGATCAAATGCTGAGTGTTCAAAAGTATCCTTCTGACAAATCTGGTTTAGGTTTTGTTGATAGCATCTTTGTATCTACACCACATTCCACGAACTTTGTTCCTTCATCTTCTTCTAAACCTTCTGTGAGTGAGGTTGTCAAACCTATAGAAGTTTCACCATCTAGGAAGATTAGGGTTGATCTGAAAGAGTCTAAACCTAAGGAGTCTAGCCTTTCTAAGGATAAGATGCATGGTAAACCTGCTTGGGTTTGTCATTTTTGTGGAAAGTCTGGACACATTCGTCCTAACTGTTACAAGTTTCAAGCTGCTGAGAGAGCAAACAAACCAAAAGTGCCTGTGCCTCAAGCACAAGATCCTATGGCACTCATTGATGCATTGGTAAAGGCTATAAACCTTTATTCCAATCCTGGAGTTGGAAATCACTCGAACGTGAATAGGAACTCCAATGCTCGTGGTGCATCTAAAAGGTTTTGGATGCAAAAGACTCGATCTAATTGAGTTTTTCTGACATGGTCCTTGTACTTCATTGCTCTACTCTTTTGTGACCATTGTTCTTGGTTTTTGTGTTGTTTTGTTTCTAGGATTTGCATTGCATAACATTCATGCATTTCATTCTAGGATTTATTTCAGTTTTCTCTTTTAAATAATAAAAAAAAAGGGAGGAAAGCAAATTGTGTTTGGCTTTATTTTTCTTGGTTTTTGAAAACAAGGTTGGTCAATTTATTTACACATAACATGTCTTTGTACCTTGTTTAGCTTTGATTAGCTTATTTATTGTACCTGACTAGTTGAAGCTTTGTAGTGCATGTTGTGTGGGAAAGATGTTTATGGTGTTTATCACGTTGTCTTAATTTTGAAGTCATATGTTATTTGACTGTCGGACTTGATCCTTTTGAGAAAGGCATAAATAACCATCTCACCACTGTTCACTAGCCAATCATGAACACCTTAGTGCATATCTTAAGATTCTGTGCTCGAGAAAGTGTAGCACATGCACAAAAAGAACATAAGGTGAAGCCTCGATTTAATTGCTTAATGCTTAAAATTGGTGTGTACTATTAGGCTTGATGCCAAATCACATAATTAAAATTGGTGTGTATATTATGAGGCAAAATTCAAGAAACTTACATGATTGCAAGCTTATGATCTAGGAGATGTGAGAGTTATATGATGTAACTCTTTTGGTGATAGTCTCTTTCATATTCTATGTGATGAATTTTGTAGATTTTGTGTTTGATTTCTATTCACATATCACCTCACATGTATCTCAAGTTTTTGCTAGTTGCACAAACTACACAAGTTATTCTTTGCTAAACACTGTACATGTTATTGTGTCTGTTTTTGGTCTGACCAACCAAGTTTGAAAATACCTTGAGTATTATGCAAAACATTTTTTTTGCTTGAGAATTTAAGGGGAGAATGGTAGAATTTTTTTTTTTTTGAATAACTGGGCTTAAAACTTGGGTTTTTGAAAAAGTATTTCATCTCATACTCATGCATTTTGTTCATCAATTTTAATGCTTTGAGGAGTTTATGGCCAAAATATATTTTTTCAAAAGTGTGTTTTTTTTTTTTCTCAAATTTTTTTTTTGAGCCTTTGCTTGTTTTGATCGATCCATTCTGTTTTTCGATCGATCGAAAATGCGCTTAAAATTCTTTTGAAAGTCTCGGGTTGATTCAATCGATTGAATGTAATTTTCGATCAATCGAATATCGCGAATCAGGTTTTTAAAATATCAGACTTTGACTAGTTCAAATCACTTTTCAAAAAGTTTCAAACCTTTTTCTCTCTCTCTCTCTCTCTCTGACTTGGCAGGGCTAGATCATCAATTTTTTGTCGTTTTCCTCCGAATCTTTTGCAAGGTTTTTGTCCTCTAAGGCTGGTAAGTCCATTATACCCCTCCTTTTTCTTTTATTTTCATGTTTCATGCATTATTCATTGAAATTTTCAGACCTATTTCTTTTTGGGTTTTTTATTGATTCAAGCCTTTTTAAGTGAAATTGATCATTAGGTTTTTGTTGGGACATGATATAAACATGATTTTGATGGTTTAATTTGGTCAATTTTGGGATTTGTGAAAAAGTGAAAATTCTAGGGCTTGTAATTGATTCGAATTGGGGATTTGTTCAAATTGGGTTCAATTGATGCAATTGGCTTGTTGAATTGATGAAATTGATCATTATATTATGTATTCTAGCTTGTGTGATGATCAATTAGTCAATTTTTTCCAAAATCTTAACAAGTGGTTTTCAATTTTGGGGTTTTTTTAAGAAACTCTATGTTCAAGCCAATTTTGTGAAATTGAACTTAGTTTTACTGCATTAGAACATGCATCGTGACATTGTAATTGTTCATGCATCATATAGATTTTTGTTCTATATTTTTTGTGCTAACTTGCAGTCTGCCCTTGGTTTGTGTTTTGTTTTTGTTCTTTTGGTTCTATCTTTGTGTCTTTGTTCTTTCCTTAGCATCATGCCTAGGAAGACTAGAGCTCATAGGTCGGTTCCCCCACCTTCTCCTCCCCCATCTTCTTTTGATCGTAAGAGGTTTCCTAGTGAGAAAAACCAAGAGATTTTTGAGACACTGAACCTTAGGAGAAAGTTTTGGGTTGAGCATTCTGTTGTGTTAGATGAGCTTGATCTTGCCATTAGGGAAAATTTTGAGCGTCGGGGCTGGTTACCTCTGTTGGATATTTCTGATCCTCCTCTTCCAGCTATCCTGATTAGAGAGTTCTTTTCGAACATCTCTATCCACATCTATGATTCCAACACTTTGGTAAAGAGTTGGATACGAGGTGTAGAGTACACCATTACTCCTACTGTAGTGGCTAATGCTCTAGGGGTACCTATGGTCTAGCACCCTGTTTACCCGTATGATGAGTCTCCACCTTTGAATGATGTCATGTCATACATCACTGGGTCTTCTATCCAGTGGGGTTCTGATCCTCGAATCACGTCTTTTGAGCTTCCTGAGACTATCTATCTGTTTCTTCGGATAGCCTGTCATTCCTTATGGCCCATTTCTCATCTTCACACCATTCCTCTCGAGCGGTGTGTATTTTTGTACGCTTTTGTTACTGATGCTTCTATTAGTTTTCCTTACTTGTTTTTTCGTTCTTTGAATGAAGTTTATAGGAGTTCATCTTCCACTCATGCTCTTGTCCATCCTATTTTTATTCATAGGATTTTGTTATATCTTGGTCTAGATGATTTCCCTTCTTCTGAGTCCGTACATGTTATTGCTCCCATAGGTGCGTCTTTTCTTAGACAGAGGGCTACTCATCTTCGAGTTAGCTCTAAACACCCTAGGTCTAAGCCTTTTGGTACCGCACCTCCTCCTTCTTCTTCTACAGGTCCTGCTGGTGAGGATGTTGCTGATCCTGTTGGTGATGCTGCTGTTGCTGATGTTCCTCCACCTTCTTCGGATGACTTGGATATACGTCGTACCTTGGAGACTGTCATGACCGTTCAGGCGGCTCATGGTCAGATTTTGGTGGACTTGCTTGATGAGATACATGTTTTGCGAGCCGACTTAGTGCATCTTCGTTCACCCTCACCACCTTCTTTTGATAATGGTGTGTGATTGTCCTTTGGCATTCCATCACAAAAAAGGGGGAGTAGAATTTTGACACTTGTAGAGGAGTTTTTGTAGTTAGGGGGAGTTTTTCTTTTGTTTTGCGGAGCTAGTGGAGATAGTAGATTGTATCTAGGTGCTTCACTTTGTATATCATTTTTGGGGCTATTCATGTTAGGGGGAGATACTTTTATTTTGATATATATGATTCTTGTTTCTTGTGTTCACTGCTTATTGATTTATATTTATGAGTTATTCATTGATATATGTCTTTATTATGTGTTGTGTGAAACATACAAGAATGTTTTATTTTTGTTGTATCTAACTTAAGGGGAGAGTTAGTTTACATATCTGTTGATTTACTGTTTTTCTGTCACACATGCGTTTATGCGTTTGTTGAGTGTTTCAAGAATATACAGGTTGATTCAATTGAGCTGATGTCTACACTTGCAACTGATAGATAGTAGTTAGGATTGAATTTGTGTTATGAGCATTATTTTTGTAAAGGGCTTTTATTTGTAAACTTTGAGTTTTTAATTTGTGTTTTGTCACGGATTACCAAAGGGGGAGTTTGTTAGGTTCTAAAGACTTAGGATTTGATGTATTTAGAATTCTAATGTGTAATGTTGGTAAACCATGATCAAAACAATATGTTTAGTCTTATTTAGGCTTGCTCAAATTTGTGTAATTCATGTAAAGTTGGAATCGAGAGGCTACAGATGTATTAGTGCATTTCAGCCAGGCTCGATCGATCGAAGGTTAGACTCGATCGATTGAAAGTCAGCCAGAATGTTTTTCTGCAAAATTTCCAACTTAGCCCTATCTCATTAAACATTTAGGGTTTTATGTTTTTGCCCTAGGTATATAAGGCAAAACCCTAGCCATGTTTTAAGAGTTGCTCTAGTTGTATTGTTGCTCATATTTTGCGGTTTGTGTGAATCTCTTATGAGATCTTTGAGGAGCTTTCCTTCACATAAACTTAGGGTTTTCAAGGTAGAGATATTATCAATACCTTGATGATCAACTCAGTTGCTGCCATTGGAGCTTAAAGAAACACAAGCAGGAGTGCTTGTACTTGATTGGAGAATCCAAGAAAGAAGGAGTCCGTGGATTCAAAGCTTGCACGTGGTCGTGTCAGTAAGTTCTACTAGTGGGTAGCATTAGGAAGTCGAGCGTGGGTGCTTGTAAGTCCTTTTGTATGAACTTCGATTCTTTCATATAGTGGATTCAAGTTTACCTTGAGGATAGCTAGGTTAAATCCTCCTCAGGTTTTTTATCGGTTTGGTTTTCTTGGGTGATCATATCTTTGTGTTCTTTGTATTTCCGCTGCTTTATATCTTGATATGATTATTTGATTGTGTTAACCTAGATTTGCATAATTTGACTAAGTTAATCACTTGGCTAATAAACTAGGTTAATCCAATTGTTGTGTTTTAAGGGGTCTAAAATCCTAACAGAAATTATTGTAAAAATGTTGTAAATATAGCATTATTCTTATCTTTATTAAACCCAAATTTTTGTAATTCTCAAGTTAGAGTGTTCAATGTTTTTATTAGGTTGTCACAATAGGCTAGTTTAGTATATAATATGTTTTTAGCAAGTGTATATATACATTTTTTTTTTTTTGCAAGCTAGGGTGGTCTTGTGACTACCCTGACTTGCATGTAGAGTCGCTAGTGATCACTATAGCTAGGTGTCAAATTTTTATAGATATAGCACTATTGCTGTAGCAAGTTATTAGTAGATTAAGTTGTTAAAAATGAAGAAAATATACCCTATTACAGGTGTATGTTTCTCTCTTCTCATAGCTGGTGGGTTTTACTAGCTATGAGTCCCACCAACTTGTGAGAGGAAGGAAGCATACATCCGTAATAAAGTACACTTTCTCATAATAATAAGGATTTAGCATTTTTCACATTTTTTATGTGATTGCTTTTAGTACCTCTCACACTCATCTTTCTTGTCATAAGTCAATCCAATTGAGTGAGAATGACAAATTCTCACATCAATTAGTAGGCCACTTCACAATTTTTCTGTATTTATCTATGTGATGTCTCTTTCTTTTACCCTTTGTGGAAATTCAGTATATTGATCAAGGAAACATGAATATGTTTCTCTCCTCTCACAATTAGTGAGACCCACTAGCTTTGAGTCTCACCAACTTGTAAGAAAGAGAAAGCATACATCCGTAACGGACTATACTTCCTCCTAATAATAAAAATTTAACATTTTTCACATTTTTTATATGAATGCTCTTAGTACCTCTCACACTCATCTTTCTTGTCATAAGTCTATCCAATTGCGTCAGAATGACAGATCCTCACATCAATTAGTAGGCCACTTCACAACTTTTCTGTGTTTATCTATGTGATGTCTCTTTCTTTTACCCTTCGTGGGAATTCAGTATGTCGGTCAAGGACACATGAATTTAAGTGGGTTTTGTTTTTGAGATAAATGTGTTTAATTTTTTGTGGTTATCGCTGCAGCACTGTAGATTCCGCTGTATTTTATCACTGTCTTCTATGTTAGAGTCCTTTCGTTTATGACAACATGGTGGTCCTATGGTCCCTATTTTGATAAAAGATCTCTCTAGATATCTTTTCTGCTACTCTGTACTGTACCACTCGACCCCTTACGTTCCTCACAGAAAGCTGGAATCCCAAAAAACAAAAAAAAAAAAAAAGAATCCGTCCTAGGCTTGGCCAGAAAATTTTTAGTAAGACTTGTAGGTTTATAGCTTTCATACGCCTTTCTTATAGTTTGATAAATATAATAGAATTTCAATTTAAAAAGTTTATTTTATAATAACTGTTTATTATTAGGTTAAAATACTATTCAGTTTTTATTTGAAATTCAAAATCTAAATCTCTTATTCAATAATAAATGTTTATTTATTTAAAAAATAATATAAAATATTTATTTTAACCATTACAAATTGTTGAAACTTATCTCAAAATATCATTTACCAACGATTAAGTGTTTATAAATTAGGTAATGAACATACTTTTTTTTGGAAGAAAATATAAACATATTATTATGTGTATATATTTCAACAGTTTTTAATAATGTTTTGACGTCTAGTAACGATTGATAAAGGTGGAACACTTTTTTCAACTATCGAATTAAAATACCTTTTTAAACTGTTTATAGTAATATTTTTAATGGTTTCAATGGTTGAAATAACCAAATTTCTTACAGTGATTATAAGGGTTTGGAGTTGGGTCGATGGCAAACCTAATTAGGTGATCTTCTTAGAAGAACTAATCAAATCAACCGTTTTTATTTTTTTATTTTTATTGTGGTTCTCAAACCCGGCCAAGGAAAATCCCACTGTTTTATTATAGACTTGTTATACACAAACAAAATTAAAGATAAGGTAGTAAAAGTTAATGCATTACGGCACAGAGAATTAACATTGTTCAGCAAAACTTTTTGTGCATCTAAATAATATGAAGGTATTTTTTTTTTCCCCATTATCATTAGATCAAGGAAAAAATTGCACACGTAGAAGTTTAGAAGCCTCTTTCATAGCAAATCCAAACGAATAAAATTTGCAGCTTTGTTCTTTTTCCTTGGATTTTGGTTGGACTGAAACTGAAAGTGATGAGTTTCCTTCATTCACAAATACTCGTCATGTTGATACTTTCAGAATTTTCCATGCACGCCCATTATTATCTATAATTTAATAGGGCTGAAAGTTCGTTTCCTTCATTCACAAATACTCGTCATGTTGATACTTTCAGAATTTTCCATGCACGCCCATTATTATCTATAATTTAATAGGGCTGAAAGTTCGTTTCCTTCATTCACAAAAGCTCCTCCAACTGCCATTTCTATCATTCTCAAGTAAAGAAAGGTCAAGTATTAAAACCAACATCCATGTAGTTTAGAGTAGATAACTTAAGGTTATATTAGGGAAACCAATTCTTTTAGTGCACCCAATAAGTGGAAATCACTAAATTATGTTACTATAATATATATATATATATATATATATATATATATATATATATATATTTATGAAAGATCATCTTCATCATTCCTTTTTGTTATTGTTTTTCAATTATATCTTCATAATTTCTCTGAAAAATGTCCCTTTAGGCATTCAGAAGAAAAAAAAAAACCAATCCGTTAAGCAACACTATCATTACTAAGAAGAAGACAATGGGGAAAGAAAAAAACTTCCAGCTTAGGTTTTTTATTTTTTATTTATTTGAGAAAACAAAAACACACATATAAGGGAGAGAGAAAGAGGTTTTAACATAAAAAGCACACCATAACTTCACTCAAAATCATGGTAACCTTTTAAGGTAGGATGAGGTAAGTTATATTATACAATACAATCTCTTAAGCAATGTGAAACAATTACCCATTTTCTTTTTTTGGGCTGAATTAACTATTGAGCGATGTATGAACCAAATTATAAGTATTCTGAAAAGCCTAGCAGCCATGTGGAATCTAATACTATATATAAAAGCCTACCCAAAACTTTGTCATGTCTACATATTAAAAGAGAAAACTCAGAAAAGTCATAGTGTTTCGCGCATCTAAATACTCAAAACCAAATTCAACACCAGTTTGGTGTTAACCATTTACTTAACACAATTTCACCAAGTATGAGAGATGAAAATCAAAAATCAAAACGATTCAAAAACCCAAACTGAGGCAATCCGTTAAAGAGAAAGGCATGGAGAGAAAAAATAAATAAATAAATAAATTCTGTCCTCCAACTGCCCCGTAGTACATCCACCCTCTGCCCCAATCAGACCCTACCTCCATTGATATAGTCTTGTGCATTTTATGTGTATTTCTTATGCACTTGTTAGTTTAGAGGCAAACGTAATGTAGTTCTCATCATTGTTTAGACTAGAGTATATGTTACTAATTTGAGTGTGGAATCGATGGCTTAAGGAAATAGGCAAGGATAAGGAGTTCTGTATATTTATTAAGGTCAAAATTTTATTTTACCACCAAATTGTAGATATTCCCAAAATTCTAGGGCCGTATGGAATTCAAGAAGGGAATCATAAGTGAAGAAAAGTACTCGAATGGTAAAAGTTATGTCGGTTGTTTTATAAATAGGAAGGAAGAAAAAAGAAGAATGATGTTAACATGTCAGGGATATTATAAATTCTATTAAATATTAAAGGCATCTTACAAATTGATGTACGTGTTTTATTTATTTATTTTTTTAAAGAATTGACATGTTAACTTTTAAATATATAATATAAAAGTAATTAAAAAAATTAATTTATTTACTATGTTATTGATTTATGATCAATCATTTTAATTTTCATGTCAATTTGCAAAGTTATTTATAATAAAAAAAAAGTAAAATCAAT
This sequence comes from Quercus aquifolioides, assembly GCA_019022515.1. Lineage (NCBI taxonomy): Eukaryota > Viridiplantae > Streptophyta > Magnoliopsida > Fagales > Fagaceae > Quercus > Quercus aquifolioides. The sequence goes on along the minus strand of CM032334.1, from coordinate 3,067,324 downwards.
AATAATTTTAGCATATTTCAAATTTGAATAAATTGATGAGAAATGTTAACTAGTGTCATCACTCATGAGACACTCTTTAAGAATGTTTTATATAAAAATAAAATTTGCATGAATTCATGGAAGAATGTTGAAAATTTAGCTAAAGTAATTACAGAGGTTGAAAAGATGATTTTGCCGAGCTTGGACAAAAATATGATATTAAATAAAAGAGGTGAAGAAAAGTTCAATGAAGGATTAATGAATTATTAGACAATTTACAATTATTTTATTTTATTCATATTTATTTTTTAAATATATTAAAATATGATATTAATTTTTATTTTTAATACATGTTGCAATATTGTACCGTCAATGGAATTTGTTCTAAGAAATGTTTTGACTATAACACAGCGTTAATTTTTAGTTTTTTACCAATAAATGTTACATTTTCATTTGACAATATTAGGCCATTTTACTAAAACGCTTCTTCAATAATGATTAATGAATTTCGATATGTCTCTAACATTATTCGTGTTTATTTTTTTGAAACCAAAATTTTGAATTAAAATTGTAGGGACCAGATTTGAATTCCAAGCCCACGATGTTGATGGACTTAAGCCCAAAAAACCAAAAACAATGAATTTGTAGAGAATGAGTTGAATACTAAACCTTAGTTAATCAAACAGACACTAAATGGGATCCAAATGTTAAGAGATTGGACAGAAAAAAGGTTTGTATTGGAGACAAATTGTCCTTGGCAAGATCTGAGGTGGTCTATTCCTATATATTCTCCTCAGGTTTGACTACCAACTTCGTTTTGAGATGTTACAGTCTTTCTCTTATGAATTTTTCCATCCCCCCATGTTGTCTCCATCCTCTCCTTATATACTCTCATTCTTCCTCATTTTCACTTGCCACGTGCATCCAAGATGGTCGGTCTTGATACTTGTCCTATCAGCACCTTCCACCCATCTCCAGCTAGTAGTTGTAAGGCTGAAATATACTGTTCAGATATCACCTCCACATTAATGCGGCTAGGGAGTTGGTACAGTGCATTTAATGCGGAAGTAGCAGCTTTTGTAGATATTTGTTGCCTTCCTCTACTCCTTTCCTATCCAACGTCTGACTTCTAATCGTGATGCAACCTTGTTGGATGTTTAGGACCATAGGACATTCCTACTGATCTCGGATCCATATTTTCGATATGACTTCTCTTCTCGGACATCTTTTGGACTATTATGTACAATCCTTATCTCTTCCTCTTCTACCATTCCCATAATAACATTGCTTGACCGTCCTCGGACAAGTAAATATCCTCGGACTGGGCCATAGGCCCAATATATACAGTTTTACCAGTACCTTCTGACTATTTGGCCCCTACAATAGCCCCTCGAAATCTTGCTTTTTGACTCCTTGGGAGGAAAGAAGGATTTTGATATCTTTAGCCCATCCTATTCACGTTTACAACCCGTCTATACAAACTCCCAGATGCCTTTTTACCTGCTCAAGGCACGCTTCTAACGCTTTGGCGTCCAAAGTGTGCCCTCATTAAATTTTGACGGCACTTTTGTCCCCCACATTCAACGGCACGATGCAAATCTAATGGTGGAGAATTTCCTGGGGTTACAAGCGGGAATTTTCCTGCTTGTAACTTTCATGTCACTATAAATAGCTTCTCAACTCAATTCCTTTCCCTACTTCCATCAATCACACAATTCTAGAGCTCATACACCGAACCTGCCACTTTCTCTCACTTCTTTGTGCATCTACAAATACCAAAAATTTGCTCGAGGACCTTCTTTTCAAAACCTATAAGTTTCCTCAAACCCTCTTAGTTTTGTTTCTTTCCATATATTCTCTTTTCATCACCCTTTTTTCTTCTCGGCTCCATTTTTCGTTTCAAACTTGTTGATTTCTTTTCAAAACTTCTTAGAAAATGGGCAGGTTCAAGCGTTTAGTTGAATCAGAGGAGGATATAGAGAGATTTAGGGCTAAGAATAGCATCCCACCAACAGTGGGCATGAGATACGCTGCCCAAGGGGAATGGGCAGACGATAGGAAGGAGGGAGAGGTGGTCATCCCAATGATCGCCTTCATAGAGGGAGGAATGACCATCCGCATGGGTAATATCACCAGGAACTACTTTAAGTTCTTTAGATTATCCCCCACACAATGTGCCCCAAATATGTTTAGAGTATTAGGGAGTATAAAAGCCCTGAACGAGAGAATGAATCTGGAATTGACACACCATGATGTCAACTGGGTATACAATCTACATCATTTGAAGGAGCAGGGATACTACCTTAAGTCAAGGTATCCCAAAGTAAGGCTAATCCAATGCCTCCCTACATCAAACAAGGGGTTAAAGGAAGATTTTTTAATCTTTTCTGGGGAATGGCATGACGGCCTACCCTGTCCGACTAAAGAGGGAACACTAGGTGGGAGTCTAGTCGTAAATTTATGCACCTCGGCTCATATTTCCCTTCTATTTCACACTATTTCTGCTTCTGACAAATTTTTCCTTCTGTTTTAATGATTTTGCAGACAGACGTTCTACCACACCTCGGCTCAACCTAGTCAACAGAGAGAGTCTAGACAAAATTCTACAGTCCAAGGTGTTTGTAAATGAAGTCGATGGCAGTTGCGAGTAGCACACATAATTCTTGGGTACCAACCTATTTCCCGTGGATTTCAAGCTCCTAAGTGCGTAATAAAAGCCAACGATCCTCGTCTTCCCCTTATTAGTATGGCCTACGAAGGATTCGTAGTTCTTGAAGGCATTCCAATCCTAGAGGGTACATCCTTTACTCAGCCGCTCTTTATGGGTATCCCTTCAATAGGAGCATTTTCATCCTAATCCGTTGTTAAGGAAGAAGAAGAAGAAGAAGAACCAGAGGGAGTTGTAAATTTGTCAGACTTCCAGGATGAATTTAAGGTGTTCAACCGATCTCCATCCCCCGATAGTACATCAGCTGACCTTGGCCATCAACAAGCAGTAGGTACCAGCACTTTGGACGAGATGGGTATCCAAAGGAAATCCAAGAGAAGTTTGCTAGAATTAATAGAGTCCCAGCCTGGAAAGGATGCACCTGGGGAACCAACTCAGTCTGGACTTCCTCCTCCCAAACTTCCTCTCCCTCCTCCTCAACCATTTTTGCCACCTAGGGTTGATCCTGTTGACCTGAATAGAAAGAGAGAGCAGAAGGGCAAGGACATATTGGAGACTGGGAGATCTCGCCCCACGCCTGAAGAAGAGACTCAACGAGCTGCAAAGCAGCAAAAGACTGGACAAACAGGGCAGAGGGGCTCAGAGAGGAGAGACAGTCAGCCACCCGAGCCTCAGGCATGGCTTCTAGCTCCAATGATCAATGGTGAGCCCTTGAGGGATAATGCATCTATCAAGGGTTTCCATGGAGGCACTAGATGCCATGTGGCCTCGGTTTTGGAGGAGGCTTTACTACTCCCCACTGATATGGCTAAGCTGCGGTCTATCAAGAGGTCAGAGGTTTTCCTTAACCTTAAAAGATATCTGGGCATGGTAAGCCGGTTTTTTTTTTTTTTTAACCTCAAAAGGTGACTATCCTTTTCTTTTAGGCTGTCCAAGCTACTTTTAGGGTCGAGGAGATAACCAATTCCTGCTTTTGCGTGATGCCAAGGAACAGTTGGCTTCTTTTAAAGAGCAAGTAACGGCCCTTCAGAAGAATTTAGTTGAAGTCCAAAAGCAGAAAGATCAAGTCGAGAAGGCTAAAGATGAGGCCGAAAAGCCAATGAGGGAGGCCGAGAAGGCTAGGGATGGGGCTGTGTAGCACGGTTATGATATCGAAGTAGTCGAGACTGAGGAAACCCTTAGGGCGGAGGTCCCAGCAGTGTGTCGAACCTACTGCACTCAGACTTGGAATGAAGCCTCAACCAAGCTGGGGTTGAGGCTTCTTCTGAACTAAGAAAACCATAGAAAATTTACAACCCCTAGCCATACGAGCCTCGGACCTTCCTTCCACTCAAGGTGAAGCAGCCTCTATAGTCACTGACCCTGTTGGAGAGACACAGCCTCAAGATCCTCCTCTTCCCAATCAACATGGGCAAGTAAAAGAATTTGAAGCTCCCAAGGAGACCTCCTCTGATATGGATAGGCCCTCAGATAAAATTATAGAGATTCCACAAGATGGGGCAGCTTCCAAAAGTTTTGAACGGGTCTTAGCTTCAGTCACCATGCTTGCCAAGGAAGATCCTAAAGAGAAGGTGACTCCTACTGAAGCAGCTAATCAAGCTGACAAGACCTCCAAGGCTGGGCTTCAGATAAAGTTAAAACGATGAATCCTTATTTTTATAGTGTAATTGCAATTTCTGTAATGTAATTTCCCTTCTTTAAGACATGTTTTAATGGAATGTGCATTTTCTTTTCCCAGATTTATATGAGTTATTTTCTTCACTTATGCAATTTTCATTTTGATTATTCCTCGATTGAACATAGCCATATGCTATAAAAGTGCGAGGTTGCTTACATAAGGGAAAATACAATTTTCACATATTTTTAATTGAGAATCAGAGTAGATTAAGACTATTAAATTCACAGTATTGTCAATACATACCTTGGATTTACCAACTTTAACAAGTTTTCTAACCTTAAGAAAAGAAAAAGAAATATTCAAGCGTTGATCAAACAACAGCCAAGTTCAAGGCACCCTGAAATGCTTTAAGTCATGCTCATGGACTTTAGTTTACATCTTTATTGGGTGATAAAAAACCATGTGACCCAAGAAGGGAATCAGGAGTTTGCTTCCTTTTAATGCTTGGGCTAATGTCTGACCAACACTTCAATATATGCCAAAGTGTATTAATTTCCACTGAGTTTATGGTCCGAGGAACCTAATATGATTTAGTTTCCATTTAACACTTAGAAAATTAATTAAAATATATCAATTTTCCCAAGGTATGTGGTCTGAGGAGCCAGGTATGACCAAGGTTCTGTTTAATACTCTTATAGATGTCATAATGTGTTAATTTTCCCAAAGCAAATGGTCCAAGGAACCAGGTATAGCTTAGGTTCTGTTTAACACTTAGAAAATTAACTAAAAGATATCAATTTTCCCAAGGTATGTGGTCTGAGGAGCCAGGCATGACCAAGTTTCTATTTGATACTCTTATAGATGTCATAACGTGTTGATTTTCCCAAAGCAGATGGTTCGAGGAACCAAGCATAGCTTAGGTTCTGTTTAACACTTAGAAAATTAACTAAAAGATATCAATTTTCCCAAGGTATGTGGTCCGAAGAGCCAGGCATGATCAAGGTTCTGTTTGATACTCTTACAGATGTCATAACGTGTTAATTTTTCCAAAGCAGATAGTCTGAGGAACCAGGCATAGCTTAGTTCTGTTTAATACTTAGAAAATTAACTAAAAGATATCAATTTTCCCAAAGTATGTGGTCCGAGGAGCCAGGCATGACCAAGGTTTTGTTTGATACTCTTATAGATGTCATAACATGTAAATTTTCTCAAAGCAGATGGTCCAACAAATCAGGCATAGCTTAGGTTTTGTTTAACACTTAGAAAATTAACTAAAAGATATCAATTTTTTCAAGGTATGTGGTCCAAGGAGCCAAGCATGACCAAGATTCTGTTTGACACTCTAATTTTCCCAAAGTAGATGGTTCGAGGAACCAGGCATAGCTTAGGTTTTGTTTAACACTTAGAAAATTAACTAAAAGATATCAATTTTCCCAATGTATGTGGTTCGAGGAGCCAGGCATGACCAAGGTTCTATTTGATACTTTTATAGATGTCATAACGTTAATTTTCCCAAAGCAGATGGTCCAAGGAACCAGGCATAGCTTAGGTTCTGTTTAATACTTAGAAAATTAACAAAAAGATATCAATTTTCCTAAGGTATGTGGTCCGAGGAGCTAGACATGACCAATGTTCTGTTTGATACCCTTATAGATGTCATAACGTGTTAATTTCCCAAAGAAGATAGTCTGAGAAACCAAGCATAACTTAGGTTCTGTTTAACACTTAGAAGATTAACTAAAAGATATCAATTTTGCAGATGGTCCAACGAATCAGGCATAGCTTAGGTTCTATTTAACACTTAGAAAATTAACTAAAAGATATCAATTTTCCCAAGGTATGTGGTCCGAGGAGCCAGACATGACCAAGTTTCTATTTGATACTCTTATAGATGTCATAACGTGTTAATTTTCCCAAAGCAGATGGTTCGAGGAACCAGGCATAGCTTAAGTTCTGTTTAACACTTAGAAAATTAACTAAAAGATATCAATTTTCCCAAGGTATGTGGTCCGAGGAGCCAGGCATGATCAAGGTTCTGTTTGATACTCTTACAGATGTCACAACGTGTTAATTTTTCCAAAGCAGATAGTCCGAGGAACCAGGCATAGCTTAGTTATGTTTAATACTTAGAAAATTAACTAAAAGATATCAATTTTCCCAAGGTATGTGGTTCGAGGAGCCAGGCATGACCAAGGTTTTGTTTGATACTCTTATAGATGTCATAACATGTAAATTTTCTCAAAGCAGATGGTCCAACGAATAAGGCATAGCTTAGGTTTTGTTTAACACTTAGAAAATTAACTAAAAGATATCAATTTTTCCAATGTATGTGGTCCAAGGAGCCAGGCATGACTAAGATTCTGTTTGACACTCTAATTTTCCCAAAGTAGATGGTTCGAGGAACCAGGCATAGCTTAGGTTCTGTTTAACACTTAGAAAATTAACTAAAAGATATCAATTTTCCCAATGTATGTGGTTCGAGGAGTCAGGCATGATCAAGGTTCTGTTTGATACTCTTACAGATGTCATAACGTGTTAATTTTTCCAAAGCAGATAGTCCGAGGAACCAGGCATAGCTTAGTTATGTTTAATACTTAGAAAATTAACTAAAAGATATCAATTTTCCCAAGGTATGTGTTCCGAAGAGCCAGGCATGATCAAGGTTCTGTTTGATACTCTTACAGATGTCATAACGTGTTAATTTTTCCAAAGCAGATAGTCTGAGGAACCAGGCATAGCTTAGTTCTGTTTAATACTTAGAAAATTAACTAAAAGATATCAATTTTCCCAAGGTATGTGGTTCGAGGAGCCAGGCATGACCAAGGTTTTGTTTGATACTCTTATAGATGTCATAACATGTAAATTTTCTCAAAGCAGATGGTCCAATGAATAAGGCATAGCTTAGGTTTTGTTTAACACTTAGAAAATTAACTAAAAGATATCAATTTTTCCAATGTATGTGGTCCAAGGAGTCAGGCATGACCAAGATTCTGTTTGACACTCTAATTTTCCCAAAGTAGATGGTTCGAGGAACCAGGCATAGCTTAGGTTCTGTTTAACACTTAGAAAATTAACTAAAAGATATCAATTTTCCCAATGTATGTGGTTCGAGGAGCTAGACATGACTAAGGTGCTGTTTGATACTTTTATAGATGTCATAACGTTAATTTTCCCAAAGCAGATGGTCCAAGGAACCAGGCATAGCTTAGGTTCTGTTTAACACTTAGAAAATTAACTAAAATATATCAATTTTCCTAAGATATCAATTTTCCCAAGATATGTGGTTCGAGGAGCCAGGCATGACCAAGGTTTTGTTTGATACTCTTATAGATGTCATAACATGTAAATTTTCTCAAAGCAGATGGTCCAACGAATAAGGCATAGCTTTGGTTTTGTTTAACACTTAGAAAATTAACTAAAAGATATCAATTTTTCCAATGTATGTGGTCCAAGGAGCCAAGCATGACCAAGATTCTGTTTGACACTCTAATTTTCCAAAAGTAGATGGTTCGAGGAACCAGGCATAGCTTAGGTTCTGTTTAACACTTAGAAAATTAACTAAAAGATATCAATTTTCCCAAGGTATGTGGTCCGAGGAGTCAGGCATGATCAATGTTCTGTTTGATACTCTTACAGATGTCATAACGTGTTAATTTTTCCAAAGCAGATAGTCCGAGGAACCAGGCATAGCTTAGTTATGTTTAATACTTAGAAAATTAACTAAAAGATATCAATTTTCCCAAGGTATGTGGTTCGAGGAGCCATACATGACCAAGGTTTTGTTTGATACTCTTATAGATGTCATAACATGTAAATTTTCTCAAAGCAGATGGTCCAACGAATAAGGCATAGCTTTGGTTTTGTTTAGCACTTAGAAAATTAACTAAAAGATATCAATTTTTCCAATGTATGTGGTCCAAGGAGCCAGGCATGACTAAGATTCTGTTTGACACTCTAATTTTCCCAAAGTAGATGGTTCGAGGAACCAGGCATAGCTTAGGTTCTGTTTAACACTTAGAAAATTAACTAAAAGATATCAATTTCCCCAATGTATGTGGTTCGAGGAGCCAAGCATGACCAAGATTCTGTTTGATACTTTTATAGATGTTGTGAGAGTGCTTTTTTTTTTAGCACATAGGCCCAAGTAGAGACAAGGATCCCGAGCCCAAATACTTGTTGTTTTGGTGGACTGGGCTTGATTCACCGCAGCTAAATGGGGCTGATTACGAACCAAGTTGTGCGCAAGTTATATAAAGCTTCTCAAGATGAAAAATGCAATTCCTCTTAGTACCCTGGGGTGTACTGACGTGGGATCCCGGGCATATTGTCGTGGGATCCCGGGATGTACTAGGCCTGTAAGAACCCAGAATCTCTGGTTCTCTGAACTATATGGTCTTTTCCATGTTTATTATGCAATAGAGCTTTGTCCTCTCCCTTTGCCTCTATGGGTGCTACATAAAAAAACACACTATACAATACACATATCTCCAAATAATTGTTAGTTTCTTAGATTAGGATATACATTTTAATATACATACATATATGTAAATGAGTTTCATGAGAATGATTCTGCCACGAGGATCCTAGCCCCAATTCTCATAGACTTGGTGTTTTTGCACAAGACTTGTGGGATTTGGAACTCAAGTCCGAGTGGCTTTGCTTGGGCTTTGCCTTCCAAGATAGTTAGATGAGAAGGATTTTAACAAGAAACAGTAAAGGAAGACAATATAATAAAGAAATACAAGAAATAATTGTTCGAGATCCTCAAATCAATATGAGGTATTTCATTATTTTCTTGATTGTGGATTACAATATGCTCACTAAGACGTGATACAAGGTTCAACTAAGTTCAAAAATTACAGACTTTGATAGCTATTCAAGCTTCCAAGACTTGCAAAGTTTGAATTTGTTGAATCCGAGTATGTGCTATAGTGGCTGTCTCTGGGATACCGGGAGCGGTTCCTCTGTTTTCTTTTGATTTTACAGAGCTTTTCCAATGGCTTTGCTGTGATATCTTTTCTCAGATCAAAATGGTGATCAATCAATGTCCCTCAGCATGGGTTTTCTCTTCCTTTTATAGTGCGACTCTAGGGCTTCGAGGCACGAGCGATTTCTCTCTTTTGCCCCTTGTGAGCTTGTACTGTGTCAGTTACCCAGAGGCTTGTCCTTTCCTTTTTCCTCATAATTTCTTCCTTTTGGTCCGACCAAGCTGAAAGCCCCTAGCTGGTTTTCCATTTCAAGGTTCCCCCTGTTTGCTGATTCTTCAGCTATTTGGCCATTTCTTCCACTTTTCCAGTTTTTGGTTGCACTTCATCCTTGTCATTTTCCTCAAATAGTTGGAATATTTTACTGCTGGGTTGAAAGCTCCTTCCGGTTACCTCTTTTTTTATGGTTTTCTCATTGTTGGTTCCTTGAGGCACAACTCCTGCGTTTTGCTTTGTACTTTCTGATCCCACTGTATGTCTGGGTGCATGAGACCCGCATGCTCTTTGTCTTTTATCCCTCTTTTAAACTTGCTTCAATCCACTTTAGCTGTGCTGCACGTCCCGAGGATCCCGAGCCTCTGGCAGCCTCTGGGGATCCCTGCCCAGCTCATTCACTGGAATTTGCTGGACTTTTTTAATGGCCTTTTTTGCTGAAAATCTGAACATACATAGGGCCTTGATGTCGATTCTTCTTGCTGCACGAATTGGGCCTTCTCTATTTTTTTATGGAATGGGATTTGTTGTGAAATTTTGGACCTCAACATTAGCCCCCCGAGCTCGTGGGTTACCTGTAGCCCACGCGCGAGAAAATAAATTGTTTTTGGACACTTTCCTGCTTTGTAGAACCAATGTGTAGATCAAATAATTCTTGAGGGAAACTCCAAATGAATTGCTACACTTCCTTCATGGAATGAACTAACATGTTGCCAAAGATTAGAATTCACCTTCATGTTAGTATTAAGCTGTAGATTGGTATTCAATTTTCCATAAAACAAGTCAATTTTGTCAGGCCAAAAATTAGATATTCATATATAGCCAAAATTATATTGGTATTGCATTTGATGCCAAAAGTATATTTCTAGCACTAGTGTTTTTTGCTAGTAATTCTATGATATGCTTTTTGAAAGTAGCATACAAAAATTAAATGTCAATATCAGATTGCATTGCTTTGTCAACAAGATTTTGTTTGTTTTACAAAATAGGTTGAGTGAGGGCAGCCCCCATGAACTTTGCCCAAGATATTCTATGCATAGTACATGTTTGCTATGGCTAAGGTAAATAATACCCAGATGTTTGCCATATGAGATTTTTAGTCCATGAATAGTGACTTACCAATGAGACCATGATATCATAAGTCATTGAATCATATAAACATGCTGATTTAACGTCTAATCAAGGCTAGCTATTCTTCTCAAAATGTATTAAGAGATAGAAACTTCCCTGAGGATATGGCTTAGAATGCTTAAGAACATCTCCATGCCTTGCTTTAGCTAAAGACCTTGCTCTTCTTATGGATGCTCTTGATCTTTGCTTTATTCTTTTTCCAAATTGTGAGAGATTGTATAATATTTTAGATTGCAGCAAATTATTCACATATCATGCCACCAATTATATTGCTATATACCATATAGTTCATGAGCCAAAGAAAATAACAGTGGTTGAACTTATGTATGGTAAAGTTTGCACTAGGCTTCTCAATTTTCATCAAGTGAAAGATATATCTAAGGAAAAAAATTTAATCTTATCTTAGCCCCCAGTGTATGCACTGGAAAAGCCAATAGTCAAATAACACATAGCAATAAAATTATTTCATGTATATGAAACCATGTGAGGATTTCAACCACACAAGAATTCCAAATTTTGATTTTTGATAATTGGTCAAGTAAGAAGACCAAAATATTAGAATCTTCACTTTAATCTACATGAATAAAGTATTAGTGCATGGGTGATACCTCTTGCACAACTTTCCGCAGTGTTTTGATATATTCAAACATGGTATTAATGAGTGGGCTTACCGAAAGGGTACCTTTCTTTTGTTGAATCAAAGTACCTCCAAGCCTTTGGTGAGTTTGCACCTTGTAGGAGGAGGGAAATGTTGCTAGTTGGTTTGCAATGTCATTGACTAATCTCTTTGTATAGAGACTTGCAAAAGTATCCATGCTTTTGCGGCTTCGAGTGATGTACTCTTAGAATTTTTTTTTTTTTTAGTTACGCCTTCCTTGCTTCCTTAGGCTCCCTTGAACCAATTCCTTTCAAGGAGGTCAATTTTGTGTACTTTATACACCCACTTTTGGGTTTTCATACCCACTCGAGGCTCTTTCTTTTTGTATCCCTCGTTGGGCCTTGTTTATGATTTGCACCCTTTGCTGGGACGTGCTATGGCTTGTACCTATTGTTGGTATGTGCTACAGCTTGTACCCATTGCTGGTACGTGCTACAAGTTGTAGCCATGATTGGGATATGCTTACAATCTGCACTTCTACCTATTGTTGGTACATGTTACAGCTTGTACCCATAAACTTTTGCTTTTGACCATTTTCTTGGTCGTACTTGGAAACTTTTACTCTTGGCTAATTTCTGAGCCATGTATTTAGAAAATTTGTTCTAGGCCAAGTCCTGAGCTAGGTACATGGAAAGTTTACTCTTCCCAAGTCCTAGGCCATGTCACTTGAAATTTGTTTTGGCTAAGTCCTGGGCCAGGTACAAAGAAAGTTTGTTCTTTCCAAGTCCTAGGCCATGTCACTTGGAAAATTCTGTTTTGGTCAAGTCTTGGGCTAGGTACATGGAAAGTTTTCCCTTTCCCAAGTCCTAGGCCATGCCACTTGGAAGAATTTGTATTATGATCAAGTCCTGGGCTAGGTACATGGAAAATTTTCCCTTTCCCAAGTCCTAGGCCATGCCACTTGGAAAATTCTGTTTTGGTCAAGTCCTGTGCCAGGTACATGGAAAGTTTGCCCTTTCCCAAGTCCTAGGCCATGCCACTTGGAAGAATTTGTATTATGATCAAGTCCTGGGCTAGGTACATGGAAAATTTTCCCTTTCCCAAGTCCTAGGCCATGCCACTTGGAAAATTCTGTTTTGGTCAAGTCTTGGGCTAGGTACATGGAAAATTTTCCCTTTCTCAAGTCCTAGGCCATGTCACTTGGAAAATTCTGTTTTGGTCAAGTCCTGGGCTACGTACATGAAAAATTTGCCCTTTCTCAAGTCCTAGACCATGTCACTTGGAAGAATTTGTATTATGATCAAGTCCTGGGCTAGGTACATGGAAAATGTTCCCTTTCCCAAGTCCTAGGCCATGCCACTTGGAAAGTTTGTTCATGACCATTGAATTTTTCAATTTTCAGAGAAAGTTCCTTCGTAGCCCCTCGTTCTCAAGTAGACTCATTGAATTGATTTCTTTTCTTTTCTTTAAAGGGTTGAGGATTTGTTTCCTTCTCCGAGGATCTTCTAAAATATCCTTTCTTGGTTGTGAACAAATCTTTTATGAAAATAAACTTCTTTTATGAGTCATCTAAGATTGCTCTCACTGGTGAACTGATGGCCAGGAGCTCCACCAAGATGATTCTGTCATGGTGTTTTCTTCAAGTGGGGGATCCTTTTACGGGGATCCTGGAAGAGGAAGGCTTCCTCTAGGCATGCTCGGTTGTCTTCACAAACCTCATAGTCTGTTTCTATACAAGGATCTCTACCGCTACTGCTTTTTAGAGATCTTCTCACTCGATAGGTACTTCTCTTTTTCAGGGAACTAGACCAGTAAGTTTGCTACAGCTTAGCTCTTGACAGCACTGGGGATCCCTCGGACCTATGTTGTATTGGGAAATTAATATTAGCCATTGGACCACTCTTCAAGATCGCAAGGGCTGATGGAGGAGGGCTTTTATTGGATGAGAGCTTATCACCAATAGGATTTGGTGGTAAAAAGTAATGATTCAGTTGTTGAGATGCATGACCGCCAAATGTGCTCTTTCTATGTTGGGACACCTCATTTCAGTTTCCTTTAATGCTCTGTATGCTTGGGATCGGGATCCCAGGTACAACAATAATGATTTTGCCATAGACTAGTACCCATAAGATAGCCAAATGACTCATGTTGAAGTTTTATGATTGGATGCTCAGCTCCCCATATGAGAACATTCTCCTTTTTCAACAGTTTGGATAGTCCACTAGCAACCAAGGCTGGTCTTGGTGTGAACTTCCTAATGTATGAAACTCTTTCCAAGAAGCTCTTGAGTTCCTTGACTGTGGTATGCCTCTTCATAGTTGATATTGTTGTTGCCTTAGTTGGATCTATGAGGAGATCCATGTTAGGCAAAGGAAATTTATCCTTTGGACATGCCTTATTTAATTTGGAGGAGTTCACGCCAATAAATCTTCATCTTTTTCAATAGCTACACCAGTTGCTTTTTTTTTTTTTTTTTTGTACCGATAACTGACTGCTGATTTAGGATAGGCCCCGGGTTCCTTGGGTCAACCCCCAAGTTCACCTCTTAGTTTTTTCTTTGGTAGGATTTATGCTTTCCTTTCCATATCCATAAGTTTCTCCGGGATCTTCAAAAGCAGTATATTAGCCTTCCTCATTCTGTCCTTTTTCTGTCCAAGGGATCCCTCAAACCATGGGTATTGTTTCCCTCTTCTGGGATGGGAGCCCCTCGGGATCCTGGAGATGGGATATTTTGACTCATCGTATCCCCAGGTTCCTCTAGGATCTCTTCTTGGGCTGTCATGTAAGATGGTGGTCCGAGATCCTTTTGTAGGCTACATTCAAGTCCCGCATGCCTTTATAAGTAAAATTCTGCCTTCCCTCCAGGTTTCTTCTTCTTCTGGGATAGGAGCCCCCTAGGATCCTCGGGATGGGAGCCTCTTGGGATCCTGGAGATGGGATATTTTGACTCATCGCATCCCCAGGTTCCTCCAGGATCTCTTCTTGGGCTGTCATGTAAGATGGTGGTCCGAAATCCTTTTGTAGGCTACATTCAAGTCCCGCATGCCTTTATAAGTAAAATTCTGTCTTCCCTCCATGTTTCTTCTTCTTCTGGGATAGGAGCCCCCTAGGATCCTCGGGATGGGAGCCTCTCGGGATCCTGGAGATGGGATATTTTTCAGCTGGAGCTGATTCATCATAGAGTATATTTTCCACAAAGTTTACTTTGTGCTGGATGAAAGGACTAGGATTGGCAGTGACTTTTGTGGACTTCCCATTCAATCCCCCTTTCATGTACTAGTGGTACATTGAGGGGATTAGGCAATACTTGTGATGTTATGGTTGGCCTTCAGAGCTAGTTGTAGGCACCCTTCAGTGGTCTCTGTATCTCCTCCAAATTTTGTTATTTCCATGGGTGGGTCCAATTGTTGAGCTATAAGAAATGATAGATGTACTGTATAGTTGTTGAGCTTTCAATAATGTTGATTTTGCTGCTGACTTGCAATGTAGTGTTTCTATTGATTTTCTTCAAAATATATTCAAGGCCCATTGCACAATAGGCTTTAGCCCCCAGGACATGAGGTAGTTGTTGAACCATGCTTGATCCACCTTTTCTTGATGTTATTGTGGAACTTCTATGAAAGTTTTTTTTTTTTTTTGCCTCCATTTTTTTTATAACCATTTAACTTTGCTGGATCTATGGAGGTACTTCAACTTTGTTGGAAACAAAGAATTGTTCCACTTTGCAAGAATTAGAAAAACTATTCCATCAAGGAACAACTCGAATTTTTTTTTTTTTTTGGAACCAAATAACTACTCCATTTTGCTAGAACCATGGTTGGAACCAAGGAACTACTCAACTTCTTTGAAATCAAAGAGCTACTCTATTTTTGTTGGATTTGTGTCTAGACCCAGGGAACTACTCTTTTTTTTTTTTTTTTTTTTTTTTTTTTTTTTTTTTTCTTCTTACTGGAATCTAGGATCTCATTTGGAATCAAGGATCTCCTCAGCTTTGTTGGGATCAAGGATCTCCCAGACTTTGCTTCCTAGAGTCAAGGATCTCCTAGGCTTTGCTGGAATCGAGGGTGTACTCAGCCTTGCTGGAATAAAGGATCTCCTCAGCTTTGTTGGGATCAAGGATCTCCCAGACTTTGCTTCCTGGAGTCAAGGATCTCCTAGGCTTTGCTAGAATCGAGGGTGTACTCAGCCTTGCTGGAATAAAGGATCTCCTCAGCTTTGTTGGGATCAAGGATCTCCTCAGCTTTGTTGGGATCAAGGATCTCCTAGGCTTTGCTTCCTGGAGTCAAGGATCTCCTAGGCTTTGCTGGAATCGCGGGTGTACTCAGCCTTGCTGGAATAAAGGATCTCCTCAGCTTTGTTGGGATCAAGGATCTCCTAAGCTTTGTTGGGATCAAGGATCTCCCAGGCTTTGCTTCCTGGAGTCAAGGATTTCCTAGGCTTTGCTGGAATCGCGGGGTGTACTCAGCCTTGCTGGAATAAAGGATCTCCTCAGCTTTGTTGGGATCAAGGATCTCCTCAGCTTTGTTGGGATCAAGGATCTCCCAGGCTTTGCTTCCTGGAGTCAAGGATCTCCTAGGCTTTGCTGGAATCGCGGGTGTACTCAGCTTTGCTGGAATAAAGGATCTCCTCAGCTTTGTTGGGATCAAGTATCTCCTTAGCTTTGTTGGAATAAAGGATCTCCTCAGCTTTGTTGGGATCAAGTATCTCCTTAGCTTTGTTGGGATCAAGGATCTCCCAGGCTTTGCTTCCTGGAGTCAAGGATCTCCTAGGCTTTGCTGGAATCGCGGGTGTACTCAGCCTTGCTGGAATAAAGGATCTCCTCAGTTTTGTTGGGATCATGGAACTACTCCATTTTGCCAAATCCATGGGTGGAGCCAAGGAACTTGTCCATTCTTGTGTTGGGAAGTTCCCCAAAATTCCATATAGAGTCCCTTGGTAGAACATTCGTTGGAGGAACCCGCACTTTTGGGATCTTGATGTTGAATGCACTAAGAGGAACTTTCCTTCCTCTAGGTGTTTCCTAGCTTTGGAGCCATGCTTGCGAAGGGACTGCTTTTTCCCTCTCCTTTTTCCCAGTCCCCAGTGGAGTCGCCAAAATGTGAGAGTGCTTTTTTTCTTAGCACACAGGCCCAAGTAGAGACAAGGATCCCGGGCCCAAATACTTGTTGTTTTGGTGGACTGGGCTTGGTTCACCGCAGCTAAATGGGGCTGATTACGAACCAAGTTGTGCGCAAGTCATATAAAGCTGCTCAAGATGAAAAATGCAATTCCTCTTAGTACCCTGGGGCGTACTGACGTGGGATCCCGGGCATACTGTCGTGGGATCCCGGGACGTACTAGGCCTGTAAGAACCCAGAATCTCTGGTTCTCTGAACTATATGGTCTTTTCCATGTTTATTATGCAATAGAGCTTTGTCCTCTCCCTTTACCTCTATGGGCGCTACATAAAAAAAACATACTATACAATACACATATCTCCAAATAATTGTTAGTTTCTTAGATTAGGATATACATTTTAATATATATACATATATGTAAATGAGTTTCATGAGAATGATTCTGCCACGAGGATCCTAGCCCCAATTCTCACAGACTTGGTGCTTTTGCACAAGACTTGTGGGATTTGGAACTCAAGTCCGAGTGGCTTTGCTTGGGCTTTGCCTTCCAAGATAGTTAGATGAGAAGGATTTTAACAAGAAACAGTAAAGGAAGACAATATAATAAAGAAATACAAGAAATAATTGTTAGAGATCCTCAAATCAATATGAGGTATTTCATTATTTTTCTTGATTGTGGATTACAATATGCTCACTAAGACGTGATACAAGGTTCAACTAAGTTCAAAAATTACAGACTTTGATAGCTATTCAAGCTTCCAAGACTTGCAAAGTTTGAATTTGTTGAATCCGAGTATGTGCTATAGTGGCTGTCTCTGGGATACCGGGAGCGGTTCCTCTGTTTTCTTTTGATTTTACAGAGCTTTTCCAATGGCTTTGCTGTGATATCTTTTCTCAGATCAAAATGGTGATCAATCAATGTCCCTCAGCATGGGTTTTCTCTTCCTTTTATAGTGCGACTCTAGGGCTTCGAGGCACGAGCGATTTCTCTCTTTTGCCCCTTGTAAGCTTGTACTGTGTCAGTTACCCAGAGGCTTGTCCTTTCCTTTTTCCTCATAATTTCTTCCTTTTGGTCCGACCAAGCTGAAAGCCCCTAGCTGGTTTTCCATTTCAAGGTTCCCTCTGTTCGCTGATTCTTCAGCTATTTGGCCCTTTCTTCCACTTTTCCAGTTTTTGGTTGCACTCCATCCTTGTCATTTTCCTCAAATAGTTGGAATCTTTTACTGCTGGGTTGAAAGCTCCTTCCAATTACCTCTTTTTTTTATGGTTTTCTCATTGTTGGTTCCTTAAGGCACAACTCCTGCGTTTTGCTTCGTACTTTCTGATCCCACTGTATGTCTGGGTGCATGAGACCCGCATGCTCTTTGTCTTTTATCCCTCTTTTAAACCTACTTCAATCCACTTTAGCTGTGCTGCACGTCCCGAGGATCCTGAGCCTCTGGCAGCCTCTAGGGATCCCGGCCCAGCTCTTTCACTGGAATTTGCTGGACTTTTTAATGGCATTTTTTGCTGGAAATCTGAACATACATAGGGCCTTGATGTCGATTCTTCTTGCTACACGAATTGGGCCTTCTTTATTTTTTTAAAGAATGGACTTTGTTGTGAAATTTTGGACCTCAACAGATGTCATAACGTTAATTTTCCCAAAGCAGATGGTCCAAGGAACCAGGCATAGCTTAGGTTCTGTTTAATACTTAGAAAATTAACTAAAATATATCAATTTTCCTAAGGTATGTGGTTCGAGGAGCCAGGCATGACCAATGTTCTGTTTGATACTCTTATAGATGTCATAACGTGTTAATTTTTCCAAAGAAGATAGTCCGAGAAACCAAGCATAGCTTAGGTTCTGTTTAACACTTAGAAAATTAACTAAAAGATATCAATTTTCCGAAGGTATGTGGTCCGGGGAGCCAAGCATGACCAAGATTCTGTTTGACACTCTTATAGATGTCATAACGTGTTAATTTGTCCAAAGTAGATGGTCTGAGGAACCAGACATAGCTTAGGTTTTGTTTAACACTTAGAAAATTGACTAAAAGATATCAATTTTTCCAAGGTATGTGGTCCGAGGAGCCAGTCATGACCAAGGTTCTGTTTGATACTCTTATAGATGTCATAACTTGTTAATTTTTCCAAAGTAGATGGTTCGAGGAACCAG
Source organism: Quercus aquifolioides (assembly GCA_019022515.1). Taxonomy (NCBI): domain Eukaryota; kingdom Viridiplantae; phylum Streptophyta; class Magnoliopsida; order Fagales; family Fagaceae; genus Quercus; species Quercus aquifolioides. Next base: position 3,048,857 of record CM032334.1, on the reverse strand, counting down.
ACATAGCTTAGGTTCTGTTTAACACTTAGAAAATTAACTAAAAGATATCAATTTTCCCAAGGTATGTGGTCCGAGGAGTCAGGCTTGACCAAGATTCTGTTTGATACTCTTATAGATGACAAAAATCATGTGGCACATAACATAATAATCCCAGATTGGGTGAAGGAACTCTTTATTAATAGTAGTACCTCCTAAGATTGTTTACATTCCAAGGACGAGGTACAACTTTCTCTTCTAGATCTTCAAGATAATACGCACCTATCCCAGCCACTAATGTTATATGATATGGCCCTTCCCAGTTAGGTCCCAGTTTCCCCCATGCTAGATTCTTGGCTGTTCCCATAACCTTTCTTAAGACTAAGTCTCCCACTGTCAGTGGCCTGAGCTTCACATTAGCATCATACCCTTGCTTGAGCTTGCTTTGATAATAAGCTAATTGAACCGTGACATTTTCCCTTCGCTCTTCAATTAGATCTATGCTTCTTTCCAACAGTTCATTATTACTGCTTGGGATAAAAGAACTTGTTCTCAGCGTGGGGAATCCAGTTTCTAGAGGAATAATGGCATCGACTCCATAAGTCATGGAAAAAGGGGGTTTCCCCTGTGGACCTTCGAGGGGTAGTTCGGTACGTCCATAAGACATGCGATAGTTCTTCTACCCATCTCCCCTTCGCATCATCCAGCCTCTTCTTGAGTCCACTTACTATAACTTTATTCACAGCTTCAGCTTGCCCATTCCCCTGCGGATATGCCAGGGTAGAATATCTATTCTTTATTCCCAGATCGCAGCAGTATCATCTAAAGGCTTTGCTATCAAATTGGAGTCCATTGTCCGAGATAAGAGTATGGGGGACTCCAAACCTAGTAATGATGTTTTTCCATACAAATCGCTTGGCATCCACGTCCTTGATATTCGCAAGCGGCTCAGTTTCAACTCACTTGGTGAAATAGTCTGTGACGAGCAACAGATACCTCTTGTTCCCTGCTGCCTTAGGGAAAGGGCCTACAATATCCAAGCCCCATTATGCGAAAGGCCAAGGACTGGATATAGGATTAAGAGTTCCCTAGGTTGATGAATGTTTGGGGTAAACCTTTGACACTGGTCGCACTTCTTTGCATAGTCTTGTGATTCTTTCTGCATCTTCGGCCACTAGTAACCTTATGTAAGAGCTCTATGTGATAGAAATTTGCCGCCTGTATGGCTTCCGCAAATTCCTTCATGCAACTCTTCCAAGACTAGCTCAATTACTTCTGGGTGTACACATAACAGAAATGGGCCAGAAAAAGATCTTTTATACAACTTCTGGTCCTCGGATAGCCAGAACCGAGGAGCTTTCCTTCACACTTTGTCAATCTCGGATTTATCTTCGGGCAAGACGTCTTCCTTGAGATACAATACAATAGAGTCCATCCAACTAGGACCCGCCCTTATTTGATGAATGTAAGCCATGGTTTTTCCTGCCTCAGTAGGTTTACATAAGTCTTCTATAAGGATTACTCGAGGTAAACTTTATGCCGAGGACGTGGCCAATGTGGCAAGAGAGTCAGCATGTGTGTTTTGAATTCTAGGGACGTGTGATAAACAGAAAGACTCAAATTTAGACTGCAAATGTCTAACCTGGTTTTAGTATTCTTGCATTCTAGAATCTCTGGCCTCTAACTCTCCTTGGACTTGGCCAACAACCAATCTTGAATCAGAGAACAACTCTACTGCTTTTCCTCCCATTTTCTTTACCATGATCATCCCTTCCATCAGAGCTTCGTATTCAGCTTCATTGTTTGTAGCCGAGAAGCCCAATTTTAAGGATTTTTCAATCATGATCCTCTCTGGAGATATCAAGACTAGCCCCACTCTAGATCCTCTGTGATTCGCTGCGCCGTCTACGTAAACCTTCCAAGCTAAAGGTTCTTGTGTGGAGATTACCCCAACTGGTTTTCCATCCATGTTCTGATTCTCGATCTTTTCTTCTGCTAGAATTTCAATGAACTCGGCTACCAGATCAGCTAGGACCTGTCCCTTTACCGAGGTGCGAGGCATATACTTATTGTCGAAACCCCCTAGAATTATACCCCATTTCGCAACTCTCCTTGTGTAATCAGCACTTCGAAGTAAAGATTTGAGTGAAAGTTGAGTCAGGACAACCACTGTATTTGACTGAAAGTAGTGGGGGAGCTTGTGCATAGCATGCACCACGGCTAGAATGGCCCTTTCAAGTGGTAAGTAACGAACCTTGGCCTTATACAAGGACTTGCTCACATAATAAACTGGCCTTTGCACACCATCATCATCTTGTATTAGCACCAAACTCACTGCATGGGAGGGCACTGCGATGTAAGCAAACAAAACCTTATCTACTTCGGGCCTTGACATGATGGGTGGTCGAGATAAATATTCCTCCAACTGCTTAAAGGCTAGAACACACTCCTCGGTACATTCAAATCCCTTCCATTTGTTCAATAACTGAAAGAAAGGCTTGCACCTATCCGCTGACTGAGAAATGAATCGATTTAGGGCGGCAGTCATCCATGTGAGTCTCTGCACTTCCTTGGGGTTCCAAAGTGGTTGCAAGTTGTTGATTGCCTTAATTTGGTCAGGATTGACTTCAATTCCACGGTGCGTGACCATATAGCCCAGGAACTTCCCTGATCCCACACCAAAAGAACACTTGGAGGCATTAAGCCGTAACTTGTGTCTTCTCAAAATATCAAAAATATTACTGAGGTCACTAACATGATCAGACTCTACCTTACTCTTCACCACCATGTCATCAATATAAATCTCGATATTTTTCCCCAACTGAGACTCAAACATTCTGGTCATCGTCCTCTGATAGGTAGCCCCTGCATTTTTCAAACCGAAAGGCATCACCTTATAATGATAATTCCCAGTAGGAGTAACAAAAGCTGTCTTTTCTTGGTCATTCGCAGCCAAAGGTATCTGATGATATCCTTGAAAAGCATCCAGAAAGCTCATCCGAGGATGACCCACAGTCGCATCCACCAATTGGTCAATCCGAGACATAGGGAAAGGGTCCTTTGGGCAGGCTTTATTCAAGTCTGTAAACTCCACGCATACGCACCATTTCTCTGTCTTCTTTTTTACCACCACTGTGTTAGCCAACCACTCCAGATAAAAAACCTCTTTTATAGCCCCAGCCTGTTTAAGCTTCGTCACCTCGTCCTTGATAGCATCAAAGTGTTCCTTAGATGAACGCCGAGGTGATTACTTCTTAGGGGTGACAGATGGATTTACATTCAGATGATGGCATATGAAGCTCGGATCCACCCCCCAGGCTTCATAGGCATTCTAGGCAAATACGTCCACATTTTCCCTTAGGAATTCCACCAATTACCTCTTTTCCTGAGATGGCAACTGAGCACCAACCTGGAAAAACTTCTCCGGATTGTCCCTTGTGGCAAATCTCTCAAGATCTTCACATTTAGCCTCCTCAGCCAACACGTTAGCAGGTAACTCCGTAGACTTTGATTGCTATAAACCATCATTAACTGAGGTCGAGGACTCCTCCATTGGCTATGCAAGATTGTAGATATGAGGCATGCCGAGCCATGGATTGGTCCCTAACCAGTTCCTCGATTCGGTCTCCTGATGGGTATTTCACCTTCTGATGCAGAGTTGAAGAAACAACCCCTAGTGCATGAAGCCAGGGTCTGGCAATGGCCGTGTAGGGAGAGAAAGCATCAACTACAATAAAGTCCACTTCAACCACCTTTGAGCCTGCCTGCACAGGCAATCTTATTTGTCCCTTAGGAATAACAATTTTCCCATCAAAACTCACCAATGGAGAATTATAGGCCGTCAGATCCTCGGTTGTTAGGTTCAGCCCCTTGTACAAATCAGGATACATGATTTCTGCACCGCTGCCCTGATCCACCAACACCCCTTTACATCATACCATCCTATTCTGAGAGTTACCACTAAAGCATCATCATGTGGCTGGATGGTTCCTACCTTATCTTCATCCGAGAAACTCAACGCGTACTTTAGGCCTCTTCGATCTAGAATTAATGTCCTCGGCTAGAAACCAAGCTACAGACAACACTCTCGAGGGTTGGGAGCCAGTTCTCCCTAGTGCAGCAAAGATGACATTGATGGTGCCTAAGGGGGCCTTGAAGAAGCATTCCCCTGATTTCCAGACCTTGTCTGGTCTCTCTGCCCGTTTGGGTGACACAAGAGATGCTACAACCTTCCTTCCTTCACCAGCTACTCCAAATGATTCCACAATGTGCGACAGTCCTCGGTGGTATGTCCTTACTTTTGATGGTACTGACAATGAAGATTTTGATTACGCCTTAAGGGGTCTCTACTCATCTTGTTTGGCTATTTGAAATATGGCTCGCTCTTGATTTTTTTCAACACTTGATGTACTGGATTTCTGAATACAGTATTCACCACTTGAGAAGCTGTAGACTCAGACTGCCTAGTAAAATCTCTACGAGACCTGTTGTTGTTATAACGATCAGACCTGAAATCCTACCTCTCCTGAGGGATAACCTTGTCCTTTCCCTTATCCTGTTGTTGGTCCTCCTCCACCCTCTTGTATTTGTCAATCTGATCCATGAGCTAGTGTATATCGTTGACAGGTTTCCCAATCAAAGACTTTCTTAAACCATGCTCGGCTGGCAAGCCGAGCTTAAAAGTGTTAATGGCTATGTCATCAAAGTCACCATCAACCTCGTTGAACATTTCCCAATATCTGTCAGAATAAGTTTTCAAGGTTTCTCCCTCTCTAATGGACAACGACAACAAAGAAGCTAAAGGCCAAGGAACCTTTCTGCACGTGACAAAACGAGATCCGAACGCTTGAGCAAGTTCCTTGAAAGAATCAATGGAATCCGCCTTCAAACTATCAAACTATCTCATCGCTACAAGCCCTAAACTGGATGGGAATACCTTGAACATCAAAGGCTCGTTCTTGGAATGTACAGCCATCCTCTGATTAAAATGGCTAACATGCTCCACAGGATCCATTCTTCCATTGTACAGGGTGAACGTGGGTTGAGAAAACAGCTGAGGAAGCCTCCCTCTCTCGATCCAGCGCGAAAAAGGCGACCTGGAGATCTGGTTGAGTGCTCTACTCACAGTGTCATTTCCCAGGCCGACCGAGGATGACTTTCTATCCTTCCGCTCATGATGATAATCTTCGTTATATGAGAAAGACTCACTGGGTGGAATTCTTGGCCTGCGCCTATAGTTGCCATCCACCTCGTCACCATAAGAGAATTCAGGATTGGATGGAGCTCGCCTTCGCCATTCATGACGCAAGCTTCTCCTCAGATGATCAATCTCCTTCTGCATGTTTCTGGCATTCTCCCCCTGAGAGATGTGACTTTTACCCTGAGCTTGGCTTCTACTAGTATGGGTAGTATGTACACTTCCTTCCCGGTCCCTTTACCGTTCAAGATCACGAAAATGATCTTGACGTTGAGACCCTATAGATTCTCCTAGGTGTGGACCTGATCCTACCATCTTTGAAAGTGAAATTAACTGAAAAACCCCAGTATTCCCACAGATGGCGCCAATTGTAGGGACCAGATTTGAATTCCATGAACTTAGGCCCAAAAAGCCTAAAACAATGAATTTGTAGAGAATGGGTTGAATACTGAGCCTTAGTTAATCAAACAGACATTAAAAGGGATCCAAATGTTAAGAGATTGGATAGAAAAAGGTTTGTATTGGAGACAAATTGTTCTCGGCAAGATCCGAGGTGGTCTATTCCTATATATTCTTCTCAGGTTTGACTACCTGCTTCGTTCTGAGATGTTACAGTCTTTCTCTTATGAATTTTTCGATCCCCTCATCTTGTCTCCATTCTCTCCTTATATACTCTCCTTCTTCCTCATTTCCACTTGCCACGTGCATCCAAGATGGTCGGTCTTGATACTTGTCCCATCAGCATCTTCCATCCATCTCCAGCTAGTAGTTGTAAGGCTGAAATATACTGTTCAGGTATCACCTCCACATTAATGCGGCCAGGAAGTTGGTACAGTGCATTTAATGCGGAGGAAGTAGCTTTTGTAGATATTTGTTGCCTTCCTCTACTCCTTTCCTATCCAACGTCTGACTTCTAACCATGATGCAACCTTGTTGGATGTTTAGGACGGTAGGACATTCCTATTGATCTCGGATCCATATTTCCGGTATGACTTCTCTTCTCGGACATCTTTTGGACTATCATGTACAATCCTTATCTCTTCCTCTTCTATCATTCCCATAATAACATTGCTTGACCGTCCTCGGACAAGTAAATATCCTTGGACTGGGCCATAGGCCTAATATATACAGTTTTACCAGTGCTTTCTAAATATTTGGCCCCCCATAAAAATTATTTTCTATTTTACTAAAAATTTAATATTGTTCATTATCTTTTATTATTTAATATTAAATATATAATAAAAATCCAAACTATTTTTAATATCCCACCGAAAAAAAGAGAAAAACATGATCAGTACGTGGTGCAGGACGCGTGGCTTTTAGAAGAAGATGAAGAATTTGATTTGAGTCCGGGAGAAATGGGACAAGGTAGATTGGTCTTGTCGAAAAAAATTAACTTCTCATGAACATTTTTCTTATCTCCCCGCAATAAGTGGGACGCTTTTTTTGAAGTTTGACAAAATTACATTAATTGTTATGGCACCAGTAAATTGGACCCATTCAAAAAATATACCTAAAATATAAAGGAAGCTGACTTACTTGATCTACCTTTAATGAAAGTGACAGATCCACTTTTCATTTTTCATTTTTATTTTTTTACGGCCTTTACCTCAATTGTGTGTGTGTGTTTTTTCTAAAGGCCTATGTATCAAAGAATATAAATTCTTTGTCCCACTCCTACCTTTAATATTCCACTTTATATTATTTCAATATATAACCACTTTTATGTAATTATTTTTTACTTTCAGAAGTTATTAAAAAATAAATAAATATAAAACATATGACATTTCACAATTAATCAAATAGGAAAAATAGTATTTATATTTATGATCAGAGATTAAAACCCCTTATCTCTTTTGTGGTTTAGGGTGGTATTATATGCATTGGGTGCATGCAGGCGAATGAGACGGTCGCCTAAGGCTCTCAATTAGAAAAAAGCCCCCAAATTTTAACCAATAAAATTATTTCTTTCATTGTAATAGTATTAATTAAACTTAAATATTAGTCCAATGAAAACACATGTCACGACCACAACATTTTCACAACAAATTCTAAGTATCAAGTTGTTACTGACTGTTATTAGTGGACAGAAAAGTAATTTCAACAGTGGGTTCAAATTAGAACTACTAACAACTTAATGTCAAACAATTGCGTACCATTGACATAATAGTCACTTCACAAGTATGAAGTTCTTGTGGGGGGGGGGGAGGGAAAAGGCTATGATTCACGTCCCTAGGAGAAAAGTTTCACACACACATATATACACGTAAATTAAATTAGAGAGTTTTTACCAAAAAAAAAAAGATTAAACTAGAGTAAAATTTTTATCTTATATAAAAAAATAAAAATAAAAAACTTAATATTTAGAATTTGTTATTAAAATATTGTGAATGTGACATTTCTAAAAAAAATAGTAATACACAAAATATTTCACAACACTTTTCACAACAGCTGAGTTGGAAAACTTTTGCTATGACAAACTTTTACGAGTTTTTATCTAGATTTACTTTTAACATTACATTTTTACTTACCACTATAAATCTCTTACATCAACAAGTGTAAAAGTTTTGTCAAATTTTTTGTGTCTATAAGATTTTTCAAAAAAAAAAAAAAAAGTGATTAATTAGCAATTTTACATTTAAATATATCTAAAACAAGTGAATAAAGTTTAAGCAATATTAAAATACTTTTTTTTAAAATCAAACTTAAATATATAAACAATCTCAAATCAGCCCTTATATACATCAAGATTCCCTTCAGTGCATGTATCTACCCCGTCACGACAAGTGTGGAATTCGGCTTTGGTCCCCTCTGATAGGCTGGTGCATGGACTTGTGGGATATGCAGATTTTCTCCATTAGCTGTCTTCTCTATCAAATTTAGTGGCTAGGATTTACGTGTTTCGTCGTATAGCTGATGTACCATGCAAACCAATTATTATAAACTCCACTCGAAAGTCTAAACTAAATCTCACACCACAAAAACAAAGCTCTGTTTCAGTAACACTCATGGCTTCAACCTTCACTGTATTTTTTTCACTTTTCTTCCTCCTCTCCATTCCAAGCATTCTCTCTCACCCCTTGGACCCTCTCACCCCCTTAGAAATAAAACAAGTAACCAAAATTATCAAAGGGTCTAGGGCGGTCTCGTTGGCAAACCTTACCTTTCAATATGTAGGCTTAGATGAGCCAAGCAAATCAACCATTCTTTCATGGCTTTCAAACCCCACCAAGGAACCCCCACCTCGTCAAGCTTTTGTTATTGCACGAGCTTATGAAAAATCCTACGAATTTGTCGTAAGTTTATCCAATGGTTCAATCATTTCGCAGCACATTTATAATGGCACTGGCTTCCCTTTACTGAACCTTGAAGAACAGTCTGCTGCAAATGACTTAGCATTTAAATACCCACCATTTATCAAGTCCATCAAAAAGAGAGGGCTAGACATAAAGGATGTGGTTCCTTCAGTTTTCACGGTGGGATGGTATGGAGAGAAAAGCATGAGTGGGAGGGTTGTTAAGGTACTCTTTTTCTACAAAGGTGGCACGCCTAATGTTTGGGTTAGACCTATTGAGGGTATTGCTGTACTTGTGGACCTTGATAAGATGGTGATTGTGAAATACTCTGATAGTGAAGTGGTACCAATACCAAAAGCTGAGGGTACTGAATATCGAGGTTCAAAAATGAGGCCACCATTTGCAGCTGAAACAAAGCCTATCACTGTTGTCCAGCCTCATGGTCCCAGCTTCAAGATCAACGGTCACACCATAAGGTAAACAATAAGGCCACACAAATTGTATAACTTTTGTCAGTCAGCTAAATTGTCAAGTTTTGATTGAGTTATAATAAAAATAATATCAATGCTAATTTCATATGAAAGTGTCATTATACTAATCACAGTCTCTCATCTTAATAAGTTATAAAAATTGTTACGTGTATAATGTTGTTAGCCAAATAAAGAATAAAACATTTTAATTGTTGTTTATTAATTAAAACTAAGGGTTTCAAAATATATTTTTTTGAATGTTGGGTTTCAATTCTTATAAAACAAGATCCTCTTTATTTCAACGATAATGAAGAATATGAATTACATAGTTTAAGAATTTAATTATGTTCTAAATCTAATAGTGTACAGTGTGTCAAGTTATTCAAAATTTTATATAATGTGACATTGTATACATATTTGATATTGCAATATTTAGTTTAAATCATAAAATGCATCCTTTTAAAAGGAAATGATTTTAATATAGTTTTTATGTGGTATACACAGTTGGGCAGACTGGAATTTACACCTTGCCTTCGATATCCGAGCTGGTCTTGTTATATCTCTAGCCACAATTTTTGATTCCATTGAAGATAAATATCGCCAAGTCTTATATAAAGGCCATGTTTCTGAGCTATTTGTGCCCTACATGGATCCCACAGAGGAATGGTACTACAGAACATTTTTGGATGTTGGAGAATTCGGGCTTGGGTTGAGTGCTGTATCTCTTCAACAACATACAGATTGCCCAGCCAATGCAATCTTCATGGATGGGTACCATGCCAATCAAGATGGAGAGCCAATAAAACTTTCAAATGCGTTTTGTGTATTTGAGCGATATGCAGGTGATATAGCTTGGCGTCACACAGAGAGTGCAATTTCAGAGGAAGTGGTATGTGATTTTCAAACCACCAAAGTCTAAACCCTTCCTCCCCCCCCCCCCCCCCCCCCCCCCCATTTTTTATGTGACAGTATTGTGAATACTAAAAAGAATGGGTTGTGAACAATAAAAAAATTATCAAATTTACCTTTAGCATTCTATCATACAACACCCTCATTAGTTTCACAACCAACCCATTATTCTCATGATCACATTAAGTTTCCACAGGAAAAACCCAAACCTTCAAGCTCGAGGCAGAGTACATTGCTAAGAAATTGACTAATTTAGTGACTTGATCTAAAATATTGTGATTTGAACCTACCATGACTCCCTATCTCCCAATCCATTCTACCTCTTTGATTGCAAACAAGTCATATTTTCTTAAATTACTTCTTCCATTGTATAATATATATATATATATATATATATATATATATAGAGAGAGAGAGAGAGAGAGAGAGAGAGAGAGAGAGAGAGAGAGAGAGAGTAAAGGAGGGTACTTGGAGTTGGAGTGGATGAGGTGAGACAAAAGAGGATCCGTTTAGATAGGGCTGGCTCAATATATTTTGGAGCATAAGGCAACAATTTTAAGAGGAGTCTTTTTATATCTAAATATTAATTAAATAATGCTTATTTAAGTTTTAATATCATTTTTTAATTTAAAATCTAATTTTCTTTATGAGTTACAAATTTACTAATTAAGTTTTTACATTCAAATTCTACTAATATATATTTTTAAATTAATTAATAATTTAGCTAATCCACATAATATATATATATTTTTAATATGGTCTAGGATCTTATCAATATATATGAAAAACTTATTTTTACAGATGCAATTGTGACATGCATATATTATTTGAACAATAAATCTAATTTATTAAAACATAGCTTCACTTAACCTTTATTAGAATCTGCAACAATTTCAACCTTAACAAGTAAAGATGGGTTATCTAAAAATCAAATTAATACAAAAAATTTTCACTTTAATTGTATATAAAACATAAAATATAAAGAATAAATAAAACTTATTTACCTTAAATATAACTTTTGATCGATGATAAGTTTAGGGGTAAAGGGACAAAGAGTAGATTTGTCAAGAGATACTTTCAGAGAAAAAGAGCAAAAAGGATAATATGGGGTTTTTCCAGTTTTTTTAAGACCACTTTTTCAAAAAAATTATAAAATCTCTCTCTCTCTCTCTCTATATATATATATATATATATATATGGACAAAACTTAGATATAGTACCTTAGGTGCTGTTTTTTAAGTTCCCTTCTTAAGATTCTGCCATGTGGCTACTTAACTTAAAAATACACAAGTTCCCTTGAGAAAAAATCCACATGGCAGAATCTTAAAAGGGGAACCTAAGGAACAGCACCTAAGTACTGTACCTAAGTCTTGCTCTATATATATATATATATATATGAAACATATTTCATTTATCTAAGTTGCCATAATATAAAAAATTATGATATTATAACTAGAATTACGGGGCCCTTTCACATTTGGGGACTTAAGGCAATTGTCTCACTTGCTTATATAGTTGAGCTATCACTAGGTTTAGGGAGAAGAAAAAGGTAAAGAGTGGTTCCAATTGTAAATGAAGAAGAAAAAAAGAAATGAAATAGAGTCATCAGCAATTACTGGCAGAGCCAAGATTCAAGCCAACAAAGACAATTATTATTATTATTATTATTATTATTATTGTTATCATGTGCTAAAATATACAACAAACAAAAGTATATATACATGGGTGTAGGCAGGGGGGCTAGAAATCAAGAAGAATAGAGCAAAGAAGAGAAGTAGGGTTATGAATGTCAAAGCTAGGATTTCAGTTTTTTATTTTTTATTATTAATTTAAAATTGGTTAAATTTGTAACCCACAATGACACAAAAATAAAAGTGTAGATGTGTGTGAGAGCATATTGTACGCGAGCACATATACATGCAATATGACACAATAAATTCAACAATAAATATATAAATTGTTAGGAAATTAAATTAAACTATTTACAAAAAAAAAAAAAAAATAATAAAAAAATTCACAAAAAATAATTGCATTAAAAAACCATTTTTAAGGGAGTAGCAATGCTTTTTGGTTATTATATATATATATATATATATATATATATATATATATATATATATGATTGAAAGTACTACTCCTTATCTTTCAGTTTCATTTTACCCTTACTTGCCTTTGTTTTGAATGTTAAAGTAAGAAAAGTAAAACATTTTTACTAAGTATATTTCCTGAAAAGTGTTTGAAACATAAAAGAGATTATAATTTAAAAAAAAAAAGTAAAAGAAGAAATAAAAACATTTATGATAACAAGTTTTTTGTTCAAATGTTTTTTCAGAATTAGAATTGTGTATATATATGTGTGCGCGCACAAGTATGTATTCAAAAATTTGATTTGGCCTCCCAAAATGACCTTTCAAAGAAAAATGAACAAATATTGGCTAACTGAATTAATTAGTATCCCTGAAAAATACAATTGGCTAAGATTGTCCAAAAAAGAAGAACTAAAAAAAAAAAAAAAAAAAAATTATATCCTTTTTAATCAATTGTTCATTTTGTCAATTTTCTTTATGTAGAAAAGGATCATAAATGTTTTTATTTATTAGAAAAATCAATATTTAAAAAAATCAATGTATATATTTTGATGATTTTTTTTTTTTTTTGAAGCTGATTTATTTTGATGATTTTATATACATAATATATCAAACTTATAGGTAACTCTAATATTAGAAAACCAATAACCAACCCCCCCCCCCCCCCCCCCCCCCCTCCCTCTCTCTCTCTCTCTCATATAATTTTGTATGTATATGTTTTGAGTTTAACTGACCAGTTTATCAATCTCAAATTTGGCCTTCCAAGCAAAATTTTTAACTTCATCTTTGGTCACAACTCACAAGGATTTGAACCCCTCTTTTTTTTTTTAATTACAAATTTGCCACATTGTTTGCATTTTTGATTGAAAACAACTCAAAACACCATTTTTTTTCCTACCTTTTTTCCATTTGCACAAGGATTTTTTTAGTCATAATTTAAAATTAAAAATAGAAAACACCCAACCAAACAATATTTCTAAGTAATTGTAACAGACTGTTTTATATTTTCTGTTTTTGAAAAAAAAAAAAAAGTTTTATCAAATGCAACCAATCAGGCTCCTTAATCATTTATAAATGACATTTTCGTTAGTTGGAATTATCTGTTCTCACTAGTTGCATATACATCTGATTTTTGTTGTTTGACTTTTTTTTTTTTGGTGGCTTCACAGATAACAGAGGTTAGACCTGGGGTGAGCCTAGTTGTTAGGACGGTTTCAACCATTGGCAACTATGACTATATCATGGATTGGGAGTTCAAGAAAAGTGGCAGTATTAAATTTGGGGTATGGAAATTAAATAACCAAACCATCTTTTTATAATATTATCCTCATTGTTTTTTTATTTATTAAATTTATCATTATTGTTTCAGTTGGTTTCATTCGAAATTGCGATGATCCATTTCATAGTTATAATATTATTTTTGAAATCTGTGTATAGAGTGCTATGTCATTTAAATTTATTTTTTTTATATGTCTCTAAATATACCTTTCAAAGTGCTTTATTTCAAATGGAGAGATCATTTCCGATCAAGTGGTACCTAAAAAGTCTTTATGAGGCTGTTAATCATTATTACTAACGACTATATATGTTGTATGTACTCTATTTAATTAGGTGGGTTTATCGGGTATTTTGGAAGCAAAAGCTTCAACATACACTCACAAAAAACAAGTCAAGGAAGACATCTATGGTACATTGGTAACGGAAAACACTATTGCAATAAACCATGACCACTACATCACCTATTATCTTGATCTTGACATTGATGGTGAAAAGAATTCATTTATCAAAGGAAAGATGAAAACAATGAGAACAGATGGTAGCACACCCAGAAAGAGTTACTGGACCATGATTCGAGAGTTAGTAAAAACTGAATTAGATGCAAGAATTTGGACTGACAAACCAACTGAATTATTGATAGTGAACCCTAATAAGTTTACTAAAATAGGAAATCAAGTTGGCTATCGATTGGTTCCTGGTCCGGTTGCTATTCCACTTCTACTAGAGGATGATTACCCGCAGATCCGCGGTGCATTTTCGAATTACAATGTATGGGTTACGCTGTATAACAGGTCAGAAAGATGGGCTGGTGGGTTATATGCTGATCGAAGCCATGGGGATCATACCTTATTTACTTGGACAAACAGGTAATATTGCATGGTTTTTATAATGGTAAAATTCTCTCACACTCTTTTTTTACACATTCCTACACACAATTTTCACAACTATGTGTGCTTGATATAAAAATTTTTGAAACGAGAAAAGGGTGATATTCATGATTAAAACATGGAAAGTGGATGTGTACGAAAGATGTTAAATAAGTTTTGGGAGAAAATTATTGCCCTTTTCTTAAAGTCAAAATATAGTGTTGGTCTTAGGGGCACACCAAAATACCTAATACTGCTTTTTCCTTTTGTCTTTTTTGTTAATAAATATATTTTATAGGTAAAACTTCATTAAAAAGAATGTATTTTTATTTATCAAATTTTTAATGTTTAAAAGTTATAAAGAAAAAATGATAAAAAAAATTAAAGAAAAAAAAAACAAACAAAAATTTTAATCGAAGAGCAAAATAGTTAAAAAATGTAAGGAGCTTAAATGTTTAATGTAATTAGCAAGAGTGTATTTTTCAAGTTCGTTATATATCAATTAATAATAAACTCCACAATTTGTCTTTGAGTTATACTATAAAATTTTTCCCGTACAATTGATTACCATATGATTTTAAAATGTTATAATATAATCATTTTATGAGTTAATTAAAAGCAGAAATAAGTTATACATGAAATTTAGGTAGTTACTAGAAATTATTACGTGAGAAATATAAGTGCCATACGACTTATTCATATATTAAAAGGCCTTAATAAGTAAAGAAAATATAATAGACATGCTATCTTCTTACAAGTTTTTGAACATTAAGATACCACTTAGTATTAAAATGAGTAATATGTCCCATAAAAAAGAGAGTAATATGCTATTGTCTAGTTCGATTTTGAGTATTATATATAATGCGTGTTCAAAATATGTCTATCTAAGTATTTTTGCAAGTGTATTAAAACACATGTATATCGGATATAAATTTGTTACTCTAAAGTTAAATCTTGACTCTTCCACTTGTAGATCCTCAAACTTTAGCACAAGAGGGATTTAAATTATTCACTTAAGTTTAAAGTATTCACTTAAGTTAAATCTTGATTCTGCCACTTTTAGTTTGTTAGGAACAAAAGTAAATTACTTTAAACTTAAGTGATCGTTTGGTTGCTAAAAAACTTAAAGTGATTGATTTTAGTCCCTAACAAACTTAAAAATATCACTTTTAGTATTTATTGAGCAATGACATGATGGTTTCTAGATCAATTTGACCATGTTATCTAAAACTTTTAAGACTAAAATTACGCTAAATTTTAAGGATAATAGCATCTTTAACTCTCTTTTTTTTATTAGGTACTGTATCCTTCTATTCGTTAGCTAAAACCACAAATTCACTTCTACTCAAAGAAATTATGTTGGTGGAAGATATATAAAAGAAAATTAAAAGAAGGAAAAGAGAAAGTCTTAGATAGTGAGGATGGGAATGGGGTAGAGTTGGCATGACATGTAAAAGCCATGCCTAAGTTTATATTAATATTCAAAATAAATATATACTTATTCAGCCAAAAAAATAAATTATAATTAAATACTTGAAATTTGGGTGTGGGTGAAACTTCATTAAGCTAATTAGGTATTTAAAACATACATATTGACTTGAATTAATTGGGAGGTAATATAGAAGTAATTATTAGGAGTTCTCATAGTATGGTGATCGGGTGTTTACTCCTCTCACATTCATGGTGGATTCCACTACTTAATTCATGGTGTAATTTATTATGAATTTAAGAGAAAAGAGTATAATATGTTATCCTGTTCAAGGAGCAACCAGTAATTTTCCGATATTATTGTCAACCCTAATAACTAACTTGGAAGTTTTGTCACATGCAATTTTTTCCTGTAATAAAGTAGGTAGCAAAGAAGAAAATCAAACTGGTTGATTTGGTTCATTTTGCAGGAATAGGGATATTGACGACAAGGACATAGTGTTATGGCACACAATAGGCTTCCACCATAGCCCTTCCCAAGATGAATTTCCAGTGATGCCGACTTTGAATGGTGGGTTTGAGCTCCGTCCTTCAAACTTCTTCGAAAGCAACCCAATCTTGAATATAAGGCCTCCTAAGCCTATGGACTTACCCACATGCAGTGCCACCACTCCTTAGAGGAGGAAAAATAATCGGAATAAACTAGTATCTTCAGTAGAAGTTCTAGATAATTGTTATTTGTGCTATTAGATATTCTAAATAATTGTCAACTTTTATGTTGTTTTTAGAATAAGAATTTGAAAAACTATTAGAACTTTTAAAATGGTGGAATTTAAATTTGTGGGAATTTCAATCTTATCAATTAAGCTTTTATTAATTTTCTGGGTATATCCAAGAGTTAAGAATTTGAAGTATTGTTTCTCAAAAAAAGAAAAAAAGAAAATTGAAGTATTCAATTAGTTACAACAAGTATGGTAACAAGGATGATACTGCATTGGTGACATTGAAAATATGGTATCATGGTATTGGCGGTGGTGATAATAATAGTGTAATAAGAGTTAATAGTTTGTTGTTGGTGGTAGAAGCAGTGATAATGGTAATAGTCTTAGCAATAATGTTGTTAGCATTATGTTATTATGTTTAATTTGGTGGTGTTGGTGGAGTTCACTACAACAAAATGTATTTTTAGCGACGAAAATTAGTGAGGAAATATTTTTCGTCGCTAAAAATACAGCTTTAGTGACAAAATATGAATTTTGTCACTAAAAGTGAAAAGAATTATAACATTTAGCAATGAAAAATAAATTTCATCGCTATTGTGATCTGAAAAATGGGCGCCAGTGGAGGGAAATTTTGGCGCAAGTTTAATTAATCTATAGTGACGAAATATTTCGTCACTAAAAGTTGAAATTTTTAGTAACGAAATATTTCGTCACTGTAGGTATTGCTGTGGATAGTATTAGTGATGAAAATCCTTTCGTCACTATAAGGTAGTATTAGCGACGAAAAATATTCGTCACTAAAAATACTAATAGTTTTGCACTTATATGTTTTTAGTGACGAAATCACAATTCGTCACTAAAAGTATGCTACAGCGATGAAATTTGAATTTCGTCGCTAAAAATCTTAACAAAATATGGTTTCTTTAGTGACGAAAATAAAATTCGTCACTAAAAGTGTAACAAATTCTGGGCCTTTTGTGACGAAACAAAAATTCGTCACTAGAAGTGGGCAATAGCGACGAAAACATTTCGTCACTAAAGACCACTTTGTGATGAAATAGAAATTCGTCACTAGAAGTGGGCAATAGCGACGAAATGTTTTCGTCACTATTGCCCACTATAAATACTCCTAAACAAAAACACTAAGCATTCACCCACTCAGCAAAACAAAAAACATCACCCACTGGAGTTTTCGGTCAAAAAAAGAGAAACCCAAACCAATACACCGATCAACGACGCTTCGGCTTCCGCATCGACGACGCTTCGGCTTCCGCATCGGCAGCGACGCTTCGGCTTCGGCTTCCGCATCGAGCTTCGATCTCTCCGCATCGGTGACGCTTTGAGCTTTTCTTCCTCGGGCGATGCTTCGCCTTCCTCCGCATTGGTGACGCTTCGAGCTTCGATCTCTTCGCATCAGCGATGCTTTGATTTCCTCCACTCCGGCGACGCTTTGCCTCCCCTTCGCGCTGGCGATGGTGAGATAGAAACTTTAAGATTTTTTTATTTTTTATTATCTTTTTGTTCTGATAGATTTTAAATTTGGTCTGTGAACAATCAAATATGGTTTTTGTTTCTCCAAATATTGGTGTAAATGTTATGTTTGTTGTTATTTATTGTTACTGAGTGTATTACTAATATCCAAGCATGATAGCAAAGATGTAAAAGTTTAGGCTGTTAGTTTCAATGAGATGGCTGTTGGTTTCAATGAGATGGGTATTTGATCTCATTTTCTATTTGATTGGTTTTAGGCTGTTGGTTTCAATGAGATGGCTGTGATTTTTATGGGATTTTTTTTTATGGTTGAGAAATGGGTTTGCTTGATTTTTGGTTTTCTCCAGCTTTGTGCTATAATTTCCTACATGCTTTATAAATGGAGGTGAAATCATAATGGAGGCAAGGCTTGCTAAATTTTGAGTTGTGGGTGTGTTTGAATGTTAGTTTGTGGTGTGGTGAATTAAGGAATGGGTTAGTGCCTTTTTGAGTTGGTTTTGTTGTTTTGGACTATGGATTAGCAGTAGTTGCTATTTTTGTGATTTGTGCCTTGTTTTGTAATTTGAGAGGTTTTTTTTTTTGGACTATGGGTTAGGTTGCTCCTAGTTGATTGGTTTCTATGACTTCATTTATGTTTTGTTAATTTATATATATATTTTTAAACTTGGTTTAATTTGCAATTTCTGCTGAACCAGATCATGTGAAGCTAGTGTTTAATTTGGTTCCTTTTTGTGGTTTATGTATCTTCTTGTTGGGATTTTTATTTATTTTATTTTTTACATTATTATTTGGGAGTGTATCGTGAATATAATCGGTTTCTAAGATTTTGACTTGAAGCTAAATGCATTTGTTTTGCAATGTAGATCAACCTTTATAGTTTAGTATATCTGATTCATATATTTATTGTAATGATGCCATTTCTTTTTCTTTAGTAATTATGGATGCTAGAAATTATAACAGGTTAGTTAATGATAGAGGTTCATTAGTGGAGTACGCTGCATTAATTTTATTTTATTTTTTTCTTTTATCTCCAGCTCTCTCTCTTTTGTGGCTGAAGAAATTGTGAGGAACAAGGTGAAGAACACAAGTTATGAAAGGTCTTTTGTTTATTGGGGTTGTGCATAAAATTTTGAGATTATTGTGTTGTTCCTTCTTTTAAGTTCATGATTGTATAGTAAAGGGGTTGATTTGTTTAATTGCCTAATTTGAGCTACAAATGCTTGTTTATATGTTGTGTCTTGTATGTTTTGAGAATCTAAGTGAGAAAGAAATGTTGGGTGTGACTTCTTTTTGAGCATGGCTTGGTCCAAATCAAGGTAGTTTAATGCTTTGCTTGATTTTGCTTTATTGTTTTAGGATTTTGTTGGTTATGGATATGGTGGATTTCTTTTTTCGATGTTGGAATTTTGAGTTGAAATATGAATTTCAACTCACATGATAGCTATTGTGAGTCTGTGACATTGGCAATTTGACATTGAAGAAAAAAATTAACAAAGAGATGATTACAGTGGGTGGTGGGTGGTGAGTTGATTACTGATCTGTACGTCTCATTTCTCATCCCAACCTTATCAAACATTTCTCTTTTTTTTTTTCTTTTTTTTTAATTGATAATTATTGATCATAAGTTACTATCTGTTGTTGTGTTCTTGGAATTATTGTTTGCTATATAAGGTTTATACTAAAGTTATGTACCTTAGCTTGTAAATCATGGGTGACATCTTACCTTAGCTTATTTTCTGGTTAAATTTGATTAGATTGTTAATCTTAAAGCTATTTTATTTGTATATGTAAGGATTACACTAAAAGTGCCATGTGCTTGTAGATTATACCTTGATATAAAATAATTATGTGGTAAATCTACCATGCCTATGACTTAAACAGTTGCAATGGTACTAGTTCACTTTGGTTTCCATGTCTTGGTGACATGGGTCATAAATATGGTGTTATGGAAGTATAAATGCTCTTCTTCTTCTTCTTCTTTTTATTTTTTTTTAAGAATTTGATTTGAATTTTTATTCTTATTGAATGACATAGTAGATTTCAAATTCTAATTGGATTCATGCTTTTCAAATAGCTAGCAAGCTATAATTGAATGTGGGGAATGAGTTCAATGAATATATCTTAATGTATGAGGATGATGATGACAGCTTGTATATTCTAATGTATGTGCAGTTAACTAGCAATGTTAATCCATCATGGGCTCCCTTGCAACTGGGTTAGAGCTGGTCAATTTTGACCAGAGCATTCAGGTATAATGTGGATTTAATAAAGAGAATGATAAACTCAGGTATAATGTGAACTATTACTAATCAGTTGTATTTGTTAGATTTGCATTTGGATTTGAGGATCAAATTCAAGAGAGTCACTTGGTTTTGTTTGTGCTTAAGCTTAAACACTGAGCTAATTTTGGTTGGGATTTTTTTTTTTTTGGTGGGTTATCCATTTCTTAGTAAACTAAAAGTTTTTTTTTTTTTTTTTTTTTTTTTTGTATGTGGGCTAAAGCTAACTAAAAGTTATCTTTCTTTCATCTCCAGCTCTATTTCTCTTTCATGGCTGAAGAAATTGTGAGGAACAAGGTGAAGAACACAAGTTAACTTTGGATTTTTTCTGAAAGTTGTAAACTTAGCTTGAGCAAAGTAAGTAAATTCTAGTTAAACACTTGTAAAACTTTATACTTGTGATGTTGGAAATTGGATTTGTGGTGGTATGTTGTATTGAAGCAAGCGGGTGGCTTGCATGGTGTTATAAGGTGGTTTAAACTAATATTGAGGGTGTTTTTCATTTCTTGCAAATGTAAATGACTATGCTTGTTTAGATGTGATGAATAGTACTTTAATTGATTTCAATCCTTGTAAATACTCTATACTTGTGATGTTTGTGATTGGTTTTGTAGTGGGTTGTTGTGTTGGAGCAAGCGGATGGCTTGCATGGTGTTATAAGGTGGTTTAAATTCATATTGGGAGTGTATATTTTGTGTGCAATGTATATTTGTTTAAGTATTAATATAGACTTGTGCATTCATGAATGTGATAGAACTTTATCTAAGTAGCTTATAGACTTAGATGTTAGAATACATTATGCATGAGTTGTCCTTATTTTACTAAAGTAGCATTCTTAACTTTTTGAGGAGCAAGAGTTATGATGACGCTCTTACCTATGGTGGTGGTTGAACTTCAAGTTAAAACATTTTTTGGTTAGTACTTAATTTTAGCAATTGACCCACACTCTATACTTGTGACTACTTTTTTTGATGCATTATTTGAAACTAATTGTATTATATTACACTTGAAAATCTATATTTGCTTTCTACAACTTATACATTAGGAGTTGTGATTTTAATTCATTGGTGTGGCTACTCTTAATTCATTGTTAGAAATGTTTCTTATGACATAGTTAATGTTTTTACTTTACGATTTTAATGTAGTAGTGTTTTTATATTTGTGCAGATTTCTTATTGGTGGCTTTAAGGGATTTACTTTTGGCATTATTTGAAGACATATGCAGACATCTTCCGTTGATTCTAATTATATTATGCTACATTTTTTGTATTGTTATAAAACATCTTAAGTTATTGTATGTGTTGCAAACAATTATTGTATGGAAGGATTTTGAATTGGATACTTGTTTTAATTTTAACTTGTAGAATGTATGGATCGATTTTTTTATAAATGTGATGTTGAAATAAATGTGTTAATCAAATGTGAGGTTTTAATAATGTAATGACAGGTTACAGGTTAATATCAACGCCATGAAAATAATAAAAACAGAAAATAAGTTTTAGTGACGAATTTTTTCGTCACAAATATAGCAACAAAAAATTGTTTTAGTGACGAAATATTTCGTCACTAAATGTAGTGGAATTTTGTAAGAAATGGTTTTAGTGACGAAAATTTTCATCGCTATATGTGCTTGGATTTTCTTAAAAATAGTTTTTGTGACGAATTTTTTCGTCACTATATGTACCCGAAAATAGTTTTAGTGACAAAATTGTTCATCACTAAATATGATTTAATAAACTGAAATGGTTTTAGTGACGAAATATTTTCGTCACTAAATACTGTTTTTAGCGAGGAAAACATTTAGCGACGAAACGTTTTCGTCGCTAAAAGTTTTTTTTTTTTTTTTTTAACAAATCGGACTTTTAGTGACGAAATTTTTCGTCGCCAGCACTTTTAGCGATGGGGCTACAGCAACGAAACGAATTTCGTCACTAAAAGTCCAATTTCGTCACTAAAGGTTCTTAGTGACGAAAAACTGGACTTTTAGTGATGAATTTTTTCGTCACTAAAAATACATTTTCTTGTAGTGGTTGATGGCAGCAATGGGTGACAAGCGGTGGTGGTGATAGTCACTTGTGTTAGTTGGGCTCTCTCTCTCTCTCTCTCTCTCTCTCATTTTCTTCCTTTGAGACAATTTGATTGGTAAAGAAAAAAAGTCTAAATAGAGTTATCAATCTTATTCTTTAATTCTTCTAAAAAAATTCTTATTCTTTAATTATATATACTTTCAATTTCAAAATATCGGAACTGAGCTAAGGGACTTGTAGTTCATTGGCAAATTAGCATTGTCAGTGCTCCTTTATGAGTAGAATTAGAGCTCAAATCTCCATACTCCCATTATTGTAACTATTAAATTATCTTTTGTTAAAAATGTAACCAAAATTAAATTGTGCTCTCTATCCCCCTTTTTTTATGATGCTCACAAAAAGGAGGAGTGATAGTGTAGAAACTTCTGTTACGGGAGGATAGCATAATTCTTTGATGTATCTAACTTAAGAGTCCATTTGATAGGAGGGATGGAAAAGTGGGAGGATAGAAGAAATTTTAGTTTCTTTCATTTGTGTTTGCTTGGGAAGGGGAAAAAGTGAAGGGATAGAAATTTTTTTTTTGTTTAGTTGAGAAGAAAAGTGAAAGGATAGAAAATGTAATTTATATAAATTAACTTATATGCCCTTATTAAAAAAATTATCTAGTTAAAAAAAACAAACAATAAAAAAAATCATACCTCCCAACAATTTTCTCTCTCTTTTTTTTTTCCTCTCTATTTCATCTCTAAGCAAACACACCTAAAGGAAGCTAATTTGAGATTAGTTTGGGTTTTATTGACTTAGTTACTAATTGATGTGGCTATTTACATTTGTTTATGTACTTTCGGTTTTTTAATCGTGTATTTTATATCAATCATGGTTTAATGATTGCATTCTTCATTGATATCCATGTTTGTTTACACAATACTCTGCTTATTGAACGTATGCTTGCAATTGTGCTATTTCCACATGACAAGCGTATTGTGTTTTGTTTCGTATTTCACGAAACGTAGTTTTAGAGTTTATCACGTCAGTCAACCTATTCCATCCATTGGCTTATTGGGGCCGATTGATTTTAATAAGTGTTAGTGAGTCATTGATGTATTTGTGATTTTGGGTCATTTTTTTG
Organism: Quercus aquifolioides; assembly: GCA_019022515.1. Classification (NCBI taxonomy): domain Eukaryota; kingdom Viridiplantae; phylum Streptophyta; class Magnoliopsida; order Fagales; family Fagaceae; genus Quercus; species Quercus aquifolioides. The sequence goes on along the minus strand of CM032334.1, from coordinate 3,025,702 downwards.
TAATTTTGGGATTTTATATTTGTGTTGGCTTTTGTCACGTATTGCCAAAGCAGGAACTTGTTTGATTAAATAGGTTGAGTATTTGGAAACCATGACAAAGTATAGTTTTGTTGAGCTGTTTTGAGTATTTTCAATTTCAGGATGAAGATCCAAGATCAACTCAATTAAAGAAAGTGTCTAGAAGCTCGACACACGGTCAATTGATCAAGTTGTGCTTCGACAGAGTCTCGATCGATTGAATATCGAGAATACTAATTCCCTTTAAAATCTTTTTAAGTCAGCTAATTAAAAGGTTTTCAGGCCTAGCTGAAAAGCTATATAAAGGCACACTACTATCGTCGACTAAAGCAGAGAAGAGAGAAGGTTTTGTGCTGCTCAAGTCTAAAACTTTGTTCTCTCATATTGCTTCATACTAGAGATATAGAAGGCATATCTGAAGGCGATATCTTAGAGATTGGTGGTTGCTTGTTGAAGTCGCAAAACATCCAAATTGTTGTTGTGAAGAAATTTTTGGGGAGGTTCTAAGTGTCATCATTTGTCTCTGTGTGTGTGTTTTTTTGAAAATATTATTTTGAGTTTAAGTATCCGTTTGGATACTGATGATACGTTCAGCGTCTACATTTCAATTTTTTTTTTTTTTTTTTAGAAGAGTGTTTTATGCTTTTTCAGTGAGTCCTGTGCACTGTTCACGGAACCCACAACCTCTTTTCTTAACAAAACTTGCATTAAAAATGGGTCACACGGCACTATTTATATATTTAAAAATTATTTTGCTACAGTGTTTTTAGTTTTCAGCAAAATAAGCGGTATCTAAGCACATCTTAAATATAGGACTAATTACTTTTTGTTTTAGTTTTTGTGTGAATACAAATTTGCATTAGAGCAGTGATGTAGGATATGAGACACAGTTTTAATTGATGCGAGAAAAAAAAAAAAAATCGTACTTGCCCTAGATTTTTCAATATGTGCCATGTTTTGGTTGGTATTTGTGCTTTGGGCCAGTAAAAGAAAGAAAAAAATAAAAGAGAACTCCTCAAACCTCGCTGCACTCACCTTCAAGTTCTTTGTTGGCATAGGAAAATTATTAGGTACTCCCGGAACCGGGATGAAAATCAGTTTTTTAAGCCTAAAGAACCGGATTTTTAGTTAATTCCGTGAACCCCTAAAACCGGGGTTGGACCGCACGAACCGGTGGCAAGAACCGTGCGGTCCAACCCCTTAGCAATTTATTTATTTATTTATTTATTTTTATATAAAAACAACTTAACACAATTTTATTCTACTTAATTACATTATCCATCTCTTACAAGGAATAAAAAAAATTATAATTAAAATCCTTTAAAGATATTCAACTTTACCTCAAAAATTAATCATAATTTTTAATGTTTTCATGGTTATTATTTTATTTTATTAACTTTATTATTTAATTATTAAATATATGCTTGAAAATCATTAAATTTCCCTCACATATATAGATATATTAGTCAATTTTGCTAGTTTTATAAATTTAATATCTATATTTAAGCTTTAATTAATTATTAAAGTAATTATGACGTCATCACAGTTCGACCTCGGTTTGACCACAAAAACCTTGAACCTCTCTCTTTTATGGTTCAATGAACGGTCCGGGTCTAAAAACTTTGTTTGCAACTCTATGTTTTTCTTTCTTTTGGATATTTTCGATTTCAGTTTTTTTTATAGACACACTTTAATACAACTTACATATTTGTTCATGTGTGTTTGAATTACATCATTTAAACATACGTGTCCACCACTGATAAATATTTAAAAGTAATTCAATCACTACTTATAACATGTTTAAGTTGAATCACATGTGTGTGATCTAGACTTTTTATTTCTGTTTTTCTGGAGAAAGTCTTTTGGTTCTTTTCCATCTTCTGCTTGCTCTATTTTTTACCCATTTTCTTTCATCCTTTTTTCCAGCTGTACCCTTCGTTTCTAAAGACCTTAATTAAAGTCTGCCAGTAAATTAGAAAGAGTTTTTTTTTTTTTTTTTAATTGCACGTAGAAAAGAGTTTGACCCATTGGTAAGTGAGAGGATGAATCAATGAAATTATGTCGTTTATTGCCCCTCCAGGTGGCAAAATATATAATCTAGTTGCAATATAGCACGTGTTTATAAAGAAATTGAAGAAAAATAAAATAAAATAAATTAAATATGGCAATGGCATTGTCATGATAAAAAATATGAAAAATTAAATTAAATTAAATTATTCACTATTGCTTTTAAACTGATATATATTTAATAACATGAAAATAAGTGCTTATTAATAATAATTAATACATATATATATATATATATATATATATATTACAATTTCCATATCGGCATGTCTTACCCGTGTTTGTGTCCACATTTCCTAGACTATAATTTTTGGAGAAGGAGGAAAGGGATTCCTGAAAGTTTGTAAGATATTCATTATTCAAATAGCATATATATTAAAAAAAAAAAAGTATCCGCAAATGTTTGCAAAGATGACTATGAAATTCTTTCAATCTCATCTCAAGCTTACTAAAATGCAGCCATAATTTGTTGGCGCTTAGGTGTAAGTAAATAAATCCAAGTTTTGATTTTCTATTTTAATATATAGACCTAAACAGAAAACGTGTTATATTGCTAGTACTTAGCTCTCATGTATTGTTTCCTCAACAAAAAAGAAAAAAAAAAGAAAAAAAGAAAAAAAAGCTCTAATGTATGGGGTACTTACATCTTTTAATTTTGTAGTTACTATCGTTAGCATTATATATATTGTTGGGGTCATGTGTTTTGGTATTATCAAACTATACCAAATTATGTGTTTTTTATTAAGTTTTAATGTGTTTTAAAATTGTAATGGAAGATTAAGTTAAAGACGCAAAATTTACTCAAAAAGTGCATTTTCAGCATGTACCTTGACACTACAGCTAATTAAGCTCAAACCGAATGTAATTAAATGGAAGCCTCCGACCATCGATGGTTTCAAAACTAATTACAACATGGCGATCTTTGAAGATACATGTGAAGCAGAGATTGAAGTGGTAGTCTAAAATGAAAGAGGTGAAGTATTAGCTACCTTATATGAAAAAAATATAACTACCCTCATCGGTAGAGGTATTGGAGGCACTAGTAGGGCAAAGGGCTACTCAATTCATTATTAAACTAGGCTTCTAGCACTCAATATTTGAAGGGGATTCATAGGTGGTTTGTAAGGCTCTTATAGCTGGTAACTCTTCCCTTTCTATTATTGGTCATATTGTAAAAAGACACATTGTCTATTGCGAGTTCTCTAAGAACTCACTCCTTCTCTCATACTATGAGACATGGTAATTCTGTAGCCTATGCCTTAGCCAGTAGAGCTAGATTATCATCTCCTTTGTTTAGTCTAGATGGAGGATGTTCCATAAAACATTTCTCATTTCGTTGTTTTTTATTTTCCAGTTAATTGAATAATAATGCTCAGTCTCTTTCCCTAACCCAAAAAAAAAAAAAAAAAAAATCAATCTTTATATATATATATATATATATATATATATATATATTTATAGGAAATGTTAATGGGTGTCATGACTCATGAGACACCCTTTAAGAATGCTTTATATGGAAGCAAAATTGGCATGAATTCATTGGAGAATGTTGAAAATTTGGCTAAAGCAATGACAGAGGTTGAAAAGTTGATTTTGCTCACCTTGGACAAAAATGCTTTTAACCAATATTTTGCTCAAAAGTTTATTTTCCTCCCTCTCACACTATATATTTCCCACCAAATCTCTGTTTACCAATATTTTACACTCCACTTTCTATCAAACTCCCCCCTTCCCCCATCCTCCCCACAATTTTACGAATATTAAAGAAAAAAAAGAGATGAAGAAAAGTTCAATGAAAGATAAGGAATTATTAAACAAAAGTACAATTATTTTATTTTATTCATATTTATTTTTTTAAAATATATTAAAATATGATGTTAATTTTTATTTTTAATACATGTTGCAATATTATACCATCAATGGAATTTGTTCTGAGAAGTGTTTTGACTACTAGATGAGAATGTAGCGTTATTTTTTACTACTAAATGTTCACATTTTCATTTGACAACATAATTAGGCCGAAGTACTAAAACACTTTTTCAATAATGACACTAATGAATTTCAATATGTCTCTAGCATTATTTGTGTTTATTATTTTGAAACCAAAATTTTGAATTGAAAATTAATTTCTATTTTACTGAAAAATTTAATGTCGTTCTTGTTTTCTTTAGTAATAAATCATTATTTTTTTATTTAATATTAAATATAATAAAAATCCGAACTATTTTTAATATCCCACCAAGAAAAAAAAAAGAAAAAAGAAAAAAAAGAAACTTGATCCCCATTTCAAAATATATACGTAAAATATAATGGTAGTTGACTTTCTTGCTGCCTTTAATCAAAGTGACAGATCCCATTTTATATTTTATATATATATATATATATATATATATATATATATATTAAGGACTTTATATTAATTGTGTGTTTCTTATAGTGTATGTTCTGTTCTGTCCAGATAGGACGTAAAACCATGGTTTTAAAAATCGGTATGGCAAAACAATCGAAAAATGGACTAGTTATCGGTTTTTTGGTCCGATTGAGCTAGGTTCGACCAATGGTTGAACTGGTGACGTCATAAATAATTTAATTAATAATTTTTAAAATTATATAAATAAATAATGATGAATATATTTTATTTTTATAATGTTAATAATTTTTCACAACTTATATAATAAATATCATTTAAATATTAAGGTAACTTACTATATTTGTTCACAAATATGGTTAAAACTTTAAAAAAGGCACATACAGCTACAAAACTTTCTAGGCTCCACCGAAAAAGGAAAAGAGATAATGAATAAATAAATAAAAGACCCACCCCACTTTGGTTACTTCTCCCAGCTATTACTAACAATTAACACCTATCCACTTTTTGACTTTTATGACGTATCATTTACTTCTCTCAAGTCCCAAGACTCCCAGCCTTTTCACTTTTCTAATAGAAATCCATCAGAATCCAAATTGGCATTTCCCATAACCTCTCATTTGTCTCTCTCTCTCTCACTCTCTAATCTCTCTTCCTCTCACCTTCTCTACAAGTCCATCCATCTCTCTGCAACGTATCAATTATCAATAGTTCAAATTTCAAACCAAAATACCTTCCTCCACCCTTCTCATTTTGCTTCTCTTATCTCCTCTCCAAATTTTATTTTACCTGCAAATTTGAAAGCTTCATTCACCAAATCTTATTTACAACAGATCTAAGATTCTCCAAATGAGGAAGAGAAATAGTTTATTCCCATCATTCACAGCAACAAAGTTTCTTTAGTAATAAATCATTATTTTTTATTTAATATTAAATATATAATAAAAATCCCAACTATTTTTAATATCACACCGAGAAGAAAAAAAAAAAACTTGATCCCCGTTTCAAAATATATATGTAAAATATAATGGTAGTTGACTTGCTTGCCGCCTTTAATCAAAGTGACAGATCCCCGTTTTATATTATTATTGTTTTTTTATGGACTTTATATTAATTGTGTGTTTCTTATAATGCATGTTCTGTTCTGTCCATATAGAACGTAAAACTAGAGGTTTTGGTTTCGGCCCGGTATCAAATTACAGGCCGAAATCCGGAATTTACTCCGGTATGGCCGGAACAACTCCGGTACATCCGGTATTTTAGCCGGAACGAAATATTAGATTTTTTGTACCGGCCAAGGTTCCGGCCGGTAAATACCGGTCGTACTGGCCTGTACGGTACAAAATTAACTCCACTACGTAAAACATGTGTTTTACGCTCACCTATAATGGATCTCCACATTAGCATTTTATTAGAAAGTGAATATAATATCTCATTTAATCCCAAAATTTATTATACCTCTGTCACACGTGAGTTGCTGAACACTTAGTCTCAAATACCAAATTTAATAAAAAAATTAAACCTAAAATCTGCAGAAAATCAAAACCCAATCTTAAACTTCTGCATTCTGATTTTCTGCAGATTTTGGGTTTAATTTTTTTATATTAAATTTGCTATTTGAGAAGGAGTGGTAGCGTGTGTTATCATTTATTTATTTATTTTTTTATGGATAAAAAACTAACAATATTTCAGCTTCTACCGTCCATAAAACAACAATTTTCTTTGATTTTTTTTTTTTCTTAAAATAAAAATTATTAATGATTGTGTTTGGTAGCTGAGTAAATCATTAGGGAAAAAGCCAAATAAATGTTCTCCACTCTGTTTTTGGTAGCTTAGAAAATTAAAAAGAAAAGCTAAACAAAGTTTCATCTTCATTCAGTGTTTGGTAACCAAGAAAACCAAAGGGAAAATCCTCATGATCTTCACAAAGAAACCCAAAAAAACACTCAATAATGGCCTTGATTCAAACACACTGGCTAAGGACCTAACCTCTAACACAAAATTGCCATCAACCACCACATCAAACTCCAAATGCCCACTTCAGCCACACCCAAAATTCAGTCAACCCAATGGCAATTGTAAAAGGATAAAAAAAAAATTTACTGAAAGAAAGAGAGAGATTCAGACGTGAGATTAGATTCCTAGGAAAATGAAAAAGAAAAAGAAAAGAGAGAGAGAGTGTCAGCAGCTCACGTGTAACGTGAGGTGTATTAAAATTTGGGATTAGATGAGATATTATATTCACTTTCTAATAAAATGTTGATATTGTTGATCCATTATTGGTATCCGGACAAAACATGCACTCCTATTATAAACTCCACTCCAAAGTCCAAACTATATCTCACACAACACAACAAAAACAAAGCTCTGTTTCGGTAAGACTCATGGCTTCAACCTTCACTTTGTTGTTTTCACTTCTCTTCCTCCTCTCCATCCCAAGCATTCTCTCTCACCCGTTGGACCCTCTCACCCCCTTAGAAATTAAACAAGTAACCAAAATTATCAAAAGAGCTAGGGCGGGCTCGTTGGAAAACCTTACCTTTCAATATGTAGGCTTAGATGAGCCAAGCAAATCAACCATTCTTTCATGGCTTTCAAACCCCACCAAGGAACCCCCACCTCGTCAAGCTTTTGTAATTGCACGAGCTTATGAAAAATCCTACGAATTTGTCGTAAGTTTATCCCATGGTTCAATCATTTCGCAGCACATTTATAATGGCACTGGCTTCCCTTTACTGAACCTCGAAGAACAGTCTGCTGCAAATGACTTAGCATTTAAATACCCACCATTTATCAAGTCCATCAAAAAGAGAGGGCTAGACATAAAGGATGTGGTTCCTTCAGTTTTCACGGTGGGATGGTATGGGGAGAAAAGCATGAGTGGGAGGGTTGTTAAGGTACTCTTTTTCTACAAAGGTGGCACGCCTAATGTTTGGGTTAGACCTATTGAGGGTATTGCTGTACTTGTGGACCTTGATAAGATGGCTTGTGAAATACTCTGATAGTGAATTGGTACCAATACCGAAAGCTGAGGGTACTGAATATCGAGGCTCAAAAATGAGGCCACCATTTGCAGCTGAAACAAAGCCTATCACTGTTGTCCAGCCTCATGGTCCCAGCTTCAAGATCAATGGTCACACCATAAGGTAAACAATAAGGCCACACAAATTGTATAACTTTTGTCAATCACCTGAATTGTTAAGTTTCGATTGAGTTATAATAAAAATAATGTCAATGTTTATTTTATGTGAAAATGTCATTACATTAATCACAGTCTGTCATCTTAATAAGTTATGGAATTGTGTATAATGTTGTTAGCCAGATAAAGAATAAAACATTTTAATTGTTGTTTATTAATTAAAACTAAGGGTTTCAAAATATATTTTTTTGAATGTTGGGTTTCAATTTTTATAGAACAAGATCCTCTTTATTTCAACAAGAATGAAGAATATGAATTACATAGTTTAAGAATTTAATTATGTTCTAAATCTGATAGTATGTGTACAGTGTGTCAAGTTATTAAAAATTTAAATAACATGGCACTAGATACATATTTGATGTTGCAATATTTAGTCTAAATCATAAAATGCATCCTTTTAAATGGAAATGATTTTAATATAGTTTTTATGTGGTATACACAGTTGGGCAGACTGGAATTTACACCTTGCCTTTGATGTCCGAGCTGGTCTTGTTATATCTCTAGCCATAATTTTTGATTCCATTGAAGATAAACATCGCCAAGTCCTATATAAAGGCCATGTTTCTGAGCTATTTGTGCCTTACATGGATCCCACAGAGGAATGGTACTATAGAACATTTTTGGATGCTGGAGAATTTGGGCTTGGCTTGAGTGCTGTATCTCTTCAACAACATACCGATTGCCCAGCCAATGCATTCTTCATGGATGGGTACCATGCCAATCAGGATGGAGAGCCAGTAAAAGTTTCAAATGCATTTTGTGTATTTGAGCGATATGCAGGCGATATAGCTTGGCGTCACATAGAGAGTGCGATTTCAGGGGAAGTGGTATGTGATTTTCAAACCACCAAACTCTAAACCCTTCCTTCCTCCCCAACCCCCTCTCTTCTATGTGACAATATTGTGAATACTAAAAAGAATGGGTTGTGAACAATGAAACAATTATCAAATTTACCTTAAGCATTCAATCATACAACACCCTCATTAGTTTCACAACCGACCCATCTTTCTCATCATCACATTTGTTAGGTTCTAAGGTCTTAGGATTTTATGTATTTAGAACTCTAATTTGTAATGTTGGCAAACCATGATCAAAACATTGTATTTAATCTTGTCTAGGCTTGCTCAAAGTTGGTTTATCATTGTACAGTTGGAATCGAGTGGCTGCAGAAGTACTTGGGACTTTTGGCCTGGCTCGATCGATCGAAGATTAGACTCGATCGATCGAAAATCGCACAGGTTGAATTTTCTGCAGAATTTCCAACTCAGCCCTACTTCATTAAACGTTTAGGGTTTTATGTTTTTACCCTAGGTATATAAACTAAACCCTAGCCACGTTTTTGAGGTTGTCCATATTGTTATTGTTGCTCATATTTTCTGTTTTGTGTAAATCTCTTGTGAGATCTTAGAGGAGCTTTCCTTTACACAAAGCTTAGGGTTTTCAAGGTAGAGATGATTTCAACATCTTGAAGATCAACTTAGTTGCAACCATTGGATCTTTAAAAGAAAAGCAAGCGGGGAGCTTGTAGCTGATTGAAGAATTCAAGAAAGAAGTAGTCCGTGGATTCGGAGCCTGCGCGTGGTCGTGTCAGGAAATTCGTACTGGTGGGTAGCATTAGGAAGTCGAGCGGGGAGCTTGTAGTCCTTCTGTAAGAACTTCAATTCTTTCATAGTGAATTCTTGTTTGCCTTGAGGATCGGTGGGTCAAATCCTCCCCAGGTTTTTACCGTGTGGTTTCCTGGGTGATCATATCTTGTGTTCTTTATTATTTCCGCTGCTTTATTTGTTTTATATACATGATATGATTATTTGATTGTTTTAACCTAGAATTGCTTAATTTGACTAAGTAACAACTTGGCTAATTAATCTAGGCTACGCAATCTGGTTGTTTAAGGGGTCTAAATAACCTGTCAAGTGGTATCAGAGCGGGTAGCTCTTTGTGTTTGAGATTTTTAATCTCTGAGCTGATCCTTGACCCCTGTTGTCATGGAGCATGGACACTCTTTGTTTGTTCCTCCTCATTTTGATGGGAACAACTATGCTTATTGGAAAGTAAGGATGAAAGCATTTCTGAAATCCATTGATGAAAGGGTTTGGAATTCCGTTGAATACGGATGGGTAAAACCCGCTACTCCTGTGAGTGAGTGGCAAACTTCTGAAAAAGAAGCAGCAAGCTTCAATAGCAAAGCTATGAATGCTATCTTTAATGCTGTTTCTATGGAGGAATTTAAGAGGATCTCTAATGTTGAGGTGGCTCATGTTGCATGGAAAATCCTCCAAACTGTGCATGAAGGCACAAAGGCAGTTAAGATTAATAAATTGCAACAATTGACTTCTAGATTCGAAAGCATTAGAATGTCTAATGATGAATCTTTTGATGAATTTTATGCAAAATTAAATGATATTGTCAATTCTGCTTTTAATTTGGGTGAAATCTATGATCAACCTAAAATTGTTAGGAAGATTCTTAGATCTTTAACTGAAGATTTTAGACCCAAAGTGACTGCCATCACTGAAAGCAAGGATGTGGACTCCATCCCTGTTGATGAGCTTGTAGGATCTCTTCAATCCTATGAGTCTGACCTACCTAAAGTAAACAAATCCAAATCAATGGCTCTTAAGTCAGTTGATGATGTTGAGGGTGGTGGATTTGATGATGAGCTCTCTGCTACAGAGATTGCCTATCTTGCCAAAAACTTTAAGAACTTTCTGAGGAATACAAATAGAAAGGCAAGAGGGACTTACACTGCTGAACCTAGAAATTTTAGGAAGAATGATCCCATTAAGGTTAACAATTTTGAAAAACCTAGAGAAAATTTTGGTCAATCTTCTAATAACTCTTTGGGTCCTCAGTGTTTTGGCTGTCAAGGGTATGGTCATGTGAAATCTGAATGTCCTACATTCTTGAGGAATAAGGGTAAAGCTATGGCTGTAACCCTTAGTGATAATGAGGTTTCTGATGATGAGTCCGGTGGGGACGAGGATGGAAACTTCATTGCTTTCACGGCTACTGCTATAGTCAATGAAAGCATATCTGCTGAGGAGAACCCTTCTGATGGGGAACTCTCTGAAGATGCAGATCTTCAAGAGGCCTATAACAAACTTTGCAAAATTGCTGCAAAGGATGCTATGAAAGTTGAACTTGGCCTAAAGAAAATTGACTCTCTTGAGCTTGAAAAGAGAAATTTGCTTGTTAAACTATTTGATGCTAATGAGCTTTTGAATAATGTTAAATCTGAGAACATGCTTTTACTTGATAAAGTTAGAACTTTGGAACATGATTTATCTGTTGCTAGATCTGCTAGTTCTAAACTTGATCACATGCTGAATGTTCAAAAGTCTCCTGCTGATAAAACTGGGTTAGGATATGTTGAAAGCATTTTTGAATCTGGACCACATTCCACTACTTTTGTTCCTTCTTCTTCTTCTGAACCTTCTGTGAGTGAGGTTGTGAGTGAAACTGTCAAACCACCTGTGAGTGAGATAGTTAAACCCGTAGAAGTTTCACCACCTAAGAAGATTAGGGTAGACTTAAGAGAATCTAAACCTAAGGAGCCTACCAAATCTAAGGACAAGATGCATGGTAAACCTGCTTGGGTTTGTCATTATTGTGGTAAGTCTGGACACATTCGTCCTAACTGTTACAAGCTTCAAGCTGATAAGAGAGCAACTAAACCAAAAGTGCCTGTGCCTCAAGCACATGATCCTATGGCATTAATTGGTGAATTGGTAAAGGTGTTAAACCTTTATTCCAATCCTGGAGTTGGGAATCACTCGAATGTGAATAAGAACTCCAATGCTCGTGGTGCATCTAAAAAGTTTTGGATGCAAAAGACTCGAACTAACTGAGTCTTTCTGACATGGTCCTTGTGCTTAATTGCTCTATTCTTTGGTGACCACTGTTCTTTGGTTTGTGTCTTTTTGTTGTTTTTGTTCTAGGACTTGCATTGCATTACATTCATGCATTTCATTCTAGGATTTATTTGTTTTCCTTTAAAATAAAAAAAAAAAAAAAATAAAAAAATAAAAAAAAAAAAGGAAAAGTGAAAGCAAAAATTATGTTAGACACTACTTTTCTTGATTTTTAAAAAAACAAGGTTGGTCTATCTTTTGACACATGTCATGTTCTGTGTACCTTGTTTAACTTTGATGAGCTTAAATATTGCACCTGACTAGTTAAAGCTTTGTAGTGCATGTTGTGTGGGAAAGATGTTTGTGGTTATTAATCACTTTGTCTTGATCTTGAAGTCACATGTTATTTGACTGTCGGACTTGATCCTTTTGAGAAAGGCATAAATAACCATCTCACCACTGTTCACTAGTCAATCATGAACACCTTAGTGCATATCATAAGATTTTGTGCTCGAGAAAGTGTAGCACATGCACAAAAAGAACATAAGGTGTAGCCTCTTTAAATGCTTAATGCTTAAAACTGGTGTGTACTATTAGGCTTGATGCCATTTCACATAATCTAATCTGGTGTGTACTATTAGGCTTTATGCCAAATTTCACCTAAAATAATGGGGCAAAAATACAAGAAACTTACATGATTGCAAGCTTTTGTTCTAGGAGATGTGGGAGTTATAGGATGTAACTCTTTAGGTGATAGTCTCTTTTAAATTCTATGTGATGAATTGTGTAGACTTTGTGTTTGATTGCTATTCACATATCACCTCACATGTATCTCAAGTTTTTTGCTAGTATCACACACTACACAAGTTACTCTTTGTTAAACACTGTACATGCTAGTGTGTGTGTTTTTGGTCTGACCAACCAAGTTTGAAATTATCTTGAGATTTGTGTACAACATATTTGTTGTTTGAGAATATTCAAAGGAAGAATGATTGAAACTTGTTTTTGAGAAAATTGGGGTTTAAAATTTTGGTTTTTTGAAAAATCATTCCATCTCATACTCATGCATTTTATCTCTGTAATTTAATGCTTTGAGGAGTTGTTTTTTCAAAATATGGTTTGTCTTTCAAAACTGTGATTTTTCTCAAAATTTAGTGAGCCTCTGCCCATTTCGATCGATCCAGCCTGTTTTTCGATCAATCGAAAAAGTGCTTCCATTTGTCTCAAAATGACTGTGTGTTTCGATCGATCGAATCTGCTTTTCGATCAATCGAAAAAGTGCTCTAGTTTGTTTCAAAACGACTGAGTGTTTCGATCAATCGAATCTGATTTTCGATCGATCGAACATCGTGAAAAAGCTTTTTTAAAAGATCAGATCTGACTTTTTCAAATACTTTTCAAAATCTTTTTCAAACTTTTTCTCTCTCTCCGCGTTGGCAAGGCTCCACCTTAGGAATTTTTGTCGTTTTCTTCCGAAGTTTTTGCACAATCTCTCTTTCCTCAAGCCGGTAAGACCTTTTTACCCTTCCTTTTGATTTTATTTTCATCATTTCATGCATAAATTCATGTTTTTAAGGGTAATTTTCGGAATATGCAAAATTTGGATTTTCTGTTGATTCAAGCCTTAATTTATGAAATTGATCATTGGGTTTTTGTGGGGACACTTCATTAACATGATTCTTAACTGTTAATTTGATCAAATTTGAGTTTGGTGAAAAATTGAAAAATCTAGGGCTTGTTCTTGATCCGAATTGGGGCTTTTGTTAAATTGAGATGATTTTGATAAAATTGACTTGTTGTGTAGTTGTAATTAAGCATTATAATCTATGTAATGTGTTTTATAATGCTCAATTCATTTTTTTTGGTATAAAATTTCAACAAGTGGTTTTTCAATTTTTGGGATTTTTGATAAAAATTCCATGTTCAAGCCAATTTTGTCAATTTCAATCTCAATTGAACTTATTTGTTTACTGCATTAGATCATGCATCACAACATTATTAATGTTCATGCATCATATAGATTTTTGTTCTATTTTTTATTGTGCTAATTTGCAGTCTGCCCTTGGTTCTGTTTTCTCTTGTTCTTTTGGTTTTTCCTTTGTGTCTCTGTCCTTTCCTTAGCACTATGCCTAGGAAAACTAGAGCCCGTAGGAATGTTCCCTCACCTTCTCCTTCACCCCCTCCATCCTATGATCGTGAGAGGTTTTCTAGTGAGAAAAACGAAGAGATTTTTGTGAAGCTGAATGTTAGGAGAAAAATTTGGGCTGAGTGTTCTGTTCACTTAGATGAACTTGATCCTGCCATTAGGGCAAACTTTGAGCGTAGGGGCTGGTTACCCTTGGTGGATGTTTCTGATCCTCCTCCACCTTCTGCCTTGATTAGAGAGTTCTATTCGAACCTCTCTATCCGCATCTATGATTCCAACACTCTTGTCCAGAGTTGGATACGAGGCGTAGAGTACACACTTACTCCTACGGTAGTGGCTGATGCTCTAGGGGTACCATGGGTTCGACATCCTGTCTATCCATATGATGTGTCTCCTGAGATTAGTGATGTCTTGTCTTACATCACTGGGACTACTGTCCAGTGGGGTTCTGATCCTCGAATCACCTCTGCTGAGCTCTCTGGGTTACACTATCTTTTCTTTAGGATAGCGTGTCATTCTATCTGGCCCATTTCCCATGTTCACACCATTCCTCTTGAGAGGTGTGTATTTTTGTACGCTCTTGTTACTGATGCTCCTATTAGTTTTCCCCATCTTTTTCTTCGTTCTTTGAACGATGTTTATAGGAGTTCATCATCAGCTCATGCTCTTGTTCATCCTATTTTCATTCATAGGATTCTCCTTCATCTTGATCTTGGTGGCTTCCCTTACTCTGAGCCCGTTCATGTTATTGCTCCTATAGGTGCGTCTTTTCTTAGACAAAGGGCTGCTCATCTTCGAGCTGGTTCTAAACACCCTAGGTCTGAGCCCTCTAGTAGCGCACCTCCTCCTTCTTCTTCTGCAGGTATTGCTGGTGAGGATGTTACTGATCCAGTTGGTGATGATGCTGCTGCTGCTGATGTTCCTCCACCTCCTTCGGCCGACTTCGATGTTCGTCGTACTTTGGAGACTGTCATGACCGTTCAGGCGGCTCATGGACAGATTTTGGTGGACTTGCTTGATGAGTTTCGTGCTCTACGAGCTGACTTGGCGCGTCTTCATTCACCCTCACCACCTCCTTTTGATGGCGACTTGTGATTGCTCTTTGGCATTCCGTCACAAAAAGGGGGAGTGGTATTTTGACTTGTAGAGGGGTTTTTGTAGTTAGGGGGAGACTTTTTGTTTTGAGGAGCTTGTGGACTTTTTTGTATCTAGGTGCTTCACTTTGTATATTATTTTTGGGGATATTCATGTTAGGGGGAGTAACATTGATTGATATACATGTTCTATTCATTGATTCTTGTTGCTTTATGATTCACTGCTTATTGATTTATATTTATGAGTTGATCATTCATATATGTCTTTATTTTGTGTTGTGTGAATCTTACAAGAATGTTATACCTGTTGTTTTACTCTTTTCTGTCACACATGCGTTTATGCATTTGTTGAGTATTTCAGGAATATACAGGTTGATTCAACTAAAGCTGCTGTCTACACTTGCAACTGATGGATAGTAGTTAGGCTGAATTTGAGTTTATGAGCATTACTTTTGTAAAGGGCTTTTACTTGTAAAACTTTGAGCTTTTTAAATTATGGTTTTGTCACGGATTGCCAAAGGGGGAGTTTGTTAGGTTCTAAGGTCTTAGGATTTTATGTATTTAGAACTCTAATTTGTAATGTTGGCAAACCATGATCAAAACATTGTATTTAATCTTGTCTAGGCTTGCTCAAAGTTGGTTTATCATTGTACAGTTGGAATCGAGTGGCTGCAGAAGTACTTGGGACTTTTGGCCTGGCTCGATCGATCGAAGATTAGACTCGATCGATCGAAAATCGCACAGGTTGAATTTTCTGCAGAATTTCCAACTCAGCCCTACTTCATTAAACGTTTAGGGTTTTATGTTTTTACCCTAGGTATATAAACTAAACCCTAGCCACGTTTTTGAGGTTGTCCATATTGTTATTGTTGCTCATATTTTCTGTTTTGTGTAAATCTCTTGTGAGATCTTAGAGGAGCTTTCCTTTACACAAAGCTTAGGGTTTTCAAGGTAGAGATGATTTCAACATCTTGAAGATCAACTTAGTTGCAACCATTGGATCTTTAAAAGAAAAGCAAGCGGGGAGCTTGTAGCTGATTGAAGAATTCAAGAAAGAAGTAGTCCGTGGATTCGGAGCCTGCGCGTGGTCGTGTCAGGAAGTTCGTACTGGTGGGTAGCATTAGGAAGTCGAGCGGGGAGCTTGTAGTCCTTCTGTAAGAACTTCAATTCTTTCATAGTGAATTCTTGTTTGCCTTGAGGATCGGTGGGTCAAATCCTCCCAAGGTTTTTACCGTGTGGTTTCCTGGGTGATCATATCTTGTGTTCTTTATTATTTCCGCTGCTTTATTTGTTTTATATACATGATATGATTATTTGATTGTTTTAACCTAGAATTGCTTAATTTGACTAAGTAACAACTTGGCTAATTAATCTAGGCTACGCAATCTGGTTGTTTAAGGGGTCTAAATAACCTGTCAACATTAAGTTTCAATAGTAAAAAGCCAAACCTTCAAGCTCGAGGCAGAGTACATTGCTAAGAAATTGACTAGTTTAGTGACTTGAACTAAAATATTGCGACTTGAACCTACCAAGACTCCCAATCCATCCTACCTCTTTGATTGCAAACAAATCATATTCTCTTAAATTACTTGCTCTTCCATTAAATTGTCTCATTTGCTTATATAGTTGAGCTATCACTAGGTTTAGGGAGAAGAAAAAGGTAAAGAGTGGTTCCAATTGTAAATGAAAAAGAAAAAAAGAAATGAAATAGAGTCATTAGCAATTAATGACAGAGCCAAGATTCGAGCCAACAAAGATAATAATAATAATAATAATTATTATTATTATTATTATGTGCTAAAATATACAACAAACAAAAGTATATGCACACAGGTGTAGGTAGGGGGGCTAGAAATCAAGAAGAATAGAGCAAAGAAGAGAAATAGGGTTATGAATGTCAAAGTTAGGATTTCAGTTTTTTTTTTTTTTTAATTATTATTTAAAATTGTTTAAATTTGTTACCCACAATGACACAAAAATAAAAGTGTAGACGTGTGTGAGAGCATATGGTACACGAGAACCTATACATGCAATATAACACAATAAATTCAACAATAAATATATAAATTGTTAGGAAATTAAATTAAACTATTTACAAACAAATTTTCACAAAAAATAATTGCATTAAAAAACCATTTTTTAAGGGAGTAGCAATGCTTTTTGGTTATTATATATATATATATATATATATATATATATATATATATGATTGAAAGTACTGAAAGCTCTAAAATGTGTTGAAAAACACAAGAGCTGTTTAGACCCCCAATTAAAATTACGGCTTGGTTGATTTTACACAAACTTAATACTAAGTACAGAAACGTGTAAACACAAGCGTATAAACAATAAGCTACTCTAATCCATAAACTAAGCAACACAGCAGTATAATGGAATATAAAAGAGTAGGGAAGAAAGATGCAAACACAGAAAACACCAAGACGTGTTTTCGAAGAGGAAACCGAAGAACTCGGCGAAAAACCTCTCCGCCGCCCTCCAAGCGGAAATCGATCCACTAGACAATCAGTTGGGATACATGAGTGAGCAAAAGACCCTCCAAGCCTAATCTACCCGATGCACCTAAGCCCTCCAAGCTCCTACTCCAACAAGGCTTCTCGGAACCGTGTCTTGTCTAGTTCTCCGGATCCCGCAACAAGCTCCATGTTGCATCTGCCATCCTTGGCTTCTTCCAATGCTTCCCAGCAGCACCAAAACGTCACTCAACACTCTCAAAAGGTGTGGTAAGTGTTTGGGCTATCAACCTCTCAATGGTGTGGAAATGGAGAGGGAAGGGTTGAGGAGATACCACAAGCAAGTGTATAGAGAAAGGTGGGGATGACAATCTCTAATTGCAAATGTGTTTGGCTAGGGTTTTCTCTCTGAAGCATTCCTCAACATTTGTGGGTAATGGGGGTTTATATAGGATAGGTGCAGAATGTGTGAGTCAGTCAGTACTGGTTGGCAGAACAGCATGTCTCGCGGGTGTCTCGCGGGAAGGCCTTACCCGCGAGATACTCGCGAGAGACAGCTGTCTCCATCTGTCCTGACTCTTCGCATTCCAGCATGTGCAAGGCACATGCTTCACTTCGCGGGAAGCTTAGTCGCGACATACCCGCGAGATTCCATTAGCTTCCACTTTGCTTGAGTCTTCACACACTCTCTATCACACACCCCTTACATCAATTCCCACAACAAATACAGGGTATAAATAATTGAAAGTAATTACAATCAAATTTGGCACGGAATAAAAGCCAACAAAACACATAGTTGTAAATCACAACTTTACAATCTCCCCCTTTGGCTATTCCGTGACAAAACCCTAAAACAGACTCTAGACTTAACCGTGAGTTTGGGAACACAGGCAAAACTCACTCACACTTAATTCTAGATTCTGATAAGCTCTTGAAACATATGAACAAGTAACTCCTGAAACACAACAACAAAACATTATCATTGTATGCAGAAAACTTGAAAAGCATATGGAGCATCAATAGCATGATCAAGCAAGATGAAATAGAAAACACTAGATCATGGCAAGATCAAACAGGTAATCACTATACACAAGCAATTACTATGCTCATTCACACAAGGAATGAACATCCGGATATGCAAGATGATAAGCTCATATGAAGAGTACCATTTGCAAATCCAACACTCAACCAATGCAAAATACTCAAAGTATTTGCATCTAGGAACAATCCTACATGGGCACAAGAGTGTTCATCACTCAACCAATGCATAGAACGTATATGCATCTAGGAACAATCCTACTAGGGCACAAGAGTGATGTATTGAAGTAAATGTATGACATTAAACTTCAAAAGCACAAGCATAAAGGCTGCATAAGCAAAGTATTGCAAATACATGGCACAAACCATAAAAGCCTACAAAGCATGCAATGAAACAAAACAACCCTTAAAGCTTACAAAAGCAACATGGGTACATGCAAAGTATGCTACAAAGCATAGAGAATAACATAACAAATATCTGAAATAAAACTTAAATAAAGCATAGTATCAAGGCTTTTAAAGAACAAAATAAACACAGGAACAGTTGACTTCTTCTCCCCCTATCTCCATACTCCCCCTATCAAAAACATCATCTCCCCCTTTTTGTCAAGGAATAGCTAGTCATCCCCTTCTAGCTTCCGTTGAATTTCATCCATCTGAGTTTGGAGAGCTGTGAGTTGTGCATCAAGACGTCGGTGGTGAGTGTACATGATAGTCCCAAACCCGGACATCTTTGTACTCAACTCTTGAAGAGCAGTAAAGATATTGTTGATCTGTTCATCATTGATACGAGCTGCAGAACTCGAGGAACCCGATGGTGCATGAGTTTCTTGCTTGGGGTTCTTCTTGGCATGGCTCATACTAGCATGGAGAGACCAAATGTTGATTGGACTTGGCCTTGGATATGGACGTTCATCATCCAATGGGCGGACACCTTTGAGCTTCAAAATCTTTGAAATAAGACGAGAGAAAGGAAGACAATTCCTTGAAGCTGTCCGGTCAACTGTTTTGGCCAAAATGTGAAAGATGTGAGAGCACACATCAATCTCGACATCCGTGATCAGATCGTTCAAAAACAAAGCTCGTCCAAGGTTCATATATCCAGTGCTGGACAGGGGATAGAGATTGCTACACATGATCATTGATAGAAGTCGTAGCTCGGAAGAAAGAGATGCCACATTGATTGACTTTCTAGTGGATGAGAATTCCAATTCAGCTCCTAAAAACTGTCGTAGATATTCTTCATCGGGGTTCAGCTCATCATAGACCGGCGGAATGGGGAGAATTGGCCGGTTGATGTGTAGAATTTCTGCCAAGTACATTGGTGTGACAGAAAAGGTCTTTCCCCGAACCCAACATTTAATCTCATCGCCGACGACACTGGCATTGGCATAGAATTCCTTAACCATGTTCTCATAGGTATCCTCGAAAGTTGACAACAGATAGTTCCAATCTTTCGTGGCAAACCAAATAGGTATTTGTGTGTCTTTGAGTGATTGCTGGTCAACCCCCCTCTCAACTATCAAAGGAGCACCCTGAAAGTGGTTCTTGAAGGATTCAAAAGCAGCATGAGACTTGAACAAGTGAGGATCAAAAGTTCCTGTTGAGCCACGAGTTCGCTTTGGTCTAGGTGAATCAGCATCAACGTCAATGATCGGTTCTTTCCCTTTGTCGCGGCCTCCTTTCACAGCGGAAGTCTTGAATGGAGACATCTGTGCACCACAAAACAAACAGGAGACAGGAGCACAACCCATAGACCACAGAGCACAGAACTTAATTAGAGTCAAGTGAGGACAAAACAGAAGTAACACTGCTGAATGTATAGACACAATGCATGGATCTCAGCAAATGTGCATGAGTATGTATGTGAGAGCAAGTGCAAGATGCATGTGACACACTATCAATGACCAAATTGAGTGAAATAAGGTCAAACAAGTGAAAGTCTATAGATTGAAATCACTTGATTTCAGAATAGCACAAAAATGTCACTTGGACATTTTGACAAACACTTAGTGTGCACAACAACAAATAAGACATGAGCAATGCATGAACAAGGGAAAATCTGCCCTCAATACAAGATAAAATGCCACTAGGGGCCAACACAGAAGCAGAATTAACCAATGGGACACAGCCCAAGCAAAAGATTTGACAAACATTCACCCAATTTTAAAAAAAATCAAATTTTCGAAAAAAAAAACCCCAAATTTTTGGAACCCTAACGAAAAATCTGCAAAAATAAGACAAAAACTTGAAAGGAAATGCATTAGAAGACATACCTTGAAGATGGAAATGCAGAAAAGATGCTTAAAGATGAAGGGTTTTGAAAAAAATGATTTTGGGTTGAAAAAAAAAGTTCGACAAAGGTTGAGCGAGGGAAGTTTTTGAGTTTTTGAAACACTGTCACATCAGCAAGATAAAGACAGAAAACACGCGGTTTTCGCGGGTTAGGGAGTGGCGACACAGTCGCGAAACAGTCGCGAGAAGAGCCACTGAAGCATAAAAAATTTCGCGAGAAGCATTAGGTCGCGAAACAGTCGCGAGACAGTCGTGGTAACTTCTGTCTGAAATTGGAAAAATCCAATTTTTAGCTAACCAGCATTTCGCGAGTAGCTTTTGGTCGCGAGACAGTCGCGAGAGTTTCTGTGTGACAAGAAAAGAAAAAAAAATCCCTCAACTCCTTTTCGCGGGAAGCTCTAAGTCGCGAGCTTCTCGCGAAACTTCCCCTGAACCAGTTTTTTTGAAGAAACACAAAAACTTGCATTTAAATCAAAAACAAAAGACAAGAAATTATAAAATCACTTTCAAAAACAAATAAAACACTCAAAAATCTTTTTGGGTTTGAACAACAAAGATTGAGCATGTGAAAACACATTTAATCAAGTACAATCACACAAATGAATAAGGCATTCATTGAACATAGACTTGTGTGTTGTGTGTGAATATCAAAAATGAGATAGTCCTTAGTCCAATGTGAAGCTTCAATGATCAATTCAATCAAGGCATACACAACTAGCACTAGATTATGTGATTTATCTCAATTATAGAAACATGCATATATGACCTCCCACATGTACTTGACAATAAATCATTGAAGCTTTTCATTTGGCTCCATTTTTAACATATCATTTGCAACTTTTGAGCAAAGAGAATCTCATTTAGAGAAAGATGCCTGAAATTTTTGATATTTCAATTTATGAGTTAGCCTTTGGCTTGTTGGGCATCATACATTTTATTTTGGTCGCTTTCCCTTTTTTCTAGTCGAATACTAGTTTGTGCGACAGGCTTTTGCAGCTCTATATCTCTTTTCATTTGGAGATTTACAATTAGAGAGCTCTTTTAAGCAAAAAAATAAAAGTGGGAAGATATATAGGCATGAGTCTATGCATGTCTCAAGATCAACAGAACCATTCACTAATCATTCATGACAAGGTTGAAGATCTATTTACAACAGTCACATAGATTTCAGAATTTCTTCCACAATGATATGAGTGCATGAGAGACAAGCTAAGCTCGTTAAATGCACAAAGCCATAAGTACAAAGGTACAGGGCAAAACATGCTTTGAGACAAAACTCAACAAAGTGATCAAACTTTTTGGATTTTCTATTTTTTATGTGATTTTGAATTTTTGAACACACCCAAAACAGAGCAATAAAAGAACGATCAACAAAAATAGCAGATGCAAACCAAAACAGATAAAAACAAAACAATTAGACACGAAACATGTGGAACCAAAACAACAGGTATGCAACATAAAGTAGTATAGGTTCACACAAGAGATGGAGTTCAGGGAATGATACCGACACCGATGGTCTTACGCAAAGATTCAAACTTTGGGCCATCTAGAGGTTTAGTGAATATGTCTGCCTTCTGATTCTCGGTGTTGATGAACTCTAAGTACACGGTCCTTTCCTCCACCAAATCTCGAATGAAATGATACCTAATTTCGATATGTTTTGACTTCGAGTGTTGAACTGGATTCTTGGACAAGTTTATGGCACTTGTATTATCACAATATACACACATCGTGTCTTGAGTGATTCCATAATCATGAAGAAGCTTCTTCATCCATAGTAATTGAGCACAGCAACTTGCAGCAGCAATGTATTCGGCTTCGGCTGTTGATAAAGAGACTGAATTCTGCTTTTTACTCATCCATGACACCAAGTTATTTCCAAGATAGAAGCATCCACCGGAAGTACTTTTTCTATCATCAATGCAACCAGCCCAATCAGCATCAGAATATCCGGCTAAGCAGTCATTTGAATCTCTTGAGTACCAAATCCCATAGTCTGAGGTGCCATTTATGTAACGGATAATTCTTTTGACAGCTATTAAATGTGACTCTTTGGGGGTTGCCTGAAATCGAGCACACACGCCTACATTGAAGGCTATGTCTGGTCTACTAGCAGTGAGGTATAAGAGGCTGCCTATCATGCTTCGATACAGCGTTGGATCCACTTCTATCCCTGCTGCATCCCGACTCAGCTTTGATGAGGAGCTCATTGGAGTGGAAGTATGCTTCTTAGAGTCTAGACCAAATCTTTTAACAAGATTTTTGGCATATTTCTCTTGAGATATGAATATTCCATCTTTCCGCTGTTTCACTTGAAGCCCAAGGAAATAGTTCAGCTCTCCCACCATACTCATCTCAAACTCCCTTTTCATTTCTTCGGAGAATTCATGAGCCAACTGGTCAATGGTGGAACCGAAAACAATATCATCCACATACACTTGAGCAACTAGGAGAGACTTCTCATCTCTCTTTACAAACAAGGTCCGATCAGCATGACCTCTTTTGAATCCGTGATCCAACAAGTATGTTGTGAGACGATCATACCATGCCCTTGGTGCTTGCTTCAAACCATACAATGCTTTCTTCAGCCTTAGCACATGATCCGGAAAATGAGGATCTTGAAATCCTTTTGGTTGCTCAACAAATACTTCTTCATTTAGGAAACCATTCAGAAATGCACTTTTTACATCCATTTGGTACAATTTGAAATCCATAACACATGCAATAGACAGTAGAATTCGAATTGACTCTAACCTTGCTACTGGTGCAAACGAATCATCAAAGTCTATGCCTTCCACTTGAGTATATCCTTGAGCTACCAACCTAGACTTGTTTCGAACTACTTCACCATCTTCGTCAGTTTTGTTCTTGAAGATCCACTTGGTGCCAATGACATGAGTATCTTTGGGTCTCGGAACCAACTCCCATACATCATTTCTGACAAACTGATGTAGCTCCTGATGCATAGACTCGATCCAATTTTCGTCTCTAAGGGCTTCCTCTACCTTCTTTGGTTCAAATTGAGCAAGATAACAATTGTACGTCACATGATTTGCACTGTATTTTGGTCCTTTTCTCAAACGAAGTCCCTCATTTATGTCACCAATGATATTACTTGTTGGATGATTGAGGGTTACCCTTGATGATGGTCTCTTGGAGGTGGAAGGTTCTTCATCTCGAGAAATTGGAGGTTGAACTTCCGGAGGAGTGAGAGGGCTAGAGGGCCCTTGCATCGATCTGGTCTCCCTTCTTGGTATAGGAGGTGTAGACTCTTTTTCTGGTGACTCTTCCTCGATCTCATCATCTTGAGACATGTTGTCCTCAACTTCCCCCTTCTTCAGGTTCGACCCTTCACCGTCATCCCTTTCCCTTTCAGATACGGTATCATCAATGACCACATTTATTGACTCCATTACCGTCTTGGTGCGTTTATTGAACACCCTATATGCTCGGCTATTTAATGAATAACCTAGAAATATTCCCTCATCACTTTTAGCATCAAATTTTCCGGGATTCTCTCTGTCGTTGAGAATATAGCATTTGCTCCCAAATATTCGGAAATATTTCACCTTCGGCTTCTTTTCTCTCCAAATTTCATATGAAGTCTTCTTCGTTCCTGCTTGAAAGTAAATCCTATTCCCAATGTGACAAGACGTGTTCACAGCTTCAGCCCAAAACTTCTGTGGAAGATTTTTGTTGAGTAACATTACTCGAGCCATTTCTTGAATCACCCGGTTCTTCCTTTCAACTACTCCATTCTGTTGTGGAGTCTTTGGGGCTGAGAATTCCCTCTTAATACCGTGTTCATTGCAAAATGCTTCAAATTTCGCATTTTCAAACTCTTTCCCATGATCACTCCTGATTTTGATGATAGGTACTCCCTTTTCATTCATCAATCTCTTGCACACTTTCTCCATCTTATCACATGCTTCCGATTTCTCTCTAAGAAAGTCCACCCAAGAATACCTTGAGAAATCATCAACTGTCACCATGATGTACCGCTTTCCACCCATGCTCTCTGTTCTAGTAGGACCCATCAAATCCACATGCAGTAGTTCTAACGGACGAGAAGTTGCAACCACATTCACTTTAGGATGGCTTGACTTTGTTTGTTTTCCCAATTGACATGGACCACACAAATTCTTTTCAATCTTCCCAAACTTAGGTAAGCCAACCACAGCCTCAAGCTTCGAGACTTTCGCCACTTGTTTGTAATTTGCATGACCAAGCCGTTGATGCCACAGTTCCAAGAGATTTACCCGTGCACTTCGACATGCTATGCTGGGTTTTGGAA
Source organism: Quercus aquifolioides (assembly GCA_019022515.1). Taxonomy (NCBI): domain Eukaryota; kingdom Viridiplantae; phylum Streptophyta; class Magnoliopsida; order Fagales; family Fagaceae; genus Quercus; species Quercus aquifolioides. The sequence goes on along the minus strand of CM032334.1, from coordinate 3,000,864 downwards.
TGATCCCATAGCAATTATCCGTGGTCCTTAGTCCCTTTAGAACTTGGACACCTTCTTCATTCAAGATTAGACACCCTTTCTTTGAAAATTGGACCAGAAAATCTTCATCACAAATCTGAGTGATACTTAACAAGTTCACTTTTAAACCCTTAATATATAGCACATCAGTCATCAACGGCAGACCCGGAATATCCACTGTTCCCTTTCCAAGAACTTGTGAATGACTACCATCCCCAAATGTCACAAATCCATCTTCCTTCTCTTTAAGAGTTTTGAATAGAGATTTTTCTCCAGTCATATGCCTAGAACACCCGCTGTCAAGGTACCACAAACATGAGTTAAACACTTTCAATGCGGTATGAACAAAAAGGCATGCATGAGAGAGACATTCTTGATCATCAAAACAAGACTTATTTTTATTTATTTCATTCAAGGATGAGTGAAGTTTCCCTTTTAAACGACCAATTTTATCACTTAGCTGTTTATTTCTTCTCTCATATTCATAGTTCAAAGACTTTGACTCACATAGGCTGTTGTGAATATCATGGTTCCTATGAACTAATGATTTCAGCATGTGACAAAAAATTCTAGCATGTTTCTTGGATTTAAATAACTCTAAGACAGCATTGCTGGAACAATCTTTAAATATGTTCATTGAGTCATTTTCACAAACACTTATCAAATCCTTCATGGTGGTTAAAACACAAACACTTTTCCAAACACACCGAGGGGTCTAGGATCACACTAAGGTATTTAAACCAAGCAAGTGTACCCGCTCTGATACCAATTGAAAGCTCTAAAATGTGTTGAAAAACACAAGAGCTGTTTAGACCCCCAATTAAAATTACGGCTTGGTTGATTTTACACAAACTTAATACTAAGTGCGGAAACGTGTAAACACAAGCGTATAAACAATAAGCTACTCTAATCCATAAACTAAGCAACACATCAGTATAATGGAATATAAAAGAGTAGGGAAGAAAGATGCAAACACAGAAAACACCAAGACGTGTTTTCGAAGAGGAAACCGAAGAACTCGGCGAAAAACCTCTCCGCCGCCCTCCAAGCGGAAATCGATCCACTAGACAATCAGTTGGGATACATGAGTGAGCAAAAGACCCTCCAAGCCTAATCTACCCGATGCACCTAAGCCCTCCAAGCTCCTACTCCAACAAGGCTTCTCGGAACCGTGTCTTGTCTAGTTTTCCGGATCCCGCAACAAGCTCCATGTTGCATCTGCCATCCTTGGCTTCTTCCAATGCTTCCCAGCAGCACCAAAACGTCACTCAACACTCTCAAAAGGTGTGGTAAGTGTTTGGGCTATCAACCTCTCAATGGTGTGGAAATGGAGAGGGAAGGGTTAAGGAGATACCACAAGCAAGTGTATAGAGAAAGGTGGGGATGACAATCTCTAATTGCAAATGTGTTTGGCTAGGGTTTTCTCTCTGAAGCATTCCTCAACATTTGTGGGTAATGGGGGTTTATATAGGATAGGTGCAGAATGTGTGAGTCAGTCAGTACAGGCTGGCAGAACAGCATGTCTCGCGGGTGTCTCGCGGGAAGGCCTTACCCGCGAGATACTCGCGAGAGACAGCTGTCTCCATCTGTCCTGACTCTTCGCATTCCAGCATGTGCAAGGCACATGCTTCACTTCGCGGGAAGCTTAGTCGCGACATACCCGCGAGATTCCATCAGCTTCCACTTTGCTTGAGTCTTCACACACTCTCTATCACACACCCCTTACATCAATTCCCACAACAAATACAGGGTATAAATAATTGAAAGTAATTACAATCAAATTTGGCACGGAATAAAAGCCAACAAAACACATAGTTGTAAATCACAACTTTACAAGTACTACTCCTTACCTTTCAGTTTCATTTTACCCTTACTTGCCTTTAAGTGATTTTCTATATCTATTTGTGTTTTGTAGTTCTATTTCTTTTTTTTTTTAATGTTTGAGAGCCTCTGTATTTGATTGAGAACCTAAAGCACTTGGAGAATTTTGAATTTTGTGGTTTTTGTTTGAATTTTTTTCTTGAATAGAGCATTGAATTCGAAATGCTATGCCAAACTTGGTTGTGAGAAGAATAGATTGGTGAAAATTAAGGCTTACATGAAAATTAGGGCTTAAATTGGATGTTAGGGTGATGAGGTAATCAAACTTGTTGAAACTAAGATCAAACTTGGTAAAATCACCATTTTAATAGTTTTTCTTTATTTATTTTTAATACTGAGATTAAGGTGCATGATTCTGGATTTAAAAAAATTTATTTATTTATTTTGAATAATTGTTTTAATTTTTGCCTATCATGATGCTCTTACTCAGCTCATTCTAATGATTTTTGGAATTGTACTTTGTTACAAATCAACTTGTTCTTTAAGTTTCAAATCTATGTTGTTGGATTTCTCATCGGTCACATAATATAGATTTAAGATATCGGCATCATGATCAAGAATAAAGACAAGAAGTTTGTTTAAATCCAATATTCAAGAAGGGGTGCAATTTGACTTGTATAAAAATAAAAAAGATGAGGTGCAATTTGTCCAGTATGTTGTCCTTAGAAACTACTAGTTGTATCTATCTGTCAAAATTCAAATGCTTGAATTAGTATAAATTAAAAAATGGCTTGAATGAGTTTAAAATTGCTGGTATGTAGATCTAGAACTCTGGTGAATGTACAAAATTTACGTTGAAGGCTTTAGAAGTTGATCTTGAAGCTTAAGGATGATGGGTGCTTGAGTTCATCCTCAGTAAATTGAGGCTCTTAGAAGACCCTTTGTCTGTATATCAATTTTTACACTGTCTGCATTTCACTTATTTAGTAGTGAAGGCTCTAATTGTTGCATGGTAACATTATAGTCATATCAGAAAAGATTTTTTTTTTTTTTGGATTAGCGAAGAAAGAAAAGACATTTTGGTTTTAATTTTAGCTTGATCACCATTACATGGGTCAAAAGTTTGATGGGTCAAGGCCTTAGTGTTGGCATTGATGATTTGGCTAATCAATGCCTCTGTAAGGTTGATATAAAGCCATGGTTGTTCTCTAAAAAAAAAAAAAAAAGTGTCTCAGAATTTAGAAGTGGATTCTAGTAAAATTGAGATTTACTGGAACTTAACTAATGCTAAATTTGGTTATGGGCCAGAGCCAGTGGAGGGATTTTATTAACTTGGTCTTACTCAGCAATTTAGAGATTCCCAATCACAAGGTCTTGCTTTCTCACTTATTTTGTATGCTATGTTTAAACTCAGTTCATTAAAATTTTGTTGAAGCCACGAAGTTTGCAAATGATTGGAAATCAAGATTGAAAAAGAAGAGAGATGATCCTTCGGAGGTCCTGGCCTTTCTACAAATTTTTTTTTTTTTAAAAGGTCTAAACTTTCCTGAGATTCTCCTGGGGGATTTCTTTTTTTTATTGTTTTCCTTTTCTAGTCTGCCCTTACAGTCGAGTCACTCCCAGTAACCAAAAATCTTGGTGATGGAGTATACTCTATTTCAACATGTAAACAAGGTGCAATTGAAGGAGTTGTTATTGCAACTGGAGTACATACCTTATTTGGAAAGGCAGTTCATCTTGTGGAAACTACTACAATCATTGGACATTTTTAGCAGGTAATTTAAATATATTATTTTGGATGAAAGTTTCACTTAGAATCTCAAAGGCTGGTAGAATGTTTAGAGCTGTAATATTTCTAAACAGTTTCATCTTTTTTGCTTGGAGGTAATGGGGTAATGATAGGTAACAATGTGAAAGAGTTTTGCACTTGTTTTGTGAGAATCTGTCAATGTTTGGGTATTTGAGTTACCATTTGTCTTGATTATTCAGGTCATAACTGCAATAGGAAACTTCTGTATTTGCTCGATTGACATTGGGCTAGTAATAGAAATCATTGTCATATATGGGATTCATCACAGGGGTAATCATGTTGGGATAGATAAGTTTCTTATGAGAAAGATGTTTATGTGCCAAACGGTTCCGAGTGGGCCCTTAATGTATAAACAATATCTCATCTAAAATCCTTCTCAATTGTTGGTATGTTACTAGATAAAACATTTTGTAGTTTTTCTCATAATGGTTACTCCTGCTTAGTTGGGTACTTCTCTTCTTCAATGCCATCTCTGCTGCCACCACATCCAAGCTCACCACCGGCGTATCCAGATTTATATGGCAAGCTCTGAGAAATGGCTAAGGTTCAAGTACTTAAAATAGAGATTGGCTCTGTTGAGGTCAGTTTACTAGATAAAACATTTTGTAGTCTGTGTGCTAATGGTTACTCCTACTTAGTTGGGTAGTTCTTCTTGGTACAATCTTTGCTGCCACTACATCCAAGGTCACCACCGGCTTATTCAGATTTGTACGGCAAGCTCTAGGAAATGGCTAAGGTTCAAGTACTTAAAATAGAGATTGGCTCTGTTGAGGTCAGTTTACTAGATAAAACATTTTGTAGTCTGTGTGCTAATGGTTACTCCTACTTAGTTGGGTAGTTCTTCTTGGTACAATCTTTGCTGCCACTACATCCAAGGTCACCACCGGCTTATTCAGATTTGTACGGCAAGCTCTAGGAAATGGCTAAGGTTCAAGTACTTAAAAGAACTCTCCAAATACTTTTTAGTGTACAAGGATTTTAAGTGTACTATTCAACAAATGTTTTGTGTTGCATATAGTGATTCCTATTTCAAATTTAAGAATGTAAATGGCAGTAGGCAGAGTAGTTGAGTTGTGTTGATTTGTACAGTTTGTTTCATTGCATTAAAAGAGTAGTTTATTGATTGTTGTAATTCAATTTGGAATTGCACAATTGTGTTTATGTTTATATTTTAAATTAGATTATTAAATTTTGATCAATGTGAAAGAGCGCATCCAATTTATTTATTTATTTTTTATAAAGAAAATGCTTATTTCAACGTTTGCAAACCGTTTATCTCAAGATACCCATACTTCGATGTTCATTAACCGTCGATAAAAGTATAACATTTTTTTCAACGGTTGCATAGGTCGTCAACAGTTGCATAGGCCATAGAAAAGCATTCTCGACATAGTTTTTAATGGTGGTTCTCGACGGTCATTTCAGCTGTTGAAAATACTATTTTCGACGGTTTCTAGTACTATTTTCAATGGTTTCAACCGTTGAAAATAGCCAAATTTCTTGTAGTGCCTCCTTGATGTTGCTTGTGGCATGGATGCCTTGGTATGTTCCAAGATGTCTTAGTGTGTGTGTCCCGAGATGTCTTGGTGTGTATCCCAAGATGTGTTGGTATGTTCCAAGATCTCTCCCAAGATGTCTTGGTGTGTCCTCAGATGTCTTGGTGTCTTGAAATGCCTTAGAAAGACATCTATTTATAGGAGTTTGGGGGTGGGTGAACGACATGTGGCGAAGTATGATTGATGACATGTGTCATAGTTTGATTGGAGGATTTTTAAGACTTTTTCTCCAAGACACATGGCATCGTTTGATTAGCCGAAATGTCTTGATTTTCAAAGTGACACATGTTAGCAATTGATTGGATCGCTTATGTCATTGCTTACATGCGCTAGATGTCATTACTTACATGTGCTAATGTGTTGCATGTGTCACTGCATACATGCGCTGGCAAATTTCTGAACACTTGACAAATTTCTGTTGGTTCTTGAATGGTGATGGTAGAAACTAGTTGTAGCACGTGGTGCTTTGTCATTAGCTGTACTTTGTAGACTTGGTAGTATGATGTGCTAGCTTGTGATAGATCGGAAATTTTCTCTCTCTACAATTATGTTCACAATATTTTCAAAATAAATCATAAAGTAGTAGGTTATTACAAGTTATTGTTGGTAAGCAAAAAAGTAATTTCATTGATAAGTTTAAATTAGAACCAATAACAATTTACCACCTATAATTTGTTATGAAAATGTTGTGGATATGTCACACTTTTTTTTTTTTTACAATACCTTTATTTTTAATTGTAGTTGGTTCTAGTATGATATATATATATATATATATATATCATTTTAGCCTATAAAGAATAACACTTGAACAATTGTGAAAATATTGTGGCAATTTGTTGTGATAATATTTTATTCTTTTAGGGTAACAACTCATATGTAGGAAAAAAAAAAAAAAAAAAAAGTGCGTGTTCAATATGCAACATTTCCACAAAAAGAAAAAAAAAAAAAGCTAGTTTTCACAAGAGAAATGCATGTTCATAATATTTTTACAACAAATCATAAAGTAATAAGTTGTTACATGTTGTTATTAGTTGGCAAAAAAGTATTTTCAATGGTAAGTTTAAATTGGAAATAATAACAATTTACCATCTATAATTTGTTATGAAAGTGTTGTGAAAAATGTTGTGGATGTCGCACATTTTTTTTTTCTTCACAATACCTTTATTTTAGTTGTGGTTGGTTCCAATATAATATATATTTTTTATTTTATTTTAGCCTATAAAGAATTAATACCTCAACAATTGAGAAAATATTGTGACAATTTGTTGTGATAATATTTTATTCTTTTAGGGTAATGGCTCATATGTATATAAAAAAAAAAAAAAAAAAAAATTCCAGTGAAATAGATTAGATTGAATAAAACAAAACTACTGTAGCTTTGAGCATTGACCCTTTTTATATATAGAAGTTTAAATTAGAACTAACAACAATTTATCACCTATGATTTGTTATGAAAATGTTGTAGATATAACACTTTTTTTTTTCTACAATACCTTTATTTTTAGTTGTGGTTAGTCATAGTATCATATTTTTATTATTTTATTTTGACTTATAAAGACTTAACTCCTCTAAAAATTGTGAAAATATTATAACAGTTTTTTGTTTTAATAGAGTTCAATAGACGATATTAACACAAAAAAGAAAAAAAAAAAAGAAAAAAAAAAAAAGGCCTGTGTTTGTTCAAAGTGGTACTGTTGCTTTCCTCACTTACACTTTTTACACTTTTTATATATATAAGTTTGAATTAGAACCAATAATAATTTATCACTATGATTTATTATGAAAGACTTCTTTTTCTACAATACCTTTAGTTTTAGTTGTGGTTGGTCCTAGTATGATATATATATTTTTTTACCTATAAGGACTTAACACCTCTAACAATTGTGAAAATATTGTGAAAATGTGTTATTTTGATAGATTTTAACAAAAAAAGAAAAAGAAAAAGGCCAGCAGAACAGTGCCACTTGAATAAACCAAATGCTCTGTTGCTTTATTCATTCACAATTTATATATATAGATTTGATTTGGGTGCTCAAGTGAGACTATTTGATTGGTTTTTTTTTTTTTTTACACTAAATAGGAGTTATCAAGATTATTCTTTAATGATATTTACCTTCTATTTTAAAGTATTGCAACCCAACTGAGGGACTTGTAGTTTATTGGCATTGTCAGTGCTCTTTTATAGGTAGAATTAGAGCTCGAATTCCCATACTTTCATTTTCGTAATTATTAAATTATCCTTAAAAAGATACAACCGTAATTAAATTGTGCTCCCTATTCCCATTTTTTAATATGATGCTCAATGAGAAAAAGGGGGAGTGAGAGTGTAGGGAGCATAGGAATTTTTTATAAGGAGAGGAGAGCATAATTATTCTTAATTGATATCGATGTTTGTTTACACAATATTACTATGCATATTGAATATATGCTTGCAATTGTGTTAATTGATATCCATGTTTGTCTTGAACTGTAATTGATTATTATTATTTTCCACATGATATATATGCCTATTGTCTTTTGTTTTGTAATTCAAGAAACAGGGACAAAATTGGGAAATGTTCCGTTTGAGCAAAAAAAGCAGTATTATGCCATCTTTTCCAAACTAAATAGGGAAATGCCCCTCTTTTGAAAATCGAGTTTCTCAAAATCGATTTAGGTCCTATAGCGGCGTTTTTTAGGAGCCTATAGTGACGTTTGTTTACACAATATTACTATGCATATTGAATATATGCTTGCAATTGTGTTAATTGGTATCCATGTTTGTCTTGAACTGTAATTGATTATTATTATTTTCCACATGATATATACGCCTATTGTCTTTTGTTTTGTAATTCAAGAAACAGGGACAAAATTGGGAAATGTCCCGTTTGAGCAAAAAAAGCAGCATTATGCCCTCTTTTCCAAACTAAATAGGGAAATGCCCCTCTTTTGAAAATCGAGTTTCTCAAAATCGATTTAGGCCCTATAGCAGCGTTTTTTAGGAGCCTATAGTGACATTTTTAGGACCTATGGTGGCGATTTTAACTCGATTTATATGAAATCGAGTTATAGGTAAAAAAAATTAAAAAAATTGCCTATAACTCGATTTTATGGAAGTCGAGTTACAAAACGTCACTATAGGTCCTGAAAATGTCACTATAGGTCCTTAAAAATGCCGCTATAGGGCTTCAGAATTTTTTTTTTTTTATAACTCGATTTTGAGAAAATCGAGTTACAAAAGAGGGGCATTTCTCTATTTAATTTGGAAAAGAGGACATAATGCTACTTTTTTTGCTCAAACGAGACATTTCCCAATTTTGTCCCAAGAAACAACGTTATAAAGCTTATCACGTTAGTCGGCCAATTCCATCCAGTGGCTTATTAGCTCTAGCTGATTGATTTTAACAAGTGTTAGTGAGTCATTGATGCATTTATAATCTTGGAAGTTTTCCGATAGTATTGTCAAACTAATGACTAATTAAATGGAAGTTTTGTCCTTATGCATCTTTTCCTGTAATAAAACAGGTAGCAATCAAGAAAATCAAACTGGTTGATTTGGCTCATTTTTTCAAGAATAGGGACATCGACAACAAGGACATGGAGTTATGGCGCACAATATAGGCTTCAACCATAGCGGGTTTGAGCTCCGTCCTTCAAAATTCTTCGAAAGCCATCCAATTTTGAATACAAGGCCTCCTATGCCTGTTGACTTGCACACATACAATGGTAGGGGTGTCAATTCGAGTTAGCGTGTCAGGTTCGTGTCGTGTCGAGGTAGATGTATTCGACTAAATGGCTTAACCCTAACCCGACCTATTTAATAATCGTGTCATGATCCTTCAACCCTAACCCGACCTATTAATAAGACGGGTTGACCTGACCCAACCCATTTGACACACTTAATAAACAAGTCGGGTTGGGTTGACACGAATGTAACACAACCCATTTCAATCTACATAATATTAAATATAATATCAATTTAGAAATAAATTTTTTTACATCCCCAAAGCAATGCATACACTTCAAATCTTCAACCCACATTCAAAATAATATTGTAGGGTCAAAATTTGTAGCCCAAGCCCAATAGGTTCGGATTATGAGTCCAATGAACCCTGAACAATAAATTTGTAGAGAGTGGGTAAAAGAGCTGGGCTAGTAGTGAATTACGCAGTAATGAGCTATGGTGATTACGTGTGAACTAACATGCAATCATGCTTGAACAAATGAACACATGAACGTCCGAAGAGGTGTTTTATTGAATGAAAGTTGGTTACAATTCTTAGAGCTACCGTAAAGTTGTTTTCTTCTTCTCTCTCTCTTTGTTTTCTTTTTTTCTCCCTACTATCAGAGGCCTCCTCACTTTATATAGCATACATTCCCATCATCTTCATCATCCACTTGTTCTTCATCTAAGCATCCACTTGAGTACGTGTCCCATTAGGTATCTTCTTTAGCTCTTTCTGTGAGTGGTGGTAGTTGAAGTTATACTGTTCAGGGGTCTTCTCCACATTAATGCGGCCAGAAAAGCAGCTGCAGTGCATTTAATGCGGTGGTTGAAGTTTGTCTCCTAAATATTTCTCCGCTCCTATCATCTTCATGCGTGCCTGAAGTCCATCCTTAATTATCATTAGAATTGTTAGGAGAGTTATTTGTTCCTCCCAGACATCTGTTTGACCAAAGCTCTCTATATCCGAGGAGAATGGACTCTTCGGACCAATGATGCTTTCTTTGGACTACACTCTCATTCGTTTCCAGGTATACTTCTTCCCTATGAACTCCTTCTCGAACATTTTCTTCTCTTCGGACTCACAGTAGTCTTCAAATAGGGCCCCAGGCCCAGTATATGAAGTTGGGCTTTCACCCCCCACAATAGCCCCTCAAAATTTTAGTTTTTCCCTCGCATCCGAGGAGAAAAAGTAGGATTTTGACTTGCCACGAAATCAAAGCTTGAAAAGGCACACAAATATCTGGACTTACACGTGTGTGGGCATAGATGCAAGCGCTTCATCATTGCTGCTGTCGTTTCCGTATTTCGAAAGCGTTATTAATTACTCCAGGCGGCGTTTTGTCCCTTGTATCCAATGGTGGGCTACTAATCCAACGGACGTGATTCCTTCTCAAAGTTTGAGCGGGATGACTCCTGCCTTTTCATCTGTCCTCCTATATAAAGCCTCAGAGGAGGTTATTTCTTCTTTACTTCACAAATTCTCAGACTACCCAGCAAACTCAAGCACTTGAAACCACCGAGTTCATTCGATCATCAATCCTAGTTCATCCCAGAATTTGTAAGAGCCCTTCCGCAAATTCGAAGATCACTTTTCGATTTAGTTTGCGTAAGTTTCGACGCTTCTAACACTCCATCTTCTTCTCGGCCTGTGTTCTCGGCTTTCAAACCCTTATTTGCCGGTTACTGCCTTGCGCCCTAATGTAGTTAGCCAAAAATGGGTAGATTCGAGGAACTGGTTGATAGTCCCGCCCTAATAGATGAGTTTAAGGAGACCTACGGCATACCACGGGGGGTAAATTTGAGGTATTGTTCTCCGGAGCGGATATTAACCGACCGAAGGGAGGGAGAAGCCGTAATCCCCATGATAGCGTTTATAGAAGGAGGAATGACTCTTCCTATGGGTTCTATCACCACAAACTATCTTCGCAACCACAGGCTCTCTCCCGAGCAGTGCGCGCCCAATTTCTTTAGGATCCTAGGAGCCATTGATGCTTTGAACCTTCATCTAGGATTAGGACTTACCTGGCGTGACGTGGTACATATGTACGAGTGTCACAGCCAGAAGGGAGCGGGGTACTACCTTAAATCCCGTTCCGACGCCGTTAGGCTCGTCTCCTGCCTTCCCAAGTCCAACAAAGGGATGAAAGACGACTACCTGATCGTCTCGGGCGAGTGGCATGACGGCCTTCATTGCCCGACCCAGCCAGGAGAACCAGGTGGGAGCTTCTAGACCTAGGTTTACTAACAATAGATTTAGGACCTTCGTTTTCTTACTCTGCCTTCCCCTGGTATCATTATCTTCAAGTTTCTAACCAAGTTTCTTTTTATTGTGGTGTTAACAGATAAAAATCTCGTTTCTCCTCGGCTCAGTCTTACAAACGTCGCCGCCCTCAATTACTTGCTGCAATCAGAGATTTTCGTAAGTGAGGACGGGCAACTCCGGTCGGTTCCCCTTATCCTTGGTTATACGACAAAACCCATCGATCTCTAGCCAGTTGGCAACGCAATAACGCAGGGAGATTATCGTCTTAAACGTATAGACGTCGGTCGGAAAGGCTTTTTAGCGCCGTACGATCTCGCACCCGTGCCACATCCAAATCCCCAGGGTGTGCCACTGCTCCTACAGCCAATTCAGCAGGTTCCCCTCGGTCCGGTAGCAGGAGGTGAAAGAGTTGCTTCCTCGACCCCTTCGCTTGACGAGCAAATTGACAAGTTTAAGTTTGAAGAAGAGGCCTCAGGAGGGGTTCAAGTAATACCAATCTTGGACGCCGAGGAGGAAACTGACAGGCAATCTGGTGTCCACGCTTCTATTTTGATAACTGCTCTTCCCGAGGACTCTTCGGAAGAAGAAGAAATGGCGGACTTGAGGAGCCTAATGAAGAATAGAGGTAAGAAGGCTGAGCCCAAAGGGACCGGTACGTCCCAACCAACTGTGAGTCTTCCTCCAGTTCCTCCCCAGGTTCCTCTGGATCTCGGCGCCAAGAAACTGCCAGATCTGAAGAAGAGGCCCTTCTTGACAATGAAGGGAGGGAGGTAGCGCCTCTGAAGGCGACCAAGCAACAAAAGGTGACTAAGGATCACCGGAGCAAGAGGGCTTCGTCTACAGAGAGCCGAGACGAAGTCCAAGTGGCTGAGGTACGCCGAGGACCTCGCATCTGGTCCCCAAGGCTGGAGTTGGATGGCACTCCAATCCCTTGGGAGACCTCCCTTAGGAATTACGATGGGAGGAGAGCAGGTCATGTTGCTGAGGCCTTGGAGCAGCCACTCCTTCTTCCAAGGGACATGGAGTCTTATAGGTGCTTCAACCAGCAGGAGCTCTTCCTATCCCTTAAGAGGGACATAGCCATGGTACGTGAACTAGTCCACTTAACTAAGGTGTTGACTTTTACTTACTTCTTTTCTTTGCTCTTTACTGAAAACCCTTGTTACGCAAATTACGCAGCAAGTTTACGTGGCCGAAGAATGGAACAAGAAGTCTTATCTTGAGGCCCAAGCAGCAGCCCTATCTCGATCTGAGGTGGAAAAGTCTCTGGGCAACTTGAGGGAGGACTATTCCCTGCTGTCCGAGCAGCTGAAGGACATGACCAACCAGAAGAATAGTCTTGATGCTGGCCTCAAAAGCACCGAGAAGCAGGCCGAAGAGCAACGTAAATTACTGAAGGCGGCGGAGGTTAACTTGGCGACAGAGAGGGAGTTGGTGAAGGGTCTTAGGGCTGAGCTCCAAAAGGCCAGGGAGAAGGCCCGATTAGCTGAGGAGAATGCTCAGCTGGCCAAGGAGGCGCTCGAGGCTGAAAAGCAGGCAGCCTACAAGTTGGGGGCGAAGGAGACAGAAAACAGCCTTACCGAGCAGTTTGCCTCAGTCTGCCGAGATTACTGCGATGTGACTTGGGAAAAAGCCCTTGACGCTGCTGGGATCTCTGCGGATGCTGACTTGAGGCAACCTGGGAGTATATACTACAATCCTGATATCCGAGAACTCCCAGAATCAGACCCCTCTTCTCCCACACAACTTCGAGGGGCTTCGGAGCAATCCCTTGTCGGCCAGGTCCCTCTTACCAACCTTGAGGCCTCTAAAGAATCTGGTCAGCCTGGTAATCAGAGCAAGCCAGTTGAGGTGCCCCAGGTGTCTGGTCAGCCAGGAGACCAGAGCAAGCCAATTGAGGCTCCCAAGGACAAGGACAAGGACTTGGGAAAGAAGAAAGCCGCAATGGAATCTCAGGACCAAGCCCTAGAAGCTGTTGTAGCTCAGTCCAGCCAGGCTGTTGACCCTTTGGTCCCTCAAGTGAAGACTTAGAAAATTAGGAGTTTTTATTTTGTAATTGTATTAGTTTTTCAGTTTTTAAAGGATTGTAAACTATTTTTCTTTGATCAATGAAACTGTCTTCCTTTTATTTCTGGTATCTTCGTTGCCCATTTTATAATTTATCATGGTTGCAAATAACTATATTTTGTAATTACAGTAATGTAGGTAAGTTTACCCACCATATCCTGCTGATGATGCAAATAACCAAAAACAACACTGAGAAGGACAATTTGTATAAGAATTACTGATTATGCAAAGGGATAAACAGGACTAAGGAAGCTTATCATAAGTTAAAAGTTAATTTAAACATATTCCAGAACTTCAAACATGACTCGGTCTTAAGTTAAGTCTCAATAATAATAACTGTATGGGTGTGTTGACTAACCCAGATTATCTGGTCGGAGGGCTACAGAAATAAATGTACTTAATTTTAAATGCCTATAAGAGTTGTGTAAGAATGATAACTAACCCATATTATCTGGTCCGAGGACTAAGGGCATTATTGGATTCAAGTTAAAACCTTTAGGAGACTGTAGCGAAGTGTTAGCTAACCCAAATCATCTGGTCCGAGGACTACAGGCATGATTGGATTTAAGTTTAAACACTTAGAGAACGGTAACGGAGTGTTAACTAACCAAAATCACCTGGTCCGAGGACTACAGGCATGATTGGATTTAAGTTTAAACACTTAGAGAACCGCAACGAAGTGTTAACTAACCTAAATCATCTGGTCCGAAGACTACAGGCATGATTGGATTTAAGTTTAAATACTTAGAGAATGGCAACAGAGTGTTAACTAACCCAAATCATCTGGTCCGAGGACTACAGGTATGATTGGATTTAAGTTTAAACACTTACAGAACCGCAGCGAAGTGTTAACTAACCCAAATCATCTGGTCCGAGGACTACAGGCATGATTGGGTTTAAGTTTAAACACTTAGAGAACGACAACAAAGTGTTAACTAACCCAAATCATCTGGTCCGAGGACTACAAACATGATTGGATTTAAGTTTAAACACTTAGAGAACGGCAACGGAGTGTTAACTAACCCAAATCATCTGGTCCGAGGACTACAGACATGATTGGATTTAAGTTTAAACACTTAGAGAACCGCAGCGAAGTGTTAACTAACCCAAATCATCTGGTCCGAGGACTACAGGCATGATTGGGTTTAAGTTTAAACACTTAGAGAACCGCAGCGAAGTGTTAACTAACCCAAATCATCTAGTCTGAGGACTACAGGCATGATGGGGTTTAAGTTTAAACACTTAGAGAATGGCAACAGAGTGTTAACTAACCCAAATCATCTGGTCCGAGGACTACAGGCATGATTGGATTTAAATTTAAACACTTAGAGAACCGTAGCGAAGTGTTAATTAACCCAAATCATCTGGTCCGAGGACTACAGGTATGATTGGATTTAAGTTTAAACACTTAGAGAACCGTAGCGAAGTGTTAATTAACCCAAATCATCTGGTCCGAGGACTACAGGGATGATTGGATTTAAGTTTAAACGCTTAGAAACTATAGCAAAGTGTTAACTAACCCAAATCATCTGGTCCGAGGACTACAGACATGATTGGATTTAAGTTTAAACACTTAGGAAACATCTCATATAAAGAATTGACATATTGATTGAAGAAGAGATTCGATTAATAATAGTACTTTTTGAGGTTATTTACATTCCAAGGGTGCGGTATTACATGACCATCTAGGTCTTCTAGGAAATACGCCCCAATGCCAGTCCCTGAAGTTATGCAATATGGCCCTTCCCAATTAGGTCCTAACTTTCCCCAAGCTGGGTTCTTTGCAGTGTCGACGACTTTCCGCAGCACCAAATCACCAGGTTCTAGGGGCCTTAGCTTTACGTTGGCATCATAGCCCTGCCTGAGCTTTTGCTGGTAATGTGCCAGTCGGACCATTGCATTTTCCCTCCTTTCATCAATCAGGTCCAGATTCTTCTCTAGCTTCTCATTGTTGCCGGTCGGACTGAACGAACCAGTTCTCAACGTTGGGAACCTAGTTTCCAAAGGTATGACAGCTTCAGCCCCATAGGTCATAGAGAAGGGGGTCTCTCCAGTAGATCTGTGAGGCGTAGTTCTGTAAGCCCAAAGTACATGTGGCAATTCTTCTACCCATTTGCCCTTCGCATCATCTAGCCTCTTCTTTAAGCCATTTACTATGACCTTGTTGACAGCTTCTGCTTGCCCATTACCCTGGGGATAGGCAGGAGTGGAGTATCTATTTATGATTCCCAGCTTGCTACAATAATTCCTGAATGCTTTGTTATCAAACTGTAGGCCATTGTCCGAGATGAGAGTATGAGGAACTCCGAATCGAGTGACAATACTCTTCCACACAAATTTATGTACATCCACATCTCTGATGTTGGCCAGTGGTTCAGCTTCGACCCATTTGGTGAAATAGTCCGTGCTGACCAAAAGGTACTTCCTGTTTCCTGCGGCCTTAGGGAATGGTCCCACGATATCTAAGCCCCATTGGGCGAAAGGCCATGGGCTGGATAGTGGATTAAGAGTTCCCCCTGGTTAATGAATGTTTGGGGCAAATCGTTGACATTGATCACACTTTTTAACGTACTCCTGGGCTTTTCTTTGCATGTTCGGCCACCAATAACCTTGAGTAATGGCTCGATGAGCCAAGGACCTCCCTCCAGTGTGACTCCCACATATTCCTTCATGTAATTCCTCCAGTAATGACTCGGCCACTTCAGGATGCACGCACAATAAGTATGGTCCTGAATAAGAGCGTTTGTATAATTTTTGGTCTTCGAATAGCCAGAATCTGGTTGCTTTCCTTCAAATTTTGTCAGCTTCCGCCCTTTCTTCAGGCAAAATATCTTCTCTCAAGAATTTAATTATAGGGTCCATCTAGCAGAGTCCGGTCCTGACTTGGTGAACCTGAACTGCCTCTCTTTTTGCCTCCGTAGGTCTATGCAAGTCCTCGACGAGGGTGACTCTCGGAAAATTTTGCGCCGAGGAGGTAGCAAGCGTGGCCAAAAAATCAGCATGTGCGTTACCATTTCTGGGGATGTGCAGCAAACTGAAAGAATCGAACTCCGCTCGTAAACATTTAACTCGGCTCAAGTATTCCTGCATTCTTTCATCCTTCGCCTCAAACTCACCTTGTACTTGACCCACGACTAACCTTGAGTCCGAAAACAACTCTACTGACTTTCCTCCCATTCTTCGGACCATGGCCATTCCCATCAATAGGGCTTCATACTCCGCCTCATTATTTGCTGCCGAGAAGTCCAGCCTTAACAACTTTTCGATGATGATTCTTTCAAGGGATATCAGCACTAGCCCCACTCCAGAACCTTTTTGGTTCGCTGCGCCGTCCACATACACTTCCCAATGGGAGGGACTTTGTTGAGAAATCATGCCAACTGATTTTTCATCAATGTTGGATGTTGGCATTACTTCTTCTAGTTGGGGTTCCGTGAACTTGGCCACCAAATCCGCAAGGACCTGGCCCTTGACCGATGTGCGAGGCATGTACTTGATATCGAAAGCCCCTAAGATCGTACCCCATTTAGTAACCCTTCCAGTGTAGTCAGCACTTCAGAGTATGGCCCTGAGTGGGAGCTGAGTGAAAACAATGACTGTATGGGCTTGGAAATAGTGCGGTAGCTTTCATGTACCAAGCACCACTGCTAAGATAGCCTTCTCCAGTGGCAAATAGCGGATCTCGGCTTCATGCAGCGACTTGCTTACGTAATAAATTGGTCTTTGCACACCACAATCTGCTCGTATCAACACCAAGCTCACAGCGTAGGGGGCTACAGCAATGTAGGCAAACAAGACTTCATCTAGCTCAGGACTGGACATGATTGGCGGTCGAGCTAGATAATCTTTAAGCTGCTGAAAGGCCACAGCACATTCTTCAGTTCACTCGAATCCTTTCCACTTGTTGATCAGGGAGAAAAAGGGCCGACACCTGTCTGCTGACCGAGAGATGAATCGATTCAGGGCAGCAGTCATTCCAGTCAGTTTCTGAACTTCCCTGAGGTTCCAAGGAGCTTGTAAATTGTTGATGGCCTTTATCTGGTCAGGGTTAACCTCAATTCCCCTGTGGTTACCTTGTACCCCAAAAACTTGCCTGACCCCACACCGAATGAGCACTTGGAAGCATTTAAGCGCAGCTTGTACTTCCTGAGAATTTCGAAGGTATTTTCAAGGTCCTTCACATGTTCAGCAACAATCTTGCTCTTCACCACCATGTCATCTATATAAATTTCAATATTTTTACCCAACTGTAGCTCAAACATCCTCGTCATCATTCTTTGATAGGCAGATCCCACGTTTTTCAAGCCAAAAGGCATCACCTTATAGTGGTAATTACCAATTGGGGTGACAAAAGCAGTCTTCTCCTGGTCATCCAGAGCTAGTGGTATCTGGTGGTAACCTTGGAAAACATCCAAGAAGCTCATCCGAGGGTGACCGACAGTAGCATCCACTAGCTGATCAATTTTTGGCATAGGGAATGGATCTTTAGGGCAAGCCTTGTTTAAATCAGTGAAGTCCACGCATACTCGCCATTTCCCGTTTTTCTTCTTCACCACTACAGTATTCGCTAACCACTCTGGGTAAAAAACTTATTTGATAGCTCCAGCTTGTTTGAGCTTTGCTACCTCTTCTCTCACTGCATCTGCATGTTCCTTAGATGGGCGCCGAGGAGGCTGCTTCTTAGGGGTGACCAGTGGGTTTACCTTCAAATGGTGACATATGAACTCTGGATCTACCCCTGGGGCTTCGTAAGCGTTCCAGACGAATACGTCTAGGTTTCTCTTGAGAAATTCTACTAACTCCTCCTTCTCCTGCAGAGGTAGCTGAGATCCGACTTGAAAAAACCTTTCTGGATTGTCCTTAATGAAGACTTTTGTCAAATCTTCGCACTTGGCACTCTCGTCCGGACCTTCAACGGGCAATACCCGAGACTTTAACTGCTATAAACCCCTTTCAGCCTCAGATGAGGATTCGGCCTCGGGCTCATGTTGGATGGCAGCCACTAAGCATTGTCTGGCTGTGGACTAATCTCCTCGGATCTCACAAACCTGTCCTTGAGATGGGTACTTAACCTTCTGATGCAAAGTAGAGGGAACAGCCCCTAGTGCATGAAGCCAAGGTCTGGCTACAAGTGTCGTATAAGGTGAATACACGTCTACAACTACGAAATCCACATCTACCACCTCTGAGCCGATCTGCACAGGCAGTCGTATCTGGCCCTTCGGGGTGACCGCCCTTCCTTCGAAACTCATAAAAGGGGAATTGTATGGTGTTAGGTCCTGAGTTTTTAGGCCTAGCCCCTTGTAGAGACCAGGATACATTATCTCTACTGCGCTGCCCTGGTCTACCATTACCCTCTTCACGTCATACCCTCCAATTCTGAGGGTGATTACTAAAGCATCATCATGGGGTTGGATGGTCCCGATCTTATCCTCATCCGAGAACCCTATAAACAGTTGGGCACTCAACTTAGCTTTCTTCGGACCTTGGCCAAAATCACCTGCGGGTGATCGGACCACCGACACAACCTTCGATGGCCAGGATCCTGTCCTCCCTGATGCGGCGAAGACGACATTAATAGTTCCCAACAGAAGCTTTGAATGATCATCTCTTGGGGGTTCTGAGTTCATCTGACCTCCTCGGCCACTAGAGTGGTGTAAGAGGTGTCTCAATTTACCCTCGCGGACCAGTTGGTCCAAGTGATCCCACAGGCTCCTGCAATCCTCTGTGGTGTGCCCATGGTCTTGGTGGTACTAGTAGTAGAGATTATGATTACGTCTTTCAGGGTTTCCCACCATCTTAGTTGGCCACCTGAAAAATGGTTCATTCTTGATCTTTTCCAGCACTTGGTGTACTGGTTCTTTGAATACAATATTGACTGCTTGAGGATTTGTTGATTCTGATTGTCCAGCAAAGTCTCTTTGTGGTTTACTGTTGTTGTAACGGTCTGACCTGAAATCCCTCCTCTCTTGGGGGATAACTTTGTCCTTTCCTTTCCCTTGCTGCTGATCTTTTTCAACTCTTTTATACTTTTCTATACGGTCCATGAGCTGACGCGTGTTAGTAACTGGTTTACCAGATAAGGACGTCCTTAAACCATGGTCAGTAGGGAGGCCGAGCTTGAACGTGCTAAGGGCCATTGCATCAGAGTTGCCCTCCATATCATTAAACATCTCCCAGTACCTATCTGAATACGCCTTCAGGGTCTCACCCTCCTACATGCTCAAGGATAGCAGTGAAGATAAGGGCCTAGCCACTCTTCGGCATGTGATAAAACGGGAGCCGAATGCCTGAGTGAGCTCTTTGAAGGAGTTGATAGAGTCTGCTTTTAGGCTGTCGAACCACCTCATTGCAACCGGCCCCAGACTGGAGGGGAAGACCTTACACATCAGAGCTTCATCTCTGGAGTAGACAACCATCCTTTGGTTAAAGTGACTCACGTGTTCCACAGGGTCTGTTTTGCCATTATAAATGGTGAATGTCGGCTGGTTAAAGTGCCGAGGAAGTCTTGCCTCTTCAATCCTACGCATGAAAGGTGACCTGGAGATCTGATTCAAAGCCCTGCTCATAGCATCGTTCCCCACGCCTTCACGTGTTGGGCTTTTAGGTTGTCTTTTACGGGGAGGCTCCTCCTTATAGGAATAGGATTCACTGGCTGGTGTCCGAGATTTCTGCTGATAAGTGACGTCCTGCTCGTCATCGAAATCCTCATCAGAATACAAGGAAATCTGTTTCCTCTTTGCATGGCGCAACTCCCTTTTTAATTTTTCTACCTCTAGTTGTAAATCCCGGTTCTTCTCTGCATGGGACGCATGACTTCCACCGTGGGACTGACTATGACCAGTGTGCACAGTGTGTACACTACCCTCACGATCTTGTCTCCTCTCTAAGTTAAGAAAATGGTCCACGTGTTGGGATGCCCTAGATTCTGCTTGCTTTTGACTTCTTCCTGCCATCGCTAACTGTTGTTTTCACTCCTGCACAAGCTCTCCCCACAGACGGCGCCAATTGTAGGGTCAAAATTTGTAGCCCAAGCCCAATAGGTTCGGATTATGAGCCTAATGAACCCTGAACAATAAATTTGTAAAGAGTGGGTGAAAGAGCTGGGCTAGTAGTGAATTACGCAGTAATGAGCTATGGTGATTACGTGTGAACTAACATGCAATCATGCTTGAACAAATGAACACATGAACGTCCGAAGAGGTGTTTTATTGAATGAAAGTTGGTTACAATTCTTAGAGCTACCGTAAAGTTGTTTTCTTCTTCTCTCTCTCTTTGTTTTTTTTTTTTCCCCCCTACTATCAGAGGCCTCCTCACTTTATATAGCATACATTCCCATCATCTTTATCGTCCACTTGTTCTTCATCTAAGCATCCACTTGAGTACGTGTCCCATCAGGTATCTTCTTTAGCTCTCTCTGTGAGTGGTGGTAGCTGATGTTATACTGTTCAGGGGTCTTCTCCACATTAATGCGGCCAGAAAAGCAGATGCAGTGCATTTAATGCGGTGGTTGAAGTTTGTCTCCTAGATATTTCTCCGCTCCTATCATCTTCATGCGTGCCTGAAGTCCATCCTTATCATTAGAATTGTTAGGAGGGTTATTTGTTCCTCCCAGACATCTGTTTGACCAAAGCTCTCTATATCCGAGGAGAATGGACTCTTCGGACCAATGATGCTTTCTTCGGACTACACTCTCATTCGTTTCCAGGTATACTTCTTCCCCATGGACTCCTTCTCGAAGATTTTCTTCTCTTCGGACTCACAGTAGTCTTCAAATAGGGCCCTAGGCCCAGTATATAAAGTTGGGCTTTCACCCCCCACAAATATAATTCAACAAAAATATAACATTCATCTAGAAATAAGTTCTTTACACTTCAAAAGAAGTGCATACACTTCAACCCAAATTCAAAATAACATAGTTTAACAAAAATATAATATCCTTGGAACTTGCCAAATGCTAAGTATCAATATTGAAAGAATTGGAGCAAATAGTAAACTAAAGTTTATAGAACAAAAACATTATGTAGAAAAAATTACTACAGAATTTTGAAACACCAAGAAAACGGTTTCTTTAATTCTAAAACTTACTAAACACATGAGAGAGAGAGAGAGAGAGAGAGAGCAATAACCGGTTTGAAACATTGAGTTTGAGAATTGGGCGTGAGACTATAAGATAGTAGAGTGAGTAGTACGGCCAAAATAAAAAAATAAAATTAGATATTTATAAGAAGTTTTAGAGATTTAGGGTTTGTAGGGTTTAGAGATCTAGGGTTTGTAAAGTTTCAATTTCCAATTATATCCCTTGTAAATTTTTGTAAGTACTCACTTTTCTTTTTAAATTTAAAATATATGTTGGATATAAAAGGTATTTGACAAATCTAAAATAAAATAAATATTTATTTGTTATACGAGTTAAACGGGTTGTGTTAAGTGAGTCATTTTGGATTGACACAAATAAATTGGCGTGTCAAACATGTCTATTACGGGTTACATGGGTTGACCCGCTTATGATACGTTTCTTATCGTGTCGCTTTCGGGTTGACCCGTTTATGACCCAAACCCATTAAGGCCCAACCCTAACCCGCAAAAACCCGTGTCGGGTTCGTGTCGTGTTCGCGGGTTGGGTCGAACATTAACAATGGCACCACTCCTTAGAGGAGGGGAAAATAATTGGAATAACTAGCTAATTGTCAGTTGCGTGATTAGATATTCTAAATAATTGTCAACTTCGATGTTGTGTGTAGACTAAAAATTTGAAAAACTATTAGAAATTTGAAAATGGTGGCATAAAATTTATGGGAATTTCAATCCTGATCAATTAAGCTTTTATTATTTGGCTAGGTATATCTTAAAAATAAGAATTTTAAGTATTAATTCAGTTACGACAATCTATGGTAAATGACGATGATAATGAATTGAACCAATCACAGACTGCCATCTCTATAGATGTGCTATTTGTTGTGAAAGTCTTCGTGTTCTTAGACTTATAGTTTCCATCGTCATGAATTATATTTGCCAACACAAAACCTAACCAAATTATAAATTTGTAACTACAGTAAATATAGTAGCCCACTATATTTAGTTATTTACCAATAAAGGATTATATGAGTATTTTTTTGATTTTGATAAATCAGATGGAAGGCCCAATTTTTATAAAAAGCAAATAAAATTCTTAATAAATAAAAGATGGATAAAGTTTTGATTATAACCAATAACTATAACTCCCACTAAAAACATTAACATAGATACATATTTTGAAATTCTAATTGTTAGATTGTATGTTCTTTATATTTTTAAAATACATGTCAAATTTCACATAAATCGGACAGGGGCGGTGCTATGTATAATTCAGGGTGGTCACAGGACCATCCTAATCTTGGAATTTGTTTTATACCTTAAAAAAATGGATTTTAAATTAATATGGGTTGTTGACCACCCCAGAAAAAAAATGCATATTTTCCAATAGCTATTTGGTTAGTGCTTGCTTTAGTTCTTAGCTGAATTTATTGGATTTATTTGATACATCTTGTACATACGTATATGCACTAAAATAATATTTCAATACTTTATTGAACATGATTAATGTAACAGTTTAATGCGTAAGTTGAATATTTTGAATGAACTTATAGTTTACCCTTTATTCTTTTGTTAGCACTATTTACAAAGATGTTCTTGTCAAACTCTTAACCACGATTTCCCTAAAAATGAAATTAGTAGAGCATTGCATTGATTTAATCTTGATTAGTTTAAAGAAGGCGAAAACACTATTTTGGTCCCTACATTTTGGGGTTGTAGTTAATTTAGTCTCTACATTTTGGTAGCAGTCAATTTGGTCCTTGCTATTTTCAACTCGCGGTCAATTTAGTCCCTACCATTAACTTAGTAACGGAAAATGCATACGTGACTAACAGTGTGCACAATTGGCACATTTGATACTAACATGGCAAATAAATTAATAAAAATAATGTTTAATAAATATTTTAAAATTCCATGTAGGCATTTTCCCCCAATTTTAATAAAAATAATTTTAATTTCACAGTTTTAAAGATGAAAAATAAAAATAGAAATCCCAGATTTTCTTTGCATCTTCGTGTACTTTCTTGGCAACCAAACACAAAAATACAAATATTAGGTTAGTACATCAACACAAACCCATTTCATTTGAGACCACCTTTAAACCCGTAGTTAACCCCTCACAATCTCAATTACAAATGTAAACAACCAAGACTACAGCCAACAAACCGACTCCCTGATATCACCAAACCAATTTTGAGACCAGAAAAACCCACACACCAACTAGAGCCAAGGTTGCCAAATTAAAAAGAGATATAGCAAGAGCTTAGGAATGCGGGTTCAGGGTTCTGGGTTTGTGCCGAGCCGCCACCAGCCACGCCGTGACACCAACCGAAGCTCCACGCGTGCTCCAACCCGAGATGATTCGACCATTCTTGCCTTGCGCCACTGTCGCTGTCCTGCCTTGTGCCGTTGCCATTCCTGCCTTGCGCTGTCTCTAGCCACCAAACCCCATCGCTGAACGGAGATCTCATCGCAGCCACTCCGTCGTTCCTGCTTTGAGGTTGATTTTAGATTCCCTGGGTTTGGTGTTTTGATTTGGTTTTTTGAGGTTTCAAGGGGATATTTGGCCACCAGATTATCTGGATTTTTTGTAAACAAATTTAGCTAGACTTGTCCCCATCAAAGCCACAGGATTGGACTCAACACAAAAATACCAACCCGAAATGAGAGGGTTTCCATCTGGGTTTGTTCTTGTTCTTTTTTTTTTTTTTTTTTTTGGTTTCTGTTTGGTTACTGAGAAAGTTTGCTGGGAATAATTTGTTGAAATTTTTTGTATTCTAAAATTCCAATTTCTTATTGGCTATTTCTAATCAGGATGTTTCTCAATTGTATAGAGGCGAGATGTTGTGGAATATATTCATGAATTCAAGGATTTAAGATAGAAAAATAAAGAAGGTGATTTTGTGTTTGGGAGCCACGAAAATCAAAGAAAATCTGAGATTCCTAATTTTGTTTTCTAAATTCTACCGCGAAATTAAAATTAAAATTATTTTTATTAAAATTGGGGAAAAATGCCAACGTGGAATTTTAAAATATTTATTACACATTATTTTTATTAATTTATTTGCCACGTCAGTATCAAATGTGCCAACTGTGCACACCGTTAGCCACGTTTGCATTTTTCGTTACTAAGTTAACGGTAAAGACTAAATTGACCGCAAGTTAAAAATAGCAATAACCAAATTGACTGCTATCAAAATGTAGGGACTAAATTGATTGTGACCCCAAAATGTAGGGACCAAAATGGTGTTTTCGCCTTTAAAGAATACAAAATATTGGCTGGAACATATCATAAAAAAGTATGATGCATTTTGTTTATGTTGTTACTTATTAAGGCAAGATTTTGGTAATTGAATGGGAGATCAGTAGTTTAATTAATGATTACTTTGTTGTGTGTATTGAAAATGATGTAACTGATAACATTAATAATGAAACTATTATACAACAATTTCAAATATGAAAAACTCGTAGAAGAAAATTGTAGAAGGAAATTGCAAGACTTTATGTACATTTGAGATTTTTTTTATGTTAATATATTCAAGTTTTATTTTTAATAATTTTGTTTAATTTAAGTTTCTTAATGACCACCTTGAAAAAAAATTCCTAGAGCCGCCACTGAAATCAGATGTTATTTAATATTAAATATATAAACTTAATTTTTAAGCAAAAAATTTGAAATTTAAGCATTTGATTGATAATATAGCTATTAATCTTTGATAATCTGAAAATTTTGCAAGCATGAAGGATATAAGAAAAACATGTAATCTAATGATGGATTTGTTAAAATTAATATTCAATACAAAGATATTGAGTGAAGTTGTAACAAAACTTTGGCCAATAAAAGACTACTCATAGTCAAGAGTTACACGGAGCTATTCATTCACATAAAGAAAGCAGATAATAAGAGTAAGTTAAATTGATTATTTATGAATTTTAAAATCTATTCATTGGCATAAGAGAAGTTTACACAAATCTTGCATTTACTTAAATTGTTAAAAATTCCCTTTAAACAAAAAAAAAAATGAAACTTAAATTGAGAGCATCCGCATTGTTGGAGCTATAAATTTAGCAATATGACTTCTCAAAAAGTTACTTTATCTATTTTACTTTCTCACTTTACAAAATACTCAATATCAATGATTTTATTTTAGCTTTCAACACAATAAAATAATATATCCATTACAATAAACAACAACCATTACAATAAATAATCTGACCTACATAATGTAAACATGTGAACACCAGTAGGAGAAAAAGAGAACACATGAATAAAAAAAAAAAATATATATATATATATATATATATTTTTTTTTACCTATGAGCTATAGTGTACCGCCAAAAATAGTTGTGCATTATAACTGTAGAGCCAAATTATTTGGCTTTGGGTCTTCTAATGTAACCATATTTTTATATTTGGTGGTATTAAAAATAGTAGTATAATTTTTTAGCACCAATATTAATGCTCTTATTGAATGGTCTTAATTAAATTAATTAAAACAAATTGGCATTGGGCATTCCGAAATGCTTATTTAAGAGCAAAGAGGCTTAATAACTACCCACACAAAACCATGGCTACAACTTTGAAACTAATACTTTTCCTACTCCTATCCCTCTACATCTTCTCACTTGTCTCAAGCCACCAGCACCACCCTCTAGACTCTCTAACCCCTTCTGAGTTCACCTTGGTCCGAACCATAGTCAATAAAATCTACCCCAGCTCAAAGCTTAACATAACTTTCCAGTACATAGGTTTGGACGAGCCAGACAAACCAACCATCCACTCATGGCTATCAAACCCCAAGTCCAAACCCCCACCTCGCCGTGCCTTTGTGATTGCACGTCTCGATAAACAATCCCACGAGATCATAGTCGACTTATCGACCCGTGCGATAGTCTCTGATAAAGTTTACCATGGACACGGCTATCCTTTGCTTACCTTTGATGAACAAGATGCTGCAGTCGAATTGCCACAAACATACGAACCCTATATCAAGTCTATAAAGAAGAGAGGCTTAAACTTGTCTGAAGTTGTTTGCTCAACTTATACAATTGGGTGGTTTGGAGAGTTGAAGAGCAAAAGGGTGTTGAAACTTTTGTGTTTTTATATAGATGGAACAGTGAATTTGTATGTGAGACCAGTGGAGGGAATAACGTTGGTGGTTGATCTTGATGAGATGAAGATAGTTGAATACAATGATAGGCTTACTGTGCCTGTGCCAAAAGCTGAGGGAACGGAGTACAGGGAATCAAAGCAAAAGCCACCCTTTGGTCCTCATTTAAGTGGTGCAGCCTTGGTGCAACCTGATGGGCCAGGGTTTAAGATTGACGGGCACACTGTCAGGTCAGTCTTCTTTTTGTTTTGTTTAAATGTCTTTGTTAGAGATATTACATGGTCTAGGAAATTAAGTCCGTTAATTTTTTTTTTTTTTTCGTTATTCAAAGTCTTTGACAGACACCTAAATCTTTTTTTTTTTTTTTTGGGAGAGACCTCATTGTTAATTATATGATATATTGTATTACAATCAACTCAACCTAGGGTTTATAAATTAGACAACTCTTAAGTTATTTCCATAATTAATTTATACATTTTACATATACATCATACATAAGTTTATAATATGTTTGAGATTTTTTTTTTTTTTTTTTTTTTTTATGGGGAAATTACAACTTATCTACCTGTGGTCTGATTGAAATTTAAGTTGTCTACCTGTGGTTTTAAATTTGACACTTTATCCACTAGAGGTTAGTTCAGTCAGATTTCTTTAACCCACATCTGTTAAAAATATGGCTAAATATGTGATTTTGATTCACTTTTATGCTTCTCTCCCCCAAAAACACAAAATACATAAAATTAAATACAAGATCAAATAAGATAAAAAAAGAATTCAACGGAACACTTGCATCATAGGATTTCGAATCACAGGTAAACAACTTAAATTTCAGTCAAACCTCAGGTGAGTAAAGTATCAAATTTTAAACTATGGGTAGGCAATTTAAATTTCAGTCAAACTACAAGTGGATAAGTTATAATTTACCATTTTTTACTTTATAATTCAAAAATACTATTAATTAAGCTAAAATGATGATACGACACCCAATATATGAGCCTTTCTTATTATAGGAAAACCCAATATATGAGCTTGATACTATTAGAAATACCGAATGATTGTATTGTATTTTTCAAATAATAGAATATACATGAGTGTCTTTATATAGGAAGCAGAGTGTGTAGTACAAGTAAGTGTGCTATACAAGTAAATAAGGTGGGCCAAAAGCCCACATACCCTAATACACAGGGACAGAGGCATTAATTGACCAAGGGGGGCAATGGCCCCCCCTAATTTTTTTTTTTAAATATATTAGTATATATGTTAGGTTCTAAATATTTAGGAATTTATGTATTTAGAACTTTAATTTGTATTGTTGGCAAACCATGATCAAAACAGGTTATTTAGTCTTATTTAGACTTGCTCAAAGTTGTATCTTTTATGTAAAGTTGGAACAAAGTAATGCAGGAATTAATATGCTTCTCGGCCTGGTTCGATCGATCGAAGCTTAGGCTCGATCAATCGAAAATCGGGTCAGATGCGTTTTTTCTGCAGAATTCCAACTTAGCCCTAACTCCTAAAACGTTTAGGGTTTTATGTTTTTGCCATAGGTATATAAGGCCAACCCTAGCCACGTTTTAGAGATTGGTCATATTGCTGTTTTGTATAAATCTCGTGTGAGATCTAGAGGAGCTTTCCTTTACACAAAACTTAGGATTTTCAAGGAGGAGATGTTATCTATACCTTGATGATCAACTCAGTTGCTGCTATTGAAGCTTAAAGAAAAACAAGCGTGAGTGCTTGTATCTGGTGGTGAATCCAAGAAAGAAGGAGTCCGTGGTCTCGGAGCTTGCACGTGGTCGTATCAGTAAGTTCTACTGGTGGGTAGCAATAAGAAGTCGAGCGTGGGGGCTTGTAAGTCTTATTGTATGAACTTCGATTCTTTCAAGATAGTGGATTCAAGTTTACCTTGAGGATAGCTAGGTTAAATCTTCCCTAGGTTTTTACCGTGTGGTTTCCTGGGTCATCATATCATTGTGTTATTTACTTTTCCGTTGCTATATACTTGATATAATTGTTTGATTATGATAACCTAGATTTGCATAATTTGACTAAATTAATCACTTGGCTAATTAACTAGGTTAATCCGGTTGTGTTAAGGGGTCTAAAAACCGTTCAATATATATATATATATATATATATACACATTAAATTTAGCAATTTTATTCTATAAAATTATATTTTGCCCCTTTAACAATATCTTTGATTCTTTTTAGAGTAACGTTACAGTTACAAACTTACCTACAACATTTTTATAAACTGTTGAGGTACAAATTCTTATTGGTTCGCATCTAAGCCTATTACTTCCATAACTTTTTTACTTACCAATAATCACTCACTATATCAACAATATACCTCTAGTACTTTCATCATTTTAAAGGCCATTAAAAAAATTTAAAGATCTAAAATTTATAACAACATATACTAGCCCAAAAACATTTGTGCAACAACAAATAATCACTAATAGCAAAGCTAAAAAAAATTAAGTCCAATTAACCAATTTTACTCAAACAAACAACTGGCCCTTTAAAAAATTTTAAATAGAATAATTTTGCCTTTACCCAGTAGGCACACACATCAAAAACACAAAAAACACCAAAAAAAAAAAAAAAAAAAAAAAAAAAAAAAAAAAACCTCAGCAGCTAAGAAGTCGCTGAGCTAGAGGTTAGAGTTGCCCCCTTTAACTCAAAGTCCTGGCTCCATCCCTGCTAATACACGTTAACAAATAGAAATTATCAGTGCCACTTTTTATGTTCTATTTTACATTCTATTAATCACAACTTATAATATATTTATTTTCTTTTTTCCTTTTAAAGTAACTAAAGTTTAAAATAAATATTTAAAGAAATTAACCATTCCATACTAACAATTAGTGAAATGTAAAGTAAAACACAAAAAAGAGAGGGTTAAGTTTTTATTCAACGACAGCTGATTAAGTGGCAAAACAAATAAGAGAAGATACATTGGCCAATAAGGCTCCAAAAGGCATGGAGCATAACATCTATAAAATAGTCATGACAAAACAAATTAATGCCATATGTCTATCTGTTTCATATAATATTCACTTTTGGCAAGGTTTGACACTGCTCTTATTAATTGATTTACGCCTCTCTCTCTCTCTCTCTCTCTCTCTTTGATTATACAATGACTACTGACATTGACCAACATTTATATCAATGCTGAAAAGATGAGGCTATGGAGCTCACCTAATACTTTTGTGTTTCTTTTTTCTTCAAAAATTTTAAAACCACGTAAAAATGCCACGACTTTAGGAGTAGTAGAACGTGGAGAAAATACATGCTGTTTCTGTTGTATGTGTCCTCCTTTCACATAGAGTAGACTCCAAATTATGAGGTCAAACCCTATCTGAAGGGGGAACACATGCAACGAAAACAACATATACCACTTTCAAAATGTGAGCTATAGCTCCTTGTAAAAGTGATAGATGGCGGATCATAATCATTGGTTAATTGTGATTAAAATTGTGACTTTTTATGTGGTAGTAAAACTACTTTTTGAATAATTCTAATACCACATAAAATACCACAATTATCATGCATGCGTGTCAGATTGTGACTGATTGCCTGTTATTTTCACATGGAGCCACTATTTTTTCTTAACCATTCACAATTTGCAACGTGAATAGTTGTGAAACAAGTTGTGGCATTTTTACATGGTCTTAGAATTTTTTTTTAGATAGCTCACTACCTAATCCTAGGTTACATAGTGCGGGCAGAAATGTATCATTGAAGTTTCATGGTACGTTGAAATTGTGTCGAACTAAACAAGTTGCCTTGTAAAAGTATTACCCAATTTAGATTCAATGGACCAAAATTGTAGCAGTCCTTTTCGGTTTGATATTAAATGTTTAGACATAGACTTGATTGAATAGCATGTCTATGTTAAAAAGCACAATATTTGGCTCCACATGCTGAGGATGTTTGCCCAAACCTCGTGAAGTTGACCTGGTCACAGCCAACTAGTTGGAAACATGTCATTCATTTGCTACATAGTTACATAAATGACTGTTCTTAGCCTTTTATATCTATGGCTTAGAGTGAAATTAGAAATATTACAAATTTATGTACAAGTTTTTACAAAACTTATTGCAATCCTGGCCTAATTTAAAGGGTTGGGCTATGACTACATATTCTTGAACCTGAAAATTTTAACAAGCATCAATATTTTTCTTTGTATTTAGTTGGGCCAACTGGAAATTCCACCTAGGATTCGACGTACGAGCTGGTCCAATAATTTCTCTAGCATCAATTTATGACCTTGAGAAGAAAAAATATCGCCAGGTTTTGTACAGAGGATTCATATCTGAGTTGTTTGTGCCATACATGGATCCAACAGAGGAATGGTACTATGAAACCTTTTTTGATAGTGGTGAATTTGGGTTTGGTCAATCTACAGTGTCACTTAAGCCCTTAGCCGATTGCCCTGCCAATGCAGTACTTTTAGATGCATACTATGCTTCGAGTGATGGTACACCAGTGAAGATATCTAATGCCTTCTGCATATTTGAAAATCATGCTGGAAATATAATGTGGCGTCACACTGAATCGGGTATTCCCGGGGAAGTTGTAAGTAATATTATTGTGATTGTTGTTGTATTGTTTGAACAAGTAGTAGTTTTAGTTGACAATTTTATGGTATTGCAGATTACAGAAGTTAGGCCAGATGTGAGCCTAGTGGTGAGGATGGTCGCAACTGTGGGCAACTATGATTACATTATTGATTGGGAATTCATGCCAAGTGGCTCCATCAAATTGGGGGTATCTTATCAACTTAAGAAATATTTTTCCAACAACACTACAAACACCAATAAATCTCATAACAAATTTTACAACTATTAAACTAGCAAATTTTGATTATAAGTATATCACTTTCAATTAGAACTATCACTGACATAATTTTTATTGTACATCAATCACAATCTGTAACTACAATAAGTTAACAATTGTGAAATTTATTGTGACTTCAGACTTACTGTCAATTTTTCATCAAACCTAAAAATTTTGTACTAAATGAGGTGACAGTATACATAGCGAGCTCCCATGAATTAATAGTATGTCTTCCTATTTATTTCTTTGTCTCTTACTGTGAGCCTTTCTCAAATTATCTTAACAGATTGGACTAACAGGAATTCTAGAGGTGAAGGGTGTGGCATCTACTCACACAGATCAAATAAAACAGAATATGTATGGCACATTGTTAGCAGAAAACACTATTGGTGTCTACCATGACCACTTCTTAACGTACTATCTTGACCTTGATGTGGATGGTGAAGATAATTCCTTTGTCAAAAACAATTTGGAAACAATCAAAGTAACTAACCATAGCTCACCAAGAAAAAGTTATTGGACAGTAGTGAGTGAAACTGCTAAAACTGAATCTGATGCCCGAATTCAGTTTGGCTTGAAACCAGCTGAGCTAGTAGTTGTGAATCCTAATAAGAAAACCAAAGTTGGGAACAATGTTGGTTATCGTCTAATTCCAGGATCAGCGACACGCCCTCTCTTGTCGTACAATGATTATCCACAAATTCGAGGAGCCTTCACTAATAATAATGTGTGGGTTACACCGTATAACAAGTCAGAAAAATGGGCAGGAGGACTATTTGTTGATCAAAGTCAAGGAGATGACACCTTAGCTGTTTGGAGCCTCAGGTAGTAGATAATGAATACAAATCCTCTGTTATACTTTTTAACTTTGCTAGCTAGAAATTTACAAGAAAATAATTGTTGATTATGGTAATTGTGACTAATGTTTTCTAATTCACTTTGTTTGTTTGTTTGTTATATGAATGCAGGAATAGGAAAATTGAAAACAAGGACATAGTATTATGGCACACCATTGGATTTCATCATGTGCCTTGCCAGGAAGATTTTCCAGTGATGCCAACCTTGAGTGGTGGGTTTGAACTCCGGCCAACCAATTTCTTTGATAGTAATCCAGTCCTTAAAACAAGACCTCCAAATCTTGTACACTGGCCTAACTGCACCAATTAGCTATGAGATTTTACATTCTAGTGTAGTAAATCATATTCAATAATGATATCCTTTGTCATTGATTGTCATAAAATGGATAATGAATCCAAATAAAAGATGAAGCTTTAGATTCCATTTGGGGTTGAGTGTTTTTTTTTTTTTTTTTTTGGGCGTACAAGTTAATATGAGGGGGTATTGAAATATTAAAACAGGACCTAAAGCTTTTAAAGTAGATGGAAGATGATCTTGTTGGTTTCGTTAATTTGAGATTGACTTCCATTAGTGTTGAGAAGAGGAGAGAAAAGAAAGGATGTATAACTTAAAAATGGTGGGTGTGGAGAACGAAATTGAGCATTTAGCGCACGTAAGACAAAAGTTTTGGATTCCTACTAGGCTACTAGTATTAGTGTATTACTACTATTATTGTTCATCCCAAAAATACAAATTTTAAAAGCTGTAACTATAAAGATACAGACCTTAACATCCTCTTCTTTTCTCTTATTAATTTTATTTTATTTTAATTGATCATGAAATCATCAAAATCTGATTTAAATGTTGTTATCAATGGTTAATTTAATGTCTAAGTTACATTGAAGTACATCTCTAGCTTCCCACAAATCACACAACTTAGAACCCAATTTGAAAGAATTAGATCATCCTTTTCACTCTCCTCTTCAACCCGGTTCGATTCAATGTGCCTTCTTCCACAAATTATCTCAAGTAACCAAATATATTATACAATGCTAATTAAGTACAAAAAATAAGTAGTACTTGGGTAACTAAAATTTTTACAATATACGTCTTACGAAAATGACCCGCTACTAATCATAAAAAAAGTAATTTATACATTTCTTTATGGTATTATTGAAGTGGTACTAATTACATTTATTGCCGCATCACATTGATAATTATACCTTTAGCATTTACAAAAAAAGAAAAGAAAAAAGGTAGAAATGACAAACTCCTAACCGTTTACTCACACAATTGAGCTAGAACTCGTGGGGATCATTACAATCACAAATTCTTGAGAGCATTCCTGCTTAGATACTACAGACTGAGCACAAAAAATATAGCTATCTATAAACTATAATATGCCATTCCTGAAGCCCTAAGAGGAGAAATTTGGAGCATGCGGTGTCCACTATCCATCCTATCAGATTAACTTGATTTTATTTATTTTTGTTTTGTTTAATCTTGAGCTTGACTAAAGCATTTGTCATAGCATAATCTAGGACACATCTATGTATAGAATGGGGGAGAT
Organism: Quercus aquifolioides; assembly: GCA_019022515.1. Taxonomy (NCBI): domain Eukaryota; kingdom Viridiplantae; phylum Streptophyta; class Magnoliopsida; order Fagales; family Fagaceae; genus Quercus; species Quercus aquifolioides. The sequence goes on along the minus strand of CM032334.1, from coordinate 2,967,185 downwards.
GGAGAAATAGAGAGGAAAGTAGAGAAGAAGATGGTAAGAATATATTATATTCTTTTCTTCTTGCCCCTCTGCTAATTACTTCCTCTCATTTCCCTCCATCCAAACATATGGGTAAAGTCATCATTTAGCTATCTTTCTAGGAAGGTAGGAAGCATCCAATTTTAAAACCAATTTTTGAAGGTAAGAAGTATCCAATTTTAAAAGTATTTATTTATTTGTTTATTTATTTTCTTACTTGAAATTTGCTAAGACCGCTGTTAGGACATATGTGTTTCACATGCTAAGAACATATGTCTTACTTATTTTATGTATATTGGCTAATCCTTTGACAAAACGCACTTTACTTGTAATTGGGTAGATCTAGGTGTTTTTAATACTTCAAGAAACCATGTTTCAAGATCAAGTGTTGAAGCCATCAAGTCTGTCCAAGAAAAAGCAAGTTGAAGTGCAGAATTTTTAAAGCTCGACACCTCTCGATAGCTACCTCGACACCTGCTATCTGTCGAGATTTAAAAAGTCAGAATTCCAAATCTGATTTTCTTGGGATCCGTGAATATGTTTTTGGGGCTTCTTTTCTTCTAACCCTAAACATATAAAAGGATTATTTTAAGAGCCGTTTTGGTAGACACAAGTTGTATTATCATTGAGCAATCTCTGTTTATGCAAATTGTGCTCAACAGACGAAGTTCTTGACCTAGTTCATCCTTCATCAAGAAGTTGCTGTGTCTTTGCACCATAGGGTTTTGTAACCAAGCATCTTCCTGCTATTCATCACGTGGATGAACTGAAGAACTTTGCAGCCAACCATTCTTCCTCAAGTTGGTGTTCTGAAGTCGCGTATTGGGATTCGCGCATTGGTTAGTCACGTACTTGGGAGCCGTGCATCAAAGGTGGAAATTGTCACTACAGATCAAGTCCAATTGGGTATTGGGGTAAGGGTTCAACTGTAGGTTGGTAAGGTACTTGGGATTCCTTTCTTGTAACCGCTTGATTTGATAATAGTGGAGTTTCGGGAGTGGTGACCTGAAAATCACCCGGTGGGGTTTTTGCCGTTAGGGTTTTCCCCATTCGTAAACAAATCACCGTGTTATTTATTTTCCGCTGCATATTTAGTATTTGGTGATTTGTTTGTGCTTCCACGCAATTGCATGCTTAATTGATTAATTAAACAACTTGGCTAATTAATTAATTAATTAGGGTTTATCACAAGGGGTCATTCGAAGTGTGACCTAACAAGTGGTATCAGAGCGGGCACACTCTGATTAGGATTTAATCTTTGCTGTGTTGATCCATTGACCCCTGTTGTCATTGGCTAAAACCTGCTTAATGAGATCTGTGTTTTCAAATACATCTTGTTTTTCTAATCACTGTTTGCTTGAGTGTCTCAGAAAATACAAGTCTAAAAGTTATTTGAATTCTTTTATGATGACTATTGGAAAAGATCTCAGTTTTGCTAAGAAGAAACTAGACTGTCTCAGAATGAAAATGTGCAAAGGAGTTCGTCTGAGAAGAGTGAAAGTTATAGGCTTAGCTCATAAAAGGCAGTTGAGAGAAAGTACCATTCCTTCTGATTTATCATCTAAGCATGAAGTATGTTTCATGATGAAGTCTGCATTCAAGGTAATGGACACATGTCTATGGTATCTTGACAGTGGCTGCTCACGACACATGACTGGAGACAGATCTCTCTTCAAGATCTTTGAGTCTAAGAAAGGTGGCAATGTTACCTTTGGAGATGGAAGCAAGTCACAAATTAAAGGGAAAGGGATTATATCTCTGCCAGGACTGCCAGACATTGCGAATGTCCTTTATGTAGAAGGTCTAAGGGTGAACCTATTGAGCATTAGTCAGATATGTGATCAAGACTTCATGGTGCTATTCTCAAAAGGGAAGTGTCTTGTCATGGATGAATCTGGAAAGAAACTCATTAGTGGGGTTCGTACTTTGGACAACTGTTATGGATTGGTTCCTGATGCTGATATTATGTGCAATAGTATTCGTCTGCCTAATGAAGATCTGTGGCATCAACGAATGGGACATGCTAGTTACAAGCATCTATCTATTGTATCTAAACATGAGTCAGTCTTGGGGATACCAAAGCTAAGTAGAATCAGCAATGTGGTGTGTGGACCATGTCAGCTTGGAAAACAGACAAAAGCTAAGCATCCAGGCACTCAAACAACAGCTACATCCAGACCATTGGAGCTGTTGCACTTGGATCTTATGGGTCCAACCAGAACTGAGTCTCTTGGGGGTAAGAGATACATTATGGTTGTGGTAGACGACTTCACCAGATACACTTGGGTCATTCTACTACGATCCAAGTCTGATGCTCCTGAGCACATTGAAGCTTTATGCACAAGACTGCAAAATGAAAAGAGCCTGAAGATTGATCGAATTCGGAGTGACCATGGGAAGGAATTCGAGAACTCATACATGGAATCCTTCTGCACAAGATCGGGTATATCTCAAGAATTCTCTGCTCCTATTACCCCTCAGCAAAATGGTGTGGTAGAAAGGAAGAACAGGGTTATTCAAGAGATGGCTAGAGCCATGCTGCATAACAAAGATGTGGCTAGAAATCTGTGGGGAGAAGCTGTGAACACTGCGTGTCATACAGTAAATAGGGTATACTTCAGACCCGGTACCAAAAAGACTCCCTATGAGTTGTGGAAAGGAAGGAAGCCTAATGTGAAGTACTTCAGAATTTTTGGAAGTACCTGCTTCATTCTCAAGGATAGAGAGAATGTGGGAAAGTTTGACTCCCGGAGTGATGAAGGCATATTTCTTGGTTACTCTTCTACAAGCAAGGCTTATCGAGTGTACAACAAAAGAACTATGAAGGTAATGGAGACAGTAAATGTCGTCATTGATGAGTCTTCAGAGTCAAGTTCTGAGAAAGGCACTGAGGGACTTCCCAAGGAAATTCTTCCTTCTGAGCCTAGGGAAGTTCAAGACATTACTGAACAAGAACCTGCTTCTCCAAGTACTCCTGGTACTCCCAGTATTGTGGAAGACCCTGCAGACTTACCCACTTCACCAGAGTCTGAATCTTCAGAAAAGAAGGGACCTTCATCCAGAATCAAATTAAATCATCCTCCAGAAGTCATTGTGGGAGACATGAATGAACTCACATTAAGGAAACGTACAGTTGATAAATGTGTTGCTAACTTTGTGTCTTATTCCTGCTACTTGTCACAGGTTGAACCTAAGAAAGTTGAGGAAGCACTACAAGATGAAAGTTGGGTTGAAGCAATGCATGATGAATTACTTCAATTTCAGAGGAATGATGTTTGGACTCTAGTGCCCAGACCGGAAGGAGAACACATCATCGGTACAAAATGGATATTCCGCAACAAGACTGATGAAGAAGGAAATGTGATTCGCAACAAAGCTCGACTTGTGGCTCAAGGATACTCACAAATGGAAGGAGTAGACTATGATGAGACATTTGCCCCAGTTGCTCGAATGGAGTCAATCAGAATTCTTCTTGCCCTAGCATGTCAACTGAACTTCAAGCTCTATCAGATGGATGTAAAGACTGCCTTCCTGAATGGGTTACTTAAAGAGGACGTCTATGTGGCTCAACCAAAAGGATTCACTGATCCACACTTTCCAGATCATGTGCTGTACCTTAAAAAGGCACTTTATGGGTTGAAGCAAGCTCCTAGAGCCTGGTATGATAGACTCACACAATATCTTGTGTCACATGGGTTCACAAGAGGAAAGGCTGATCAAACCCTCTTCATCAAAAGGGAAGGTGGGGAGTTAATAGTTGCTCAAGTCTATGTTGACGATATCATCTTTGGGTCGACTAAGGATGAACTGGCTCATGGCTTCTCAAAACTCATGCAAGCCGAGTTCGAGATGAGCATGATTGGAGAGCTGACTCACTTCCTCGGATTGCAGATTCGCCAACAAGACTCAGGTATATTTCTCTCTCAATCTAAATATGCTAAGAATCTTGTGAAAAAATTTGGTTTGGATTCTGCTAGTTCTGTTAGAACCCCTATGAGCCCTAATGTCAAACTCACTGTAGACTTGTTAGGCAAAAGTGTTGATCATTCCCTCTATAGAAGCATGATAGGTAGTCTTCTTTACCTTACTGCTAGTAGACCTGACATTAGTTATAGTGTTGGTGTGTGTGCTAGATATCAGGCTAACCCCAAAGAATCTCACATGACTGCTTTAAAAAGAATTATAAAGTATGTCAAAACCACTGCTGAGTTCGGTGTGTGGTATAGCAAGGACACTAATGGTGTCTTAGCTGGGTACTCTGATGCCGATTGGGCTGGAAATGCTGATGATAGAAAGAGTACCTCGGGGGGTTGCTTTTATGTGGGTAACAATCTTGTCTCTTGGATGAGCAAAAAGCAGAACTCCATCTCCTTATCCACTGCAGAAGCTGAATACATTGCTGCTGGTAGCTGTTGCACCCAACTCCTCTGGATGCAAAAACTCCTCCATGATTATGGTATTTGTCAAGAGCATCTCACTATTTACTGTGACAATACCAGTGCCATCAATATCTCGAAAAATCCGGTTCAACATTCTAGAACCAAACACATAGAGATACGACATCACTTCATTAGGGAGCTTGTCGAAGATGGTACTCTCACTCTTGAGTTCATCCACACTGATGATCAGAAAGCTGATTTGTTCACCAAACCTCTTGACAGCAAACGTTTTGAATTTCTTCGTCAAAACATTGGTGTCATCTCCATGGATTGATCTCCTTCTCTTGTCCTTCTTCCTCATGCATTTGCATCTAGTTTTTGCTTTATTTTGTTTAACATGTTTTTGTTTGTTTATTTTCAGTTTTGTTTATTTTGTTTTTGATATAAAAATAAAAAAAAAAAAAAAAATTGAAATTGAAAAATCAGAAAAATACAAAAACAGTGTGTGTTATGTGTACTTTGGTATTTGTGTACCTTGGATGGCCATTGAAACAAAGTTTCTAAACTTTGTATCTTTTGTAGCTTAGATGAGCATCTCTATGCACAACTAAGCAAGTGAGCTTTGTGGCTCTTGTTTGTGATGAGTAAGATTAGGTTATCTCTTTAAACTTAACACTCATATCACTCTTTTTGACGGGTAGGACTAGAAAATCCTAAGAGAAAGGCATTAATAACCATCTCACCACTGTTACCCGCCAATCATAGTATGACACCTGTATGCTTCGGCATAGCAAAAGTGCAGTGTCATAGACACCTGTATGCTTCGGCATAGCAAAAGTGCAGTGTCAAAGACATTCGTATGCTTCGGCATAGCAAAAATGCGATGTCAAATGCTTAACATCTTGGGTATTTCTTTTCTCTCTTTTTATGCCCATGCATGATATGCTTAAAAGAAAAATATGCAAAGAAAATATAAAGCAAAAAGATTAAAGATGCTTTAAATATGGTTGCAAGCGTGTTTTCTAGGAGATGTGGGAGTTATAGGATGTACCTTGAAGGTGATAGTCCCCATCAAACAGTTATGATTGTGTGTGAGTTAAAAGTTATTTACTCATATCTCAGATCGTCATAACATGTATACACATATGCAATCTTGCGATGTTTTTCACACACAACACGCAATATTCTTTGCTACCTTTGATACATGTGCAGGTACAATGTGATTTGGCCATCACAAGTGTTTACATATGCTAGTGTATGCTCACTAAACTGTCATAACTTGTTTTTGAAATATAAAATTGGTTAGACTTGTTTAGTGTGTGTGTGTGTTTTGCATGATCCTTGTGCTTAATTTCTTGATGAGAGATGTTTTGAGAGGTTCATATGTTGAGTGGATCCTTGTTAGAGATGTGTGTTGGATTGCATTCATGTCTGTGTTTTTCCCTTCTCGAAAAACTGCTCTTTTACTGAGTCTCGACACCTTCCTCGACACCTCCTCGATACCTGGTCATCTGTCGAGATTCTCAAGTTGTTTCTTATCGCAATCTCGACACATCCTCGACACTTGGTCGATCGATCGAGAAAGTTTCTGTCCTCTCGACACCTTCTCGACACCTTGTCGATCGATCGAGATTCATGTTTCTGAAATTTGTCTTGTTCCTCGATACCTCTCGATACCTTCATCTGTCGACGGCTTATTCCTCGATACCTTCCTCGACAGCATACTCGATACCTCTCGACACCTCAGCTGTCGAGAATTACTGAGGTGCCTATTTAAAGGCTGATCGCGATTCTGAACTCATTTTCTCGATTTCTCTCGATCTCTCCGTGGCTGTTCATCTCCTTTTCACTCTCCTTTCACTCAAATCCTCCAACCCTCTTGGATCTTGCTCATTCTTGCTTCAATCTCTTGGTAAGATCACCTTTTCCCTTTCATTTTCATGCATTTCATGTTTTGAAAACCTAGTTTTGGGATTTTTCATAAAAATTTGGGGTTTTTCAAAATTGCTAAGTTTTTATTGAAATTTTGGGTTGGGTTTGGACTTAAATGATTTCAAAATGTCATACATTGCATTTCATGTGCATTATAATGATATTTTCATGCATTTAGATGTGAGTACTTTGTTTATATGCTGTTAGGAATGGATTGGGCTGAGCCCATGATGATATTTCTGTTTTGCATGTCACATGTTCATGCATTCCCATGCATACGTACTCTTTGTTCATATATATGTTATATTTGAACTGATTTGGGACTTTTCTGCTTGTCTCTCTCTCTATCTCTTTCTCATTCTTTTACGTTAGTAGTGTCTATGGCACCCAAACGTAAATCTACTCCTGCTCGGAACCCTCTGCGTTCTAGAGCATCTTCATCTTCTGATTCTGCTCCTTTTAACATTCGGTTCCGTGATGAAGCTGCCTCAAAGGCATTTACTGAGAACTTTTCTAGACGAGGTGTTCATTCGGAACGCCAAGTCATTCTGGCGGACTTCGCCGATACTGACCTTCCTTCTGTCATTCACAGTAGGGGATGGGGGTCACTGTGTGACATCCCGGTCACTTGCCCTCTCGTGCTGATACAGGAGTTCTACTCCAATATCCACGGGATTGATCTTTCAGTACCTCATTTTTCCACTCGCGTTCGAGGTATGCGCATTCCTGTCACACCGGAACTTGTTGCGGATGTGCTTAGGGTACCTAGGATAGAGTTTCCTGATTATCCCTCTTGTGAGCGTCTGAGGACTGTGTCCCAAGATGAGCTCATCTCTGCCTTCTGTCAGCGTCCTGCTGATTGGGGTGAGCATCAGTTCACTTCATGTAGGCCTTTTGCTAAAGGTCCTAGATTCATGAACATGGTGATGACTTTTGTTCTCCATCCTCTTTCTCACTATAACTCTATCACAGAGCCTCGTGCTCGATTTTTGCTTTCTCTTCTTGAGCACTTGACCATAGATTTCCCTTCTCACTTCATCCGGTCTATCATAGATGTTTATCTTGATTCGGCGTCTCGTGATAAGCTCATCTTTCCTTCTGCTATCACGCGGATTCTACGCCATTTTTCTGTTCCCTTTCCTGTGTCCGACCACTTCACACACATATCTGCCATAGATGCCGCTACCGTAAAACGTAGTGAGGCACAGTTGAGGTCGAGACAGCCTGGTGCCACTCCTCCCTCCCGTTCAGCACCATCCAGATCTGCTCCATCTACATCTGCTCCTTCTTCCTCTTCGAGCGATGTATCCCTTGGTGATATTATGGCGCAGCTGCAGCGCATGGACACTCGTCTTGATACACTCTCTGCTGAGTTGTATCAAGTGAATGTTCGTGTGGGTCGTATTGCACGACGGCAGGCGACCATGGGCGGTTTTGCTCCAGAGGCTACTCCTTCACCACCTACTACAGTAGCTTCAGATTCTGAGGATGAGGATGATGATGAGGATGATGATGATGATGGAGATGCTAGCTCTGCCGATGAGATGTCTACATGACACTCTACCCTTTGTCACTCGTGACAAAAAGGGGGAGTAGTTTTGGGTTATGAGAGTAGTCATCTTAGGGGGAGAGTTAGTATAGGACATTTTTGATAGGGGGAGTGATGATACTTTTGAGGGATGTAGTAAGGCTATATGTATCTTTTCTTTTCTTATCTTTTTAGATACATTGTTCTTGTATATGAGGTCTTGTGACCAGTTTTACATACATGATACTTATTCTCTTATATATGTGGATGTATGTTTCTTTCACCTCTCTCTTCATGTGTTGTTTCTTTTCTATCTTTATACACATGTTCTTTTATTGTATGCAATCTATTAATTTCTGTTTCACACAAGATGCCTTGATGAGTTTTGTTTAAAAGTGTTTCAGAAATACAGGTTGTCAAAGTCTACTTATCATAAGCTCTCTTCTTGCAAAGTTTTTCAAGAGTTTGTGTTAGGATAGATTTTATTGTATTCAACAAGTGAATATGAGTTGAGTGATTTATGACTTCTCTCATATGCTCATTTGTTTGTTGTGGTTTTGTCACGGATTGCCAAAGGGGGAGATTGTTAGGACATATGTGTTTCACATGCTAAGAACATATGTCTTACTTATTTTATGTATATTGGCTAATCCTTTGACAAAACGCACTTTACTTGTAATTGGGTAGATCTAGGTGTTTTTAATACTTCAAGAAACCATGTTTCAAGATCAAGTGTTGAAGCCATCAAGTCTGTCCAAGAAAAAGCAAGTTGAAGTGCAGAATTTTTAAAGCTCGACACCTCTCGATAGCTACCTCGACACCTGCTATCTGTCGAGATTTAAAAAGTCAGAATTCCAAATCTGATTTTCTTGGGATCCGTGAATATGTTTTTGGGGCTTCTTTTCTTCTAACCCTAAACATATAAAAGGATTATTTTAAGAGCCGTTTTGGTAGACACAAGTTGTATTATCATTGAGCAATCTCTGTTTATGCAAATTGTGCTCAACAGACGAAGTTCTTGACCTAGTTCATCCTTCATCAAGAAGTTGCTGTGTCTTTGCACCATAGGGTTTTGTAACCAAGCATCTTCCTGCTATTCATCACGTGGATGAACTGAAGAACTTTGCAGCCAACCATTCTTCCTCAAGTTGGTGTTCTGAAGTCGCGTATTGGGATTCGCGCATTGGTTAGTCACGTACTTGGGAGCCGTGCATCAAAGGTGGAAATTGTCACTACAGATCAAGTCCAATTGGGTATTGGGGTAAGGGTTCAACTGTAGGTTGGTAAGGTACTTGGGATTCCTTTCTTGTAACCGCTTGATTTGATAATAGTGGAGTTTCGGGAGTGGTGACCTGAAAATCACCCGGTGGGGTTTTTGCCGTTAGGGTTTTCCCCATTCGTAAACAAATCACCGTGTTATTTATTTTCCGCTGCATATTTAGTATTTGGTGATTTGTTTGTGCTTCCACGCAATTGCATGCTTAATTGATTAATTAAACAACTTGGCTAATTAATTAATTAATTAGGGTTTATCACAAGGGGTCATTCGAAGTGTGACCTAACAACCGCGATGCTAACCACTACTTCTAAAACCAATTTTTGTTAAGAAGAGACGCATTTTAGTTTTTGCAGGATGCAAAGTCCAGCCTCTATACATGTTGCAAGTGGGCATAAGACATTTTGCAATGCGATGTTCCACAGGCTGGGCTGCCAAGCACCAATATGCTATGCTTGCACATTTCAGTGACTCCTTAGGGTGACCCATAAGGCCAACAAAATTATTTTAACTAGAAAAAAGGAGAAAAAAATGTCAAAATTGGGTCTTGCGCGCTTTAACTGTCCCATAGTAACCTGAAAAATGAAGATGTTCTAACACAAAAACACACCACAAACTTCACTTAAAACTCAAAATCCATAGCAACTTTTAAGGGAGGGTGGAGAAAAAAATAGATGACTAGTTTTATTTATTTATTTTTTAGTAATAAAAAAAAGGAGAAATATAGAGAGATAAGGTTTAAAGAAAGAAAAAAAAATGGTCATTTTTTTAGCATTTGTTTAGAATAAATTTTTTAGCAATTAATGGCATATGCTAATTAATGAGAGAGAGAGAGAGAGAGAGAGAGAGAGAGAGAAGAACATAAATGGCTATTTTTTTAAAGATTTTAATTGGTTTAAGGAAAGTAAAAACACACACACACACACATATATATATATATATATGGTCATTTTTTTAGCATTTGTTTAGAATAATTTTTTTAGCAATTAATGGCATATGCCAATTAACAAAGAGAGAGAAAGAGAGAGAGAGAGAAGAAAAATACAAATGATTAGTTTTTTTTAAAAAAGATATTAATTTTTGTAATTATAGTATTAAAAAAAGTATATATGTCATCATTTATGTTTGGAGAAAGTGACAATGGCATCATCATATATATATATATATATATATATATATATAATATGGAGCGATGCAGTTTGTGGGAAAGGAAAAAAAATAGATGGCTATTATTATTATTATTATTATTTTTTTGAGAAATTAACTGTATATGCTAGTAAATTAAGAAGAGAGATGAGGTTAAGGAAAGTAAAAACAAAAATTGTCATTTTTTTAGCATTTGTTTATTATAAGTTTTTAGCAATCAATGGCATATGCTAATTAATAAGGATACCAATAGATATTTTTTGAGAAGAAAATAGAAAGAGGTAAGGAGAAGAAGAAAAAACATAAATGGTTAGTTTTTTTTTTTTTTTTTTAAGAAATTAATTTTTGTAATTATGGTATTAAGAAATCATATATGTTATGTTATTTTTTTGGTTAAAATACAAAGTGCATGCTCTAAGTTTGACTGAAATTTCAGTCATCTAACTTTCATTCAATTGAGTTCTCTAAGTTTCAAAATTATTCAATTCAGGCATTTTTTCCCAATTTAGTTTTAAAAAATTTCCATTAAGTATGCAAATAACTAATGAAAAAATATTTTTGAAAAAAAAAAATTTCTTACATAAAAAATCTATAAAATACTTTTATTAATTTTATATATTTTTTCATGTGAAAATTATATTTTGCTAGGAATATTTATAATAAAATTGGATAGATCGCCTTGAATTGAATAAATTTGAAAATTAGAAGATTTAATTGAGTGAAAGTAAAGTTTGAGTACTAAAATGAATATCAACCAAGTTTAGAGGGTGCAGTTTGCATTTTAGACTTTTTTTTTTTTGGTGAAATCAATTGTATATACTGCTAATTAAAAAGAAGAGAGATAACTTTTTTGTAAAAAATAAAAACAAGAAGAGAGAGAAATATAGAGAGATAAGGTTTAAGGAAAGTAAAATAATAAATGGTCAATTTTTAAAGTAGTTTTTAGAATAATTTTTGTAGGGGCAGGTTTCGAGCACTCTCCGCAGATTGAGAGAGTGGACCCAAGCCCAGCTAACCCTCCAATGAATTTATAGAGTATGGGTTCAAGAGCTAGGCCCTAGTAAGGAATGCAGCGGCCATGCATGGTTGTACGTGAATGCTAATAACTTAAGTGTGGGTTGGAATGCACAATAAGGCTCCTCGGACGGGTCTTATAGAGCTTGAAGTTCTTATTATCTCTTTTCAGAAAGGTTACAAGGTTGGAGAGAATATAAACTGCTACAGTATTTCTTTTCTCTGGTTTTCCGTCTGTCCCCGTCTCAAGAGGGACTTCTTACATTATATACTTCTCTTTTAGTTGATCCTAGCCCTACATTTGTTGATCAACCCGGTTTCCACTTGAGAGCCTGTCCCATCAGTCGCATTCCCATCCCCCATGTGGGTTGCAGCGCCCAAGACGGCAGTGTTCAGAGATCCTGTCCTCATTAATGCGGCCAGGGCGTTAGTTGAGGGCATTTAATGTGGAGGTGACAGTTCATCTGGGACTTGCTCTTCCACCATGCTTCCATGTCCGGTGCTTGGTACTTGCTACTTGCTCCTTGGATGCTCAGGGAGATTCCCCTTAAGGATGTGCTGCTTGCTCACTTTCTGATCTCGGTCTTCCGAGGATGTAATCATCCTCGGCAATGCTTCTTGGGCACTGGGCTCGACACTTTCGTCCTCGGACCTTGGACGCGTCCTCGGCATGGGCTTTTGGGCCTGGTTCGAAGTGGGCCGGGGTTGCCTGACTCTTTCTGACCCCACAATAGCCCCTCAAAATCTTGCTGTCCGCATCCTCGGGCGGAAAGGAGGATTTTGAAAATCCTCGGACCTGCACCGTGTCCAATCAAGTCTTGTCCCTCGTCAGCGTCAGGGCCTTTTCATCTGCCCAAGGTGCGTTACTGGCGCTTCGGTGCGCGTAACGTGTCCTGCATTAAATTCGGGTGGCTTTGTGCTCCCCACGTTAAACGGTCAGATGACAATCAAACGGTGGGGATGCGCCTAGCATTTATGGGCGGGAAAACTTGCGCGGCTCTTCCATCTAGGGTATAAATACCCATTCGAACCGCTTTCTCCTTTTTCATTCACAATCAAGAGCTCTTGCGCCTCCATCCAGAGTCCAGCCAAATTTCCACCTACATCTCCAGCATAAAAAGCTTGTCCGATGAGCTCTTCCTCATTTCTGTAAGTCGCTCTATCCCTCTCTGAGCTATTTTCCTCTCTGCTCCTCCTTCTCTTTTATTTGCTCCTCCTTTAGCTCTCTTAGGCGTCATTTGGGATGGGTAGGCTTAAGAAGTACGTTTTCTCTGAGGAGGCGATGGAGAAATTCATCGCCGATTACAAGATACCGGCCAACGTGGGCTTGAGGTATTGTTAGGAGGGGGAGTGGTACCTCCGGAGGCAGGAGGGCGAGGTGGTGATTCCCATCATCGCCTTCCTTGAAGGGGGGATGAGGATCCCCATGGGGCCGGTGACGAGGGGTTACCTTACATACTTCCGGTTAACCCCCACCCAGTGCGCCTCCAACATGTTCAGAATTCTGGGCAGTGTGGATGCTCTGAATGAGAAGATGGGGCTAAGGTTGGCCTATCATGATGTGAACTACTGCTACAATCTTCAACACTTGAAGAACAAGTCCTACTACATGAGGACGAGGGACGACAGGGTCCGGCTTATCCAGTGCCTCCTTGAGTCCAACAAGGGGATGAACGAGGATTTTCTCATCGTGTCTGGAGCGTGGCACGATGGCCTTCATTGCCTGACGACAGAGGGGACACCAGGTGGGGCAGTGGGAATAGGAGGGGATTCAAAGATTTTAACTTGTTTCCTGCGTCATTTCTTTTTGTACTGTTTGGTTACTAATGTGAATGTGTTTTCTTTTTGCAGATCCGCACTCCCTTGTGCGCAACTTCAGCTTGATCAACAGGGAAGACTTGTAGAAGGCGCTCAGGTCTGCGGCTTTTGAAAACGAGGCAGACCACCAAGTCAGAGCTGCTCACAAGATCTTGGGGTACACTCGGCTCCAAAAATCATTCGCGGCCCCCAAGTACGTGATCAAAGCAAAGGATCCTCGGCTGCAGAAAATAGAAGTGACCGAGGACGGGTTCGAGTTTCCCAAGGATCCCTCCACTTCAGAAGGCGTCACAGTAGCAGTCCCCTCTTCTTCCCACACACTCTCAGAGGCCGCGGAAGAGAACTTAGAGAGGGAAGGAGTGGCTGCAGATTTTGGTCCTGCCGAGGGCGATTTTGACATTTTTGAGCAACTCCATCAGTCCGAGGACCCTTCTGGAGACTTAGGTGATCCTCGTCTAACCGAGGCAGACCTCTTAGCGTCAGAGACATCTTCTCGGCTTGAGATGGGCTACAAGAAGAAGGCCCAACCCAGTCTACTCGACCTCATCGAAGGTCAGCCGGGGACGTCCAAGCTGAGGCTTCCTCCTCCTCTTCCTCCTCCAAAGACTCGTCCTGCTCAGACCAGGTCGGCTTCAACCCAATCCAGGCTCCCTCCTCCTCCGCCTCAGACGAGCTCGCCGTCCAGGCACGAGCCTGCTGATCCTAAGCAGAAGAAGGATAAGGGCAAGAGGATCCTCGAGGACAAATCTGGGCCCACGCGGGAGGGGGATGACACTCGGCGGCCATCGAAGCAGCTGAGGATAGGCCCCACAACCCAGGACAAACAGGTTGCTACCCCGCCCGAGGTTCAGGCCTGGCTCCTCGCCCCAATGCTACATGGGGCGCCCTTGAGGGATGACTCCTCCCTCAGGGACTTTAGGGATGGCGAAGGCGCGTACGTGGCCGACGCAGTGGAGAGATGCCTGCTCCTTCCCGCGGACATGGCGTAGCTGGGGACCATGAGGAGTAGGGATGTCTTCCTCTGCCTCAAGCGATATTTGGGGATGGTAAGACCCTTAACACTTGTGTTTTTTTTTTTTTTTTCTTGCTTTAGTTTTTTCTGCCTTCCTTTCTTTTTTGAGATCGGCTAATTATCACGTATCTGTTTTGTTTAGCAGGCTGTCCAGGCCACTTTCAGGCTGGAGGAGGCGGCCAATGACCATGGTAAGGCCATGGACGAAGAGCGCGAGAGGCGCTTGGTGGCCACTCGGACCCTCAAGACCTCCGAGGAGGACCTTGCCAAGGCTAGGGAGGAGCTGAAGGCAATGACCCAGGCTAGGGACAGCGCGATGTCAGGCCTTGAGGGTGCCCAGAGGCAGGCTGAGACTCAGACGAAGCGTCTGGGTGAGGTATAGGGGCAGCTGAAGCTCGCCGAGGAGCTGATAGCTGGCTTGACAAAAAAGGTGGCCGATGCTGAGGAGGCCAAGAGGGTGGCTGAATAGGCCAAGGGGGAGGCCGAGAGGGCCAAGTTTGAGGCAGAGCAAGGCAGGGAAGAGGCCTGGGCCACCAAGCAGGAAGCTGAGGAGGCAGCCTATACTGCCGGGGCAACTGAGACAGCAGCTGCCTACAAATCCTAAGTCCCTGGGGTATGTAGGCACTACTACTCCGAAACTTGGAGTGAGGCCTTCAGACAAGCTGGGGTGGAGGCCTCTTCTGACTTGTAGAAGGAGGAGAGCGTGTACTACCCCCTGTTATCCGCGAGGTTGCCCCAGATGGCTCTGAGGCCGAGGAGGCTGCTGTGGAAACTGCTGCTACTCCGGGTGAGGAGGCCTCGGACGCTGGGGCCACTGGTGAGCCAGTCCAAGGGAGTAATCCTCCCGCGGTGGTTGAATTGAGTGACGGTTCTAATGAGGACGTGCCTCAGCAGGTTGCAAAGCCCTCCCCTGATGCCCAGGTTTCTTCTGCTGAGGGGGCAGCTATTCCTGCCGTGCCTCTGCAGGCCATCCCATTCAGTCAGGGCTCGGAGGACCCTAAGGCAGCCATGGGCCAGCCACCCACCGAAGCGGGCAATTAACTAGAAGGACTAGCCTCCTTGGCGCCTCTGCCTGCCTCACTTTACTCTTTGCATATTTTTCTTCCCTTTTTCTTTGTTTGTAATGTAATCCCCTTTATGTAATTCCTTTGGACTTAATGAAATGCAAGCTTTGTTTCTTTTTCTGTTTGTTGTGGCCGTTTGCTTACTTGCACGCTATCCGCTCTTTCTTTACTTGTACGATTCTAACTTCAATTGCATCTCGGCCAATCGCGGCATTAATTATTATAACGAGGGCAGGTATGCTCGGGTGGACCTTTCGTTTCCTAAGGACCAGGTAGAATTTCTTCGGGTAGACACTTAGGATCTCTTCAATGTAGTTAGCTTCCCCACAGGCCTGAGTCTGAGGACCATGCAGAGCCTTGGTCCTGCTTGACACTTAGTTTCCTGAAGTAGTTAGTTTTCCCATAGGCCTGAGTCCGAGGACCATGCAGTGCCTTGGTTCTGTCTGACACTTCGGTTCGGCAGTAAGTAACTAGTTTCCCCATAGGCTTGAGTCCTTAGACCATGCAAGACCTAGGTTCTGTCTAGCACCCAGATATAAGTGGTTAGCTCCTCATAGGCTTGAGTCCGAGGACCATGCAAGACTTAGGTACAATGCTACCTTCAATTTGGCTGTAAGTAATTAGTTTCCCCATAGGCTTGAGTCCTTGGACCATGCAAGACCTAGGTTCTGTCTAGCACCCAGATATAAGTGGTTAGCTCCCCATAGGCTTGAGTCCGAGGACCATGCGAGACCTAGGTACAATGCTACCTTCAATTTGGCTGTAAGTAACTAGTTTCCCCATAGGCTTGAGTCCTTGGACCATGCAAGACCTAGGTTCTGTCTAGCACCCAGATATAAGTGGTTAGCTCCCCATAGGCTTGAGTCCGAGGACCATGCAAGACCTAGGTACAATGCTACCTTCAATTTGGCTGTAAGTAACTAGTTTCCCCATAGGCTTGAGTCCTTGGACCATGCAAGACCTAGGTTCTGTCTAGCACCCAGATATAAGTGGTTAGCTCCCCATAGGTTTGAGTCCGAGGACCATGCAAGACCTAGGTACAATGCTACCTTCAATTGGCTGTAAGTAACTAGTTTCCCCACAGGCTTGAGTCCTTGGACCATGCAAGACCTAGGTTCTGTCTAGCACCCAGATATAAGTGGTTAGCTCCCCATAGGCTTGAGTCCGAGGACCATGCAAGACCTAGGTACAATGCTACCTTCAATTGGCTGTAAGTAACTAGTTTCCCCATAGGCTTGAGTCCTTGGACCATGCAAGACCTAGGTTCTGTCTAGCACCCAGATATAAGTGGTTAACTCCCCATAGGCTTGAGTCCGAGGACCATGCAAGACCTGGGTACAATGCTACCTTCAATTGACTGTAAGTAACTAGTTTCCCCATAGGCTTGAGTCCTTGGACCATGCAAGACCTAGGTTTTGTCTAGCACCCAGATATATTTGCCGTTGGGACGCGAGACGTGTGATCATGATAGGCAGAACATCTGAATCAAAAGAGACTTCTTTATTAATAGTAATACCTTTTCAGGTTATTTACATTCCATGGACGAGGTACAGGTTTGTCATCTAAATCTTCTAAATAGTATGCTCCTATCCCTGCCACTGAGGTGATTCGGTAAGGCCCCTCCCAGTTGGGTCCGAGCTTTCCCCAAGAAGGGTTCTTGGCAGCTCCTACGACTTTTCTCAGCACCAGGTCTCCCGGTGCTAGTGGTCTGAGCTTGACATTGGCGTCATATCCTTGCTTGAGCTTTTGCTGGTAGTGGGCCAGCTGGATCATTGCTTGCTCTCTTCGTTCGTCTACCATGTCCAGGCTCCGCCCCAGCAGTTCATCATTGTTGCCTGGGGTGAAGGAGCTCGTCCTTAGCGTCGGGAAGTTGGTTTCCAGGGGGATCACTGCCTCCGCACCATAAGTCATGGCAAAAGGTGTTTCCCCCGTTGAGCGCCGGGGCGTAGTCCGGTACGTCCAGAGGACGTGGGGCAGCTCTTCTACCCATCTCCCTTTGGCATCATCCAGTCTCTTTTTAAGCCCGTTGACGATGACCTTGTTGACAGCCTCGGCTTGTCCGTTTCCCTGAGGGTAGGCTGGCGTTGAGTACCTGTTTGTGATCCTAAGCTCGCCACAGTACCTCCTGAAGGCCTTGCTATCGAACTGGAGCCCATTATCCGAGATGAGGGTATGAGGGACCTCGAACCGTGTAACTATGTTCCTCAAAAGGAATTTCTTCACGTCTACGTCCCTGATGTTGGCTAGTGGCTCGACCTCGACCCACTTGGTGAAGTAGTCCGTGGCCACCAACAGATACTTCTTGTTCCCTGGTGCCTTGGGGAAAGGTCCCACAATGTCCAAGCCCTATTGGGCGAAAGGCCATGGACTGGACAAAGGGTTGAGGACCCCCCCTGGCTGATGGATATTTGGGGCGAACCTCTGGCATTGGTCACACTTCTTGACATACTCCTGGGCCTCTTGCTGCATTCCTGGCCACCAGTATCCTTGTGTGATGGCTCGGTGAGCCAGGGATCTCCCCCCTGTGTGGCTCCCACAGATTCCTTCGTGCAGCTCCTCGAGCAAGAACTCTGCCGCTTCGGGGTGGACGCATAGAAGATATGGCCCAAAGTAGGACCGCCTGTATAGCTTGTGATCCTCGGACAACCAGAACCGAGAAGCTTTCCTTCGTATCTTTTCTGCCTTTGACCTCTCCTCAGGCAGGACATCATCTTTGAGGAATTTCACTATGGGGTCCATCCAGCTGGGACCCATCACAACCTGATGGACAGGGATCACTCCCTTTGGCACTTCACTTGCCCTCTCCAGGTGCTCCACAAGTATGGTCCGAGGCAGAGACCCTGCCGAGGAGGTTGCGAGTGTGGCTAGTGAATCGGCATGACTGTTCCCACTCCTAGGAATATAGGACAAGCTGAAGAGGCCAAACTCCAACTGTAAGCGCTTGACTTGGCTCAGGTATTCTTGCATTCTCGAATCTCTGGCCTCCATCTCCCCCTTTACTTGTCCTACCACCAATCTGGAGTCTGAGAACATCTTTATCGACTTTCCTCCCATTTTTTGCACCATGATCATCCCCTACAGTAATGCCTCATATTCAGCCTCATTGTTTGTGGCCGTGAATCCGAGCCTCAGGGACTTCTCAATGACATGATCTTCAGGGGATACTAGGACCAGCCCCACTCCGGACCCCCTTTGGTTTGCCACGCCATCCACATATACTTTCCAACATGGTGACTCCGGGATGGAGATTGCCCCAACTGATTTCTCATCACAGCTCTTGTCCTCGGCTGTCACTTCTACGACTGGTTTAGCGAACTCGGCCGTCAAATCTGCTAGAACCTAGCCTTTTATGGAGGTTCGGGGCATGTACTTGACGTCAAAAGCCCCTAGAATTGTGTTCCACTTCGCGATTCTTCCTGTGTAATCAGCAGTCCGGAGTACAGACTTCAAGGGCAATTGGGTTAGGACAACCACCGTGTGAGCTTGGAAGTAATGGGGGAGCTTTCTCGTGGCGTGGACCACCGCCAGTATGGCCTTCTCTAGGGGTAGGTATTTGACCTCCTCTTCGTGCAGCGACTTGCTGACGTAGTAAACTGGCTTTTGGACGCCATTGTCTTCTCGTACCAGTACTAGGCTCACTGCATAGGGCGCCACCGCAAGGTAGGCGTATAGGACCTCGTCGGGCTCAGGATTAGACATGATAGGCGGCCAGGATAGATACTCCTTAAGTTGCTGGAAAGCTACGGCACAATCCTCGGACCACTTAAATCCTTTCCATTTGTTGATCAGGAGATAAAAGGGCCTGCATCTGTCGGCCGACCTGGAAATGAATCGGTTCAGCGCCGCGATCATCCCAGTAAGCTTTTGGATCTCCTTGGGGTTCTGCGAAGGCTTCAAATTGTGAATGGCCTTGATCTGGTCAGGGTTGACTTCGATCCCACGGTGGGTGATCATATACCCCAGAAACTTGCCAGAGCTTACGCCAAATGAGCATTTTGAGGCATTAAGGCGGAGCTTGTGCTCTCTCAGGACGTCAAATGTGCGGCCGAGGTCCTCCACGTGCTCGGACACCAGCTTGCTCTTCACCACCATATCGTCAACATAGACCTCGATGCTCTTGCCCAACATCGGCTCAAACATTCTCGTCATCATCCTCTGGTAGGTGGATCCGGCGTTTTTCAGGCCAAATGGCATAACCTTGTAATGGTAGTTCCCAATGGATGTCACAAAGGCTGTCTTCTCTTGGTCCTCCAAGGCTAGTGGGATTTGGTGATAGCCCTGAAAGGTATCCAGGAAGCTCATCCGAGGATGGCCTGCCGTCGCATCTACTAGCTGGTCTATTCGTGGCATTGGGAAGGGGTCCTTTAGGCATGCTTTGTTCAAGTCTGTAAAGTCTACACAAACCCTCCACTTCCCACTTTTCTTCTTGACCACCACAGTGTTAGCCAACCATTTGGGGTAAAAGACCTCTTTGATAGCCCCCGCGCGCTTAAGCTTATTGACCTCTTCCCTGATCGCATCAGCGTGCTCCTTCGACGGACGCCGGGGTGGCTGCTGCTTGGGGATCACAGATGGGTTGACATTAAGGTGGTGGCAGATGAAGGATGGATCAATCCCAGGGGCATCGCAGGGGTCCCACGCGAACACGTCAAGGTTCCTTTTGAGGAACTCAAGTAACTCCTCCTTCTCCTGTGGGGGCAGCTGGGTCCCGACCTGGAAGAACTTCTCCGGATCATCGTCAATTACCACCTTCTCCAGGTTCTCACATTTAGCATCCTCGGCAGGTGCATCCGGAGGCGCCACCTGGGTCTTTGATTGCTATGAATCTTCCTCGGCGGGGGCCGAGGACTGTGCATCAAACCGATAGGATATGGTAGCCACCGTGCACTGCCTCGCCGTGGGCTGGCAACCTCGGATCTCCAGAACCTGGTCCCCTGATGGGAATTTCACCTTCTGGTGCAAAGTGGAGGCTACGCCCCCCAAGGCGTGTAGCCAAGGCCTTCCTACGATGGCCGTGTAGGGGGAGTATGTGTCCACCACTACAAAGTTCGCCTCCACCACCACTGGGCCTGTCTGTATGGGCAGTCTGATCATGCCCTTTGGGATGACGAGCTTTCCGTCGAAGCTCATTAGGGGGGAGCTATAGGGTGTGAGGTCCTCCGGTCTTAGCCCTAGCCCCTTGTAGAGGTCTGGGCACATGACCTCGGCTGCGCTGCCACCATCCACCATCACCCTTTTCACGTCATAGCCCCCGATTCTGAGGGTGACGATTAGGGCGTCCTCGTGTGGTTGGATGGTTCCAACCTTGTCTTCCTCCGAGAAACTCAGTGCTGGGGGAGGATTCCTCATGGACCTCTTCGACCCCGTCCGAAGGTCCTCGGCGTGTAGTTGGGCCACAGACAACACTCACAAAGGGGGTGTGCCTGTTCTTCCTGGCGCGGCCAAGATTATGTTGATCGTCCCAGTGGGCTGCCCTATGGCGGCGTCCCTCCGAGGCTCTTGGTAGGTTTGGCCCTGCTGGCCGCTGGAATGGTGCAGAAGGTGCTTCAGCCTTCCATCCTGGACTAGCTGGTCCAGGTGGTTCCAGAAGTTCCTGCAGTCCTCCGTGGCATGTCCGTGGTCCTGGTGGTATTGGCAGTAACGGTTCTGGTTGCGCCTATCAGGCTCCCTAATCATCTTAGTCGGCCACCTGAAGAATGGCTCGTTCTTTATCTTTTCCAGCACCTTGTGAACGGGTTCTCGGAATACGGCGCCGACAGTCTGGGCATTGGTCGCCCCGGATTGCCCACCGAAATCCCTCTTCGGGCGGGCGTTGCTGTACCGGTCCGACCTGAAATCCCTCCTCTCCTGAGGGATAACCTTATCCTTGCCTTTACCCTGTAACATATCTTCTTCCACCCGCTTGTACTTGTCGATCCGATCCATCAGTTGCCGCACGCTGGTGGCGGGCTTACCGGTCAAGGACTTCCTCAAGCCGTGCCCCATTGGTAGCCCATTCTGAAATGTATTGATGGCGACAGCGTCATACTTGCCGTCCAGCTCGTTGTAAATCTCCCAGTACTTGTCCGAGTAAGCCTTGAGGGTCTCCCCGTCACGCATGGATAAGGACAGCAATGCGCTCATGGGCCGAGGAGGCCTGCTGTTCGTGACAAAGCGGGAACCAAAAGCCTGGGTCAGCTGTCTATACGAGTCTATGGAATTCGTCCTTAGACCGTTGAACCATCGCATTGCCACATGTCCGGATGGGAAGACTTTGCACATCAGCGCCTCGTTCTTGGAGTGGACAGCCATCCTCTGGTTGAACTGGCTCACATGCTCCACGGGATCCGTTTTGCCGTTCTAAGCAATGAAGGTTGGCTGCTGGAACCGCCGAGGAAGCTCCGCCTCCTCTATACGACGCGTGAAGGGCGACCTGGAGAGCTAATCCAGCGCCTTGCTCATGGCGTCACCTCCTAAGCCCCTGGGGGTTGGGTTGGCATGCCTACGCCTCTGGTAGCGCTCCTCCTCATGGGAGAAAGTCTCGCTGGGGGGCGTTCTTGACCTTTGCCTGTATTCATCATCACTCTCGTCATCAGAGGGCAGGTCAGGGCTGGGTTCGGACCATCTTCGCTGCGCACGGCGCAGCTTCCTCTTCAGATCATCTATCTCGCGCTGCATGGCCACCTTATCATCCTTCCTCTGGGAAGCGTGGCTATGGGCCTCTTCCGATCGCGTGGCCTGGCCATCGTCGCGCTTCTGGGGAACGTGCCCGTCCCCTTGGCTTTCGCTCGCCGTTGAAGTATGCACGCTTCCTTCTCGAAATCGTCTATTGTCGTTCTGACTGCCCCCGGGGTCGCCATAGTAACCCTGATGCCTTGACTTCGCCGGTTCAAGTCAATTGGGAGTTCTTTGGTGAGGGCCTGATCCTACCATGTTTGACTGTTCTCCTTACTAACGCACAAGCTCTCCCCACAGACGGCGCCAATTGTAGGGGCAGGTTTCGAGCGCTCTCCGCAGATTGAGAGAGTGGACCCAAGCCTAGCTAACCCTCCAATGAATTTATAGAGTATGGGTTCAAGAGTTAGGCCCTAGTAAGGAATGCAGCGGCCATGCATGGTTGTACGTGAATGCTAATAACTTAAGTGTGGGTTGGAATGCACAATAAGGCTCCTTGGACGGGTCTCATAGAGCTTGAAGTTCTTATTATCTCTTTTCAGAAAGGTTACAAGGTTGGAGAGAATATAAACTGCTACAGTATTTTTTTTCTCTGGTTTTCCGTCCGTCCCTGTCTCAAGAGGGACTTCTTACATTATATACTTCTCTTTTAGTTGATCCTAGCCCTACATTTGTTGATCAACCCGGTTTCCACTTGAGAGCCTGTCCCATCAGCCGCATTCCCATCCCCCCTGTGGGTTGCAGCGCCCAAGACGGCAGTATTTAGAGGTCCTATCCTCATTAATGCGGCCAGGGCGTTAGTTGAGGGCATTTAATGTGGAGGTGACAGTTCATCTGGGACTTGCTCTTCCACCATGCTTCCATGTCCGGTGCTTGGTACTTGCTACTTGCTCCTTGGATGCTCAGGGAGATTCCCCTTGAGGATGTGCTGCTTGCTCACTTTCTGATCTCGGTCTTCTGAGGATGTAATCATCCTCGGCAATGCTTCTTGGGCACTGGGCTCTACACTTTCGTCCTCGGATCTTGGACGCGTCCTCGGCATGGGCTTTTGGGCCTGGTTCTAAATGGGCCGGGGTTGCCTGACTCTTTCTGGCCCCACAATTTTTTTAGCAATTAATGGCATATGCTAATTATTAAGGAGAGAGAGATAAGGAGAAGAAGGAAAAACATAGATGGTTAGTTTTTTAAAGATACTAATTGTTGTAATTAATTTTTTTTTCTGAGAAGATAATTGTTGTAATTATATATTATTAAGAAAACATAAGTGTCATCATTTTATGCTTGAAGAAAGTGACACAGCATCATTGTGGGAATGAACTAGTTTTGGAGGTCCAGCTTTTATAATATAGTATACATAGTTAGATAAATTGTCAACTTTATGTTGCGTTGAAACTAAAAATTTGAAAAAATATTAGAAATTTTAAAATGGTGGGATATATATTTATGAAATTTTCATTCTAATCAACTAAGCTTTTATTATTTGGCTCGGAATATCTAAAAAAAAATAAAGGTATTAAATTAGTTATAACAAATTATGGTAAATGAAAATGATAATGAATTTGGGACATTGATGGTATGGTATCATAATATCAGTCGTGATGATGATACTGGAATTAATGATAATAGTTTGTGGTAGGTGGGTGGAGGCAATGACAATGGTGATGATCGATCAATAGGCAATTCTCGATCGATCGATCGAGAGAGAGAGGGTCAAGAAATCCAAAATAGTCTTTAACTTGAGTTGAATCTTGGACTTGCACTTATATATCAATATTACAACTCAACAAAATTTACTTTGTAGTAACGCTACATGTATAACAAATTTTACAATTTTTTTCATAATTTGTTGAGTTAACAAATTATAATTGATACAACATCATTCCTACATGAAATCACTGTTCTCATCACTTTGATTTGAAATTCTTTGTGCTCTTAGACTTGTAGTTTACATCGTCATAAATTATTTTTGTCAAACACTAAACCTAACCAAATTATATGTTCGTAAGTATAGTAAATATGGTAGCTCACCATATTTACCAATAAAGGATAACAAGAGTAAGTTAAACTGATTATTTATTAATATTAAATATATTCATTGACATAAGAAAACTTTACGCAAATCATGCATTAACTAAAATTGTTAAAGAAATGCTTATTTAAGAGCAAAGAGGCTTAATAACTCTCCACACAACCATGGCTACAACTTTGAAACTAATACTTTTCTTACTCCTATCCCTGTACATCTTCTCACTTGTCTCAAGCCACCGACCCCACCCTCTAGACCCTCTAACCCCTTCCGAGTTCACCCTGGTTGGAAACATAGTCCATAAATTATACCCCAGCTCAAAGCTCAACATAACTTTACAGTACGTAGGTTTGGACGAGCCAGACAAACCTGCCATCCTTTTATGGCTATCAAAACCCAAGTCCAAACCACCACCTCGCCGTGCCTTTGTGATTGCACGTCTCGATAAACAATCCCACGAGATCATAGTCGACCTAGCGACCCATGCGATACTCTCTGATAAAGTTTACAACGGACGCGGCTACCCTTTGCTTACCTATGAAGAACAATTGGCTGCAATGGAATTGCCACAAACATATAAACCCTTTATTGAATTCATTGAGAAGAGAGGCTTAAACTTATCCGAAGTTGTTTACTCAACTTTTACAATTGGGTGGTTTGGAGAGTTGAAAAGCAAAAGGGTGTTGAAGATTTTGTGTTTTTATGTAGGTGGAACTGTGAATTTGTATGTGAGGCCAGTGGAGGGAATAACGTTGGTGGTTGATATTGATGAAATGAAGATAGTTGAATACTATGATAGGTTTATTGTGCCTGTGCCAAAAGCTGAGCGAACGGAGTACAGGGAATCAAAGCTAGAGCCACCCTTTGGTCCTCGTTTAAATGGTGCAACCTTGGTGAATCCTGATGGACCAGGGTTTAAGATTCACGGGCACACTGTCAGGTCAGTCTTCTTTTTACTTTATTTAAATGTCTTTGTTAGAGATATTACATGAACTATGATTTTTTTTTTTTTTGGTAATTCAAAGTCATTGACTATGTTGCACTCGAACACGAGTACGGGGTATGAATACGAAGGTACGGCAGTTTTTGAAAATAAGGGCAGGGGTATATATGATAATTAATTAATTAATATTTATATTTAGATATATTTTTTAAATATTTTTAAATTTAAAATATATTTATGTCTAGAATTTAGATTTAATAAATAAAAAAATTGTAGCAGGACAAAAAAAAGAAAAAAAAAGAAAAAGAAAAAGAAAAGGTAAACGTTACAAGGCAGAGGCAGATTTCAAGGAAAAAAAACACATATAAAATTAAAATCATAAAACCGAACAAAACAAAAAAAAAAAAAATACTAAACCTATTATATATAAGAACGTGAGTGTAAACCCAAACCGAACGAAATTGGTATTTAACCATAACTGTACAACTATACAGTTAGTTGGCCCTGATTACGAAGTATATGCATTACTAACATCTCGAGTCTTTAAGACTCGATTTTTACTTGAATAAATCGAGTCTTTCAGGCTCGGTTTTTTGAAATTGACGTGGCCTACTGCCACGTGGAGTACACGTGGAATTCGAGTCTTAGAGAGTCGAGTTCTGACCGAGCATCCACGTGGAGTACACCTGGCGTTGATAATGACGTGGACGACACTTAGAAGTCGAGGGTTAGAGACTCGGTTACCGAGTCTCAGAAACTCGATTTTTAATTGTGGTCAACTCTCTTGTCTGTTTCAGTTAGCACGTGTGAAGAATCAGAGAAATCAGAGCTTGGACATTTTTTAAAAATAACGCCTCTCTCACAGTCTCTCACCTCTCCAGTCTCACTCACAGAGCTCTCTCACCTCTCCAGTCTCACGGTCTCTCACTCACCCTCTCCCTCTCACTCTCACACTTCAGGGCCTCTCTCAGTCACCCTCTCCACCCTCAATCACCCTCTTCTCTCACTCAGTCTGCACTCTCACATTCATCAGCTTCGGCGAAGAGTTTGGTAAAGCCACAGCGAGGTGTACCGTCTCAGGCCTCTCCTCCTAAAGTTTGATAAAGTCCACCGAAGTAGAAAACTCTCACTCACAGAGCTTTGATCAGTCTACGCGGTCTGTGAAAACCATAAAAAAAGGTGAGAAACAGTGTTTATATATAATGGGTTTCACCGTTTGGTTGCCGAGAAACAGTGGGTTTGTGGGTTCTGTTTTGAATTTCTAAAAAAGGACAAAACTTTATATTTGCTGAGGATTTAATTTTAGTGGGTTTGTGGGTTCTGTTTTGAGAAACTTTATATTTGTTGTTTGAGATTGAATTGGTTTGTGGAAATCGGATTATGTTGCTGGGTTTGTTTATATTTGCTGAGGATTTAATTTTAGTGCTTTGTTGGTTGTTCCTATGATGAGATGCAATTGTTCACAAGTCTATAGAAATTTTAGAAATTTTGATTGAGTTTATGTTTAATGGTGTGATGGTACCATGTTTTAATCAAGAGAGAAAGCTCTAGTTATTTTTTGGGATTTTTTCTTTGCCTGGTTTGTTTTTTTACATGGATGCTTAAATTGTGAATTTAAAATTGTGTAGAGGTCATAAAAATACAATATGTTGCTCTGCTCTGAAGTTCTCAGTTATTGATATGTGTTAAAAATAAGGCTGATTTTTCATTGTACTTATATGTGAAGGTTGATACTTCAAATTATAGTAAATTTAGGTTTTGGAGATTAAATTTGAAGAAGTGTTTCTTTATGCGATTGGGAAAAAAAAAAAAACTGACTTTTGTTTTGCACGGTACTAGAAACAATCACCGGCAGCATAACTGATTTTTGTCAATGATTTTGGGGGCAGAGACAAGTTTTAGGGGTTCCTTTTTGCCTTGAACAAATCCAGCAGCTTTCTTCTAATGGGCTGCTCCAAACTTTTTAAATGCACAAAGTTATTACTAAAGTATAATTGGCTTGCTTAAAATTGGCCTTTCTTATAAAAAAGTCCAATACAGTTAATTGATAATGCTGTTTGAATTTTACTGTTGAAAACTTATGATTTGTTCCAATCACATTCACTATTCTTTTGCAGGTTGGGCCAATCACATTTCAGACCAACTTTCAGCCACATCTTGTCTGGACCTTTCATCAGGTTGGGCTGCTCTCATCTTAATCCTTTATTTATTTATTTTTTATTTCATAAATATGCTTATCTTAATCCATGCTTATAGTAATAAAATTAATATGTATGCCTCATTTTTCAGTTATGAAAGTGGTAAACAGGCTATATGTAGGTCTGATGGTAAAATAGGTTGTGATATGTTTTAGTTATAAGGTTTTAGTACAAACGTTAAATCAGGGATTGGAAAAGTTTTTATACAAAAATTCCAAAGCTGTAGGCCATTGCGATAGAAAGTCAAATGGAGCAGATCGATCATGCTCTCAAAGAACCTTGGACATCCTGTTGGAAAAAGAATAAAAGAAAAAAAATAAAAATAAAGTCTTTGCATTCCTTGCAGACTTTGATTGGCATATTGTGCTTGAAGGTTTTGTAAGAGTGGTTTGGATTTTATTAGGGAACTATGTTTTTCCTATGTAGTATGTACAGTTTAATAATATTGTCATTTAACCTATCTCTGAACACTTTCTGTTGTAGATTCTTTACATGTTGTCACATTGTGCCTTGACTAAATTATGCTATGGTTTTACCCGGGCCATTTGGATATCAAAGATTGAATTAATCTCTTCAGAGAAAATGCAGTCTTCCATTTTGTGTAGCATCTAAGATCAGTTCAAATATGCCAAACCTCTCAGGGTAGAATTAGTAGTTCATATTGGCTTGTACATTTGTGTTTAATGTGTTAGGTTGATTATCTTTTGTTCAGTGAAAAGCACCTAATCACGGTTAGCTATGTCTCTTGCATGATTTGTGAATCTCTTATTGGTCTAATTCTTAGTTTGTGATAGAAATGCTTGTGAGATGGCAGAATCTCTTTTATGCAAAAAATCCATTTCATTCTTTAAAATATTAATGGTCTTATTATGATTTTACTCTTTCATATGTAATAGCGTAAAAATATGAAATGTAGATTTTTATTCAGATTGTTTACCTTTCACAGATTAGATTGATAATTAGGAGAAGAGACTACATTAGATCATGTGTTTTTTAATAGCTTTTGCAGAATTTAGCACCTACCAGGTGCGGAGCTGTTGTAGAACCTCTTTGAGATTTTTTTTAAATTGCAACGTTGATGATTTAACTATCTGTGTGTTGTTAGATATCAGATTTGTAGAAGTACATAAGAAATGAGATACGATAGCTGTTATTTAGAACACAGTAGACCAAACCTAGTCAAAATATCAAAGTACCCCTTTATCTTTCAAACACAGCTTAACTGCTAAACTTATTTTCTTTTTGATAAGTGCTTTACTGCTAAACTTATGCAGCAGGGGATTGCCGACCACCTAATGAACCAGATGACTTTAGTTGGTAAGCTGTGTGGGCAAGTGGGAGCAACTGTGTTGTGTCCATGTAAATGATGATGTTTGGATAATTTTTGGTTGCTTGGATGGGTTCTGGATTGTGGTTATGGGTTTAGATTTGAGTAGTATTGTCAGTATGGTCGGATATAGTGATTTTTGTAATATTTTGGTAGCAATGGGAGCTTTGTTAATGGCCGGTGGCTTAGGCTCATTCCTCTTTTGCTTCATAGCACTTTCCTATAGGATTTAAACACTGAAGGGAACGAGCGGTAGTTCCTCGTCCTTTTAATTGGGAATGTGGATTAGAGATGACACTAGTTTTCTAGTAGTAGAACAAGGAAATCACAGTGCGAGGTTCTCCAAAATTTAGACTATAAAAGAAAATAGCTTGAAAAACAGCCTTGACAACTTGGAACAAGGACGCTATTTTGGCAACCTGCAAACATGAATAATAAGTACTTGGGAATAAGGGTCGCAATGGGCCGGGCTTCTTTTTACTTGGCCCATGGGCATATTGGGCTGTTGACCAGTCAATAGGCCAGGTTGGGACAGGCCGGAAGTGAAAATTCGTCCCCCATGAACCTATGGCAATACCCAATTTGTTTATTTTTAGCAGGCTGGGCCTTATAGGTCGGGTCTAATGGGCTATCCCTGAGCACTTCAATAGGCTTATTAAATTTAATTAAAAATTATAGTTATATTGTAGAGAAATGTGATCTACAATATTTCACAATGAATCCTAAATAGCAAGCTGTTACGGGTTGTTATTAGTGGGTTAAAAAGTAATTTTAGTGATAGATTCAAATTATAACTAATAATAACTAATCACTTATGATTTGTTGTAAAAATTTTGTAAACATAGCACTTCTCTATATTGTATTACAAAACACAAACCACATATTGTCACATTGATCTATCAAATATACTTACAAAAACTATTGATTAACTTGTATTGATTGGAATAAATAAATAAATTGATGTATTTATGAATATATATTATAGAAAATATTAGAGTGAGGATAGTTGCATCATTACAAAATGTCTAAATCCCAACTTGAAAAAAAAAAAAAAAAAAATCCTAGCTTTGACCATTGGTGGAGCCCAGCTAACAGTAAAATATTTTATTAAAAAAATAATTTATTTATTTTGTTTAAAATATTAGAGTGAGAATAGTTGCATCACTACAAAATGTCTACATCCCAACTTGAAAAAAAAAAAATCTGAATTCCTTTGGCCATTAGTGGAGCATAGCAAACAGTAAAATATTTTTCTAAGAAAAGAATCTTTTTTTTTTTTAAAGATGGGAAGCAATGTTTTTTTAATAGAAAGAATTAAAGCTTATTTACATCTTTTTTTACAATCAAAATCTATTTAATTTTTTAAATTAAAGGTTTAACCTTTTTTTTTTCTACCTTTTAATTAAAAAATAAATGTCCAAGGGTTATTATTATTATTTTTAAATAAATCAAAGTTACTTGACTACTAGGAAAATATATAATTCATAAGCATAATTTAATACAATTACTTTAAGTATTCTAGCGATTAAGTGTGCGTGATCTTAAAGTTTTTCTCTCATGTTTCAAATTTGACTCTGATTCTTCCAAATGATTTTGTTATAAATTCTGAGTTATTTGATTGGCCCATGACCTGCCCCACTGCGCTAGTAGGACTATGCTACTCATGTACCTCAACAATACTGGGTTGGGCCGACAATTAGCCTGGTGAGCCAGCAGGCTACTAGGCCAGGCTATGAGCTATTATAGGTGACCCTTATTTGAAAACAATTAGATATCATTCAAAGAGAAGATCCAACACCGCAAAATTATGTTGAAGAAGCTTATATATGTGAGGAGTTTCATGAGTTTCTTTATAGAGGAGCAATTTCGGAAATACAAAACCAAAATTCTCTAGTTAACAGGCCCAAAATTCAGAAGTATAAAATAGGAAAAATAAAATAAAAGAGTCATATATAGATAAAATGAGGAGAAATAATATTTAAGAACTAAAAATATACCATTGTGCACCTTTGGTGCTATAATCATTTTGCAAGTATAAGTACTGGTTGGGGGGGGGGGGGGAGGGAGGGAAGAGCCGGGGTTCAAGTTTCTAGGAGGAAGTTTCACACACATATACACTTAGATTAGGTTAGAGTAGAATTTCTATCATACATTGCTCTTTAGTCTCAATACATTGCTCTTCAAGTTTTGCTTGCATTATCTTGGATGAGGCTGGGTTGTAGTTTTTGTTTGTAGTTTCTATTTGTTTTTGCAATAAACTTTTTTTCTCTTCAAAAAAATAATAATAATAAAACGCCGCCCTGGAAAACGATTAGCGTAGTTGATTTTATCAAGAAACCGAGCCCCCCGCCTTACCCAAAAAAAAGGCATAGATATTTCTTTATACGAGGAAAGTGAGGCATATCATGGATAGATTTTTTTGTGAATAATTAATGGAATTATTTGTTTCTTCCAAACATCTCTTTGTCTGATAATTATTTGGCTCTCTCATGAAAATGATGGATTACCAACTCCACGCAAGTGAGAGCTACTCAGAACTTGACTCTCATCGAAGGTGCAATTTTTTGTTTTCCCCAATTGTATGAACACTCTCACTCGTTCAAAGCTATAGTTGTCATTCTTTATAAAAATAAAAACAAAAAGGTTTTTTTTATATATGTTGAAATCATCCAAGGCTATGCTCATACAAGTATAAGTCTATGAAAGAGCAAATTCAAGGAAGAAATCATCCAAATTGTGCATAGTGACGTGTGAAGGATTTTGCCAACTTCATACATACTTTTGTTCTAACTTAGAAGTTGATGAAATATGAACTGAAACATGTTGATTCAAAAATGAATTTTTTATTGTTACCACCCTCAAGTCAAATCCCTAAAATTATAAAAATACTAATAATGATTGAATGCACAAACTAGGTGTTACCAAGTTAATTCTAATATTACATGTTATGATTTGAAAAATAATTAGTCACATTTGCTTTCGAGGCAGGTTTCGCTCCTTGAGCTTGTTGGGTAATGGTTACCTAACCAACCTGATTTTTAAAAAAAATATATGTAATTGGGCAGCGTGTGTGTTAATATTTGTATGTGTTTTGAAGTTGTCTTTATTGATGAAGGAATAGGACCATTCAATTTATATCTCAGAAGAAGCATGTGATTCAGTACTATAGTACCACTCACTTTTGATTGCATAACACACACTTACTGTTACTCACTATGTTTCATTTCAGTATTATGTGTTAATGAGTCTTCATGCGAAAGATATCTTAAGTTAGTGCAATGTTAATACCCCAAGCAACTTAATATATATACATACTTTAAGTTAGTGCTGCGGCAATTCATTTAGGGAAAAGTAGAATTAAATTGGGGTTTGGGTCGAGAGTGCTTGTGTTACTATTGTAATCTTCTTATTTTATAGTGAAACTTTCTTTGTCAATTTATGTGGACGTAGGCATATTGTGCAAATCCTCGTGTCTATATATTTCTTCTCTTTTCTTTAATCTTGCCTAAATGGGTTTATTTTCGCAACAATCATCTTTAATAGAGAACTGATAAATAATCAAAAGTAGAATTTATTTTTTTAGAATCTTTCTTACATTGTTTTTGTTTTTGTTCTGAACAATATCTATTACATGCTAACTGCTTATCATTTTTGTGCAGTATGGCTGCTGCAAATGCTGGACGGATTAACCATGCAGAGCCTGGTCCCATTGACAACTCGGTGTTGACACAGCAGGCCAACCATCGGTCCGAAGCTATTTGGAATAGGCAGGTAAAACGCAACAGTCAATCTTTAACTAATGTACACCAATTTAATTTATACAATGTACATGCTTTGGCATATATTAATCCATTGTTCTGTTCTGTGCAGGATCCAGGGACCCTTACCTGCCGTAGCCGTAGTAAAGAGTTCTCCAATCGAGAGCCAATGGTGGACGACCGAGTCGTTAACATCATTAAGGCACTTGGTTTGGAGGGACTCCTCTGGTCCCGGGTAGAGAGATTGACCATGGCCTGATAACGGCCTTAGTGGAGCGATGGCGGCCCGAGACTCACACATTCCACATACCGCATGGTGAGGTCAGCATCACATTGCAAGACATGGAGGTTCTTATCGGGCTTCCTGTTGATGGTGCCGCTATAACAGGGAGCACACAGAACCTGGACTACAGTTTACCGGGATTTCCTTGGGTTTCAACTTGTAAATCAAAACCAGCATAAGCAACTCAATGGTTAGAGGATTCTCATCAGCCGACTCTTGGAGCAAGTTGCTGAACCATTGCCGCCTAATGCTGAAGAGGATCAGCTGCATAAGTACGCACGCTGCTACATCCTAGCGCTATTAGGGGACACAATATTCGGCGACAAATCCGGCGATAGGGTGCATCTAATGTGGGTACAGCTATTGGAAGACCTTCGCAACCCACAAGTGTACAGTTGGGGAAGTGCTTGCCTTGCATGGATGTACCGAGAGTTATGCAGGGCAAGCGATAGGGACACCAATCAGATCGGTGGGTGTTTATTGTTGGTCCAGTATTGGGCATGGGCTAGGTTCCCCTATTTGTGCCTGGCAGTTGAGACTGGCCCGCCAGTGGGTGCTTACAGTCCTCCAATGCGTGCTCCACTATCCCTAAAGTAAGTCTCTATTGAATCCCATCCCCAATTGAGTAAAATCCTATAAGATTATCTTACTTGTTAATGTGATTACATTATAGTTTTAATCATAACATTATCTTAGTAGGAAAGTTGTAGATATTGATCTCTTGTTCTTGATTGTTGTAGGTGGTTGTGGGTCCTAAACAAGAAAAATAGGCCCACCAACATCTTTAGGGACAGGTATCGCGAGCAAATAGCTTCAATGTTGCCAGACCAGGTATGAGAAATCGACGTTTTACACGTTTAGGAACAATCTTATAGGTTTGGTGAATTTTGAAATATAAAGCTTAATGTGTTGTGTACTTGTGTTGTTTGCTGTTGTAGGTGGTGTGGCAGCCATATGAAGCTGAGTTCGAGAACCTTCCGCCATGGTGCGTTGCAGGGAGGGTTGTGTGGACGGCAACAGTGCCGCTTCATGTTTCCACTTAATAGAGAAACATATGCCGGATCGTGTCGTTCGTCAGTTTGGGATGATCCAAGAAATTCCCCAGGCTGTTGACACTGATACAGTCCTAGATAAAATTGATTTGAGGGGGAAGGTCGGTGTGGATTGGATGCGGAAACATGCTGTGCATATAGACCACTGGGGTAATCGCCTTCAACGACGTTTTGAAGTAGTGCTTGGTGAGATGCCTCCACACCACGAGTACTTCGGCTGGTTCAACAGGGTAACTCGGAGGTTCATCGATAGGCCTGGTGCTAAATTGACTATGCTGGTAAGTTCTCCAAGTCTTCTACATCTTACCGTACTTCTTAGCATGAAGCCACTGTTTACATAACATGATATATGTTACTACATTTTCTGCTTAGCACTTGCTCTCCCTATAATTTGCAATTATTACTACCAAAACTCAATTCAAAACCAACATTTATTTTATTATCGATTGGCATTGTTGATGATTTAGGCATTACTAATATATGTGGGTTTTCCATGTGCAGGTTTCACTTGTCAACCGTTTGTTGCGGCATCACCTAGTGGGCACAGAGGAGCACACTAACATTAATGATGTGCTGACGGCAGTGCATCATATTGACCGTGTACAACCTCTCATCCCTGAGGCCCCGAATGAGGAGGCAGCTTCTCCTGCGGGCCCAAGCACTACTGAAGGCCCAAGCACGAGCACAGCTTCGACTGGATGTCCCTCTCATCAGCCTGTTGCTACCCCTCGAGGCTTCCCTACCCCCGATCCCTCTCCATACACCCCACATCCATCTTCTAGGCTTACCATCCCTTCATCCACCTCACATCCATCCCCTACCCTCACCATCCCTTCACCCATCCCACATCCATCCCCTAGCCTCACCATCCCTTCACCCATCCCACATCCATCCCCTAGCCTCACCATCCCTTCATCCACCCCATATCCATCCCCTAGCCCTTCACCCATCCCACATCTATCCCCTAGCCTCACCATCCCTTCATCCACCCCACATCCATCCCCTAGCCTTACCATCCCTTCACCCACCCCACATCCATCCCCTAGCCCCATCATCCCTCCACCCACCCCACAGGAGTTCCCTGAGCTGTCACCCATTCCATCATTTGACCTGGGTATTGGTCCAACCCCTCCTCACATGCAGCAGGAGCCACCATCCCACACTACGCCTACTGGCCTTTCTTCGACCATCGACCCACCCCCTGTTGAGCCTGAGCAGGCTATTGGGTTACCTGCAGTGCTAGAAGGTCGGCCGAAACGCATATCAAAGGCACCTCCTTGTGGGACAGGGGGGCACAAACATGGACACAAACCTGGGCCCGAGGCATCTAACGAAGGACATGCAAGACCTCCTCCTCATTATACAAGACAACATAAGGTTCAAAAAAGGTAACTCATCCAATACCTTATTCCTTTGTAAGAGCGAAGATACCTTATTCCTTTGTAAGAGTGAAGTGGATGGTGAGGTTGTGGGTTTAACATATTATTTTTGTTGTTTTCATTGATTTGAATTCAATTTGATTCATTCAAGGTGAGAAAAAGAGACTTTACCAAATCAGAGTTCAAATTGGATCACGCTAATACGCCTTTGCAAGCTTGCGTGGATGACTTTTTCATTGCTATAGCTCAACCCGTTTGTAGGTATCAAATTTTGAGTATAACACGTCATTTCTTTCTTTTATGCTTTGAGTATTTTCTTTATGTGTCTGTGTTTGTCCTGAAATTGTGTGTGTGTTTTATTCAGGTTCTTCTTCATCAAAAGTGTCATTCTCTTATAAAACTTTTGCTATTTTCTAAACATATGAAGCACGGCTGTGTGTGTTGTCCAGGTTCTAAACATAATTTTAAACAGCAAACATCAACAATTGGCTAGAAAAGTTAGCAAGAAGTTCATCCCATGGTTTTGTCATATGCGGGCTGGTTTTCAACTACTGCTTTAGCATCAGCAAAAGTCAACCCTAGTTTTAATGATTCTTTGTTGACAAGATTCTTCTTGCTTCCGCAGGTCTTCCATTTCTTTATATTTTTCCCTCGGGGTCCGAGGGGAAAATATAAAGAAATGGAAGAGTTGCGGATGCAAGGGAATCTCGTCAACAAAGAATCATTAAATGTAAAGAGAATCTTGCTGCTGCTGAAGCGGAACTTTAAAACCTGCCTCCATATTACATTATTCATTTTGGTATGTGTCAATTCTTTTTGTCCTACTTTACATGGGAACACTTTTTCTGTAACCTTACATTGAAGGTGGCTGTTGATTTTTCAGGTAGAGCAGAAAGGAAGCTCTCTAGGTAGGCCTCTCTGAAGTCACTCATCTTCAGGCATCATACAACTATATATTTGAGTCAAACTGCCATTAACTCCGCATTCAAGTACTTCTGCGTGTATATATTTGATGAATCAGTAAGAAATATTATTGCAAGCTCAAAGAAAAACGGTACGTACATATTTTCCCTTTCCTGTAATACGGGGTATATAAAATTACTGCAAATAAAGGAGGAAAACCACTTTTGTATGAGTATATCTGTCATGCATTTCTGTAGCCTGTGTTCTGTCTCTTTTTTTGCCCCTGCATATCTTATTTTTTGTTTAGCATGACTTTTGCCTTTGCTTCACTAGATAACTTCTTGGTTGCAAAGCTTATGATTGGCTGTTATGCTTCCTTAAAAAAAAAAAATGTATTCTATAAAGATGGGAGGTTTGAAGCTTGTTTAAGTTGGCTTTTTTATATGTAACCTTCCTTTTAATTTTCAAATGAAATATAAACATAACTTATAGTGCAAAAGTACTTTATTTCTGCAAAAAATCTTGACTAAACTTCTTTATGAGGCTGGAAAGTGGAAATTAATAAACTGTACCATCATTTACCATGAATTAGTTTAAAAAAAAAAAAAAAAACAATTAATCATTACAAGTGGAAGATTTAAAGTTGCAAATAGACTATCGCTCTCTCTCTCTCTTTGTGGAGTTGGATATCAAATACTTTGATCTTTGTCTCTCTAATTGGAGATTTTGTGCTCGTAGGGATTTTTCTATGCTTGAGCTTTTGGATTTTGACTAGTTTATGTGTTTTGGTATTTGATGTGTTTGGTCCTGGTGAAAACTGAGGATAGGAAACCGAGTGAAAGTGCTATTTTAGATTAGCTTTGAAAGACATTATTGCTTAATGAGAAAATTTAGATATTGTTGTACTTGATTTACAGTGACCGCTTTTTGTTAGAGAAATTATAGTTCGATTTCTTGAAAGCGATTTGTTATTGGGGATTTTGATGAACAGTGAATGCAGAGGTGGGAATTGATGTCGTTTATAACACTTAGATGAAACTGTTTTTAATTGTTTGCTTGGAATTGAGGGAATTTTGGAATTTGAATTGCGGTAAAATTTTGAAGCTCAGTGCTATGTGAAGTACTATGCTATGTTTCAATTTTGAGTTTTAATTGGGTTGTCCAAATTTTTATGTTTTATTTATGCTTGGAAATTTTGAGAATCTGTTTGAAGATGGGGCCAAATTGAGAAATTCTGATTTCAGTGTTGTTTGTCTATTTTGTAATCATTTGGGTCCATTCTTATGCTGTGTAATACTGCTTTGGCTGTTTGGAGATCCTGATGTAATAATTTTTTTGGTGCACCAACAATTGGACAGGGTGCTCGTAAATCTGCTGTCTTGAACAGTTTAATTGGTCATCCTGTTTTGGTAAGTTTGGATTTTATGTGGTTCTTTTTGATTATTTCGTATAATGTATAGAACCTGGAATAGCTTTATTTTTTTTTTTTTTTCTCTTCTTCATTCAGCCAACTGGTGAAAATGGTGCCACACGGGCGCCCACAAGCATCGATTTACAGAGGGATGGTTCTTTGAGCAGCAAATCGATTGTTTTGCAGATTGCCAATAAATCTCAACAGGTTTCTGCAAGGTAGTAACTACTACGGATAGTCTCTTATTAGCTCAACTTCATGTCTTTATGGCTGGAAATGTTTATACTTGCAAAAATCATAATCTTTCTGAAGATTTCATTGGTATCACTGACCTGCCCTGTGGGATGTCTGTGATGCTTATCCCTTACAAATACTGTGGGATGACAGGAAGTTTAGTGATAATGTGACAAACACTGTGGGATGGTTCTCTTCAACTGTTTTATGTATTTTATTTGATTGTTGTGGTTCTTCTGCAGGTGCGTTGCGACATTCTCTACAGGATAGATTGAGTAAGAGTTCCTCAGGCAAGAGTCGAGATGAAATATATTTGAAGCTACGCACAAGCACAGGTCAGTTCGTAATTGATAGTCCTTTATCCCTCTTAACTTATGCTCTAAAATTTTATTCCTGCAGATTTTGTTTAGGTGGATAAATGCTTCGGGGTTGTTTTTTATTTTACTTTTATTTTATTTATTTTATTTTTATTGGTACTTTAGGGTTGTTTCCTTTTGCTGCTTTTCCTGACTTGCTTGATAGATGTACTTTTAATGTTTAATTTTGATGTAACTTTTGTACACTTCCTGTGTACATGGGTGGTGCCCTTTGTCCTTTGAGCTTATGTAATGAATTTTCACAAAAAAGAAAAAGAAAAAGAAAAAGAAAAAGAAAAAGAAATTATGCCCTAAGATTTACTTATGAAACGTTTTTTTGTGTGTGTGCGTGTGTGTATGACTGCCTAATTTGCAAAATGAGAAGTTTTTCCAAAAATTCTTGATATGAGATTGCAAAAATATATTTTGTTATAGCTCAAAAACAACATTTATTTACCTTCCCCACAAAAGAGAAAGCCTTGTGTACTGGGTATGACCTTTTATTTTTTAATTGCAATCTTACTTGGGCTTTATGTATAATGCTCTGAATATGAGGGCGTCAATTGTTTTGTTTTTGTTTTTTTCAAGTTGAGAGGTTATAATGGACATCTGTATTGGGTTTGTTCATCATTTATTTGATTCCCTGCCATCATGTGTATTCTTTGATCTCATTGGTTTCGTTTGTTGCACTTATTATATATTCTATTAACTTTATTTCTCCTCAGCTCCTCCCCTGAAGTTGATTGATTTACCTGGGCTGGATCAACGGATCATGGATGAGTCAATGGTAAGTAATGCCTAGTACTTTTAGAGTCTTAGACCTTTGTTTGATACAAGGATTTATATGGCCAAGACCCTAGAGTTCATCATTCTTGCAATGGGTTCTGTCGGATGTGTCCAATTGATTTATTTATCTATCTACTTTTAATAAATAGGTTCTCAATGAATGGTCTTGTCGTAGTTTGTGTGTGTTTGAATTCGTAGAAACAGTTTTGATTAACAATTTTTTAATGGTTCTTGTATAGGTTAGTGAATATGCCGAGCATAATGATGCCATTCTGCTAGTTATAGTACCTGCAGCCCAGGCACCTGAAATTGCTTCGTCTCGAGCCCTTAGAGTTGCCAAGGAATTTGATGGAGATGGTAAATTGCTTTTATGTTTCTAACTTATTTCTGTGGTACAGGAGGTTAAATTTGACTTTGTTCCTTACTGTGAACTAAGTTCTGTTGTAAATAATTGTGCCTTAGTGCATATGAGGCACTGCTATCCAAAAGTTCATGCGCTCTGTTTCCCCTCTTTCCCAAATGCATTCATCCTCTTTCTCTTTGTTAATCATTTGATTCTATAAGTAATTAAGTGGGGAATTGTATGTTGATTACAGGTACAAGAACCATTGGTGTAATTAGTAAAATAGATCAAGCTGCATCAGACCAGAAAGCTCTGGCTGCTGTTCAGGCTCTCCTGTTAAATCAAGGGCCCTCAAGAGCATCTGATATGCCATGGGTTGCTTTAATAGGTCAATCGGTTGCAATAGGCTCCGCATCTGGATCTGTTGGCTCCGAGAGTTCCTTGGAAACTGCATGGAGGGCAGAGAGTGAAAGTCTAAAGTCCATACTAACTGGAGCCCCTTAAAGTAAGCTTGGGAGAATAGCTTTGGTGGATTCTCTGGCACAGCAGATTTGCAATCGTATGAAAGTCCGGCTTCCTAATATCCTCTCTGGGTGGGTCTTTTGCTGATACCATAACATTTTGTTTTGAAATTTTTGTGTCTTCATGCATTTTTTGGATCAGTTGTTTTTCTTTTCTTCTAAAATTTAATTCTGGTAATGACTAATGTTTTTACTTACAACAAATGTGACTTTATTTCCTTATTTTTGTTATAATTCTTGAGAAGTTTGGATTTTGGAGTTTTGTGATGTATGGAGGACAAAACTTATATGAGGAAGTTTTCAAATGTTAACTTATTATTAGGTTACTCATACAAATTTCTCCTGATTTTTAGCTCTGTAAATTGGTCATAGTTTGCGCTTCCATCTACTACTGACATGCAGGTTGTATTTAGCGAATAAATCTAGTTTATTAATTTGGTTTACATGCATTTTTTTTGATAGGTGAAAATCAAATTAATTAGGTTTACATGTAAAATTATGGCCATACATATAATTTAAGACTGAATACCTTTTCGAATAGAACAACTTATGAATGGATTTACAGTCTTCCCTCTGCCATGCATGTTGTGATTTTCCATCTAATTTGGCTCCTTATCAACACCTGTCCTTCACATTTGTGCAGGTTGCAGGGCAAGTCTCAAGTAGTTCAGGATGAGTTGGTAAGGCTTGGTGAGCAAATGGTGAATAGTTCTGAGGGCACCAGGGCTCTAGCCTTGGAACTTTGTCATGAATTTGATGATAAGTTTCTCCAGCATGTTACATCCGGTGAGGTGAGGTTTTCTGTCCTTTTTATTTTGTTTAGTTCAGTAAACTTTAGTCTTAAGCATGTAAATTTTACAATTTGAAGGGTTTTATTTATTTATTTATATTTGGCATATAATCTTTCGAATCCCTTCAATTTATCAATAAATCAAAGTGTTTATTATTTTGAAATTTATCTATGTAATATACCTTCTCGTAGTCAAGAAGTTTTCCTCATTCATTGATCAACATTTGCCCTTGCTGACCTTGGGAATTTTATTAAAGGTGAAAGATCTCTAATGTTGTATCAAGGTTGTTAGTTGCTGCCCATCTCAATTCTTATCAAAAAAAAAAAAAAGAGCAAATCACTATGGAGAAGCTTACCTTTGAAAAATGGAGGCAATTCCACTCTAGTGGGTTCTCTAAAGCTGTCAGGTTTTGAGTTGACGGAAAAGAAGTATATTTTAAAACTACGTATAAAAGAAGAAGAAGAAGAAGTGTATTTTAAAACTGCCAAGGAAAACTTTTAACTTTAACTGGTGTGTACCAGGCAGTGGTAGCAAACTCAAAAGTCCTTATAAGTTAGTGAATGTACTGACTGCTGAGTCGACAGGTTTCCTTGAACTTTATTCTAAGAGATCATTAATGTAGTATGAAGACAATTTTGTGATTACATAAATATTATATGGTAAGATGAGTTTATAAAAATAGATATAATTGCTCTATGCTTCTTGCCAGCATTCCTCTTCCTCTTCCCTCGTTTTCACTCAAGAAGCTGTGTATGAAATGACATTTTGTTTCAAGTATTTGTATATGGTGATAGTATTATGTTTTTTCAGAAATTCATCTGGTGCGATTCTTAGCTTTCTTCACATGTTTTTGGATAGCCTGAGCCATTGGCAATTGCCTCTTTTCTTCAACAGTAACTGAACTATTTGTGGCATTCAGCAGGAAATGATATTCTTATGATATTCATTCAGTCAATTGCTTCTTGAGTCATGTGTTTGAGCTGCTGCTGTTACTAATTTTTTTTGCAGGGTGCGGGTTGGAAAATTGTTGCCAGTTTCGAGGGGAACTTTCCAAATAGAATCAAGCAACTTCCTTTAGACAGACATTTTGATATCAATAATGTCAAGAGGGTATATTTTGTCCTTCCACTATTTTCCAAATTCCCTTATTTTGGGTTATCTTGTATTGTTTTTCAATGTTTCTTTTTGAGTCTTCCTTTGACCTTTCCATTTTGAAATTTGTATTAGATTGTGTTAGAAGCGGATGGTTATCAGCCATATCTCATATCTCCTGGAAAGGGTTTAAGATCCTTAATTAAAGGTGTCTTGGAGCTTGCAAAAGAACCATCACGACTCTGTGTTGATGAGGTAAATCCAGGCTTTCACGACCATCTAGATTCTAACTTATGACTTTAGCAGGCTTTCCAAAATATTTTTCTACAATATTTTTCTATTGAAGGCTTGAGAGACTATCATTTCTTGGGTTCTATCAATCAGCCTTCACATTCTTTACAATGACTCAAAATTTTGGAACATGAAGTGTTTCTAGTTATTTGGTCCAGAAGAGCTTTTCTACAGTTAATACATGCCATTCACACTCTTCTGTATAATCTTTATTTGGTTCATTTGTGCAAACGAATAGGTACACCGTGTCCTGGTAGATATAGTTTCTGCTGCTGCAAATGGTACACCAGGTCTTGGAAGATACCCTCCTTTTAAGAGAGAGGTATGGTGCCTTACTTTATTATCAAATTTTTCTTTGTTATTTTTTTTTTCTAAAAATAAATTGTACTGTGTTCAATTGTATGAAGTCAAGTTTGGGTGGTATAACTTCACTTCTGTTTT
The DNA here is from genome assembly GCA_019022515.1 of Quercus aquifolioides. Classification (NCBI taxonomy): domain Eukaryota; kingdom Viridiplantae; phylum Streptophyta; class Magnoliopsida; order Fagales; family Fagaceae; genus Quercus; species Quercus aquifolioides. The sequence continues at coordinate 2,925,209 of CM032334.1, read as the reverse complement.
TATCTTTCTGTTTCGTGAAACTTAATCAATGTTAACCTTGTACAAGGTTGTGGCAATTGCAAGTGCTGCTTTAGATGGGTTTAAGAATGAAGCAAAGAAAATGGTTGTTGCACTAGTAGATATGGAGCGAGCTTTTGTGCCGCCCCAACATTTTATCCGTTTGGTGCAAAGAAGGTATTTTTTTTTAATTATTCTTTTGCCTGAAATATGTGTTTTAGAATTTGGTTTTAGTTTCTAAGGCATTTGGTTTCAGATTGTGACATGTCATGTTGCATGGGTAACAGACCATAACATGTTTGACAATTTTTGAATGCTTTTTTTTTTTTTTTTGTGCGCAAAAATGTTGAGTTAAACTCTACAATTGTAATGTGATGGCATGCCTACTTTAAGCCTTTAGCGGCTATATCATCACTACATAACTTGAGAATTCTATATAATCTTCACTTGATTGAATTTCATCTCTTTCTCTCTCCCTCTCTATCTCTCAATTGTGTCTTCTTCCTTGTGTATTATCAAAATAAAGCATCTGGTTTCAGATTTTAGCATGTTTGACATTTGTTAAATGCTTGCAATTTCTGTAAAGCTGTTGAGTTAAAAACTTTGCCATCATTACAAAGCTTGAGAACTCTATTTAATGTTTGTATTATGAAATTGTGTCTTTCTCTTCCATAAGTGTGTCTTGTTCCTGAGTGTGTTGTGTTCATTGCTAGTTCAATATTTAATTGTTTGTACCATTTTCCAATATTTACTTGCAACTAGGCTTATTTTAAAAAGGAGAAGCAAGGTTTTCACCATGCTCGACTCTCTGTAGGACCCGTGCTCTCTGTAGCACCCCTAACTCAGAGCTAGTCTCTGCCGTCCACCTGGCCTCTCCTCCGACCCCCACCTGCCCCATCACACCTATCCCCTACTCTTTACCTCCTGATACTAACATACCCTAGTAACCTTTACTTTTGCTACCTGTCCCCTCCAGCTCCCAGCAACTCTGCCGCCCATCCATTATCTCCTCATCTCCATCCCAAATCCCAATCTGCCATCCACATCACATTTAACCCCTATCTCCTCATGGACGTCTCAGATCTCGCCAAACGCACAAAACAATGTTCCATTCAAGACATTAGACTTGAGCTCCCTCCAAACCAAACCAGTGACATCCAAGCCGGATCAACTCTCCTGGGAAAGATCATCTCATCAAAAAACCTTGGCTTAAGTATCATCAAAGACATTGTCACCAAAGCCTGGAGACCGGTCTTCCCATTGGATGTTAAAAAGCTACATTGTGACATCTTCCTTTTTCGATTCCAGCATGAGTCAGATGCTCTTAAAGCCTTCAACAGACGCCCTTGGTCTATAAGAGGGGGGCATCTTATTCTTAAAAAATGGAGCCCCAGTCTGTCGTGGCAAGAAGTTGATTTCTCCAAATCCTCCTTTTGGGTCCAAGTGCATGGTCTTCCTGCGCTATGGCTATCTAAAGTTAACCTGAGAAACATTGGAGCTTTGGCTGGCGAAGTTCTTGAGGTAGATTTCACCGGAGATGGAGGCCCTGAATGGAAACGCTTCTCCAGATTGAGGATCGACATTGACATTGCTCAACCGCTCTTACCCGGGGTCTTCCTCCCTCGTCCAAATTTGAATGACTTGTGGATCAGCCTAAAGTATGAGAAACTGCCAGAGATTTGTTACAATTGTGGGATTATTGGGCATGAGGAAAAAGATTGTAGGAGAAATTCATACTACCTGCCAAATCCCTTTGGCTCTAACTTTAAGGCCTCCGGATCGTGGCTTAGACCAGAGTCTGACCATATCCCGATCGGAGTCTATGAAAAACCTGATCGCCCCTCATCGGAATCGGAGGCAAATTTGGGGTGTCCACCTACCTCGAGGTCCAACTTGGCATCTGACAACCCAAGACAAACCTCTGGCCCACCAGGTCTGGCACACGCTCAACCTCATCTCCCCTCACACCCCACTACCCATGGAAAAGGAGGAGTGGAACCTCTCTGTCCAGATCAGAGTGTAGTGGAGCCGTGCGCCCCTGCCATTAGTACTCTCTGTCAAGATCAGAGTGTAGTGGAGGAGTGCGCCCCTGCTATCAGTACTCTTGGCATATCACAATATATGCATGACCAACCAACATCAGCTGATCACTCTTCTAAGGCCGAGCAGGCCCAACGGGCTCACATGTCACCTCCATCAGGTATGACAACTCATTTTGGACCAAATTCTTTAATTGGCCCAACATCAAAACCAAACCTCTCAACTAGCCCAACTACTCATCCAAGCCTTTCAACTAGCCCAAACACTAACCCAACTACTCATCCAAACCTTGTCCATACCCATAATTTTTCCTCAACTCCTCAGCAACCCACCCTCACTTCAACTCCTTCCCCTTCAAATGTTAAAACCCCGGCAAAAAAGGGAGAGTTATTTGACAGTCAGTCTTTAAGCAAACCAAGTATCCCTCACGTTGATACTAATGATGAACTGTTATCTGACTTCCTTGTTAAAAAATCTGGCAAAAAAGGTAAGGGGGGCTCTTCTCCAAAAACGTGGAAGCGGACTGGCAGTATTGTTAACAAGAAATCAGAGGGTTCTTCAGATGAGGTCTGTTATTCCTCTAAACGATCTCACATGGACGTGGACTGCTATGAATTACCAACTAAAAGAAGACAGGTTTTTCATGACAGGAAGGAAGAGGATCGAGTGGTGGAGGCTGGTTCCCAGCCCCGCCATAACCAATGAATGTCTTATGTTGGAACTGTCGGGGGCTTGGGAACCTTCCGACAGAACAGGAGCTTGGGGATTTAATCCGAGCACAAGATCCCTCAGTTGTGTTCTTAGCCGAAACATGGCTGGATAAGGCAAGGCTAGAAGATATTCGAAATAGATTGAATTTTGGTGGTATGATAGAGGTTGGTCGGGAAACAAGAGGGGGAGGTATTGCTATTTTTTGGAAAAGGGATGTCGACTTCTCCTTAGGCACCTTTTCTCCAAATCACATAGATGGTATTTTAAACAAGGGGAAGATAGATGAATGGAGGTTTACAGGGTTTTATGGGGAGCCGAATACAAGCAACCATCATCTTTCGTGGTCATGTCTGCGCAGGTTAAAAACTCGAAACTCCATACCTTGGCTTTGTGCCGGGGATTTTAATGAGATTGTTAGAAGCCATGAGAAACTCGGGGGACGTTTAAGACCGAGTGGACAGATGCAAGAGTTTAGAGACGTGTTGGATGAGTGTGGCTTTCGAGACCTTGGTTTTGAGGGAGGAAAGTTCACATGGTGTAATGGACACCCCGGTGGATTTACCATTTGGGAAAGATTGGATAGAGCAGTTGCCACTATGGATTGGCTTGACAAGTTTCCGGCAACCAAGGTAGTTCACTTAGAGTGTGGTTCTTCGGATCACAAGCCAATTGTCATTTGCCTCAATGGAATACCTTCACGTCGACAAAAACCGTGGCGGTTTGAATACATGTGGTTGGAAGAGGAGGGGTGTGTGGAAACTGTAGAGTCAGCTTGGCATTACAATGCAACTGGTCATGCGATGGCTCAGGTTGAAGGGAAGATTTCTAAATGTCAAACTAAGCTCAAGTGGTGGAGTCGTATAGCTATTGGGAATATTACACGGCTTTTGAAGGAGAAGAAACTTCTTTTGCGAAAGGCTGAAGATGCTGCCACAACAGGAGGGCCTATGAACCGGGTTTTGAGGCTGAAAAGGGAGATTAATGACTTGCTATCTAAGGAGGAAAAAATGTGGAAGCAACGGTCCCGAGCACTGTGGCTGCATGAAGGGGATAGCAACACCCGCTACTTCCATAGCAGAGCTACACACAGGTTTAGACGAAACAAAATAGACACATTGGAAAACTCTGTGGGCGAAAAGTGTGTGGATGAGAGTGAGGTTGCCAACATATTGGTGGAGCACTACCAATCCTTGTTCACCTCTTCTTCGCCAAACTCGATTGAGGCAGCACTTGAAGCTACCAACGTGGCTGTCACATATGAGATGAATCAGGAGCTGATTGCACCTTTTAGGAGGGATGAAGTTGATTTGGCTTTGCATCAAATGGACCCCTTGAAAGCGCCGGGGCCTGACGGAATGCCCCCATTGTTTTTTCAGAAATTTTGGCCAACTATTGGGGATGAAGTGGCAGAGGCAGTGCTGTTCTGTCTCAACACAGGGTCAATCCCACCTTCCATTAACCGGACTTTTATCACTCTCATTCCTAAGGTAAAGAGCCCGGTGAGAGTTTCAGACTATCGTCCTATTGCACTTTGTAATATTCTCTATAAACTTATTTCTAAAGTTCTAGCAAATAGACTTAAGAAAATTTTACATTATGTGATATCTGAATCTCAAAGTGCGTTTCAGTCTTCTAAAGCTATTACAGATAATATCTTAGTTGCTTTCGAGACCTTACACCACATGAAGGCTCAAAAATCTAAGAAGATGGGGTTCATGGCCATGAAGTTGGATATGAGCAAGGCATATGATCGGGTGGAATGGGAGTATTTGGCGAAGATTATGGAGAAAATGGGATTTTGTGAAAAATGGGTCACCTTAGTATTGGAATGTATTAGCACAGTGTCATACTCAATCTTGGTGAATGGGGAGCCTAAGGGAGATATCAAGCCTTCTAGAGGGATTAGACAAGGTGATCCATTGTCACCTTATCTTTTTCTTCTATGTTCGGAAGGCCTAAATAGGATGTTACAACAGGCAGCGGCTAATGATCAAATAAGGGGCTTTTCCTTATGCAAACGGGGTCCAAGGATCTCTCACTTATTTTTTGCGGATGATAGCTTGCTATTTTGTAGAGCATCCAGGTCTGATCTGCAGGTGATTCAGAACATTTTAGTTTTGTATGAACAAGCTTCAGGCCAAAAACTCAATCGAGCAAAGACCTCCATTTTTTTCAGCAAGGCTGTAAGCATAGAAACAAAAGCCAATCTTTCGGCTTTCCTTGGGGTGCAAGAAGTTAAAGAATATGAGACGTACCTTGGCCTACCAGCGGTAGTGGGGAAGAAAAAGAAAGCAAGTTTCAACTACATCAAGGAGAGGGTTTGGAGTAAACTTCAGGGGTGGAAGGAGAAGTTATTATCCCAAGCAGGCAGGGAGATTTTACTTAAGGCTGTGGTACAAGCAATTCCCACTTTTGCTATGAGTTGCTTCAAGCTACCAGTGGGATTGTGTGATGAGATTGAGGCGCTGATTCGAAAATTTTACTGGGGGCAGAAGGGTGAACAAAGGAAAGTCCATTGGAAGAGATGGGACGTTCTGTGTAAACCCAAAGCGGATGGCGGGATGGGCTTTAAGGAGTTGGCAAAATTTAATGATGCAATGCTAGCAAGGCAGGTATGGAGGCTTTTGAAGGACCAAAACTCTCTGTTTTACCGAGTTTTCAAAGCAAAATATTTTCCTAGAGGGTCAGTTTTTGAAGCGTCGACAGCTACTGGGTCCTTTGCATGGCAGAGCATCTTAAAGGCTAGAAAGGTGGTTTCCTTGGGAATGAGGTGGAGGTTGGGGGACGGAAGGAGTATAAAAATTTATGATGATAGTTGGTTGCCAGGTAAGGAGTCAGCCAAGGTGTTATCTCCGCGTATACCTGCCTTAGAAGGAGCCACTGTGGACTGTTTGATTAGGCCTGACACAAGAACATGGGACCATGGTTTAATTGACCAGCATTTCCTATGGTTTGAAGCACAAAGAATAAAAGCTATCCCTCTCTGTTGGTCAAGTCAAGCAGATAGTATAATCTGGCCACACTGTCGAAGTGGTGAGTATTCGGTTAAAACCGGGTACAAGTTGCTATGTGAGGATGAAAGAAGTATGAATGCAGCGAGTTCAGACACCTCGAATCAAAAGATTTTCTGGAATCGTATATGGAAACTTCGGGTACCTAATAAAATCAAAACTTTTCTCTGGAGGGTTTGTTCTGAAGCGCTACCTACAAAGGAGAATCTGAGGAAAAGGAAAATTATAGATAATGCAGAGTGCAACCTCTGCCAAGCGGGGCAGGAGTCGACCTTTCATGCCATTTGGGGATGTGATACACTGCGGCTTATTTGGGCACCGGTATTTAGCTGGATCAGTTCTGATTTCCCTGGAATTCGCAATGTTTGTGAGCTAATTCAGCTCGTGGGGAAGCAAACAAGAAGATTGGAATTATTTGCTACGGTGGCTTGGTTTATATGGCACCGTAGGAACAAGATTAGACTAGAAGAGGAGTGTTTGCCTACTGTGAAGATATTCGACACAGCCAGCAACTATCTTGCTGAGTATCAGAGGAAATTCCCAATGATCAAGCCGAAAACCATACCTGGAAGAACCATTTGGAGACCTCCAATGGGGGAGATGTACAAGACAAACTTTGATGGGGCTGTCTTTGCAGAGTCTAGAGAGGCAGGAATTGGAGTTGTAATTCGGAACTCAAATGGCGAGGTGGTAGCGGCGCTATCTGAAAGAATTCCCTACCCGGATTCGGTGGAGGTCTTGGAGGCCCTGGCTGCAAGAAGGGCAGCTCTTTTTGCAGTAGAAGTGGGTATATTTCAATCGGTGTTTGAAGGTGACTCGGAGGTGGTGTGCAATGCGTTGAAGGCAGCTGATGGTGGCCACCCGTCTATTGGTCAGTTTGTTAAAGACTTTTTGTCTATTGTGAGTTCGCTTAGAACTTTCTCTTTTTCTCATACAAGGCGGCAGGGCAACAGTGTTGCTCATGCCTTAGCTAAGAGAGCAAGAGGGTCATTACCTTTGCTAGTCTGGATGGAGCATGTTCCTCCGGATGTTTTTGAGTTTGTGGTTTCTGATTTTGTTTCAGCTTAATAAAATTGTCTTGTATTGATTCTCAAAAAAAAAAAAAAAGGCTTGAAGTTAACCACCTCAACCCTTGAAGTTAACCAAGATCCAACTAGGCTTGAAAAGGAAATCAGGACTGCAGCAGCTTCAGTGAGCCCTCAGACACGCTTCAAAGTTGATGTTAATGCCCAAGAGAACCGCTTGAGTGGATGTGCTGTGATTTGTGATGGTATTAGTGTTGTGGTTGTTGAAGGTGGACACAAGTCCATAAACAGGTATGGCAAGGTTATGCTTAAACGCATAATTTGGGCTTCTACTGTAAAAGAGGAGAATGAAGATGAAGATGAAAGTGATGATAAACCTCCTAATAAATGCGTCTTAGTTTGGCAAGGGAATGTTGCAAAGATATGTTAGAAGGCCAAGCTTTGATAAGTTAGGTTTTTATTTTTTTTTCCCCAGCCCCTACAAACTCTGTCAAAAGACCTATACAATTCCACATTTTCTAACCTTTTTTCTTATCTCTCAGTTCACGTGAAAGTTTCTTTTGTATTTGAAATTTACATTGTTTATTATTTATTTTTCATAGATGTAAAGGCTTGGCCTTGGGTACAGGTACAGAATTTATTCCCATAATGAAGACACCAATTAGTCTCTTCTGTATTTACCAAAGATTAAAAAAAAAATGCCTCTACGGCAAAAATTCTATCGTAAGACTTATGTTGCTTAAGAATTAATACCAATCAATAGAAATAAAGAGATTGTAGGTGAGAGCAAATCACTAGAAGGCCATTGATCTATACCACATCAAATTATTTCATTATACCCAAACATAAGAGTATTTATTGTCATATAGAAATAAATGTAATTATAAACTTCTATATACATTGTTTTACTTGAACTCAATCATGCTAAATATATATCTTTTACTCAAAACATTTGTACCATAATTATTAAAATATAAGAAAACTGAATACGTTAATTCTCTACAACCAAACTGATAGGACACTTGGAGGGAAAAAAAAAAATGAAAACCCTAAATAAGAAATTTGAACTCGAAACCCAAAATATGAAGAAATATAGTTTTAAAACAAGCCCAAAGTTGTAACATGACCATCACAGCATGACCTACTGATCTTCATGCCCATTGTTGTCATCAACATCACATTCACAATCCACCTCCCCATCACATAATTCTTAGATTCGAATCCAAGAAAATAAACTAAAACTAAAGAAAGATGTATAACTTTAATCATAAGTAACCGTGCAAAAAAAAAAAAAAAAGGGGGTGGTGGGGGGAGGTTATAACAAAGGAAAAAAACACAAATCTATACCCAAATCTCAAATTTAATCCAAAATACCAAAGAGGAGAAAAACTAAGCATTTAATATGTCAAGCTAGCAAAAGCAATTAAGTTGAGAGAGCACTCGCAAACTTGATCCCAATAAATTTCCATATTGATAGTGGAGTACACTCAACAACGCATCATGGGAAAAAAATCCATCACAAAATTCGACTTTTTTTTTTTTTTGTAATTTTTTTTTTCTTTTTTGTTTAACACAAAGGTCCTAAATTGTAAAGTTGTGATTTACAACTATGTGTTTTGTTGGCTTTTATTCCGTGCCAAATTTGATTGTAATTACTTTCAATTGTTTATACCCTGTATTTGTTGTGGGAATTGATGTAAGGGGTGTGTGATAGAGAGTGTGTGAAGACTCAAGCAAAGTGGAAGCTGATGGAATCTCGCGGGTATGTCGCGACTAAGCTTCCCGCGAAGTGAAGCATGTGCCTTGCACATGCTGGAATGCGAAGAGTCAGGACAGATGGAGACAGCTGTCTCTCGCGAGTATCTCGCGGGTAAGGCCTTCCCGCGAGACACCCGCGAGACATGCTGTTCTGCCAGCCTGTACTGACTGACTCACACATTCTGTACCTATCCTATATAAACCCCCATTACCCACAAATGTTGAGGAATGCTTCAGAGAGAAAACCCTAGCCAAACACATTTGCAATTAGAGATTGTCATCCCCACCTTTCTCTATACACTTGCTTGTGGTATCTCCTCAACCCTTCCCTCTCCATTTCCACACCATTGAGAGGTTGATAGCCCAAACACTTACCACACCTTTTGAGAGTGTTGAGTGACGTTTTGGTGCTGCTGGGAAGCATTGGAAGAAGCCAAGGATGGCAGATGTAACATGGAGCTTGTTGCGGGATCCGGAGAACTAGACAAGACACGGTTCCGAGAAGCCTTGTTGGAGTAGGAGCTTGGAGGGCTTAGGTGCATCGGGTAGATTAGGCTTGGAGGGTCTTTTGCTTACTCATGTATCCCAACTGATTGTCTAGTGGATCGATTTCCGCTTGGAGGGCGGCGGAGAGGTTTTTCGCCGAGTTCTTCGGTTTCCTCTTCGAGAACACGTCTTGGTGTTTTCTGAGTTTGCATCTTTCTTCCCTACTCTTTTATATTCCATTATACTGCTGTGTTGCTTAGTTTATGGATTAGAGTAGCTTATTGTTTATACGCTTGTGTTTACACGTTTCCGCACTTAGTATTAAGTTTGTGTAAAATCAATCAAGCCGTAATTTTAATTGGGGGTCTAAACAGCTCTTGTGTTTTTCAACACATTTTAGAGCTTTCATAAATTCTTAAACATAACAAAGAGGGAAAGAATTCATACAGCTCTAGAAAAAAATAAAAAATAAAAACTGGTTTAGCTATTTGCCAAATTGAATTCACTAAATTTTATTTGTAGTAGAATTTATAGAAATTCAAAATAATGTTTATCCGATTTGCAGTTGATTTAAAATTTGAATGGCTCTTCGTGTAAGAATTAAAAAACTTGTCCACGTGAAATAGAAATATTGCCGAGTTTAAGCTAAAAAGCATTTGTTGGACATTAATACGTTCACGTCTACTTTTTTACATTTAATTTTTTATATTCAATTTTTTTTTTACTGTGAAATGCCAGGCCAGGCCGAGACTTCTTCAATATTTACTGCGAAATGCCACTGGCATAATGCTTAGAAATCGAGTCTGTTAAACTCGATTTCTAGAAATCGACGGTTTAAAACACGATTTATAAAAATCGAGTTTTAGAGTCTCGATTTTCACTGGGAATTTTTTTTTTCTCCCCACTATATATTGTAGGGTCAGATTCTGCAGCCCAAGCCCAAGGAGGTATGGGTTTGGAGCCCACTGAACCCAAAACAATAAATTTGTAGAGAGTGGGTGAAAGAGCTAGGCTAATAATGAAAAATAACAGTATTAGGCGGCATAGAAGATGGGGAGATTTGAATAAAAATGTGCTCGGACAGTGATGAGTGTCCCGTCCGAGGAGGCGATTTTCATTGATGAACTTAGGTTACAAATGTTGGAGCTACAGTAAAATTATCTGCTCTTTTCTCTCTCTTCATTTTCGATCCCTCCTATCAGAGACCTCTCTCTCTTATATAGTGCTGCCCCTCTCCATCTCCACCGTCCACCTGTTCACCATCTGTGCGCCCACTTGAGTGCATGTCCCATCATACTCCCCCTTTAGCCCTGTCTGAGTGGCGGTAGCTGAGGATGCACTGTTCAGGGGTCTTCTCCACATAAATGCGGCCAGGAGGGTAGGTGCAGAGCATTAAATGCGGTGGTTGAAGTCTGTCTCCTTGATATTTCTCTATTCCTGTCACCTTCTCGCGTGTCCGAGGTCCCTTTTCTCCCTTGACACTTGTCAATCAGATCGCTTGACACGTGCCGGACAGAAACCTCGTCGGGTCCTACGGTATCGGTCTCCTCGGACGTATGAGCATTTCCTCGGACTGTACTCGTGCTTGTCTGCGGACTTTCTCCCTTCACATGGGCCTCTGGCTGCGTCCTGGTCTCCTCGGACTAACAGTGTTCCTCGGGTAGGGCCTTGGGCCCAATAAGTTGGGCTGGGCTTTTCTCCCCCACAATAGCCCCTCAAAATTGTAGTTTTTCCTTCGCATCCGAGGAGAAAAAGTAGGATTTTGACTTGCCACGGAGCAAAAACTTGGAAACATGCACAACCGAGCTGGCACGTGTGTAAGCGTGGGAACAGACGCCTCATTAATGCCGCTGCAGTTTCCTTATTCCCAAGGCGCTGCATTAACTGCGCCAGGTGACGTTTCGTCCTTCGCATCCAACGGTGGCTGATTGATCACACGGCTGTGGTTTTTCTTCAGGATTTGGGCGGGAGTGCCCCTAACCCTTCGCTTGACCCCGTATAAAGCTTCAGAGGAAATCATTTCCTCCTCACTTTTCCATCCTCAGACGCTCCAGCAAGAACAGACGCCCCACTCCGTCCAAATCTCTTCGTTCGAATCTCTCAGTCGCCGGTGCCAATCTTACCCAGAATCCTCACGAGTCCTCCAACGAGCCTGCAGTTGCTTCCCCGGTCTAGCCCTTATAAGTCGCCGCCAACCGAATCTTTTAATTATCTCTTCGGCCCTCCGTTTCATTTAAGCACCATGGGAAAACTCGAGAACATGATGGATAGCCCTGAGCAAATAGAGGTGTTTAGGACCACGTATCGCATCCCCCCTAACGTGGGTGTGAGGTATTGCCCTCCAGAAAAAATACTAACAGACCGAGAGACGGGAGAGGTAGTTATCCCTCTCATCGCCTTCAAGGAAGGGGGAATGACAATCCCCATGGGTCCCATCACCACTGCCTACCTTCGGAACCATAGACTTACTCCCTGGCAATGTGCGCCCAACATGTTTAGGATCCTGGGAGCGATTGAGGACCTTGAGCGCCATTTGGAGTTAGGACTCACCTGGCTTGACGTGGTACATATGTACGAATGCCATAGCCAGCAAGATGCCGGGTACTACTGAAAATCCCGGTCGGATGTTGTTAGGCTCATTTCCTGCCTTCCCAAATCCAACAAAGGGATGAAAGACGACTATGTGATCGTCTCGGGCGCCTGGCGCAACGGCCCTGGTTGCCCTACCAAGCCTGGGAAGCCAGGTGTGACATGTAGATTTAGGCGCACTGACCATAGGCTTAGGGCTCCCGTCTTTTAACTGTCTTTAATTTCTCTTCGGTCACTATTTCTGAGCTTCTGACCATTTTTTCTTCTTACTTGCAACAGATAAGAACCTAGTTTCTCCTCGGCTCAGCCAATCGAATATCGTTGCCCTCAACTACCTTTTAAGGTCGGAGATCTTTGTGAGCGAGGACGGGCAACTACGATCTGCTCCCCTTACTCTTGGATATACAGCGAAGCCAAAAGGTTTTCAACCGGTCGGCAACGCAATCGTCCAAGGAGATCATCGCCTTGCGCGTATCGACGTTGGTCGGAAAGGCTTCTTGGCGCCAGACGATCTTGAACCTGTACCCCGTCCAATTCCTCGGGCTGCACCTCCCCTTATCCAACCACTCCAGCAAGTTCCCTTCGGACAAGCGATTGAAGGTGAGGGGGCTGGCTCTTCTACTTCGTCGCTAGAAGAACAGATAGACGAATTTTAGTTTGAGGGAGAGGCTTCAAGGGTTAACCAGGTGGTAGAGATCTCAGACGCCGAGGAAGAGGCCTACGAGCAGTCAGGCGCCCAGCTTAACTTGTTAGCCACCCATTTGGAAGACTCCTCGGACGAAGATATGGATCTGAGGAATTTGATGAAGGGGAGAGGCAAAAGGTCAGACCCGAAAGATGCTGGGACATCTAAGACGGTGGTGACACTTCCTCCGGTGCCTACTCAGATCCCTGACCCCAGCTTGAAGCCCATGCTAAAACTGCAGAAGAAAAGACCCCACACTGAGGTGGAGGAAAAGCAGGTGCCACCAACCAAGGGGGCCAAGCAGCAAAAGGTGGCACAGGACAACAGAACTCGCAGGGCTCCGTCTACCGAAAGCCGAGACGAGGGCACAGTGGCAGAGGTGCGCCGAGGAGGAGGGGGACCGCGGATCTGGTCTCCAAAATTGGAGTTGGAGGGCGCTCCAATCCTCTGGGAGACCTCCCTCAGGAATTACGATGGTGGGAGGGCCGGCTACGTCGCTGAGGCCCTGCAGCAACCGCTTCTCCTCCCTCATGACATGGAGTCATTCAGGCGTTTCAATCAGCCGGAGCTCTTTCGATCCCTGAAGAGGGATTTGGCCATCGTAAGTAACCTCAAATCCGACTAGCTGAATCGTTGACTCTTGCCTTTCCTATTTTTCCGTGTTTGACACTAGTTTCCATCACGCAGGTAACTCAGCAGATTTACGTGGCCGAGGAGTGGGAGAAGAAGAATCGCCTTGAAACCCAGGCGGCGATCTGTTCCCGAGATGAGGCGGAGAAATCTCTGGGCCAGCTGAAAGACGATTATACCCGTCTGTCCGGGGAGCTCGCGGATATGACCAGTCAGAAGAAAAGTCTTGACGCTGGAATAAAAAATGTTGAAAAGCAGGTTGAGGACCAGCGTAAGTTGCTAAAGGCGACAGAGGCCGATCTGAAGACCGAGAGGGAGCTGGTAAACGGGCTAAGGGATGAACTCCGAAAAGCCAAAGACAGCGTCCGATACGCCGAGGAGAAAACTCAGTTGGCCCAGGAGGCGGTTGAGGCTGAAAAGAAGGCAGCTCACCAGCTGGGGGTAGAGACGGCCACGTCCCAGCTTTTAGAGCAGTTCGCCTCGGTCAGCCGAGATTACTGCAACATAAGTTGGGCCAAAGCCCTGGATGCAGCTGGAGTCCCTGCCGACTCGGAGTTGAGGCTGCCTGGGAGCGTATACTACGATCCTGATATCCGAGAGCTCCCTGGAACTGACCCCCCTCCTGCTCCACAGCTTCCGGAAGCTTCGGAACCAATCTTAGTCAGCGACGCTCCACTCATTGTGGGAGCAAGCAAGGAAGCTGGTCAGCCAAGCGGCAAGGATAAGCCAGCTGAGCCAGCCAAAGAGAAAGGCCAAGGGTCAGGCGAAGAGGAAAATCCGTTTGAGCCAAAGGACCGAGTCCCTGACGCAACTGCTCGGACAGGCCAGGCTGCCGACCCCATGCTCCCCTCAGCAAAAGAATAGACGTATAGGGCTTTTACTTTTTTGCACCTGTGTTTCCTTTTGTCTTATCCGAAGAATTGTAAACTATCTTTTATTAATGGAATAGATTTTCATTTGTCTACGATGTCTTTAAATACATGTCTTATCGACTATTATTGTCATATACAACTGTACGTTGCACTTGTAACCAAATAATGCAAATAAATCTATTTGACGCATCACATTTATAGTGTAAGTAACCAAGATTAATATTGAAAAGGATAGGTCTAGCCAGAGTTGATGATGATTTGCATGTCTTTTCAAGTTAAACATAAGTTATTATTCCTCGGCTTCATACTAAGCACAACTAGGGGAAGCATTTATAAATCAGAAACAACTTAAACGCGATTAGGAGTTTTAGCACTAACCTGTCGCTTGGTTCAAGGATTACAGAATTCGAATGTACTAGAGTGTTAACTAACCCTAGTCATCTGGTCCGAGGACTGCAGGCATGACTGGATTTAAGTTTAAACACGGACCGCACCAGAGTGTTAACTAACCCTAGTCATCTGGTCCGAGGACTACAGGCATGACTGGATTTAAGTTCAAACACTATAGAACCGTAGCTGAGTGCTAACTAACCCAAATCATCTGGTCCGAGGACTACAGGCATGATTGGATTTAAGTTTAAACACTAGAACCGTAACTGAGTGCTAACTAACCCAAATCATCTGGTCCGAGGACTACAGGCATGATCGGATTTAAGTTTAAACACTTGAGCTAACGGTGTTAACTAACCCTAATCATCTGGTCCGAGGACTACAGGCATGATTGGATTTAAGTTTAAACACCTAAGCTGGTGGCGAATGAGTGTTAACTAACCCTAATCATCTGGTCCGAGGACTACAGGCATGATCGGATTTAAGTTTAAACACTTGAGCTAACGGTGTTAACTAACCCTAATCATCTGGTCCGAGGACTACAGGCATGATTGGATTTAAGTTTAAACACCTAAGCTGGTGGCGAATGAGTGTTAACTAACCCTAATCATCTGGTCCGAGGACTACAGGCATGATCGGATTTAAGTTTAAACACTTGAGAGAAAGCGATGAACGAGTGCTAACTAACCCTAATCATCTGGTCCGAGGACTACAGGCATGATTGGATTTAAGTTTAAACACTTGAGAGAAAGCGATGAATGAGTGCTAACTAACCCTAATCATCTGGTCCGAGGACTACAGGCATGATTGGATTTAAGTTTAAACACTTGAGAGAAAACTTTACGCAGCGAATTGGTATATCAATTGAAGAGAAAACTTGATTAATAGAAGTACCTCTTGAGGTTATTTACATTCCAAGGGCGAGGGATTACATGACTATCCAGGTCTTCTAAGAAATATGCCCCAATACCAGCGCCTGAAGTGATACGATATGGTCCTTCCCAATTGGGCCCTAATTTTCCCCAAGCTGGGTTCTTCGCGGTGCCCACAACTTTCCTCAGCACCAGATCACCGGGCTCTAAAGGCCTCAGCTTCACGTTAGCGTCGTAGCCTTGTCTGAGCTTTTGTTGGTAGTGTGCCAGCCGGACCATTGCGTTCTCCCTTCTTTCCTCGATTAAGTCTAAGCTCTTCTGTAGCTGCTCGTCGTTGTCGGCTGGACTGAATGAGCTAGTTCTTAGTGTTGGGAACCCTGTTTCCAGAGGAATGACAGCTTCAGCCCCATAGGTCATCGAGAAGGGGGTTTCTCCAGTGGACCTGCGGGGCGTAGTTCTGTAAGCCCAAAGCACATGTGGCAACTCTTCTACCCATCTGCCCTTTGCATCATCTAGCCTCTTCTTTAAGCCGTTCAGTATGACCTTGTTGGAAGCTTCTGCTTGGCCATTACCCTGGGGATAGGCTGGAGTGGAATATCTGTTCGTAATTCCCAACTCGCTGCAGTAATTCCTGAATGCCTTGCTGTCAAACTGTAAACCGTTGTCCGAGATGAGGGCGTGAGGAACTCCAAACCGTGTGACAATGTTCTTCCACACGAACTTTTGCACATCAACGTCTCTGATGTTGGCTAGCGGTTCGGCTTCAACCCACTTGGTGAAATAGTCTGTTCCGACCAGGAGGTACTTCTTGTTTCCCGCAGCTTTGGGAAAAGGTCCCACAATATCCAAGCCCCACTGGGCAAAGGGCCATGGGCTAGACAGTGGATTGAGGTTTCCCCCTGGCTGGTGAATGTTTGGGGCGAAGCGCTGACATTGATCGCACTTTTTGACGTATTCGTGTGCCTCCTTCTGCATGTTAGGCCACCAATAGCCTTGGGTGAGGGCTCGGTGAGCCAAGGATCTGCCTCCGGTGTGGCTCCCACAGATTCCTTCGTGCAGCTCCTCTAGCAGTGTCTCAGTCGCCTCGGGATGCACGCACAACAAATATGGCCCCGAATAGGAGCGCTTGTATAGCTTCTGGTCTTCGGACAACCAGAACTTAGTCGCCTTCCTCCGAACTTTATCGGCTTCTCCCTTATCTTCGGGTAACGTATCTTCTTTGATGAATTTGATTAAAGGGTCCATCCAGCACGGTCCGACCCTGACCTGGTGAACCTGGGCTCCCCCTGACTTTGCCTCTGTAGGCCTGTGCAGGTCCTCGACGAGGATGACCCTCGGCAGGTCCTGTGCCGAAGAGGTGGCTAGCGTGGCCAAGGAGTCAGCATGTGAGTTGCCGCTCCTGGGGATGTGCTGCAAACTGAAAAATTCGAACTCTGATTGCAGATGTTTAACACGACCCAAGTATCCCTGCATTCTTTCGTCCTTTGCCTCGAACTCGCCCTGTACTTGACCTACTACCAGTCTTGAGTCCGAGAACAGCTCCGCGGACTTCCCACCCATTCTACGGACCATAGTCATCCCCATCAGTAGGGCCTCATACTCTGCTTCATTATTCGTTGCCGAGAAGTCCAACCTTAGCGATTTCTCGATAATGATTTTCTCGGGGGATATCAATACTAGCCCAACTCCAGAGCCTCTTTGGTTTGCCGCGCCATCGACATATACTTCCCAATGGGAGGGATTCTGTTGAGAGACCATGCCAACTGATTTTTCATCCATGCCCGACGTGGGCTTCACCTCATCTAGCTGGGGCTCCGTGAACTCAGCCACCAAATCTGCGAGGACCTGTCCCTTGACCGATGTGCGGGGCATATATCTTATATCGAAGGCCCCTAAGATTGTACCCCACTTGGCAATCCGACCAGTGTAATCGGCACTTCGGAGTATTGCTTTGAGTGGGAGTTGCGTGAGAACGATCACCGTGTGGGCTTGGAAGTAGTGAGGTAGCTTCCGGGTGCCAAGCACTACTGCTAGGATAGCCTTCTCCAGCGGCAAGTAGCGAATCTCAGCCTCATGCAGCGACTTGCTTACGTAATAGACGGGCCTTTGTACACCAGAGTCGGACCGTATCAACACCAGGCTCACCGCATAGGGAGCCACAACGATGTAGGCGAACAGCACCTCGTCTGGCTCAGGACTGGACATGATTGGTGGCCGAGACAGATAATCCTTGAGTTGCTGGAACGCCAAGGCACATTCCTCAGTCCATTCGAATCCCTTCCATTTGTTGAGTAGAGAGAAAAAGGGGCGACACCTGTCTGCTGATCTAGAGATGAACCGATTGAGGGCAGCAGTCATTCCAGTCAGTTTTTGAACTTCCTTGGGATTCCGAGGAGCTCGGAGGTTGTTGATGGCCTTTATCTGGTCGGGGTTGACCTCAATTCCTCTGTGGGTGACCATGTATCCCAAGAACTTGCCGGACCCTACCCCAAACGAGCACTTAGAGGCATTTAGTCGTAGCTTGTATTTCCGTAGAACCTCAAAAGTATTTTCAAGGTCTTTCACATGCTCAGCTATAACTTTGCTCTTCACCACCATGTCATCTATGTAAATCTCGATGTTCTTGCCCAGCTGTGGCTCGAACATCCTCGTCATCATCCTCTGGTAGGTAGCTCCCGCGTTCTTCAGGCCGAACGGCATCACTTTATAGTGGTAGTTGCCAATAGGGGTGACAAAAGCAGTTTTCTTCTGGTCCTCTAGGGCTAATGGTATCTGGTGGTAGCCTTGGAAGGCGTCCAGGAAGCTCATCCGAGGGTGGCCGACAGTGGCGTCAACCAGCTGATCGATCTTCGGCATAGGGAACGGGTCTTTGGGGCATGCCCTATTCAGGTCCGTGAAGTCCACGCATACTCGCCACTTCCCACTCTTCTTCCTTACCACCACGGTATTTGCTAGCCATTCGGGATAAAAAACCTCTTTGATAGCCCCAGCTGCTTTAAGTTTTGCCACCTCCTCTCTCACTGCGTCAGCATGCTCCTTGGATGGGCGCCGAATAGGTTGCTGCTTGGGGGTGACCAGTGGATTCACCTTCAAATGATGGCATATGAACTCCGGGTCCACCCCTGGGGCCTCGTAAGCGCTCCAGGCAAACACGTCGAGATTTTGTTTGAGAAACTCTATCAGCTCCTCCCTCTCTTGAAGAGGCAGCTGAGACCCGACTTGGAAGAACCTGTCAGGATCGTCTTCAATGATCACTTTCGTCAGGTCCTCACACCGAGTGCTTTCATCCGATGCTTCAGAAGGCACTCCCCGAGACTGTAGTTGCTATAAATCCCTCCCAACTACGCCCGAGGATTCGGCTGGGGCCTCATGCTGAATGGCGGCCACCAGGCACTGTCTAGCAACAGATTGGTCTCCTCGGATTTCATGCACCTGTCCCCCTGAGAGATATTTGACCTTCTGGTGCAAAGTAGAGGGGACGGCCCCGAGTGCGTGAATCCAAGGTCTGCCTACGAGTGCCGTGTAGGGCGAATATGCGTCTACGACGACAAAGTCCAACTCCACAACCTCAGAGCCGGACTGCACAGGCAAGCGTATCCGGCCTTTCGGGATAACAGGCCTTCCTTCAAAGGTGAATAGGGGGGAATCGTACGGCGTCAGGTCCTGGGGTTTTAGGCCTAGCCCCTTGTAGAGGTCCGGGTACATTATCTCCACGGCACTGCCCTGGTCCACCATTACCCTCCTTACATCGTACCCTCCTATTCTGAGGGTGATGACTAGTGCATCATCATGGGGTTGGATGGTGCCGATCATGTCCTCGTCCGAGAATCCCATAACCAACGGGGCACCAGACCTAGCTCTCTTCGGTCCTCGGCTCGACTCCCCTGCGAGTGGTCGGCCTACCGACATAACTTTCAAAGGCCAGGACCCTGTTCTTCCCGGCGCAGCGAAGACGACGTTTATAGTCCCAAGCGGTGGATTTGGGGGGTCGTCCCTACGTGGCCCCGAGCCTGTCTGCCCTCGGCCGCTGGAGTGGTGCAGAAGATGTTTCAGTTTACCATCGCGAACCAACTGGTCTAGGTGATCCCACAGACTCCTACAATCTTCCGTTGTATGCCCATGGTCTTGATGGTACTGGCAGTAGAGATTGTGGTTGCGCCTCTCGGGGTTTCCTACCATCTTGTTCGGCCACCTGAAGAATGATTCATTCTTAATTTTTTCCAGGACCTGCTGCACTGGCTCTTTGAACACGGTGTTGACCGATTGAGGATTCATCGATCCTGATTGTCCGGCAAAATCCCTCCGCGGTTTATTGTAATTGTACCTGTCCGACCGCGAGTCTCTCCTCTCCTGAGGGATAATCTTATCCTTTCCCTTGCCCTGCTGCTGATCCTCTTCAACCCTCTTATACTTCTCTATGCGGTCCATCAGTTGTCGCACGTTTGTGACTGG
Source organism: Quercus aquifolioides (assembly GCA_019022515.1). Taxonomy (NCBI): domain Eukaryota; kingdom Viridiplantae; phylum Streptophyta; class Magnoliopsida; order Fagales; family Fagaceae; genus Quercus; species Quercus aquifolioides. The sequence continues at coordinate 2,905,691 of CM032334.1, read as the reverse complement.
TTTGCCAGACAGGGATCCCCTCAAACCGTGGTCAGTAGGGAGGCCGAGCTTGAACGTGCTGAGGGCCATTGCATCGTTGTTGCCCTCCACCTCATTGAACATCTCCCAGTATCTGTCTGAATATGCCTTCAAGGACTCGCCTTCCTGCATGGACAAGGATAGCAGGGAAGAGAGAGGCCTGGCCACTCTTCGGCATGTAACAAAACGGGAGCCGAATGCCTGAGTGAGTTCTTTGAAGGAGTTGATGGAGCCCGCCTTCAAACCATCAAACCACCTCATAGCAACGGGCCCAAGACTGGAAGGGAAAACTTTGCACATCAGAGCTTCATCTCTGGAATAGACAGCCATCCTCTGGTTAAAATGACTGACATGCTCCACGGGGTCAGTTTTACCATTGTAGACGGTGAATGTTGGCTGGTTAAAACGCCGAGGGAGTCTGGCCTCCTCTATCCTGCGCGTGAAGGGTGATCTAGATATCTGATTTAGAGCCTTGTTCATGGCATCGTTCTCCACGTCCTCGCTTGATGGGCTCCTACGCTCCCTCTTACGATGAGATTCCTTTACATAGGTGTAGGACTCGCTAGCTGGTGTCTTGGACTTGTGTTGATAAGAGACGTCCTGCTCGTCATCAAGATCATCTTCAGAGTATGAGGAAACCCGCTTCCTCTTTGCGTGTCGCAACTCCCTCTTTAGTTTTTCCACTTCCAGTTGTAAGTCACGGTTCTTCTCTGCATGGGACATGTAGCTTCCGCTCTGTGATTGGCTCTGGCTAAGGCGCACAGTGTGTACACTGCCCTCACGATTTTGTCTCCCCTCTAAGTTGACAAAATGGCCCACGTGTTGGGATGCCCTGGATTCTGCTTGTTGTTCACCTTGTTCTGCCATTGTCAACTGTTGTTTTCACTCTTGCACAAGCTCTTCCCACAGACGGCGCCAATTGTAGGGTCAGATTCTGCAGCCCAAGCCCAAGGAGGTATGGGTTTGGAGCCCACTGAACCCAAAACAATAAATTTGTAGAGAGTGGGTGAAAGAGCTAGGCTAATAATGAAAAATAACAGTATTAGGCGGCATAGAAGATGGGGAGATTTGAATAAAAATGTGCTCGGACAGTGATGAGTGTCCCGTCCGAGGAGGCGATTTTCATTAATGGACTTAAGTTACAAGTGCTGGAGCTACAGTAAAGTAATATGTTCTTTTCTCTCTCTTCATTCTTCTCCCCCCTATCAGAGACCTCTCTCTCTTATATAGTGCTCCCTTTTCCCATCTCCACCGTCCACTTGTTCACCATCTGTGCGTCCACTTGAGTGCATGTCCCATCATACTCCCCCTTTAGCCCTGTCTGAGTGGCGGTAGCTGAGGATGCACTGTTCAGGGGTCTTCTCCACATAAATGCGGCCAGGAGGGTAGGTGCAGAGCATTAAATGCGGTGGTTGAAGTCTGTCTCCTTGATATTTCTCTATTCCTGTCACCTTCTCGCGTGTCCGAGGTCCCTTTTCTCCCTTGACACTTGTCAATCAGATCGCTTGACACGTGCCGGACAGAAACCTCGTCGGGTCCTACGGTATCGGTATCCTCGGACGTATGAGCGTCTCCTCGGACTGTACTCGTGCTTGTCTGCGGACATTCTCCTTTCACATGGGCCTCTGGCTGCGTCCTGGTCTCCTCGGACTAACAGTGGTCCTCGGGTAGGGCCTTGGGCCCAATAAGTTGGGCTGGGCTTTTCTCCCCCACATATATATATATATATATATATATATCTATATGTTTTTGCTACCACCAGTCAAAGGGAGAGCACATGAGATATAAAAAAAAATTGGATTAAGCAAGTTACTATTCATGGACAATACAGTTGCCCTATGACCTACATACCAAACAGATTTAACCACTACATAAGGCACACAAATAAAAATGCCATTACTAGCTATCATTTTCACTTGCCATTTTCGACATTATAGGCAAACGTTGCACAACACAACTAATGTAACGAGTACAATGGATAACGAATAGTTCAATTACAACAACATTCAGCCATAAACAAAATAACAACTGAGTCGATACAACATAGTCTACATAGTCGCCTAGCACTTGTCCATACTGAAGATAACCAGAAGTCCCACGTACAATGCCAATCCAAAATCAAGTCTCCGGTCACCTGACAAACATTGTTGTACGGTCGTTAGTTCCCAAATGCGAAGAGCAAAAACCAAATGAAATTCTAAGCATTTTATATAAAAATAGTGACAACACTTGCCTAGTTTGTAACACTACCACTTGTCGAAGCCCTATGGGAACCGCTTGTCAAAGCCCCACGTGAATTGGGACATCTTCTGCGGTTATGCCCCTCTTCATGACACACTCCGCATCGCTGCCTCGGTTGAATCTCCCTCAAGTCCGGATCTTCCCTCTGGCTTCCCTGTTCTCGTCGTACCCCATCCATTTCATTCCTTAATCTTGACTTCACAGGACGACCTTTGGCTCGCAACAGTTGTGGGTCAGGCACCCACCGTGGTCCGCGAACGTCCCTCCACAATGACTCTGACAGTGGCACCACAAAATGATGTGCATATGTGTCAATGGCGTTCTTCAAACTGTAACAAGGGTCAATATAGCTTGTGGCATTGAGGTGCAGACTTTGAAGAACTTTAATTGCATGTGAACAAGGGATCTTAATGTTTTGCCACTTTCCACAACCACATGTTCTAGCAAATATGCACACCTCATGACTGTGGTTTCCCCCTCCACCTCTATGGTCGTTGTACGGGGTAACCACTTGATATATACCAAGTTCATGATTAAAATTCCTCACAGTGTGTCCAAAAATTTTCTGCTCATTTTTATTATAGATCCCCATTGCATAATCACTCCACACCTTACCTTGAGAGAGATCAGAAGTAATTAGTTTATTTCAATCGTGGAAATATGCAACAATTTTGCACCGAATGAACTCAACCATTGCAGCAATGGGCAAACCACGGGCACCTTTAAGTACCCCATTAAAGCACTCAGAGATATTGGTTGTCATTGCCCCGTAACGTCTTCCACCATCATGTGACTGGGTCCATTTGTCCAAATCCAAACTCACTAGATATGTATATGGCATATAGCGTGTAATATTGGGATCATCAGGTCTTACACCCCTCAACATATTAATCTCGGCATCCTTAATGGTTTGCATTATGGATTCAAATTTAGCTTCATTAGTCGCATATCCAGCTTTCAAGGCCAATGCCTTGAGAGTCGGGTCATCAAAGTGTGTGTTGAAGTTGCTAGCAACATGTCGAAGGCAATATCGGTGAAATACCTGTTCTCTTCTGTCCTGACCTCTAGGCCACTCTCGAATGGCGCATTTGATACCTCTATGTTGGTCAGAAATAATGCAAATGCCCTCGGCAGGTATGACATGCTCTATCGAAGTCCTGAGACACTCTAAAAACCATCCCCAACTAGCCCCTGACTCCTTGTCCACAACAGCAAAGGCAAGAGGCAAAACCTTTTGGTTAGCATCGGTTGCCATTGCAATCATCAACACCCCTCGATATTTACCATACAAATGAGTCCCATCAATACTGGTCACCGGCCTGCAATATCTGAATGCAACAATGCATGGAGCGAATGCCCAAAATACATAGCGCAGTAACGTAGTATCATCTATGCCCCTAGGTATGGTGTAATAGCTGTACTGGGTACCCGAATCCTGATCCAAGTATGCCAACAACAACTTTCGCAACCTTTGGTAAGACTCCTCCCAATCCCCATATATCTTAGCAATTGCCTTTTGTTTTGCGTCCCATACCTTATAGTAAGAAAGTTCATGCTTATACTTAGTATGTATGATCTCTCAGAGCTCATCAATAGGAGCAGTGTGCTTTTGTCGCAATTTTCCCACAATTTCTGATGCAACAAAATTAGAATCCATCATTTTACCGTCTCTTCGCCGGCCAAAGGGTACACAAGTATGTGGACCCACATAAGACGTGACCATCCACAAACCATTAAGTTTATCCTTCTTGAATGCCCCAATGTACCACTTACAATTGGTGTCAATGCATGCGGCGCACAATTTAGTTGTGGTCGACCTCCGGATAATAAAATTTCTATTATCACTTGTTGCGTATATTATCAATGCACGCTTCACCGCCTCTTTATTTGCAAAAGTCAACCCTTTACTAAAATGCATCCCATCTTCCCAAGTAGAAACAAATGGTATCTGAAGAGCTGAAGGATCAACCATATTTTCCCAAGTATTTGCGTAAAAGGACTCGCTAGGAGGTGTGTAGGCAGTGGTCGTATATGTATCATGCTGGACGCCAATATCATCGTCTGCATCACCTTCATCATGGTTCTCCATATTTTCCTCTTCAAAAATGGGAACAACTTCATGGTCATCCACATCGTACTCAAAGTCACCTTGGTCAATCCTCTCTTCGTACTCGTCCACATCATCAACATTTTCACCATCATTCGTAGCATGATCTTCGTCTTCGTCTTCCTCCTCTAAATGTGTCTCTTGAGGATGGAGGGTTTCACCAGTATTGGCAACATGATCTTGAGTTGGGAGCGTATAATCTCCCATTGTATACTCTCCCATTGTACGCTCTCCCATTGTATACCCTCCCATTGTAGTGCATCCATCATCTAGGGCTGTAAATTGTAAAGACGTAGTTGTTTGTTGCACCATCTCAGTATAAACTTCGGCAAGCGCCTCCAAACTTACGTACAACTCTGCAGCATTTACTTGGGGCATTTTATGGATCCTATTAAACATCATCTTTACATGTTTGTCCTCTTTGATTGCCATATACCCATAATTTATCCGTTCATGAAGGACTTCTTGTGGGTGACGATAAGTAATCTTTATGTCATACCAAGCACGGTTCAAATTCAATTCGTCCATTATTTTCCTCTTCAAATTATTCAACGTTTTCAACTTACGACGTATCATCATGTAGTAGCAGTTGATACCTTCCCCTCTAAATGGGAATCCGTCAATCCCTCCAGGATTGTTAAGGGGTCCATCGAAATATACATTGAACTCAATATTCTTTAGAGATTGTGAACCTATTAGAGAGTCAAGTATAATATGTTAGTGACATATTTTTATTTCTTTCATTTAACATCAATTACAAAACTTTTTGTATCTACTCAAAGTACAAAAATAACAACAAAAGTCATGAGGATGTGCAAATGAATGAGTGCAATTATGTAACATCATCATTCCAGTGCAAGAAAATTCATAGCATACCCTATTACACTACTATTAATGAAATAACAGGGTTCATTAGATAAAAAAAATAAAAAATCAAAAATAAACACTACTGTGAATATGATCATGAGCAATCAAAATTAGACATATCATCTAATTCCAAAATCAAGGCATTAATATACAGTCAAATATACCAAATGTGATATACAAACTCAAATTTACTCCAAATTATGGAGAAAAGGAAGCAGATAGCTTCACTAAAAGCTAGCAAAAAGACTTCCTGGATCATGAATAAAAAAGATATATATATATATATATATAAATATATAAATAAAAATAAATGTGTATATATATATAATTTATATTTATATTTATTTATATATATATGTTTATATATTTATGTCTATATATTTATAAAATATACGACTTTTAGTAGTCCTATATTTTACTAGTCATATACTCACCCCACATCACATACATGCACACAATCATTATCATTTCATACTAACACAAAAAAAAAATCTAAAGACAAAAGTCACCCCATTGCAAAATTTCAAATCAGCTCTAACAAAAATATAAATAAAAAAATCAAACCAAACAACAATACAATCATTAAAAACCTAACAATACAAATATACCAAGAATACATCTTAAATATATATCAATCATTCTTTCATACTCAAGCAAAAAAATGAAATCAGAGTTTAGAGAATAATATTTACTCTAATTGATGGGATTTCAGTGGTTTTATCACATTAAACGTTTATGTTAAATGACTATTTTATTTTAATTTTGTTTTCTTATGATTTATATTAACTTGGACCGAATTGGACTGGATGGACCGAATGGACTGAAGTGGACCGAAGTGGACTGGATGTACCAAGGTGGACCTAATAGACCAAAATGGACCGAATGGACTAAATTGGACTGAATGGAGTAAAGTGTACTATGGGACCGAAATGGACCAAAAAGAGTGAATGACCAAACTGGACTGAATGGACCGAATGGACTGAAGTGGACTGGATGTACCTGTGGACCTAATAGACCAACGTTTAAGTAGTTATTTAATACTTTTTTTGCAAGGGGCAGCTCTTATTTTTTGGAGCAACATTTGATATTTTTAGTAGATGGCAAAACCAAAATGAAGCAATTACATCACCAAATCAATGATTATAATTTCATACTCAAGCAAACAAAAAAAATTAAAGACAAAATATCAAAACCAAACAACAAACAACCAACAACTAACTAGAGAGTGAGACCCTTACCTGACATGAGGATGTGCTGGGATTGTATGAGAGTGAGAAGGAGAGTGAGAGAGGGAAGACTCAGTCAAGCTGCTGTGAAAGTGAAAGTACCAGTGAAAGTGAAAGTGAACATGTATGAGAGAGAAGGAGTGAATATGTGAACAACTTAAGAGAACATGTGAAGAATCTCAGACATTGAACACGGAAGGACTTGAGACACTGAACACGTTAAGACAAAATTTCAAAGCAGATATTTAGGGACCCAGACCACGTGTCAGATTTAGATCACTCTTCAAAAATCGAGTTTTTGAGACTCGGTTTCACTTTTAGCAAACCGAGTCTTTACGGGTCGAGATCTATGCGGCGTCTACGTGGCAAATTTAGCAACTAAAATCGAGCTTTTAAGGCTCAGTATAAAAACCGAGTTTATAAGACTCGATTTCCACGTGGGAAACTTTCCACGTAAGGGTGCCACAAAAACATTGAAACCGAGCCTCAAAGGCTCGATTTTTAAACCGAAATCGCCTCTTTTAGGCTCGAGATGCTACTATGTCATATTCTTTTCGGACCGGGCCAACTAACTATAAAGTTTGATTTTTATTGCTAGTTACCCAGATTCCCCACCCAAACCCAAAGGACCTTGGCAAAAAAAAAGAAAAGAAAAAGGAACGACGAAAACGAAAGAGAGACAAACGTGATACTTGAAGGAGAGAGAGAGACGGTAGAGGAAGAGTGGATTTGGGGTCGTTGGAGAAGCTATGGTCATCACCGATCTACGCCCTACGGTGGTTGCCGACTCGCCAATCTCAGCACATAGGAGTGAGAAGGGGGTGGGAGTGTGTGTGCTGAGTGAGCTTTAGTCCAGAATAGAGGCAAGCAAAATTTGGGGGCTTTAATCAAACAAGATCAACCGTAAATGGTTGTCCAGATGTCAAAATCTTGAGCTTTTTTTTTTTTTTTTTCCCAAAGATCTATCATTTCCACTGTGTTAGAGCCGTGTCAAAATTTCAAAGAAAAAAAAAATAAAAAAGAGAAAAGGAAGAGACACCTTCAGACATGAACTTTGGGCGTGTCTTACTACAACTCGTGTCTGAAACGTGTTGGACTCGAGTATTGGGCCGAAAATGACGTATCTATGCAACATAGGTCATTGACCGTCAACTCATTGTTATACGATCTATTGTATTGTATTACATTTACAACTGACTCAACTAGGGTTTATACTTTATAACTTTATATAGTAGAGAATTCTAAGTTAATTCTACCACTAATTTATAATTCAGGCCTCAAGTGAAAAAAGGGAATGAAAACATGTCACTCATTTGGTACAGAGCTACATTAATGGCTATTATTAAAGGGTCCTAACCTTGGAACTTTTTTTTTTTTTTTTTATATATATATCATCTATGGCAAAGAGTGAAACTAGAGATACTACAAATGTTATACACAAGTTACAAAACTTATTGAAATTCTGACCTAATCCTTATTGAAAGGGTATGACTAGGATTACATGTTCTTGAACCCCAAAAAAAATTAACAAGCCTCAATTTTTCTTTGTGATTAGTTGGGCCAACTGGAAATTCCATCTAGGGTGTGACGTTCAAGCTGGTCCAATAATTTCTCTAGCATCAATTTATGACCTGGAGAAGCAAAAATATCGTCGAGTTTTGTATAGAGGATTCATATCTGAGATGTTTGTGCCATACATGGACCCATCAGAGGAATGGTACTACAAAAGCTATTTTGATAGTGGTGAATATGGGTTTGGTCTATCTGCAGTGTCACTCAAGCACTTTGCCGATTGTCCTGCCAATGCAGTATTTTTAGACGCATACTTTTCTACTAACGATGGTACACCAGCGAAGATATCTAATGTCTTCTGCATTTTCGAAAATCATGCTGGAAATATAATGTGGCGTCACACTGAATCAGGTATTCCTGGGAAAGTTGTAAGTGATATTTTTCTATGATTGTTGTTACTATTGCTGTATTGTTTGGCCAAGTAGTAGTTTTATTTGACATTATATGGTATTGCAGTTTACAGAAGTTAGGCCAGAGGTGAGCCTAGTGGTGAGGATGGTCGCAACAGTGGGCAACTATGATTACATTATCGATTGGGAATTCAAGCCAAGTGGCTCCATTAAATTGGGGGTATTTTATCAACTTGAGAATTATTTTTTGAAAAATATTACAATCACCAATAAATCTCATAACAAATTTTACAATTGTTGAGGTAGTAAATTTTTACAACAGACATAATTTCTTTTTTGTACATTAATCATAATTTCTCACTGCAACAATTGTGAAATTTTTTGTAACTTTAGACTTACTGTTGTTTTTCAACAAACCTAAATTTTTTTGTACTATGAGTTAAAAGTATGTCTTCCTACCTCACAAACTTGAGTAAAATGGAAACATCAATATTGATTTATTTGTCTCTTACTGTGAGCCTTTCTCAAATTATCTTAACAGATTGGACTAACAGGAATTCTAGAGGTGAAGGGTGTGGCATATACTCACACAGATCAAATAAAAGAGAATGTGTATGGCACATTGTTAGCAGAAAACACTATTGGTGTCTACCATGACCACTTCTTAACGTACTATCTTGACCTTGATGTGGATGGTGAAGATAATTCCTTTGTCAAAAACAATTTGGAAACAATCAAAGTAACTAACCCTAGCTCGCCAAGAAAAAGTTATTGGACAGTAGTGAGTAAAACTGCTAAAACTGAATCTGATGCCCGAACTCAGTTTGGCTTGAAACAAGCTGAGCTAGTAGTTGTGAATCCAAATAAGAAAACAAATGTTGGGAACAATGTTGGTTATCGTCTAATTCCAAGATCAGCGGCACACCCTCTCATGTCAAACAATGATTATTTACAAATTCGGGGAGCCTTCACTAATAATCATGTGTGGGTTACACCGTATAACAAGTCCGAAAAATGGGCAGGAGGACTTTATGTTGATCAGAGTCATGGAGACGATACCTTAGCAATTTGGAGCCTCAGGTAGTATTGATAAATAAAAATCCTCTATCCCACTTTTAAAGTTTGCTAGCTAGAACTTCACAAGATAGTAATTGTTGATTATGGTAATTGTGACCAATGTTTTCTAATGCACTTTTTTTTTTTTTTTTGGGTATATGAATGCACAGGAATAGGAAAATTGAAAACAAGGATATAGTATTATGGTACACCATTGGATTTCATCATGTGCCTTCCCAGGAAGATTTTCCAGTGATGCCAACCTTTGGTGTTGGGTTTGAGCTCGGGCCAACCAATTTCTTTGATAGCAATCCAGTCCTTAAAACAAGACCTCCATATATTGTACACTGGCCTAACTGCACCGACTAACTATGAGATTTTACATTGCGGTGTAGTAAATAAAGGATTTCAATAATGATATCCTTTGTCATTGATTATCTTTGTGGATTTTACATTATAGTATTTAATCAGTTTTAAGACTAACTTAATTATTATTAGGTTAATAATAAAAGCCTCAAGTTAAACAGATAATCATCTTTATCTTGCAAGTGTGGAAATTTAAAGAAGACACAACTTAGGAAACCCATGAAACAAAATAGTTTCATAGGAAAAACCTAAGGAAACTTAACCTTATCAATCCCAAGGTGAATAGATTTACTATCAAATAGAACTATAGAAGTTTATAGACTGAATAACCCTATTCTTCATAAACTCAACTATAGTTACTAAACATATTGTCCTTTAAGTGAAGCTTCTACGACAAGTCACTTCTCTCCTTCTCTACTCAGATCCATTGATATCTCTGATAGCAATCCGTTGCAACGTGAACTTCCAATCAATGACTTCAATATCCCCTTGAAAATTTGAATCCATTACACTTGATATCCAGAGAGTAGCAACTTTAGATTTACTAGTTCAAATAGTATTTGAGTAAACGCTGGTAGTGACTTTAAGAGCAGTTGGCACAAAATCTTTTAGATCTCAAAAGAGTAGCTCTAAAGTGTTAGAAAAATGTGCATTATGGTTTACTTATAAAGTAGACCAAGCAGGAGCAAAACCAAAATCACAAGGTGGGCTGGTGGGCTAAAAATATGATTATGCATATACACAGCTCAATCTGTCGAACTTAAGTTCCAATTAGATGAAACTATTAAACTCTAAATAGCTTGAATAAATTGAAATCCTATTCTTGCACACTAAATACCAGTAGCTTTAGCTCTTGTCTAAACATTCCTAGAGTCTAGGAGTTATAACTGAACAAGTTTATGATCATGAAGTTGCTAATGCAAAACTGAATATTTAAATCCATATATATATATATATATAGGCAAATCTCAGAGAAAGTTCAATTAAAATTTGAAATTAGAATCCAATTTTGTGGTGTGTCTAAATTTATGTGAGAACCACACCATAATTATCTACTTAAATTTGTATCATATGTTTACTTAAGTTTCTTAATATTTGTGCCAAATAAGTTAATGAGTGCAAAATATTAAGAATCTAATATATATTAATGAACTATAAAATTTATTTTAAAAAAAAAAACCTATCACATATACTCAATAAAAATTACCACACAACAAAGATCACAACACATTCTATCTTATTAAAAATTAGAAAAAAAATGATCATAAGTAGTATTAAATTTAGATAAAAATTTTAATGTGACTAATTACGTTTATTTTAAAAAAATAATAATAATTTGACTAATTATTTATATTTTTATGATAGCAATTGTGTTTAATTTTAAATATATCTATACGTATGCATGTGTTACATGCTATTTTTTTAAAATAATTTCACTAATTATTTATATTTTTATAATAAAAATTGTGTTTAATTTTAAATGCATACATATGTTTATATAGGTTACATGCTATTAATCATAAAATAGATAATGAGTCCAAATAAAAGATGAAGCTTTAGATACCATTGGGGTTATTTTTTGTGTACAAGTTAATACGAGGGAGTACTAGCAATGAAATATTAAAACAGGACCTTAAGCTTAAAAGTAGATGGACGATATATTGACTTCCATTAGTTTTGAGAGAGAGAGAGAGAGGACTTGTGGCAGAAAATGGTTGGTGGAGCGTCAAATTGAGCATTTAGCGTAAGACAAAAGATTTGGATTCTTACTAATATTTGTTGTTCATCCCAAAAATACAAATTTTAAAAGCTGTAACTATAAAAATATAGACCTTAAAATCTGATAGTTTATATATACATGTAAAACCAAAACCTTTAAAGCCCCCACATTTTTACACATCAATATTATTAAAAAATTAATAATAAATATCTTTTTTTTCCCCATCAAATACAAATTACAAATCCCGATACTTTTTGAAAAAAAAAAAAAAAATCTCTCTTCTCATCTCTCTTCTCCCTCCTTCGAAGAAGCTACCATCTCTCTCTTTTCTCAGCCTTTCAACCAAGGGAGTGAATATGGGACCGTCCTGGCTAGTACGGCCGATATATTTCGTACCGGCACTTTGACTGGCACTAATTTAAACATAAAAACGCAGTCCCTTACCAAGTAGAAAGAACTTCGGCCATTGCTGCTAAGAGAGACCTTTGTCCGTGGACCAATACTTGATGCAATGGCTGCCAGTTATATGAGGAAACAAAGAGAGATCTGCAACTTGTATGAGGAAATACTGAAAGAGAGTGAAATATATGTTTTTATTTGAAATCAGATTTTAATTTACCCTTTGTGGACGTGGAGTAGTGTGTCAAATAGTGTGGAGAGGTAACGTGTGTCAGTGGCTAAAGCCAGCTGTGGAGCAAAGAAGATAATATGTGAAGAAAAAAGAGGGAAGAAAGTAAAAAAGAAAAATAAAAGATATTAACATGTAGAAGAGTAGATAAATCATAAATATAGTATTTTTTTATGAGTTTAGCTTACTTCCAGTATTTTTTTAGGCGAAACTACAATATTGATCCCTCAAGTTTACTCTGTGTGCGCAATTGGTCCCTCAAGTTTCAACTGAGCACAATTGGTCTCTTAAGTTTAAAAAATGAGTTGTATTAGTCCTTTTTTTAACTACCGTTAGTGAAGTTACTTACGTGGCTAACAGAAAAATGACTTGGCATTATTTTAATGACATGGCATTTTTAAATTGCAAAAATTACAAAATAAATTTACAAATAAGAAATTCACAAACTAATACCAAATTAAAATCAGTATTGCAACTTATTCTATCATTCACAAACCCACGGGCGTATTTGGAGACCCAATGCCAGTTTCCCAAGAATGGCCCTTTCCAATCTCTCTGACTAAATCTGTTTTCCCTACTACTCCTGCCATATTTTCCATCTCCATGCGAAAACGACAGCCGGCGACCCTCATCTTCCAGCATCTTGTCACCTGACCGAAAAGGCACATACCCATGTCCAGATTCTTCAATATACATGTGCCAACCACCCTGCTTACCATGACCTTCATAAAGTAATTTAACAAAAAAAGACAAAATCCAAATATATCAACACAAGCAACGTATACATTCTTGCCAAAAAGAAGTGTGCATATATTCTAGCCCCCCCCAAAAAAAAAAAAAAAAAAAAAAAAAATTATCCCAGAAAAGAATATCCCCAAAAATCCTAATTCTTCAGAATCATAACGCCCGGATCTTTAATAAACCAAATAATCAAAAGCTTATCATAGATCTACCCAAACCCAAAAAATATAAAACTAACAAAAATAAAGTTTCGAACTCCCAAATCAGATATGTGATGAAGATGACCCCAAAAAAAACCCCCAAAAGTTACAAAATATACATATTCTAGATGATAAAAACCCTAAATTTAGGTATTCTAAATGGTAGAAATTGAAGAGAGAACCAAAAAAAGGGCCAAATATTAAGAAGAAGAAAAGAGGGAAAAACCGATCGACAATCCTTCATATTTATTTGTCAAGCAGGTAGCGTGGGTTTGTGAATGATAGAATAAGTTGCAATATTGGTTTTAATTTGGTATTGGTTTGTGAATTTCTTGTAAATTTATTTTGTAATTTTTTTAATTTAAAAATGTCTTGTCATTAAAATAATGCCAAGTCATTTTTCTGTTAGCCACGTAAGTAACTTCGCTAACGGCAGTTAGTGGTTTGTGAATGATAGAATAAGTTGCAATATTGGTTTTAATTTGGTATTGGTTTGTGAATTTCTTGTAAATTTATTTTGTAATTTATTTTAATTTAAAAATACCATGTCATTAAAATAATGCCAAGTCATTTTTCCGTTAGCCACGTAAGTAACTTCACTAATGGCAGTTAGTAAAAGGATTAATGCAACTCATTTTTTAAACTTGAGGGACTAATTGTGCTCAGTTAAAACTTGAGGGACCAAATGCGCACACATAGTAAACTTGAGGGACCAACATTGTAGTTTCGCCATTTTTTTAATAGGAAATCTTCTTTTATTTTAAATATACAATAGCAAGTGGTAGTTAGTTTTAATCTCCACCTTTCATTTAATTAGTAGGTGATATGACAGTTTCTCATTAAAACAAAAGGAGATTTCAGTTAAAAAAATATTGGAGATAAGACAGACTTTTTTTTATAAGTCTAAATTAATATATAGATATACATTTAGCTTGTGGCTTGGTTAAGAAAGCTATTTTTTTTAATATTATTTAGCTTATTTTTGCTACTATTTAGTTTATTTTTTATTATTATTTATGGGTCTTATTGTACTTTTTGGTACTATTTATGGGTCTTACTGTACTATTTCAGCTACCTTTTAGCTTTATCTATGGTACTTTCAGCAAAAAAATTTCAGTTTCAGCTAAATAAGCTGTTCCTAAACAAACACTTAGTGTACATTTGGATTGTCGTTTTTCAGCAAATCCGTTCGTCTGCGTTTCTTTTGTGGGTCCATGGGTACTGTTCACAGACCCACAAAAGTCAGCAAAACACAGTTTTCTCTCTCTCTTTGGGTCCCACAGCACTATTCACACATTTAAAAATTATTTTGCTACAATGTTTTCAGTAATAAGTTTTCAGTTTTCAGTAAATAAGCAGTATCTAAACACACCCTTAGATTGTAAAGTTTTTTTTTTAATCAGGTATTAACTTCTACGGTGGATAAAGAAAAAGATAAAAATTAAATAAAGATTAAAGATAAAGATAGGAGAGAGAAAAAATAGAAAGAATAAATCAAATCAAATAGGAAAAAATAGATGATTGTGTGTGTGATTGAATAATCTTCTAACTCATATTTAATAGCTTTTCCGTGCATCGCACGGATTAGCGACTAGTTAATTTAATGTCCAAGTTACATTTTTCAAGCATCAATGTAAACCATTTCCCATTCAAACTGCATTGAGAACTTTTCAAACTGAATGAGTTTATGCAGAGTAAAAGAGGTAGTCACTAGCCTGGTCACGATGAGGGATATTCAGAATAAGTTCGTGACAATTAACACAAAAACAAACCACACAAGTACAAAAATAACACAAGAACTTAACACTACAAAATAGTTTGCCCATTAAGCTTGCTATGGTTGAAATTGGTACTAAAATTCCCACTCATCTTATCTCATTTTTATTCATACTACAAAAACAGGGGCACAAGGCTGGCTCATAATAAACCTGACCTAGAATACAAGAGAAAGCCAGCAATCAACAAACTAATACTTTCGATAGTTTGAAACATAATCATAAACCTGCGGTGGTATCCCAACTTCCACTGTTCCTTCCAGCATTTGTGTCACTTTCTTCATAGAGGGCCTGAGAATCGGATCCGGATTAATGCACCATAATCCCACCAAGGCCATTCGCTCAAACCTCTTGAAATCGCTCAATGCTTCGGGTTCATGTCCCACCACCATCTCTAGCTTCCCAGAAATCACACAACTTAGAACCCAATTTGAAAGTAGTAGATCATCCTTTTCACTCTCCTCCTCAACCCGGTTTGATTCTATGTGTCTTCTTCCGCAAATTATCTCTAGTAACATCACACCAAAACTGTAAACATCCACTTTGGCAGTAACAGGTCCCCTCTTAAACCATTCTGGTGCCATATATCCTATAGTGCCTCTAACATTGGTGTCAGTTCTAGTTTGCTCTTTATTCAAAAGCTTGGATAGTCCAAAATCTGCTATCTTTGCACTATATTTGACATCAAGTAGCACATTCTCGGGCTTCATGTCACAATGTATGATCTGAGCCTCACATTCTTCATGCATGTAATGTAAGCCTCTAGCTATTTCAAGCGCCAATTCAGCTCTCTGAAGCCAAGTTGGTTTCTCCCCCTCCTTGAACAGAAAATGTGACAATGTTCCATTTGGCATTAGCTCATAAACTAAAAGTCTCTGATCGTTCTCAATGCAATATCCCAATAGTCTTACCAAATTCCTGTGATGCGTACGACCAATTATTTTCAGCTCTGTTGTAAATTCCTTCTCACTTTTCTCAGTGCCTTTTGTTAGCTCCTTCACAGCAATATCAATCTTGGTATCCTCTGAAGTTAGACTACCACAGTAAACTCTTCCAGAACCACCACGACCAAGGATCTTACTAAATCCATTTGTTGCTTTACGCAGCTCTTGCAATGTGAATTCTTGAAAGTTAATTCCAATGGTCATTGCATTTGATGACTTCCTTCTCTTCAATACCATTCGAAAGGGAGGATGATAGTACAAGGCAAGTGCTCCAAACAAGAAAGCAAAAGCAGCACTAATTATAAGGCCAATCACCAAAAGAAGCCGTGTATCAAAATTCTTCCTTTTCCTTGGAGGACTTGGCTCACTCTTCTTCTTATTAGGCACCTTGATAAATGCCACTCTGCCTTTGGAGGAAGCACTTTTTCTTGCATTTAACAAAGGCATCCTCTTCTTGATACATGTTGAATTCATCCAGGAAGCAGCCAAGGTATAACAGTCATCCATAACAGCCTTCTTGCATCCCTCCACATCAACGTTTCTTACTTCACCCAAATCTCCAATGCTAATATCAGGTGGGAAATCAGCATCATCAATTACCTGTGAGAAATTGAAGACGGCATAAGAAAAATAAAACATACCTTCTGTCAATATTGAATTGTAGAGAATGGCAAAACTTTGGTTTTTAGATGAGTTCATTTGGTTACTTGATTAAATTCAAACACTAGTTATATTGACAATTAAACACAAACAGTGATATTTTTTTCCAAAAACAATTAAATTCAATACAATTATGTGCCTAAATTTAATTGAGAAATTTAATGTACTGCACTTAAGGAATTATACAAACAAATCCTATGTGAAAAAACTTATTGCAAATTAGTGTATTAGGACTTCTTTTAGTCTATAGCCTACAACTTAGAAAGCCTTGGATGGAACAAAGGTTTCTTCAAAAGACTAGTCTAGGGATGCCTCAAAATTTTTTCTTATTGACATTTTAAAATATCAATTAACTGTTTAAAACTAGACTCTTAATAGGATGGGTATTTATCTATCACTATTACTATTATATAAATACATAATTAAATCCAAATAATGGAAATAATCTTTATATTACCATTGTGCTAAAATTCCTCATTGAAGGGTCTGCGCAATAATTCACCATGTTTTCCTGGTAGCATCCTTTTGATACATCTCTTGGATCTAGCTGCAGATAGCCTGGCAAGCAACTACAGCTCACGGTTTCATTATCTGGAGAAGTGCACATAGCATATATGCCGCATACAGAATTCACAAAGCAAGGGTCATCATTGGCTCTCCACACCCTTTTCCATCCACTGCCATTTCTTTTATGGTAAATATATTGTTGGAAATTGCCACCATCTTCAACTGTTACTCGATGATAGTAGTCTTCAACTTGCCTTGAAAGGTTCTTTGTTATAGAGTAAATTTCGTCCTTAGTACCATTGACAAGGTACATGGAAGCACTCTTATCAAAGACTAAACCACTGGCTGAAAAGGTTTGTGTGGTCCAATAACCTGGGTCAGCAAAATGATAGGCAGAGAGCACCAAGTTTCCATCAAATTGCATTAACAGCATGAAATCCCCTGTTGAATAAGTTGAATTTGAACTTCCTTTTGCATTGGAATAGAGTCTTTGGCCTAGGTCTAGAACTTGACCCGGTAAGAGTGTGTTTGTTGGTGAATTAAAGCTCTGCCAAACGATTCCTGAACTGTTACCTCTTAAGACAAAGTTACCATCATTTTCCATGGAGCCTAAACTTGCAGGAGCTTCATTATTTATTTGTAGAGTACTACCATTAAAATATGTGAGCACAAGAGCTCCGGCATTAGTAAGTTGGATTGATGATCCTTGTTCTGCTGGGCTGTCACGGTTGGCTGACCAAACTAGTGTTTTCTCTGGAATGTTATCAAACCAAACCCCAACAAGGTAGAGGCCGTTTTGGAGAGCATAAAATCCAAATGCAAAATCACCTGAGACGGACAGCAAAGAATCATTGGATCCAGCAGTGATGCTAGAACCCATGCTCATGTTAGGAGATATCCGGCCATGCAAGCCATAGAAATTTGAAAATAGTATTAGAGCACAAGGAACAATTATCCTTAGAGCCATTGTTAAGTGGTGTGAGAATCCACATAAGATGAAATCATTTTATAAGGAGCTATATGTAAAATTCCTTGGAACTTTTGGTTTATTTTAGCAAAGTTTTACAATAAGTCCAGTGAAACCATAAATACCACAACATTTTTCATAATTGTCAAACTAAGAGGTGGTTAAATAAACATGATGTCAGTGATAGTACTGTGAAGTGTTTTTACACGAATCACAATTTTTCTAAATTATTATTATTTTTTTTGATAATTAGATAATTGGAGAGAGGACTTGAAAGTTGAAGTGTCTTAATTGAAAATACCCAAAAATAATGTATGTAAGGTTGAATTTATTCAATCATGTGTTGGCTTTATTCCATACCAAATTTGTTTGTAATTTAGCAATTAGAAACCCTGTATTTAGGTGGGAATTATGTAAGGGTTGTATGTGAGAGAGTGTGAAGATTTGATCAAGTGTGTGCATTCAAGAGCATTCTCGTGACTGGAACTCGCGACTGACTCGCGAGTGGTGACTCGCCAGAAGTGTCACACGTGTGGAGCATGCAGGAAGGTGAAGGGTCAGGACAACTGGATCACTACAGGACAAAAAGTACAGTCTGGCCATTCTGTTATTAGGCGACTGGAACTCGCGACTTGTCCCAGTCGGAAGTGACTCGCCAAAGCCCCCTGTTTTGCAGAAAAATGATTTTTCACATTCTCTCACATACCCTACTATAAATACCCTTATACCCACAAAATATAGAGAACTTCCAAAGAGAATTTTAAGAGATAAACCCTAGAGAAAAACAAGATTGACTTATCTACAATCTTATACATTTGATTTTCCAAATTCCTCTACTCTCACCCTTTCCATTTACATACCCTTGAGAGGATCTTTAGCCAAATCCTTACTTCACCATACCCATATCAGTGAAAAGATTATTTGGTGCTTGGGAAGCAGTTCAGAGAGGACCAATTCATTTGGTTGATGCAATGGGCTTATTGCGGGATTCGGTAAGCTAAAGAAGACAAGGTTAGGCTTAATCCTGTTAGAGCAAGAAGCTTGGAGGGCTTAGGTGTATCGGGTAGATTGGACTTGGAGAGGTTTTTTGCCGAATTCTTCGGTTTTCTCTTCGATAACACATGCCGGTGTTATCTTGTGTTTGCTTCTCTCTAACCCTTACTCTTTGCTTTTAATTACTGCTGAGTTGTGATTAAATTATGGCTTAGAGTTGTTTGCTTGTTTGGGTATAGCTTGTACTTATCATTCTACACATATATTGTTTGAGTATAAGCTTGTGTTGGTAATTTTGAAATTGGGGGTCTAAACATTCACTAGTGTTTTACACACCAAGTGAACTTTCAATGTAGATTGAGTTGAAACGTCTTTATTGAAAATACCAAAAAATAATGTAGATTGAGATACAAGTTTGTTTCGTAAAATTTGTTGTGTTATCATTGTGGTAATTTGTATGAAAGAGTCAATTCCTAGATTCTTTACAGATACATTTATGAAGAAACATTGCAAGTGATCAAGGCCCATTTGTTATAGTTGTTTAAATAACAATTTTCAGTATTTAAATAATATTACACGTATTTTCACGTACTTTCACCTACACGTATTTTCAAAAAATACAAATAACGTTATTAGAAATCTTTTACCAAACAGGCCCTAACTTGAAGTGTGCACGTCTCCATGTGCTAGAGTCGTTGATTGAAAATTTGCAACCACATATCACGTTGTGGACTTTTCATCTCCAATGCCCCACTATGATTCAATAATGGAATCCTGTTTTGTCTCTACGTTTTTTAATATGCTTAATTATATTTATGTTTCCATGTTTTTAGGTTGCAATTTCCTGAATTGCATGTGATTGGAATAAGAAACTTGAAAAGTCGTAGACCTTGTCACTTTCCATGAATTGTTGGTGTTAGGAATTTAATTGTCAGTGAGCACTCCATTTCTTCAAGTAAAAGATACTAGAAAAGTCATAATAAATAAAGACAATTTCGTTATCATTAGAAACCTTTGGACTACCCTAGAGTTGTTGGACTTGGTCCAAGGAATTCGAGTAATAGTAGAAAGTTTATGGCCGATGGTTCATTGCATTTGCAAGCCCTTTGAACTATCCTTGAGTTGGACTTGGCCCAAGAAATTCAATTAGTTGTAGGAAATTCAAGGTCAATATTTCCCATTAGGTAATTGCATTGGCAAGTGTTCTTGTTGGTGACCTCGACTATCATCAGAAATAAGATACCAAAATGTCGTGTAGAATAGATGGAACATCATTGTGATTAGAAAGATAGTCATTTACTATCTCGTTGAATTGTTCACGTTTGTACTTTCGATGATTTGTTTGTCCGTGGAATTCAATTAGCAGTAGGAAATTCAAGGTCAATTTGCATTTGCATTTGAAAATGTTCTTGGTGGTGATTGGTGAGCTCTCCACTAACATCGGGGATAAGATGCCAAAAGAGGCATACAGAATAAAAAAAAGAAAGATAGTCATTTACTGTCTCGTTGAATTGTTCACCATTGAACTTTCATGATTTATTGTTCTATGTTATTGTTCTATGGAATCGATTATGGAAATATTGCACCTACTGAAAATTTTTTAAGGAACCAATTATGGAAATATCTTTGAAAGATTAGATCCCATTATAATTTTAAAACTTTATATAAAATATACATTTTTTTAGATGAGGCCCTCTAATTATTTAAATCCTATATTTTTAAATTAGATTGTAATTATTTGATTATTATATTGTTTGAATTGAAATTGATTATAATAACAATTAAATCATTAATTTGTTTTGAATAATTAATTTTGGTGACCACAATTTAGTTCCCTATAACGACCCTAAAAACAAGATTGCGGGTGGGTGAAATGTTAAATGTCATAAAACACTTGATTTATGGTTTCACAAGCGGCACAACTCACTGTCCAACAAGTGGTATCAGAGCCAAGGTCAAGAGTTGAGTCGTAGGAGCGTCGCCGTAAAGAGGGAATTGTTGGGCACAATTTAGTTGCCTATGACTTCTCTTAAAACAAACATGTAGTATGTGATGTTGAATACCATAAATAACTTGAGTGTGTCTTCCTCATCACCAATTAGTTTTAAGGTGAAGTGATATAGCATACGGTCCAACAAATAAATAAATCATCTGTTACAATGGGAAGGAGGAAAGTAGGACACCTTTACGACCAAACTTGTTGGAATCGCATGAAAATTGGTGACCAAGTGGCAATCATCGCAAGGATCAAAACATGTCGCCTTTTTGGCCACAACCAACACTCCATTTCAAGCAAATTCCTTTGTTTAGATCCTCTATTAATTGTTTTTGCTATTTATAGTAATTTATATTCTCATTATAACTTTTACTTTAAAAGTTAGAATAATGTCTCATCTGGGACGTCTCCTAGAGATCTTATTCTTAGGATTTGATTTTACGGTCTTCTCTATTATGCTTTTTTTTTTTTTTTTTTTTCTTTTTTGTAATTTTTCCTATTTTCTAGCTTTATTTCATGCCAAAAGCAAATTAAGCTTTTAGGTGTTTTCTAGCCGCCTTAATTAGGAATGCGTTTTGTAGACCCGGGGTTTCAACTTTCAAGTAAATAAAATTTTTCAGAGACTTTACTCCTTTATTTTTTAGTGGATTCAAGCAGATCTCCTTTATTATCTTGAGACAAAGGTGTTTGGTTTCTTGTGGCTTTTCAACTAGCGGCAACAATAAAAGTTTCCTTTGTTTTCTCTAAGATTATAATGCATCCGACGCTTGCTAAATCTCTAGACCAGGATCCATGCAGTGCAACATTCAACTTGAGAAAAGATGGCGCAGGGAGTGTCTAGTGTTGTGCGTGGGGCTTATACTCTCATCTCCGAGTGTAGATTAATCACAATTCACAATGATGGACAGAATTATCATTTTGAAAATGGAATAAACTCTGTCGACCAAAATGAAAAATATCAAATTTAATTAAATCAAATAAAAATAACCTAAAGATCAAAAGTGTAATTTTATCCCCTTTTCTTTTCCTTCTAGTCAGAGTTCGCACCACTGGAGAAAAATCATGACTCCACCACTTCTTGCATTTAATATAATTGCCAGCAAACGTTGTTCTAGTCAAAGTTCTGTTTTTTTGGATGAAAGCATGGCTTTGTACTTACAATATTAGCTAATAATGACATGGTGCTCTCTAAACAATCGGAGCTTCTTTAAGCAAAAGAGAATTTAGAAGTTTTATTAATCATGCCGCAAATTGAAGTAGTTCACAATCCAGCAAATCGAAACTATAAACATAAACAAATGACAATAAAAATTTCTATTAAAACATTTGCGCATCAATCAGAGGTGGAACATCAACTTCAACAGTTCCTTCTAACATCTGAACAACCTTCTTCATAGATGGACGTAGAGTTGGATTAGAACATGTGCACCATAATCCTACCAAAGCCATCCTCTCAAACCTCTTGTAATCACTCAAAAGTTCAGAATCATGAATCACAGTGGCTTCTAAGTTCGCAGCTCTGACACAGCTCAAAACCCAATCTGTTAGAATTGTGTACTCCATATCCATTAATTCATCAGCTGTATGCAATTCCATGTGCTTTCTACAATAGATAATCTCAAGCAACATGACCCCAAAGCTGTAAACATCCACCTTGGTAGTTACAGGTGCATTCTTGAGCCATTCTGGTGCGATATATCCCATTGTTCCTCTTACATTGGTGTTTGTTCGAGTTTGATCCTTCCTCAGTAGCTTTGCTAGGCCAAAATCTGCTATCTTAACAGTGAAATTGTTGTCAAGAAGAACATTCTGTGGCTTTATGTCGCAATGGATGATCTGGGTATCACACTCTTCATGCAAATATAACAAACCTCTTGCAATCCCAAGAGCAATTTCAGCTCTACTTTCCCAGCTGGGTCTTTTCCCTTCCCCAAACAAGAAGTTAGATAAAGTCCCATTCTTCATTAGCTCATAAACCAAAAGCCGGTGACTTTGCTCGTTACAATAACCCAACAACCGCACAAGATTCCTGTGATGTGTCAAACCAATTACTTGTACTTCTGTCAAGAATTCCTTTTCACCTCTTTCAATCACTTTCTCCAACTTTTTAACAGCAACCTCAACCGCTTCATCTTCTAAGGTTAAAACCCCACTGTAGACAGTACCAAATGCTCCTTGGCCTAGCATATTCTTGAATCCATTTGTTGCTTCTCGCAAATCTTGGAATGAATATGCCTTCAAGTTTAGCTCCACTTGCTTTCTTTTTGGAGGGATCTGAAGTTGAACACGCATATAACGCTGAGCCAAAGGGTGATTATAAATAGCAATGGCTGCAAATAGCACTGCGAATATTGAACAAGACAGAAAGCTTGCCAGCAGAACAGCATTGGATGGAGACTCCAAATCGTGATTCTCCACTGGAACTTTTATAAACACCACCATATTATTAGTGGTAGGGTTGCTTCTTCTGCTATTCACCAAAGGCATTCTTTTCTTGTAACAAACATTATTACCGCTGTCAAAAACAGCAGCCACACAAAAACAATCATCCATCACTTCCTTCTTGCACTTATCCGCATTTGTGTGTTCAATTCTAGCCAAATCTGCAAAATCATGATTTGGGTTATCGGCATCATTGAGTGTTTGAATAGTGAAATTCGAAGCCGAAGAATTTGGTGAACAAAAATCCATCACTACATTTGGATAGCACCCTTTGGAAGGAGTGTTTGGATCCAAAGGTGAATAACCAGGCAAGCATGTGCAATTTACTTTTTTATCATCTGGTGTAGTGCAAAAGCCAAATACCCCACAAATATTATCCACAGTGCAAGGCTTAATAATAGCCTCCCACAAAACAATCCATTTGCTAGCTCCATTTCTTTTTAAAAAGGCTAACTGTTGGAAATTTCCTTTGTCATTGACAGTTGCTTTGTGGTAGTAATCTTCAATAGGAGTGAACACTTTGCTTGTCATACTGTATGCCATTGAATTTTTTTCTACATAAATAGCATACATGAAAGCTGTGGTCTTGTTGAAAACTAGGCTCACATTGCCATTGTAAACAGTATCACTGTTCCAGTAAGCCAGACCACTAAAACGAAACGCAGATAACAGAATATTCCCATCAGGTTGCTGAATCTCCAACTGATATTGACCAGTGGAGTAGTCAACTGTGCCATCGGCATTGGAGTGCAGCTTCTGGCCCATCACCAAAGTTTGGCCTAATAAAATGGTGTCTGTTGGGAAATCAAAACTCTGCCAGATGATTCCAGAGGAAGAGTTTCGCAATACAAAATTGCCATCATCTTGCATTGAAGCTGATTTTGTAGACGTGTGATTGCATATGAAAAGTTGAGTCCCATTTGTGTGTGTGAGTACAAGTTGGCCATTGAGTAATAACTTGATGGTTGATCCTTTACCAGCAGGATAGTCACGATTTGCTGACCAAACCAGATTTTTCTCTGAGATTTTATCAAACCAAATACCAACAAGGTACTGGTTGGTGACAAGAGGGTAGAACCCAAAAGCAAAATCACCAGAGGGTGATTTCCATGAAGAATCGGATCCCGCAGTGATGCTAGAACCCAGGTTTGTTGTACTGTTCTGTATCTGAGCGCTTGAGCAAAGTAAGGAGAGAATGAATGAAAATGCCCAAAGCAGAATTCTAGTAACAGCCATTGGTACTAAACAAGAGAGATCATGAGAAAGGATGTGAAAAGTTGGAAACTAGTGAAAATGCAAAAATAATGTGCATCTATTCTATATATGTATACAAGGACAAAAAGTATTTTGGGACGTGATTAAAAAACAGAAAAGAATAGTATAAGATTAAAGGCTAGTATAGTAGTATGCATTACACTCAAATTGCTAGAGTATTTAAGGAACGCCGAAGACTGTTATCTTGCTTTATTTGGATTGCAGAATTGACCTGAGCAGCCACTGAGTTGGATTGGCATAAAGAATTAAAGATAGTTCTATTTGACAGTTACAAGCAGATAAAAATATGGTGCAAAGTCAGATTTTTAATGCGCACTTATGACTTATTTTACTGAAAAAGACAACTCAACATTGACGTGTGAAGTGTATTGACCGCACCATAAGAGTCATGAATCCTCAATGCTTCTACCAAAAAGATTAATGCTTCTAGGAAATGCGGGACTAGTGCCGTGTGTTGAATACTATAACGATGACCTGGTAAACGGTTGTATAATGTGGGTGACCACAGGTTATGGATTGAGAATGTGATAGTTACGATGGTGGAATGAGGAATTTGAACATTCAACGTCTCATTGGAAACAGAAGAAGATGCCTAGCTGACGTCTCCATTGGATTAGTTTAGTTATACATTCTCTTACCTTTCCCCAGTTTTTAAAAGGATGAACTGCATGGTAACATATGAAATTATGAATGAATAACAAGTGAAAAGTAAACACAAAATGTAACCTATTCAAGACGCATGAACGTTATTAAGAAGCTTCAAAATACGTGAACATGGAAGAGAGTGCCAATTCACAATCTAGATGTGATTTCTACATGATGCATGAGATCATTTCACAAATAGTCCTAAAAAATCACATTCTCGCATGTTATATTTAAGGAAAATACATTAACCTTATTTATATGACACAAGGTTATCGTGAAAATATTGTAAGATTTTATGTGCTCATAGACTTTCAAGCATTTTGGTCCACTTCGATTTAATTCCATCCACATCAATCCATTCAATCATTTTAATGGATTGGTACTTTTTTAAAAACTATATGTAAAGGAAGGGTCTAAATATTTTCTGCTTTGACTTTTGATAGATTAAGATATTGAATTAATATGCAATTTTCCAATGTTCAATTTTAGATTTATGCAAAATAAATTTTGATTTTTTTTATGTTATGCTATGCTTGGTGGAGGGCTTAGGATGGCTTTGACCTCACAATATTGCTATAAATTTTCAAGTTAAATTTTATGTCTGAAATTGCTACATATTAATGAATTAAAAAAATACTCATGTGATTTTATATTAAACAACCATTGGTTTCTGTAGGGACACGTTTTGTAGCCCAAGCCCAAAATGTAAGGGATGTTGGCCTAGTGAGCCCAATACAATAAATTTGTAGAGAGTGAGTCAAAAAACTAGGCCCTAATGAATTTAACAACGGTTAGTATGGATGCAGAAGATGATCAAGCAAGAACAAGGAACATAGAACTGAATGAATTCCCCGTCTGAGAAGGTAAATCTCCATATAAATCAATTAAACCGATTATAAGTACAACTTTAATTGCTACAGTATTCTTTCTCAATTTTTCCGATTCCTTCCTCTAGGAATGTCCCTTATATTATATAGCTCCCTTCAGACCATCTTGATCCTGCACTTGTTGGTCATCTGGGTATTTACTTGAGTACCTGTCCCATCATACACCCTCTTTGGATTTCTGTGAGTTGTGGTAGCTAAGGCAGTACTATTCAGGGGTTTTCTCCCCATAAATGCGGCCAGAAAAGTAGCTATAGTGCATTCAATGTGGTGGTAGTAGCTTTCCCTTAGATATTTTTGGATTTCCCTCCTTCTCGTATGTTCATGATGTTTGTCGCTATCACTGGAGCCTCTTGGAAGGTCACATTGATCGTTGGAATACATATTTGAGCTGTATTTATCATATCCAAGGAGATATTCCACCTCAGACCACCTTTCCATTTGTATCTTGCTCATGAAATCCTGAGTCTGAACCATTCATTATCATCCATTCCTCCACGGACTACTCATGCTCTCGGCCAAGGCCCAATACATGATTTAGGCCCTTAATCCTACAGTTTCTATATTTTTCATCATTAGAAATCATTCTGATTCTTTTTACTATTTATTTTCACATCTTGTATGTGATAATAAATTGTTAAAATTGCAAATTAAATAATCCACCATTTGTTTGAATACACCATATATTTCTATAAATATTGGTATACTTGCTTATTTTAGCAACAAATATTGAAAATGGTGCTAAGCAATGTAATATAATGTTTTTTTTCAATAGATACAAACAAATAACAATTGCTTTTAATGTATAACATAGAGTTGTTCAAAAAATTATGAAAATATATATTTTGTTCGAATATCACCCAAAATTAAGGGTGTCTAGCCAACCCACCAACCCGCCAAAACTGACCCGACTCAACCCAACCCGTCCGGTTGGGTCGGTTTTTAGGGCTTGGTGGGTTGGGTTGAGTTACAAAAAATTTTTTGATAGCGGGTCGAGTTGGGTTCGGGTCATAAAATTCCAAACCCAACCCGACCCACCCATATATTTAATATATATTATATAATTAATAATTTTTTTTAAATAACCAACTTTTCCTATCCTATATAAAAGCCAATTAGTTCACACAAACCCTAGTAAATTACTATTGTTGTTTAGTCATTAGTGTTGTTTGCCTTTAAGGAGTTACATTGATACTAATCTTTGGATTTTTTTAATATATTTATATTTATATTTTTTTTGCTCAATTTAATCATAATAGTAATAAAAAAATTGTCCAACCCATGGGTTCAACTCGACCCATGTGGGTTAGGTTGGGTTGGGTTGGACTTATGTGATGGGTTGGGTTGGGTTGAATTTTTTTTTTTTTTAACCCACCATTGTGGGTTGGGTCAAAAAATCCCCTTAACCCGATCCAACCCGACTCATGCACACCCCTACCCAAAATCTCCTATGGTACTTCTTTCCAATTTATTGGTGAATATTTACTATAAAATTTACTAAATTTTTTATTGGTTGATGCAATTACTAATTGGACAAACTTTAGCTACAAAACTAATTGTAGCCTTAGGTTACAACCTTATTCAATAAAATAAATATTACTAAATATTTTGAAAATCTAACCGTTGAATTACATGTTCTTTATGCTCCTAATACACATGTCAAATTTTGTGTTGATCGGATATTATTTACTATATGATCTATTAACTTATATTTTATGCATAATTTTAAACTACAAAAACTTGTAATTTAAACAATTTATTGATGACATAGCTATTAATATTTAATTTTCTATAAAATTTGCAAGCATGAAGAATATAAAAAGAAGATATAATCCAATGGTAGATTTGTCAAAATTCATTTCTAATAAAAAGATATTGTGTAAGGTTGTAGCTTAAGGTTACGACCAATTTTGTAGCTAAACTTTATTCTTACTAAGTGTGCGTTTGGGAAGCGCGTTTTGCGCTTCCCAGCGTTCACGTTTGCGTTTTCAACTATTTTTTTTTTTTCCCAAGCTGTGATTGTTGACTTTTGGGGGTGTGAACAGTGCACACACAGTAACTTTTTCAGCAACTTTGCAGCAACTTTTCAAAAATGGGTCCCACAAATCTCACTTTTTAGCAACTTTTTCATTAAAAATGGGTCCCACGGTACTATTTACACATTTAAAAATTATTTTGCTACAGTGTTTTTCAATTTTCAGTTTTCAGTTTTCAGTTTTCAGCTGTATCCAAACGGACCCTAATTATTACTAGCTCTCTTTTTTCTCTCTAACTTTTAATTGCACCTTTTGCAGATTCAAGCATTTTGGAAGTGTTAGCGAAATATTTTGTCATCTGAAAGTCGTGAAATTCACAAAATTATGTTGATAGAAATGTTATTATTTAAAAAATAAATTGTTATAGTACTAAAATTTAATACAGAAGACTATTGACAAAGTTGAGTGGTTCTTTTTTAACCCATTTGGTTTCAAAATATTGAATAAATAGACTATAGATTAAACTTTTACATTTTATTATATGGTCTGATTTACTTATTAATGAAAATCCCACATACTGCATTGAGTCATGTACATAACATATATGTAAAAAAAGAAAAGGAGCACCATAGGTAAAAAAAATTTGCAATAAAATTCAAACCCTTTGGTAATACTTTTTACATTTATAAGGAATTACACATAAAAAATAAAAATAAAAAAGTATTTTACGTGTCCAAGACTAATATTTATAAATTAAAAAAAAAAAAAATTCTGGTCCTATTCAGTCCACTTCAGTCTTATTCGATTCGGTCCACTTTGGTCATATTCAGTCCATACTGCCCACCTTAGTCCTATTCAATCCATTTTGGTCCACTTCAGTAATATTTGGCCCACATTGATCCTATTCGGTCCTACTCGGTCTACTTTAGTCTTATTCAGTCCATATCTGTCCACTTTGGTCCATTTCAATCCTATTTGGCCCACATGGTCCATTTTGGTCTTATTTGGTCCACTTCGTCCAATTCAGTCCATTTTTTCCACTTTAGTCTTATTCGGTCCTATTCAATCCACTTTGGTCCACTTTGGTACTATTCGGTCCACTCAGTCCTATACGGTCCACTTTGGTCTTATTCAGTCCTATATGGTCCACTTTGGTCCATTCGATCCACTTCAGTCTTATTCAGTCCATTCTCTCCACTTTGGCCTTATTTAGTCCTATTCAATCCACTTCGTCCTATTCGGTCCAAATTCATCCTACTCAGTCTACTTTGGTCTTCATCAGTACATTTTGGTCTGTTCTATCTGCTTGGTCTTATTTGCTCGACTTTGTCCTATTCGGTCCATTTTGGTCATATTCAGTCTACTTCAGTAATTCGGTCCACTTCGGTCTATTTGGTCCATTTTTATGCACTTACATAATAGGAAAAAACAGGTTTGTGTTGGGAGCACCTATTTTAAATCCAAATTTATTTTTAAAAAAAATTAGATCTCAAACTCGTAATATCTAAAATCATAAGCACAGTAATTATTATTGCTACACTTCTACTAAGCCACATTAACGTAGTATTTCGGTTTGGCTAAAATTAAGTGAAAATCTTTCTAAACGTGAAGGTTATAAATATACAAATGTAATTTTTAGGACAGTTACTCATTTGTTTTAACATCGTTACTTTTAAATGAATTATATAAGGTTAATTATACCTTCCAGCAAAAAATATATATATATATATATATATATATATAATTTTTATTTAACTATCTAGCACAACACAAAGGATAGTGACTAGTTATATATAAAGCTAAAATACAAGATCGTTATACTATTACTGTATACTCTCAAACCAATTAATAATTACTCTGATAAGGGTAAGTCAATCTAAGTAATGAGAAATTAAATGTGAAACTATTGGGTCCACTACGGATTCAATCCCTCTTTAATCAGGATGGGTTTTCTCTTGTACCAATGGATGGAGTCATCCAACTAACATAATAATTATGGATTTGGAAATGGTCATTGCTCATTGCACCCGTTCAGACTTTAATGGGTATATATATTATTTATCATTTTTTTGATAATATCATAGCATCTCAATCTACAGTATGTGTTTGTTCTATGATAATTGCTCTTTATCATTAAAGCACATATCAACTGGTTTTTAATATATGTTGAGTTCAAGAACTAGATTTCTTATTCAACTATAAAATACTTTACCAATTGAAGTAACTGAAACTCATATATTTTTATTTGGGTAAATTACAATTAGCGTCCCTGAGGTTTGGGATAAATCCAAACAAGTCTAAGACATTTTAGAACGAACTAATTTGGTACTTGAACCATATGCTAAATACATCAATTTCATTTCTAAGAGCATATGGTTTAGGGACCAATTTGGTTATTTTTGAAATATTTTGGACTTACTTGGTATTAGCTCAAACTTCAGGGGTGTCGATTGTAATTTATCCTTTTTATTTTTATATTTTTGGTTGCCAATTTATGAGAAGAGTATTTTTTTTTTTCATTAAAAAAAAGTATATTTAAGAAGGAAGTTGTGGTAACTGCATATAATTTATGTTGCAAAGGTTTTATTATTTATTATGTATTGAGTTAGATATGTATAAGGTGATAAGCTTTATAATATATTATATATGGAAACATTTACTCCATGAGTACACATGTATAGCTACATTTTTTTCATAACTTATATAATTTATATTTATATTTATATTTATATTTATATTTTCAAACGTGAAACTTAGTTTTATTTCAAAAATTAGGTTGGTCTAGATAGTCCAGAAAATAATAATAATAATAAGGGTCATGCTAACGAGTGTCCTTAGGGCACTCGTTAATAATCCATTTTAGAAAAGTTTTGATAACACTTTTATGGAAAATGAAAAAAAATGTTAAAATATTAATTACTTTTTTTTCATTTCCCATAAAAATTTTCTTTAAATAGATTATTAACCAGTGCCCTAAGGGCACTCGTTAGCATTTCCCTAATAATAATAAAAATAACTAGTCGCTAACCCGTGCGAAGCACAGGAAAGCTATTGTATATAAAGATGTAAACTATTCTTTTTCTCTTCCTCTTTAATTGTTGATATGAAACATTAAATTACATAATGAAAAATAGAAATCAAACTTAAGTTTAAATTAAAATGAAGAATCAAATCTTTAACATCCTCAATTATCCATTAAATGTATGAAACACAAATTTAAAGAACTACTCAATCAATATTTCAAATAAATTCCTTCTAAAAAAAATATTTCAAATAAATTGAAAGACAAATTTAAAGTGTTCTTTGTATCTTCTTCCTTCGTTGCTTCGTAGAAGTCACTAAATATGCCCTTTTGTTTTCCTTGATTACAGATGTTGGTGTGAGTTGTACATAACTTTGAACATAAACTTTTTGAAACTTTGTAGAATCACCATCTTGTTCACTTGATAATTTGTTGTTACATTTATTTGAAGTATCACTGAACAGGTTGAGAAATGTATTACAACATATAGAAGTTAAAAATCAAATTTGTAATTTTTCTATATTAAATAATACGTACTTCTGTCATTTTATCAAGCTGAATTGCTTTGTCAGTTTCTTCAAAAGATTCAAAAACTTTCTTGACAGTGAAGAATTCTCATCCATACTTGAGATTATAGTCATTTAATTGTATTTGGAAAACAAATACTTTTCCATTAAGATTTTCCATTTAATTAATGAATATCAATCAACTCATAATTTTATAGTTAAATTTTGTAAAAGCAGGTCTATAGTACATAAAGCAATGTTAAGAACACAATGTTATTGTTCAAGATTTTCTTTTTTTCTTACCTTATTATCAGAGTACCACATAATTTTTGTTAGTTCACTAATGGTTCTTCTGTTGATGTTCATCTCTTCTTGAATTGTCACTTGTGATTTGAATTGTTTTGGCATCAGTAGTATGCTCCTCCAAGGCCAAAGCTTGAGCCTTGTAATCAGCAGCAGCATGCTCCTCCAAATTCATTTATACGGTCACCTTGCAATCTGCAGCAGCATGCTCCTCCAAGGCCAAAGCTTGAGCCTTGTAAATAGACACATTTGTAGACAACATATCCTTAACGTAATTTTCTTCCGTGGGTATCCACCAAGGATAACAGTAATATTGACATCTTTACACACTTCAACAACATCTGTGGTAGCAACCACACCTATTGAACCATATTCATGACATGAGTGAAGAAACTTGAGGGAAGAGAATAATTCTACCTACCTAGAATTAGCTCTCAAGATAAGGGACATACCTTTCAGAAGAGGAAAGGCAGCATCAGTCATTTCCATTCTTATCCCATCAAGGATTCAGCTGCCTATTCAATATCAAGCAAGTGCGGAATCACAGGCTGATCAGGACCTAGCATGATTCCCCTTGCAATCATAGGAACAATGGCATAACCTATTTGCCCTGTTGAGAACAAAATCAAAATTTTGAGCTACAGATGCAAAAACTATATATTATAATGTCTAGAAGAAAGAATCGTCAACCTATACAATTGAAAATCATCTACACCTGTTCCTTAACATAATTAAGGACATGCAACAACAGTCATATTGTTGTAAATCAAGCTTTTCTTTCAATTTTCATTCTTTCCAACCATTTGGAAAAGACTACAATATATAATAAGATAATAATGATTATAACAACAACAAAGCACTTAAAATTTTTAGGACTTCTTTAGATTATCTGCTAAAATGGCATTTAAACTTGTCACAAAGAAAACCACGGATTTAAATAGTTGCATTAAGAATTATATCACAGAACAGCATTGCAGGAAGTCGTGAACTAAATAGAAAACAGGATTTCCAAATGAAGTTATGGATAAACTTGTAGAAAACTAATTAAAAATGTGAATCCAAAACAAAGATAAACTTGATTTGCAATTGATCCCCAAAGTGTAAGCTTTACTTCCATTTTCTCTGTTCAAATTTTCCAATGTTATAGTGCATGTTGGCAAATCAAGAGAGCCCCATTCAAACTATATATATGCTAGTGTTATTACAGCCTCGCATGTGGAGTCTTTTCACACATAATTATAAATGTTCATTTAAGAAGTCTTCAATTGTTTTGCAGAAGATTTATATATTGACTTTTTTATTTATTTAATTTTTAAGCAAGTATGTTACCATGTGATTCTGTCAGCAAGTCTTCATGGCAATATAAAATCTATCAATATTAATCAGTTGACAAACTATGGAAAATGTATTGAAACCATTATCAATAGTCGTTGTTTCACTTTGTAAACAATTGACATACACTCTTGATCAAATTTAATAGGGTTTTATGAACTTGTTTTTAGAGTAACTCAAGTTAGCTTGATCTTGTGGCTTCCATTATAAATTATTATTATTTTGGATTTAGCTGCTATAAGGGAATCGTCTTTCTAAGTAAAATAATAAAACTTTCCAAAAGCTTTGATTCCTTTGAAGTTAATAAGGGTAACAAACTCCATGAAATAAATCATTAAAAAAATCAAACCTACTTCTCAAATGGAATCATATCAAAATCTCTTCCAAGACTCCACCAAACCCCCATAGTGATAGACACCTCAAAAGTATCTGTCATGCTCAGAATTGGGACCATAGGCACCTGAAACACCGACTTGTATTGATCATCCACACATTTGAACTTACATAAACTGAATAATTTCCCACAGCCCCATCAACTTTCTTTACTACTCTTCTAGTCCACAGCAATAGCAGCCCAACAAAGGCCCCTAAAGCTCCAAAGTGACACCAGTCAAAAACAAAAAACATTTGTACACTACTATCAACTATTACCAAAACTATCTAAATGTTGTTTTCTACTATATAAACCTATCTCACCATCAATGCCAATAAAACTTTCTAAAAGCTTTGATTCCTTTGAAGTTATTGAGGGTAACAAACTCTAATCTTAATGCACAATCCCACCATAAAATAAATAATTAAAAAAATCAAACCTACTTCTCAAAGGGAATCATATCAAAATCTCACCATCAATACCAATACCAATCCCAATATCAAACATATGACATTGAGAAAATAAGGCCAACAAAACATCTCACCTTTATTAAATCAACAACATAGCAGCACATTCCCTACTTATCTTCCTCCTTACCACTCTCCATGTATTATGAGTTCTAGAACAACAACAAAAAATCACTTAGGAATTTTATCAAACAGCTTGTGTACGTGTAAGAGAAACAACACTTAATGAAAGTGGACATCAATGAGAATGATCTTTTACTCTGCAATTCTTTAACTTTAGCTATCTTCTGCCTTTTACATGGATTTAGATGTATATTATTGCCTACACAACAAAGCAAAAACCCCCAACCCTGATCTGAATATGCTTACAAAACAGAGATAAAAGAAACAACTTTAGCTATCTTCTGCCTTGTACATGGATTTAGAGGTATATTATTGCCTATACAACAAAGCAAAAAACCCAACCCTGATCTGAATATGCTTAATTACAAATTTGCTAATAAATTAAACTTACCTTGGGACTGTGACAATGGTTCAGAACATTCATAGCTTTCGCTTTCGCTTTGGCTCCTCCTCAGCTTCGAGAGAGACAGCCTCAGCCCCAGCCCCAGCCCCTTCTTCCCACCAACGGACTGTGGCAAAGGTTCACAACAATCATCGCCCCTTTAGGTCCCTTTCTGCATTAGCGTTAGGATTTTTTTTTTAAATGGAAGAGATTGCGTGCGTGAGGTTAAGAATTTGGGGGAAGGTTAGAGATTTAAAGAGTGAGGGAGTCGGGACAGAGATAGAATAGTCGGGTTATTCTAAATAAATAAAAAAATAAATAAAAACTTAAATAAATATAATAAAAAGAATCTAAAAAAAAATAGTAAGAGAGATTCGAAGGGCTTCGGTTATAATAATAATAATAATAATAATAATAATCCTTTGAGAAATTTAGATAAAAGGACTGAAAGAAAATTGAGAGACAAAAAATCATATGTTGTATGTGCTGCTCTCTATATGCCATCTTTCTAGGGCCTCCATCAATAACGCCCTAGAACTTGGAATGTGGAAATCCGGTACTGACTCTAGTAGCCACTACAATGATAAGGTGTTTCAAGAAATCCCGAAGAGACTTTGGTAGCCTTTACAAGGAAGAAGATATTCCAAGACAATTGAGAACATGTGGAGGAGTTCATAAAATAAGCAGAGAAAGATTTGGGTGTGAGTATTCGATTCCTACGACGTAAGTGAATCTATAGCACATCATAATATTCATCAGTATCAAGATCTAATATGTTCACTAGCTAAGACAATTGTGATTACAATAATGTCTATGTTAGGTTCTAAAGATTTAGGAATTTATGTATTTAGAACTCTAATTTGTATTATTGGCAAACCATGATCAAAACAGGTTGTTTAGTCTTGTTTAGGCTTGCTCAAAGTTGTGTCTTTCATGTAAAGTTGGAATCGAGAGGCTGCAGATGCATTGGTGCATTTCGGCCTGGCTCGATCGATCGAAAGAAAGACTCGATCGATCGAATCTCGGCCAGAATGCTTTTTTGCAGAATTTTCCAACTCAGCCCTAACTCATTAAACGTTTTGGGTTTTCTATTTTTACCCTAGGTATATAAAGAAAAACCCTAGCCACGTTTTTAGGGTTGCTCCTATTGTATTGTTACTCATACTTTTCTGTTTTGTGTAAATCTCTTGTGAGATCTAGAGGAGTTTTCCTTTACACAAAGCTTAGGGTTTTCAAGGTAGAGATAGTATCAACATCTTGATGATCAACTCGGTTGCTGCCATTGGAGAATCCAAGAAAGAAGGAGTCCGTGGATTCGGAGCTTGCACGTGGTCGTGTCAGTAAGTTCTACTGGTAGGTAGCATTAGGAAGTCGAGCGGGGAGCTTGTAAGTCCTTTTGTATGAACTTTGATTCTTTCGCATAGTGGATTCAGTTTACCTTGAGGATAGCTAGGTTAAATCCTCCCCAGGTTTTTACCGTGTGGTTTCCTGGGTGATCATATCATTGTGTTCTTTATTATTCCGCTGCTTTATATTCTTGATATGATTGTATGCTTGTGATAACCTAGAATTGCATAATTGGACTAAGTTAATAACTTGGCTAATTAACTAGGTTAATCTGGTTGGTTTAAGGGGTCTAAAACCGTTCAAGTGGTATCAGAGCGGGTAGCTCTTTTCTTGTAGATCTTTTGATCTTTGAGCTGATCCTTGACCCCTGTTGTCATGGAACACGATCACTCTCTTGTTGTTCCTCCTCACTTTGATGGGAATAACTATGCTTATTGGAAAGTAAGGATGAAAGCATTCCTGAAATCCATTGATGAGAGAGTTTGGAATTCCGTTGAGTACGAATGGGAGAAGCCCACTACTCCTGTGAGTGAGTGACAAACTTCTCAAAAAGAAGCAGCTGGGTTTAATAGCAAAGCTATGAATGCCATTTTTAATGCTGTTTCCATGGAGGAATTTAAGAGAATCTCTAATGTTGAGGTTGCTCATACTGCTTGGAAAATCCTCCAAACTGTGCATGAAGGCACAAAGGCAGTTAAGATAAACAAACTGCAGCAATTAACTTCTAGGTTTGAGAGCATTAGGATGTCTGATGATGAATCCTTTGATGAATTTTATGCCAAACTTAATGACATTGTTAATTCTGCTTTTAATTTGGGTGAAATCTATGATCAACCTAAAATTGTTAGGAAGATTCTTAGATCTTTAACTGAAGACTTTAGACCCAAAGTAACTGCCATTACTGAGAGCAAGGATGTGGACTTCATCCCTGTTGATGAGCTTGTAGGATCTCTTCAGTCCTATGAGTCTGACCTACCCAAAGCAAACAAATCCAAATCAATGGCTCTTAAGTCTGTTGATGATGTTGATGTTGGTGGATTTGATGATGAGCTCTCTGCTACAGAGATTGCTTACCTTGCCAAGAATTTTAGAAACTTTCTGAGGAATACTAACAGAAGGGCAAGAAATACAAACACTGCTGAACCTAGAAACTTTAGGAAGAATGATCCCACTACGGTTAACAACTTTGAAAAACCTAGAGAAAAAGTTAGTCAATCTTTAAATAATTCTTTGGGTTCTCAGTGTTTTGGTTGTCAAGGGTATGGTCATGTAAATCTGAATGTCCTATATTCTTGAAGTCTAAGGGTAAAGCTATGGTTGTAACTCTTAGTGATAATGAGGTTTCTGATGATGAGTCTGGATGTGACGAGGATGGAAACTTCATTGCTTTCACTGCTACTGCTGTAGTAAATGAAAGTGTATCTGCTGAAGAGAACCCTTCTGATGGGGAACTCTCTGAGGATGCAGATCTTCAAGATGCTTATAATAAACTTTGCAAAGTTGCTGCAAAGGATGCTATGAATGTTGAACTTGGCCTGAAGAAAATTGATTCTCTTGAGCTTGAAAAGAAAATTTTGCTTGTTAAATTATTTGATGCTAATGATCTTTTGAACCATGTGAAATTTGAGAACATGCTCTTACTTAATAAAGTTAAAACTTTGGAACATGATTTATCTGTTGCTAGATCTGCTAGTTCTAAACTTGATCAAATGCTGAATGTTCAAAAGTATCCTTCTGATAAATCTGGGTTAGGATATGTTGAAAGCATCTCTGTGTCTGCTCCTAATTCCACAAACTTTGTTCCTTCATCTTCTTCTGTACCTTTCGTGAGTGAGGTTGTGAGTAAAATTGTCAAACCACCTGTGAGTGAGGTTGCCAAACCTATAGAAGTTTCACCACCTAGGAAGATTAGGGTTGATCTAGGAGAGTCTAAACCTAAGGAAACTACCCTTTCTAAGGACAAGATGCATGGAAAACTTGCTTGGGTTTGTCATTATTGTGGAAAGTCTGGACACATTCGTCCTAACTGTTACAAGCTTCAAGCTTCTAAGAGAGCAAACAAACCAAAAGTGTCTGTGCCTCAAGCACAAGATCCTATGGCACTTATTGGTGAATTGGTAAAAGTTTTGAACCTTTATTCCAATCCTGGAGTTGGAAATCACTCGAATATGAATAGAAACTCCAATGCTCGTGGTGCATCTAAAAGGTTTTGGATGCAAAAGACTCGATCTAATTGAGTCCTTCTGAAATGATCCTTGTGCTTCATTGCTCATTTCTTTGTGACCATTGTTCTCTGGTGTTTTTTTTTCTAGGACTTGCATTGTATTACATTCATGCATTTCATTCTAGGATTTATTTGTTGTTTCTTTAAAAAAAAAAGAAAAAAAAAAGGAGAAAAGCAAATTGTGTTTGGCACTATTGTTCTTGGTCTTTGAAAACAAGGTTGGTCAATTTATTTACACATAACATGTCTTGTGTACCTTGTTTAGCTTTGATGAGCTTATTTATTACACTTTACTCGTTGAAGCTTTGTAGTGCATGTTGTGTGGGAAAGATGTTTATGGTGTTTATCACTTTGTCTTAATCTTGAAGTCACATGATTATTTGACTGTCGGACTTGATCCTTTTGAGAAAGGCATAAATAACCATATCACCACTATTCACTAGCCAATCATGAACACCTTAGTGCATATCATAAGATTTTGTGCTCGAGAAAATGTAGCACATGCACAAAAAGAACATAAGGTGTGGCCTCTGTTAATTGCTTAATGCTTAAAATTGGTGTGTACTATTAGGCTTGATGCCAAATTTCATCTAATTATGGGGCAAAATTCAAGAAACTTACATGATTGCAAGCTTATGTTCTAGGAGATGTGGGAGTTATATGATGTAACTCTTTAGGTGATAGTCTCTTTTGAATTATATGTGATGGATTGTGTAGACTTTGTGATTTATTGCTATTCACATATCACCTCACATGTATCTCAAGCTTTTGCTAGTTACACACACTACACAAGTTACTCTTTGTTAAACATTGTACATGTTATTGTGTGTGTTTTTGGTCTGACCAACCAAGTTTGAAAATACTTTGAGTTTTATGCAAAATTCTTTTTGCTTGAGAATGTAAAGGGAGACTGGCTGAAATCTTTCTTTGGAGAAACTGGGATTAAAATTTGGGTTTTTGAAAAATCATTCCATATCATCTCATACTCATGCATTTTGTTTCGTCAATTTTAATGCTTTGAGGAGTTATTTTCAAAAACTGGTTTGAAATTTTCAAAACTGTGTTTTTTTTTTTCTCAAAATACTGTGAGCCGCTGCCTGTTTCGATCGATCCAATCTGTTTTTCGATCGATCGAAAATACTTAAAATTCTTTTAAAAATCTCGGATTGATTCGATCGATCGAATGTGATTTTCGATCAATCGAAAGTCGCGAATCAGGTTTTTTAAAACACTGTTCTTGACTGATTCAAACACTTTTTCAAAAAGTTTTTCAAACTTTTCTTCTCTCTCCGACTAGGCAAGGTTCTACAGTCAATTTTTTGTCGTTTTCCTCCGAATTTTTTGCAAAGATTCTCTTTCCTCAAGCCGGTAAGACTCTTTTGCCCTTCCTTTTGAGTTTATTTTCATATTTTCATGCATTTTTCACTCAAATTTTCGGACCTTTTCTATTTGGGATTTTTGTTGATTCAAGACCTATTTTGTGAAATTGATCAATGGGTTTTTGTTGGGACATGATATCAACTTGTTCTTGGTGGTTTAATTTGATCAATTTTGGGTTTTGTGAAAAATTGAATTTTTCTAGGGTTTGTATTGAATCTGAATTGGGGATTTTGTTCAATTAGGTTGAAATTGATGAAATTGGCTTGATGTTTTGATGTAATTAGGCATTATAATCTGTGTGTTGTGTTATGTAATGCTCAATTCATCAATTTGTTTCAAAATTATCAAGTGGTTTTTCAAATTTTTGGGGTTTTTGTTAGAAACTCTATGCTCGAGCCAATTTTGTGCAATTGAACTTAAAATTGAACTTTGTTAACTGCATTAGTACATGCATCATGACATTGTAACTGTTCATGCATCATATAGATTTTTGCTCTATATTTTTTTGTGCTAACTTGCAATCTGCCCTTGGTTTTTTTGTTTTTTTTGTTTTGTTGGTTTTCTCTTTGTGTCTCTGTCCTTTCCTTAGCACTATGCCTAGGAAGACTAGGGCTCGTAGGTCTATTCCCTCACCTACTCCGTCTCCTCCTCCTTTTGACCGAGAGAGGTTTCCTAGTGAGAAAAACCAAGAGATTTATGATACACTGAACCTTAAGAGGAAGATTTGGTCTGAGCGTTCTGTCATCTTAGATAAGCTTGATCCTACCATTAGGGCAAACTTTGAGCGTAGGGGCTGGTTACCCTTGGTGGATATTTCTGATCCTCCTCCACCTGCTACCTTGATTAGAAAGTTCTTTTCGAACATTTCTATCCGCGTCTATGATTCCAACACTTTGGTAAAGAGTTGGATACGAGGCGTAGAGTACACCATTACTCCTAAGATAGTGGCTGATGCTCTAGGGGTACCTTTGGTACAGCACCCTGTTTATCCTTATGATGAGTCTCCTTTATGAGTGATGTCATGTCTTACATCACTGGGTCTTCTATCCAGTAGGGTTCTGATCCTAGAATCACCACTGCTGAGCTTTCTGAGTTACATTATCTCTTCTTTAGGATAGCGTGTCACTCTTTCTGGCCCATTTCTCATCTTCACACCATTCCTCTCGAGCGGTGTGTCTTTTTGTATGCTCTTGTCACTGATGCTCCTATCAGTTTTCCCCAT
This sequence comes from Quercus aquifolioides, assembly GCA_019022515.1. Lineage (NCBI taxonomy): Eukaryota > Viridiplantae > Streptophyta > Magnoliopsida > Fagales > Fagaceae > Quercus > Quercus aquifolioides. Next base: position 2,864,854 of record CM032334.1, on the reverse strand, counting down.
TTGTTTCTTCGTTCTTTGAACAAAGTTTATAGGAGTTCATCTTCTTCTCATGCCCTTGTTCATCCTATTTTCATTCATAGGATTTTGCTTTATCTTGATCTTGGTGGCTTTCCTTCCTCTGAGCCCGTTCATGTGATTGCTCCTATAGGTGCGTCTTTTCTTAGACAGAGGGCTGCTCACCTTCGAGTTGGCTCTAAACACCCTAGGTCTGCACCTTCTGGTTCCGCACCTCCTCCCTCTTCTTCTACAGGTCCTGCTGGTGAGGCTGTTCCTGATCCTGATGCTGCTGCTGTTGTTCCTCCACCTCCATCGGATGACTTTGATATACGTCGCACTTTGGAGACTGTCATGACCATTCAGGCGGCTCATGGTCAGCTTTTGGTGGACTTATTTGACAAGATCCGTGCTTTGCGTGCTGATCTGGCGCATGTGCGTTCGCCCTCACCACCTCCTTTTGATGATGGCTTATGATTGCTCTTTGGCATTCCGTCACAAAAAGGGGGAGTAGTGTTTGTAGAGGAGTTTTGTAGTTAGGGGGAGTTTTTTTGTTTTTGAGGAGCTAGTGGAGATGTTAGATTGTATCTAGGCGCTTCACTTTGTATATCTTTTTTTTGGGGCTATTCATGTTAGGGGGAGTAACATTGTTTTTTGATATACATGATATATTCTTGATTCTTGTTTTCTTTGGATTCACTGTTTATTGATTTATATTTCTGAGTTGTTCATTGATATATATCTTTATTATGTGTTGTGTGAATCATACAAGAATGTTATACTTGTCTATTTACTATTTTCTGTCACACATGCGTTTATGCGTTTGTTGAGTGTTTCAAGAATATACAGGTTGATTCAATTGAGCTGCTGTCTACACTTGCAACTGATGGATAGTAGTTAGGATTGAATTTTAGTTTTTATGAGCATTGTTTTTGTAAAGGGCTTTCACTTGTAAACTTTGAGCTTTGTGTTTGTGTTTTGTCACGGATTGCCAAAGGGGGAGTTTGTTAGGTTCTAAAGATTTAGGAATTTATGTATTTAGAACTCTAATTTGTATTATTGGACCATGATCAAAACAGGTTGTTTAGTCTTGTTTAGGCTTGCCCAAAGTTGTGTCTTTCATGTAAAGTTGGAATCGAGAGGCTGCAGATGCATTGGTGCATTTCGACCTGGCTCGATCGATCGAAAGAAAGACTCGATCGATCGAATCTCGGCCATAATGTTTTTCTGCAGAATTTTCCAACTCAGCCCTAACTCATTAAACGTTTTGGGTTTTCTGTTTTTACCCTAGGTATATAAAGAAAAACCCTAGCCACGTTTTTAGGGTTGCTCATGTTGTATTGTTGCCCATACTTTTCTGTTTTGTATAAATCTCTTGTGAGATCTAGAGGAGTTTTCCTTTACACAAAGCTTAAGGTTTTCAAGGTAGAGATAGTATCAACATCTTGATGATCAACTCGGTTGCTGCCATTGGAGCTTAAAGAATAATAAGTGTGGGTGCTTGTAGCTGATTGGAGAATCCAAGAAAGAAGGAGTCCATGGATTCGGAGCTTGCATGTGGTCGTGTCAGTAAGTTCTACTGGTAGGTAGCATTAGGAAGTCGAGCGGGGAGCTTGTAAGTCCTTTTGTATGAACTTCGATTCTTTCGCATAGTGGATTCAGTTTACCTTGAGGATAGCTAGGTCAAATCCTCCCCAGGTTTTTACCATGTGGTTTCCTCGGTGATCATATCATTGTGTTCTTTATTATTCCGCTGCTTTATATTCTTGATATGATGGTATGCTTGTGCTAACCTAGAATTGCATAATTGGACTAAGTTAATAACTTGGCTAATTAACTAGGTTAATCTGGTTGGTTTAAGGGGTCTAAAACCGTTTAGTCTATATATGGAGCAAAAGGATATTGCTATAGTGTATAAGCAACAATATTGATGTGGCAATAAGGAATATGACTACCTCAATATTAATTTTAACCTCTAGGCATAATTTTTATGACAAATAAAGGGTATTGTTAATATTTTCATAACAAAAATATAATAGTAAATTCATAAAAAACTACTTATATAATGTAATAATTGTGATATATCACTTTTATAATGTGTCAATTTAATAAATTCAACTAATCACATTTTTTATGTTATTATATATAAAAAGGGGGATGAATAAAGAAAAAATAATAATAAGTGTGATGGGTTAGTTTTTATAAGATTTCATATTTACCGATTTAGACGATAATAAGTAATATTTTTCTTATATAATAATGAAAGAAATTACTTCTTATACATATTAGAAACACAAAAGTAAATTCATATAGATTAACTTTTTCATTCTCATATTTTTTTTTTCTTAACCAAACAAAATAAATTATATTTATTTTTTATCCTTCGACTTCTCCATAGAAACTAAAATTTTTTTTTATAAAAAAAGAAAAAGAAAAAAGAAACTAAAATCTTTTTCAATCTTCCCTTTCCTATTCTCCTATCATTTTTCATAGGAGAGGCTTTAGTCCTTAAATTTTTTGAGAATGTAGTCCTTAAATTAAATGCATGTGTTGACACACCACGAGTGAGTAGCTCTCCACATCATTCAATTGAAAATGTGGACACCATTTGCAAGCTGTCGTTTTCTCCTTTTCTTATTCATCCGATGTAGCAATTAACAACTACAAATTTTCGTAATTAAAGTTCATAGGCTTCTCAATTGTGCATAACCGATTAACTTTTAGGGTGAAATATAGTTAATACTCTTGAGATTTGAGCTAATACCAGTAAGGTCCAAAACTTTTCAAAACTAACCAACTCGGTCCCTGAACCCAATTAGACCCTAAACTATTACTCATTCTTCTGCTATCTGTCGTGGTGATTTATGGACAGAGTTGGTCAGTTTTAACAATTTTGGACTTGACTAGAATTAGTCCAAACCTCATAGGTGTTAATTGTATTTTACCCTAAGTTTTATTAGTAGTAGATTTTGTCTCATAACAATTGCGGTTTTAGAAATTTTTATTTAAAATGGTCATTAAGAAACTAAATCATACAAAATCTAATAAAAATTGAACTTGAATATATCAACATCACCGCACAAAAAAAAAATGCATAAAATTTTACAATTTCTTTTTACTAACAAACTGAAAAAGCAAAAATGAACTTATGAGAGATAAAATGGGAATTAAGGATGCTGGGATGGGAGTAACAAAGTAAGAGAGAGTTTAAAATGATGATAAAGAGAGAGAAAAATGGAGAGAGAGAGAGAGAGTGCACAATGAATGATACCTACAGCGACTGCAAAAGGATATTGCTATAGTGTATAAGCGACAATATTGATGTGGCAATAAGGAATATAACTAGCTCAATATTAATTTTAACCTCTAGGTATAATTTATATGACAGATAATGGGTATTGTTAATATTTTCATAACTATAATATAATAGTAAAAGGGTATTGTTAATATTTTCATAACTAAAATATAATAGTAAATTCATAAAAACTGCTTATATAATGTAATAACGGTGATATATCACTTTAATAATGTGTCAATTTAATAAATTCAACTAATCACATTATTTATGTTATGATATATAAAAAGGGGATGAATAAAGAAAAAATAATAATAAGTGTGATGTGTTCGCTTTTATAAGATTTCATATTTACTGATTTTTTTTTTTTTTTTTTTTTTTTTGAGAATCCGGCTTCAACTTTATAGAAAGCAAATCAGCCAAAATCGGCTAAAAGTACATCAGCAATTTGTGGTGGAACATCCTCCATCCACACATAAAAACCATCAATAGTTCTAGCATGTCTCGCTAAAGAATAAGCAACGGAGTTACCCGACCTACGAGTGTGTGAGAAGTAAACACAGTTACAAGAAACTAAATAATGCTTAATAGAAGAAATCAAGTGACCAAAAGATGAGAAAGAATCCTCTCCCTTTCTTAAGGCTGAAATAACCACCTCCGAGTCTCCCTCGACAATAAAAGAGGGTAGATTGAGGTCCATAGCAAAGGTAATAGCTCGAACAGCTGCTAGCGCTTCAACTTCGTCTGATGAGGATGGAAGCGTGATCTTCTCCGCCAAGGAAGCAAGCACCATCCCATGAGAATCTCGCACAATCACGCCTAACCCAGCTTCCTCTGTTTCTTTGAAGACTGCACCATCAAAGTTAATCTTCAAGTGCGACGGAGGAGGAGGTTCCCACTTAGTCGAGACCTGTGCGGAGAAAACGTCTGCAATGAAGCTGCTGGTTGCACCTCTGAGAACTCCTGAAGCATTTGCTTTGCTGAAGGTAAGACCTGGGATATCGGGAAGGCCTTGTTGCTTGTTCGTAGTTGATTACGGCGAAACCATATTGTCCACGTGATCGACGCAAACAGTTCAGGTTGCCTATCAGTCTCCAGCACGAACCTTGTAAGCTCAAAGAAATTTGAAAACTTCTTAGACCTGCAAAACAGCCACATCATGTCAGTTTCCCAAATGGCCGAGAGTTCAGAGCACTCCCACAATGCATGGTAACCATCCTCGGCTTTCAAGTTGCAGTGACAACAGACATCATCATCAATGACCCTTCTGCGGACCAGATTTGTCTTCACGGGCAGAGCTTCCTTACAAGCCCTCCAAAGGAAGTTTTTAACTTTGTTCGGCACCGAGAGCTTCCATATACACCTCCAAACGCTTGTGGCTTCTGTCTGAGATTGGGTAGATGGTGATGGGCCTGATTTGTCTTTGACAAGGAATCTATAGCCCGACTTCACAGTATAAACTCCATTAGGGACATGAGGCCAAATGAACTTATCCTCAACATTGGTTGGGCTAAGTGTTAATTTTAAAATCAATTCAGCTTCCAGTGGGGCAAAGTAGCCAAATAATGCCTCCTTATCCCAGCTCCTAGATGTGGGGTTGATGAGACAATCCACCGTTGCTTCCTGTAAACCATCTATGACTGGAGACAAGATTCTTGGATGCTCTAAGCTAGGCAGCCATGGGTCATCCCAGATCTTGATAGACTCTCCGTTACCCACTCTCCACCGACCTCCTCTCACCAATACTTCCCTTCCCATGAGTATACTACGCCAAGCATATGAGCCACTTGGGTTCTCTGGGGCTTCCATGAATGAGCAAGTAGGGAAAAATTTACTTTTGAAAACTCTATGCAAAAGTGAGTCTTTATTGTGTAGGAGACGCCAAGCTTGTTTGGCTAACAAAGCATCGTTAAAAAGAGACAAATCTTTAAATCCCATGCCACCCGCAGGCTTAGATTGGGTAAGAGTTTCCCATTTCACCCAATGAATCTTACGTCTATCTCCACGTTGACCCCACCAAAATTTTCTAATAAGGCTCTCCAAATCATTACATAGGCCGATGGGGAGTTTGAAGCAACTCATGGTGTAGGTGGGTATTGCTTGCACTACTGCTTTGATCAGGATCTCTCTCCCTGCCTGTGAAAGTAACTTTTCCTCCCACCCTTGCAACTTTCTCCAAACTTTCTCCTTTATGAAGTTGAAACTGGCTTTCTTTTTTCTCCCCACAAAAGAAGGTAGTCCTAAATATTTCTCATACTGCTTGATTTCAGGCACCCCCAATGCTTGTTTGATGTGCTGTCTTGTTTCTTCTGAAGTAAGCTTACTGAAAAAGATGGTGGTTTTATTCCGGTTGATTTGTTGGCCAGAACACCTCCCATACACATCCAAGATCTCCAAAATATTATTGCATTCCTGCTCTGTGGCCCTGCAAAAGAGAAGACTATCATCTGCAAAGAGAAGATGTGTTAGTCTCGGGCTGTTTCTGCATAAAGCAAATCCCTTTATATCACCCCGGTTGGCTGAATGGGAAATCAGACCGTTCAACCCTTCAGTACACAGCAAGAATAAAAAAGGAGATAGTGGGTCACCCTGTCTGATTCCTCGGGTTGGGACAATCATGCCTTTAGGTTCACCATTAACCAGGATGGAGTAGGAAACAGTAGTTATGCAGATCATCATCAATCTAACCCATCTTTCATCAAACCCCATTCTCCTCATCACCGCTTCTAAATAGACCCACTCCACCCTATCATAGGCTTTACTCATATCAAGCTTTATGGCCATATAATCATCTTTCCCTGTGTGCCTCTGCATACTGTGTAAAGACTCAAAAGCCACCAAAATATTATCTGAAATCAGCCTACTCTTCACAAAAGCACTTTGGTTTTCAGTGATAATATTTGGAAGGATTTTTTTAAGCCTATTTGCTAAAACCTTTGAAAATATTTTATACAATACATTACATAGGCTAATAGGCCGAAATTCAGACACAAATTCCGGATTTTTAACCTTAGGAATGAGAGTAATAAAAGTATGATTAAGGTTAGCCGGCAAAAATGCAGAGTTTAGAAAATAAAGCACAGAAGAGGTGACATCCTCACCCAATAAATCCCAATAGTTTTGATAAAAGACAGGGGGCATACCATCCGGACCAGGGGCTTTTAGAGGGCCCATTTGCTTAATTGCTTCCTGTACTTCCATAGCTTCAAATTCAGCCACTAAGCTTGCGTTCATCTCATCATTTATAATGGGGTGTATGTGCTGGGTAGTGTTCTCCAAATTTATAGGATTGGCTGACTTAAATAAGTCTTGGTAGTAGGCCACAATTGTTTCTGCCACTTCATTTTGATCTCCACACCACGTGCCATCAGCTTTTTTGAGAGAAGAGATTGAGTTTTTCCGAAGCCTTTGAGTGGCTCTTGCATGAAAATACTTAGAGTTCCTATCTCCATATTTTGCCCATTGAACTTTAGATCTTTGCAACCACATCCGAGCCTCCTTATCCATGAGTTTGTTGAGTTCAAGCATCAATTCCCTTACCCGAAAATTATGCCCAGATCTTATTGCTTCCTTTTCGGCCTGCACAACTTCTTTCTTCTTAAGTTCCAGCTCTTTTCTTACACTACCAAAACTTTTCATACTCCACTTCTTCAGCTCAACACCACATCTCTCTATCTTTTTGATTACTTTCGTACCCGGGTCAACTGGATCATTCACAGCCCAAACTGCTTGAATGGTATCAGTACATCCTTTCTCTGTTAGCCACATTTCTTCAAACTGGAAGGGTTTGGAAGTACTCTGTAGGATCAAACCCCTTGGCACAATCCAAAGTGGACAGTGGTCCGAAGAAAAGGAAGGTAAGTGATGAACAATGGTCCCAGCAAATTTAGTCAACCATTCACTGTTAGCCATACCCCGATCTAATCGCTCCCATACTGAATGACCATCATTGAAGTGCTTCTTCCAAGTAAATTGAGAACCGGTAAATCCGAGATCCATAAAACCACACTCATCAATCGCATCTCTGAAAAGTTGCATCTGTGTTTGGCTTCTAACACTACCCCCCAATTTCTCTGATTGTCGAGTTATTTCATTAAAATCCCCCAAACAAAGCCAAGGAAGTGTCATTCGAGAATTGAGCTCTCGAAGTAGATTCCAAGACTCTATTCTTTTGTGTGTCACAGGCTCACCATAAAATCCAGTAAGTCTCCATGCTCCTTCTTTCCCTTTGTCCACAACAGCATCAATATGGTTTTTTGAGGACGTTTCAACATGTAGATCAACATTGTTCTTCCAAAAAAGAGCCAAACCTCCAGCTCTATTGATTCTCTCCACAAAGTGCAAGTTATCAAAACTTAATTGTTTCTTTTGATTTCTTTTAGCCTTTCTTTATCTGCCCATGTCTCGGCTAAAAACATGACAGAGGGATCTTTTGCCCGGATTAAATCTCTAAGCTCTCGAACTGTACATGGGTTCCCAAGCCCACGACAGTTCCATGCTAGACAACTCATTGGGAATGGCGGGGCTGCTTTGCAACCTCCGCCATTAAGTTGTGCTCTCCACTAGAAATTTGTAGCTTCTTTCTTGACTGGTCTACCTCATCATCTTCCTCCACTGCTATAGGACGTTTGCCTAAAGCTGGTTCATGCATGGTTTGTTCTTCAATTTGTTTCAAACGTGCCAAACGTTTTCAAGTTCTCAAACATGACTGGGTCTCCTCTAGGTCACATGGCACATTAGTGGAGTCATGTGCATCTTTATGGACCAACGGACTGAGCTTGTCACGTGCATGTACCTGGTCAGAATAATTGGGCATACAAGGAGACAACTCATCTGTAATACCAGGGTTAGCTATATAGGGAACATGAGAATCATATTTATTTATTTCCATGTCAATATCCTGGATTTGAGTTTCAAAGTTTACCAACTTTGTGTGCGTATTAGCCGGCATCACAATAGGCAAAGATTCAGAACAATCCGGTGTTTTACCTGCATGGGAAGTTTGCGAGATAGTAGCCGTATTACCCGGGATTTCTGTATTTTGATTAACCTCAGAAGATTCGAGGTCAACCAGGTTTGTGGCAGCTTCATACGGCGGCGCCGTTCCTTATGTTCTCCTTTCTGGTCCACTACCGGTCCCCACAGGAGCATCTTTCCCTCCGAAATCACCTCCTGTGCCTGGTACAAACACAAATGACTTCTTGCCTACTGAGAATGGATCAGCCCGAAGCCATGGGCCATATTCTTGTTGATCCAAAGGCAACGAACCCTTACTGGATAACCACACACTACACTCCTTTGCATCGTGAGACACCATCCCGCACCAGTAGCAAAAGTTTGGCATCTTCTCATACTTAAAATTAACCCAAACTTCTTTGTCATTGCCGAGAAGAACCTTACGTCCTCTGCTGAGAGGTCTTGTGACGTTAATGCCTACTCTGATTCTCAAAAAATTACCACCAATTAACTCACCGGGCTGTGAAGCTCTTAATACTTCCCCAATGCTTTTCCCAATCCCATAGGCTGTCCTCTCAGTTAGTTTGTTCACTGGGAGGCCATGAATTTGGACCCAGAATTTGACTGTATGAAATTCCACATCCCGGATAGGACTTGATCCATCATAACAAGAGAGAATAATGAGATGTTTGTCATAAGTCCACGGTTCAGTTGCTAAAACCCTTTCAGCCTCGTTCTCATCATCAAACACAAAGAGCAAGACATGGTTTCCTACATCTCGGATTTCGAAGCCATTCCGGGTTTTCCATAACGGCTTGAGAGTTCGTCCAATAGCCTCGATGCTAAGCGCCCTTCGTGTCATAAATTTTCCTGCAAGAATCACCTCTTTAGCAGCGTGGTTTTCTTCATCCAGAGTGACCTTGCTGTTTTCTTCCTCCAAAAGAGAAAAACGTTTCCAATCATTCAAAACTTCATCCATTAATCTAAGATCAATCAGAATTATAGAAAGAAAGAAAGAAAAGGTTTGCTGTTTCCCCACCCCGAGAAGAAAATAAAGACCACTAGCCCTACTACTGATCGTGTCAATAGAGGGAAGAAATATCACTCCTATAGGAAGATAAAAGGTTCTACAGTCTCGCCGCTCTAACTTAGGTTAGAGAGACGGGAGCAGAGAAAAATCGGGCGATCGATCTACTCATATTTACTGATTTAGCCGATAATAAGTAATATTTTTCTTATATAATAATGAAAGAAATTGCTTCTTATATGTATTAGAAACACAATAGTAAATTTATACGAATTAACTTTTTCATTCTCATATTTTTTTTCTTAACCAAACAAAGTAAATTATATTTATTTTTCATCCTTACTTTTCCATCCTCTATATCAAACACACATGATAGAAACTAAAATCTTTTTCAATCTTCCCTTTCCTATTCTCCTATCATTTGCCATCGGAGAGGCTTTAGTCCTTAAATTAAATGCTGTGTGGACACACCACGACTGAGTAGCTCTCCACATCATTCAGTTGAATATGTGGACACACCATTTGCAAGCTATTGTTGTCTCCTTTTCTTATTCATCCAATGTAGCAAGTAACAACTACACATTTTCGTAATTAAAGTTCATAGGCCTTTCAATTGTGAATAACCGATTATCTTTTAGGGTGAAATATAGTTAATACTCTTGAGATTTGAGCTAATACCAATAAGGTCCAAAACTTTTCAAAACTAACCAACTTGGTCCCTGAACCCAATTAGACCCTAAACTATTACTCATTCTTCTGCTATCTCTCATGGTGATTATGGATAGAGTTGGTCAGTTTTAAAAAAGTTTTGGACTTGACTAGTATTAGTCCAAACCTTACAAGTGTTAATTGTATTTTACCCTAACTTTTATTAGTAGTAGATTTTGTCTCAAAACAGTTTTGGCTCTAGAAATTTTTATTTAAAATGGTCATTAGGAAACTTAAATCATACAAAATCTAATAAAAATAAAACTTGAATATATCAACATCACCACCAAAAAAAAAAAAAATTGCATAAAGTTTTACAATTTCTTTTTACTAACAAACTGAAAAAGCAAAAATGAACTTATGAGAGATAAAATGGGAATTAAGAATGCTGAGATGAGAGTAACAAAGTAAGAGAGAGTTTAAAATGATGACAAAGAGAGAGAAAAATGGAGAGAGAGAGAGAGAGTAGGCATGGAAATTTGTACTTGACCCGTAGGTACCCAACCCGTGAAACATTAGGGGCGGGTTTGGGTTTTAATAATCCAACCTATTTCGGGTTCGGGTCAGGTGCGGGTCTTAGGCATACCTGCCTCGAACCTAACCCGAATACAATAAAATTACAAAAACACCCTATCTATATATATATATATATATATATATATATATATCACTAACTCCCAAACCCTAATCAATCTCATTCTCAACTCTTAATTATCACTTCTCACTCAGCCATCGCCCCCCTCAAAGCTCATGCCCTCCTTCCCACTCTCACCAACCCACGCCCACACCCACCCTCACTCTCATTCTCTCAGCCCGCTGCCCTTATCATTGCCTCCGTTCATCTCAATCGTGAGAAGTCACTCCGTTACGCCTACATCAACTTCGTCCATCACTACCACGATTTGTATCAAATTCTTGATTTTTGGGGTATTTTTGGTAAATGATCAAATGGGTTTGTCGTGGTTTTCTTGTTTCTTAATGTTTTGAGAATTTTTGGTTTCTTGGGTTTTCTTACTCTGTTTTTATGTGTGTGTGTGTGTGCTCGCGCACGCGTGTGTGTGTATAATTTTTTTATTTTGTGTTTTTTTATCTCTTTGTTTCTTAGGTTGTTGTCATCACTTGATTCTGGGTTTTGGTTTCTTTTGCTGATTTTGATTTGGATTTATGTGTTTGTGTTTGTGTTTGGATTTTTGTTTGTGTTTGTGATTTTGAAATGGAAAATCATAAATATGAAATTTTTGTGTTTGTGTTTGTGTTTGTAATTTTGGGCCAGGCATGATGAGATGGGGCCTGTGGGACCCGACGAGGTGGGTTTGGGGGTTAAAAAAAAACATGTTTATTAAATGGGACGGGTTCGGGTAACAGGGGTAGGCCCGCAAGGCGGGTTTGGGTATAAAGAAACCTGCTCCAAACCTGACCCGTTGCCATTCCTGAGAGAGAGAGAGAGAGAGAGAGAGAGAGAGAGAGGGCACAACAAATGATACCTACGACGACTGCAAAGCCGAGTAAAGCAGAGCTGCCAATGCCGCTAAGGAGAATTCACGATCACAATATCTCTTATGATTAAGGGTTTTTGTTTTTTGTTTTTGAATGAGCTTTTTGTAGAATATTTTTTCATTTGTTATTATTTGACCTATTCTTTTTGTTGTTTGGGCTAAATTTTTGTGATAGGGGTACAACAAATTGTCACAATATTTTCACAACTAATAAGATGTTAGTCCCTCATAGGCTAAATAAAATAATAAAATATTAGGCTAGACCCGCATAATTAAAAACAAGGGTGTTGTAAAATTGTTATGAGATTTCGTTCTATCCATAGAATTTCTATAATTTTTATTGTTATTATTTGTGCTTTCATTTTTTTTTTTTTTTTTTTTTTGTTAGAAGGGTTAATGATTAAGTTTGGAGGCCAAGATTATTTTTGTTTAACCAAAATTTTTTAGATTTTCAAGCCAGAGAGTTCAATATTTTGTTTAGAGTAGATAAAACATGTTAGTTTAAAAAATTATGTATATAATCTTTTTTTTTTTTTTTTTTTTGGCTGAGATATATATCCGCCACTTCATAAAGAGCTCCCTGCGTGTTACACATGTTAACATTAATTATGATTAACATGTGTAACACGCAGGGAGGATCTTTATTAGTCCTATCATTTTCCATCGGAGAGGCTTTAGTCCTTAAATTAAATGCATGTGTGCACACACCACGAGTAGGGGTGTCAATGTTTGACTCAATCCACGAATACAACATGAACATAACACTGGTTTTTGTGGGTTAGGGTTGGACCTTATCGGGTTTAGGTCATAAACGGTTGACCCGAAAGCGACACGATAAGAAACGTGTCATAAGCGGGTCAACTTGCATTACCAGTAATAAACAAGTTTGACACGCTAATTTATTTGTGTCAACCTAAAATGACCCATTTAACACAACCCGTTTAACTCATATAACAAATAAATATTCATTTTATTTTAGATTTTTCAAATACATTTTATATCCAACCTATATTTTTAACTTAAAAAGAAAAGTGAATAATTACAAAAACTTACAAGTGATATAATTGTAAATTAAAACTTTATAAACTCTAGTCATGATCAGTCTACTGTTTGCACCAACTCTTTCAATATGATCAAGTTGTGTGGATTTTATATTTTTGTTGAACTATGTTATTTTGAATTTGGGTTGAAGTGTATGCACTTTTGGAGTGTAAAGATCTTATTTCTAGATTGATGTTATATTTTTGTTGAACTATGTTATTTTGAATGTGGGTTGAAGACTTGAAGTGTATGCATTGCTTTCGAGATGTAAAGAACTTATTTCTATATGAATGTTATATTTAATATTAAATGGGTTGAAATGGGCTGTGTCACATTTTTTTCAACTCAACACGACCCGTTTATTAAGCATGTCAAGTGTGTTGGGTCGTGTCAACCCGCTTCATTAACAAGTCGGGTTAGGGTTGAAGAGCCATGACACGATTATTAAATGGGTCGAGTTTGGGTTGAGGCATTTAGTCGAATACTCCTACCTCGACATATCCCGAACCTAACATGCATGCTAAACTTGAATTGACACCCCTAGTCCACAAGTGAGTAGCTCTCCACATCATTCAATTGAATTTGTGGACACACCATTTGCAAGCTATCGTTGTCTCCTTTTCTTATTCATCCGAGGTAGCAAGTAACTACACATTTTCGTAATTAAAGTTCATAGGCTTCTCAATTGTGCATAACCAATTAACTTTTAGGGTGAAATATAGTTAACACCCTTGAGATTTGAGTTAATACCAGTAAGGTCTAAAACTTTTCAAAACTAACCAAATTGGTCCCTGAACCCAATTAGACCCTAAACTATTGCTCATTCTTCTGCTATCTCTCATGGTGATTATGAACAGAGTTGGTTAGTTTTAAAAGTTTTGGACTTGACTAGCATTAGTCCAAACCTCATAGGTGTTAATTGTATTTTACCCTAACTTTTATTAGTAGTAGATTTTGTCTCATAACAGTTGCGGCTCTAGAAAATTTTATTTAAAATGATCATTAAGAAACTTAAATCATACAAAATCTAATAAAAATAGAACTTGAATATATTAACGTCACCACCAAAAAAAAAAAAAAGAATAAAGTTTTACAATTTCTTTTTACTAACAAACTAAAAAAGCAAAAATGAACTTATGAGAGATAAAATGGGAATTAAGAATGCTGAGATGGGAGTAACAAAGTAAGAGAGCATTTAAAATGATTAGAGAGAGAGAGAGAGAGAGAAGCATAACGAATGATACCTACAGCGATTGCAAAGCCGAGGAAAGCAGAACTACCAATGCTGCTGAGGAGAATTCACCGTCACAGTATCTCTTGTGGTTCCATTTTCTAGGAAAAAAATGAAATTAAGTATTATTTTTATAGAATGGGTCGAACGAGTTAAGAATCTAAATGATTAAGGGTTTTTATTTTTTGTTTTTGAATAAGCTTTTTGTAGAATATTTTGTTCATTTATTGTTATTTGACCTAATCTTTTTGTTGTTTGGGCTAAATTTTTGTGATAAGGGCACAACAAATTGTCACAATATTTTCACGTCTAATGAGGTGTTAGTCTCTCATAGGCTAAATAAAATAATAAAATATTAGACTAGACCCAACACAATTAAAAACAAGGGTGTTGTAAATTGTTATGAGATTTCGTTATGTCCATAGAATTTCTATAATTTTTATTGTTATTATTTGTGCTTTCATTTTTTTTTTTTGGTTTAAAGGGTTAATGATTAAGTTTGGAGGCCAAGATTATTTTTGTTAAACCAAAATTTTTGAGATTTTCAAGCAAGAGAGTTCAATATTTTGTTTAGAGTAGTTAAAACATGTTAGTTTTAAAAATTATCTATGTAGGGACAAGGCCCAAACGGTATATTGGGCCTTGGGCCTTATCTGAGAACGTTGGAATGTCCGAAGATGGACAAATAGTTGAGAGATTCCAGCTCAGTGCCTCATGAGTAAGAAAGGAGTAGAAGGCGGTCCGAGGAGGTATATCTCCTCGGCCACGACAAACATTGCTCCGATACATATTCCAGCAACAAAAATGGCCTCAATAGAGGCACCAGTGTCAGAGGCATGTTTCAGAAACACACGAGAAGGAAGGAAACCCAAAAATATCTAAGGAAAATGTGCTTTGTGGATTGCTAGGGACTAGCAAGATTTAAGTTGGGGGGTGTGATAACGCCTTAAAATGTATACTTGTTATATATTTATGTGGGCGTTATCTCCTTATTACTATGCTTAAATTGTATAATTAAGCCATGATTTGCATTAGTCCCTATTATTTATCTTTATATAATTTCTTGAATAAAATGCTATTCATTGTGTGTAGTTTTCTACTTTCAGGGAATCATGTGAGAAAGATGAGTTTACAAGAATTTGTGAGAGAATGGATGCCAAACTAGAATTAAAGTGGAGTTAAAGGACCATGCTTAAATGTCTAAGGAGGTGCAGCTGGAGTGCTTGGATCGTCTACCATGATTGGAAGTTTCAAATAAGGAAAGAAATCAAAGAGGCAGAATCTGAAAAGGAAAAATCTGATTTGAGCACTGATCAGTATTTTGGGCGTATCTCTCTCCTCAAAAATCCAATTGACACAAGGCTGAATGGGTTGGAACCATGATTTAAATATCTACAACTTTCCAGTTTTGAGTTTTTCGAAATTCCCAATTTTTGAAGTCCGAAATTAACTCACAAGTTACTGCTGCATGTAAACTTGGATGGAAATTAAAATTGAAAAAGTTTTATTTTCTTTGGACACTTGGACATGAGGTTTTTGAAGGGAGGCTGTAAGAATGAATTTTGGTAGAGAAACCTTGTATTTTCCTTTCTCTAATGGCAGCCTAAACTCTTTACTAGGGCTAGGGGTTGTGTTTCTTCTATACGGTATGAATATTCAATGTGATTCTTTCTAGGATTTTATCAACGACATATTTGATTGTTCAATTAGATTTCTTTTGATGTATTAGTTCTTCCATGCTTTCAATAAGTTTAATCATGTTTTTCTTATTGTTTAGATGAATTTCTAATAGTTTCAAATAGAAATCAGATTTTAAAGTGAATGGATTTTTCTGAAAACTTTTCTATCCGCATTATTAATCGAGGTTATCATGCGTTATTGAATTGTCTCAGTTTAACCGAATCATAAGTTTTTAATTATATAAGAACAATAAATTATGAAATATATATTTTCTTAGATCACAAAGAATCTCATATCGATATAGGGAAACACCCCGATGCCCTAGTATTTACATTATTGATTTAAATCAGTTTTTATTATTATTCTTGTTAACAATCATCAAGCAAAAGTATTTTTCTTCTTCACCCAAATTGTTATTTAATTATATTGTCTTTGAATTTACCCTGCTCCTTGTGGTTCGACCTCGGTACTCCGAGAATTATATTGCTACGATCTCCAACACTTGGGAGTGAGCAAGCGGTAATTCACTAAAGCCCAGTTCTTCAATCTGCTCTCTACAAATTTATTGCTTTGGGCTATTTGGGCTTGAGTCCATACTCCTTTTGGGTCAAGAGTTCAAATTGGGTCTGTATGGCACCCCGCACCCGAGCACATCTGGGCCTGGGACTTTGATACGAGGATGCGGCCCATAAACCTACGTTCCCCCTCTCTGTCGAGAAGCCCAACCCGAACCCACACAAACTGTAGGCCCTAGTTTGCCACCTTGTCCTTGCTCAGTGGATCTTTTCCGAGCAATGAAATGAACATCGGCCGAACATACCGTCCCTTGCATATTCGGCAGTACCTTTGGAAACATCGCTGCCGAGCATATCTACGGAAGTGGAAACCAAGTTCCAAAGCCACTCTCGTTGCATTCCACTCCCACCTAACCACCCACCTATGATCAATAATACTGGACCGCCCGTTGCACTAACTAGGGAAGTAATCATAACCTCCCCATTAACCTAAGGCTATAAATATGAGAAGTTGGGAGGAGAGAAGGGGTTGTTGAAATGAGCTAGAAAAAGAGAGAGAATAGAAGAGAGAAAAAACAGAAGAGGGTGATTCAAGTAGTGGAGAAGAGAAAAGTGATCTCATTGGGTCTCAGTGCCGAAAACAACCCAAGGTAGGAAATCCAAACCCACTAAACAAATAAGTTGTGAGCCCAAGGGAGTCTAGGCCTGGTAGCCTCATTTTTGGCGCACACAGGGTCCTTACAATGTATATAAAAAAGTGTATTTTTTTTTTTTTTTGCAAGAAAATATAGCCGCCACTTCATAAAGAGCTCCCTGCGTGTTACACAAGTTATCATCTATATATATATATATATATATATATATATAATCGAAGCCTCTGAAGCTCTCACGATTTTCCACGTCAACAAAATATTAAAAAAAAAAAAAAAACGTAATAACCCGATACTCAGGCCTTTCCCTTTCACAATGCTCTACCTCCCGATGCTCTTTTATTCCCTTTCACGATGGTCTTCTTTTTCAAACACAAACTCAGCCAAATCAAACTCAGTCTTTCTCCTTCGAACGCAGACTCAACTCCCATCTCCTTCCTTCAACTCTCTCATTGAAACGCAACTCCCTCTCCTTTTCATCGTTTCCCCCAACCTTCAATGTCACTTGCCTTTGCTCCCCCATGAAAAACACAAATACGGACACAAATCTCCTTTCAAGATCAGTTTTCTTTGTATAGATAATTACTTTTTATTTCTTTATGAAAGTATCTGTATGTGATCAACCAGAAAGTAATGTGGGTTTAAAGTTTGTCTTGGTTCATTGGTATTGCTGTCTTTGTGTTTGTTTAAATTTGTAAGAAATAGACTTTGCAGTGGAATTTAAATAATCGGTTTTTTGACATACCTCTCTTGGCCTAAACCGATGATCACACAGGAGCTTTGAGATTGTTCTATGCTGTCTAGAGCCAGCCTCCACGCAGACCATCTATTCAAACACGTTCTAAATTCTAGTTTGTATGATCCGGAAACCAAAAACGTTTCTCCAACGGTGTTGCACACTACTAGAGTGATGTAAACATAACCCATAACCTAAGAGCCTCACAACACTCTGTAAACACTATGAGAAAATGTAGAATTCATTCCCCTGTACAATGGGTACCATTCTTGGTGTTTATATACACACCACTCCATTAATATTGAGTGGGATAGTGGACTTAGTGGGGTAGTGTAATGGTCTAATACCATTACTCCATAACTCCTAGATGTTACAATCTGAGGTAAATAGAGGGACATGCTCACATTGGGTGACTGTCCATATTCTTTCAGTTTCTAACATCTCCCACCTATCCACTGTGGGCATGGCCTTAATATCCATCTCTCAATGTGTTTCTCAGTGCGTTCATACTGGCAAATAGGTTGTGCGACCACCGAGCACACTTAAAAAACATATTTGGAAGCACTATACTAAATCTTATACCAAGACCAGCATAGCAACATCCCTAAAGTGTCTCGTTATGCCCTAGACATATATTAACACATCGAATCAAGCATCTCTAACACCTCTTGAGTTTAATACTCAGACTTATACTTGATCCATCATAACTATCTAAATGTACTCACGATTATTTCGCTACCATAAGCGCTATAACCTGTCGATAGTGAGTACAAATATAAGGATGTGTTACAAAAAACAGTCTTCCCTTTGCACTCATGTCCTTCAACTCTGGTCCAATCGCTTTCCCAGCAATGTCCCTTTAGACCGAATCCAACATGGCCATAGGTAACATGCCAAAGTAGCAGACATCAAAACCTCAGCTTCAAGACATAGTCAAAAGTAACAAGGGCATAAGTAGGATCTTAATGAAAGATCCATGGGACTCACACGATGAAGAGGCAGGGATTTATTCTCTCACCTCCGCTTTTGGTCGAGCAAGCACATGTAGTATGAAATACATGCTACAGTGGAGTTCTCTTAAGTAAGAGCATATGTCTTAACTCAATACACCGTACAAATCTTAGTCTAGTCACTACTCAAGTGCCTAACTCGAGTCCTTTATTCGCTTGCCACCTCAGGCATCAAATAAGGTCTCGCATCTGGCTAACCACAGGCTACATGGATCATGGGCTATCCATGTACGGTCTAATCAAGATAAATATATTATAGACCTTATCTTAGTCCCAACTAAGGCGACATTTGTTTGTGTCAACTATCTATATATGCTACATAAGCATTGAATGACACAATGTCTCATCTCTGCTCACTACTCAAGCGCCAGAGGTGATCGCTCGTGTGAGTGAGACGACCTAAGCCTGTCAACATACCTTTCATACCACAGAACTCATCATATGGTATATGTGTGTGTAAACATACATATTATTATTAACTGAATAACATCATATGTATTTAAAACAAAATATCCCAAAATAGTACAATAAATGGTAACTAAAAACAATATATCATCATATTCTACGTAGCCCTAAATTCCTAACATGAGCCTGAAAGGCATCCCTTCCTATAGGCTTTGTAAGAGGATCAGCAATCATGAGGCTTGTAGAAATTTGTTTTAGAACCACTTCATTGTGAGCAATCATGTCTCGAATGTAGTGATATCGTATATCAATGTGTTTGGTTCTACCATGATACTTAGAATCTTTAGCATAGGCAAGTGTTGTCATGCTATCACAATGTACTGTAATGGGATCCGAGGCATCTTTAACAACCTCAAGATTCTGAAAGAACCTCCTCAACCAAACTGCTTCTTGAACAGCTACTGAACATGCTACATACTCTACTTCCATAGTTGATAATGCTATACAGGGTTGTTTCTTGCTACTCCAAGTGACGGCGCCATTATTTAGCAAGAAAGCATACCCAGATGTAGATTTGCGTTCATCTAGGTCACTACCCCAATCAGCATCACTATAGCCAATCATACGCAAATCTGAACCTTGATAACAAAGGACGTAGTCCGCTGTCCCTTTTAGATACCTTAAAATCCTCTTGACAGCTTTCCAATGAGCAAGTCCTGGATTAGACTGAAATCTGCTGACTAATCCAACAACATAACATATATCGGGCCAAGTACACATCATTGCATACATCAAGCTTCCAACTGCATTAGCATAAGGAACACGAGCCATCTTTTCTTTTTCATCTTGAGTCTTAGGACACATATCAAGGCTTAAGCTCTCATTTTTGACAACTGGAGTATCTATGGGTTTGCAATTATGCATTTGGAAACGCTCAAGAACTTTCTTAATGTAGGTTTGTTGTGATAAACCTAAAAGTTTCTTTGAGCGATCATTAAGGATTTTAACCCCTAGAATATAATTTGCCTCACCCATGTCCTTCATCTCAAAGTTAAAGGACAACCACCCTTTTGTGGCGATAATCATCTCCATGTCATTACCAGCCAATAATATGTCATTGACATACAATGACAAAATAATGAAACTTCCCTTGGATCGTTTTACGTAGACACAGTGATCTTTTTCGATCATCGTAAACCCATTTGATAGAACGGCTTGATGAAATCTCAGATACCATGTCTAGATGACTTCTTTAAACCATATATGGATCGCTTAAGTTTACACACTTTGTACTCTTGACCTTTGGTCACAAAGCCAATAGGTTGATCCATATAGATTTCTTCATCTAGTTCTCCATTGAGAAAAGCTGTCTTAACGTCCATTTGGTATAATTCTATATTTAAATTTGCAACAATGGCCAGAATGAGTTGAACAGAGGCAAACCTCACAACCGGAGAAAAAGTTTCCTCATAGTCAACACCCTCCTTTTGAGTGTATCCTTTTGCCACTAATCGAGTTTTATACCTTTCTATTGACCCATCCGCCTTGTGTTTGATTTTGAGAACCCATTTGTTCCCAATTGCTTTTCGCCCTGACGGTAGGTCTACCAGATCCCAGACCTGATTAGTCCTCATAGACTCCATTTCATCATTCATTGCTTTCATCCATTCATCACTAACAGAAGATGAGAGAGCCTCTTGCACAGTTCTTGGCTCATCATCATCATGTGAAGCAATCATGAAAGCTTCCCCCTCAATCTCAAAACAACGACGGGGAACATTACCACGGTTGCTTCTACGAGGCTGAGGTTGTTGTGGATCAACTTCTAGTGGTGTGCTCCCACTAGGTTGTGAGTTACTCCCACTGTCTCTAGGAGTTTCAGGAATTTCTTCCTTGTCCTCTACTAGTCTATTTGGGGTGCCTATCTCTTGATCCATCATTTCATAAAGAGTCAAGTTCTTTTCAACCTCACCTATGTTAGGGAATTCACTTTCAATGAAATCAACATCACGTGACTCCAATTCAATTATACTTCCATCAGGTTGTTCACCTATCAACATATAGCGTTTAGAATGCTCAGAATACCTTATAAAGATACACTTCTTTCCTCTAGGCCCCAACTTCCCATATTTATAAGAAGTATTGTGAACATAACCTATTGAACCCCATAGCCGCAAGTTATTCAGGTCAGGTTTCTTGCTAGTCCATAGTTCATAAGGTGTGGAAGATACTGATTTAGAGGGCATTAGGTTAAGTATATAGGCTGCAGTCAAAAGTGCATCCCCCCAATACGAAATCGGTAGGTTAGCTTGCGCCATCATTGGCCTAACCATTTCTAGCAGTGTTCGATTTCTCCTTTCCGCCACACCATTTTGTTGAGGTGTATAAGGCATCGTTAACTGCCTTGCAATTCCCTTTTCATCACAGAGCTCCTTAAATTGCTCAGATAGATACTCACGCCCATGATCAGTTCTGAGAGCCTTAATGCTCTTGTCTAATTGATTCTCAACCAATATCATGTATCGTCTAAAGCAATCTAAAGCCTCAGACTTATGAGAAATCAAATAGACATGACCGTAACGTGTAAAGTCATCTATAAATGTGATGAAGTAGAAACCTCCATGCCTTGCCCTCACATTCATTGGACCACATATGTCAGAGTGGATTAGTTGCAATGGAAAAGATGCCCTTGTGGCTTTTCCAAATGGTTTTCTTTTTGACTTTCCCATAAGACAATGTTCATATGTGGACAAAGTGACCTTAGCGAGATTGCCCTTAAGGCCTTCTCTAGCTAACCTAGTCATCCTCTCTTGCCAAGCCTAGCATGCCATATACTTGAATTATTAGAAGCATTATCAGATGAAGTCAAAAAAACTGAACTATCATTATTATAATATTCAATATCCAAAATTAAAAAACCATTTGAAATAAAACCACAGCCATAATAAACTGTTCCCAAATGCAATAAAACATAATTATTCTCAAAAATAAAACCGGAAACCAAGTCTTAACAAAGTAACTACGGAAAGTAAGTTCCTCCGGATCTCTGGAGCATACAGTACGTCATGGAGTAACAGAGTGCGACCACCTCGCAATTCTAGCTTGTAGGTACCAATTCCAAGTACCTCCACGCTAGCTCCATTTCCCACCTTGATGTCTCTACTGCCAACAGGAATCCAGCGGTACTTCACAAATCCCGTTCTATCTCTCGCTACATGTTCTGCTGCCGCTGAGTCTACAGTCCACATAGGAGCAGAATTAGCAATAAGGACATGACTAGTTACAAAAACATGGTGAGATGTAGGATTAGGTGTTACCTTTTTTGGCTCAATGCATTCACGAGCAAAATTTCCTTTCTTTCCGCAATTATAACAAGTCAACTTAGACTTGTCCTTCTTTGCGCGTTTTCCTCTAGTATTGCGCTTGACAAACTTAGCCTTTTTAGGAGGTGGCCCATTAGGTCTCTCTTGTTCAGGAGTGTGATTAGGTTGCTTGCGTTTAGGCCTAGATGCCTTACGCGAGCTAGTCTCAGCCATATGCACAGAACTAATCGGCTTGGCTACTTCAAGGCGCTCAGCTTCAAGTTCCAAGTGACGAGCCACATCATCAAATGTTTTGATGTTCTCATTATGTGTCAAATTTTGACACATTGTCTCCCATGAACTTGGTAGTGAACGAATCACTGCCTGGACTTGTTGTTCATCAGTAAGATTGTTTCCAGCTGATTTGAGCTCTCGAATCATGGAGGACATCGCCCTAAGATGCTGTTTCATCGTATGTTCAGAGCGCATCTTATATGAATCAAATTTCATTGTTAAGCCACGCAGTCTGGTGGCCGATGTCCCTCCATATCTTAGTTTTAGAGCTTCCCACATTGCTTGTGCAGTTGTATACTGCTCAAATTCACCAATCAAGTCATTATGCATGCTGCTCAACATTGTAAAGCGCGCACATAAATCCTTCTAGCACGCACACAAATCCTTCTTGCGCCAACTTTCATAGACAGCAAGATCACGTTGGTGTTGCTCAGTGCTTCCCTCATCGGGTTTACTCAACGAATGAGTTAGAGTCTCTAGAACTTCTTGCTCATTCAGCACATACTGGATTTTGCGGTGCCAAATATTATAATTTTCACCATCCAATTTCTCTCATTTATTGAGATCAGCAACTATACCTTTAGAAGCCATTTCACTACAAAATTTCATAAATGGGACATTACACACACATTTCAAAAATTTTGACGTTCGATCTAAAATAAACTTAGATAATCAACACACGTCGCAAGATCGAAAATTTGCTAAGCTTCCTAATCATCTCTTGCGCCACTAGTGTTTATTACTAAGCTTAATTTTAATCAATTCGTGCAAAATTATGTATGGGAGATAAAGCAACTCAACCATACTCCCACTATTCCATATTTCAATTCTAAACATATTTACAAAATATATGTATTAAAAATAATTCACCAATATTATCAATTAACTATTAAGCCAAACAAGCTATCACAATTTAAACTCATGAAAACAATTCATATAGGCATTTCATTATTTCACTAAGAAATAATTATTTCTTTGTCGCGTTAAATATAATATTTAATGTTGTGTTAATATTTTTAATACCATATTTCACTAAGAAATAATAATGAAATTAAATAATTTGCAAAATTAAATCAATTTCATATCATTGAAGCATATACCTTTTATGTTTCAAAAATAAATGCTAAGTTGAATAATACGTTTCACCTAAAGAAACTCATTCATTAATAGGCTTAATATGCTTATAATAGGAAAATCTCGCAAAAGACAAAAAGACCCAAACGTGGCAGATGGGCTTATCTTTCCTGTATATGCTAATAATAATAGAGTAAATACATAGGAATCTATTGTGGGACCATTCCTTTTTTATTTATTTTTTATTATTTTTATTTTTATTTATTTGCTAACTTTCTAGCCCACGTGATGTGCCAGTTGCCTTTTTTTCTTTTTTTTTTCTTTTTTTATATTTAATAACGGTAAAACATGCAACAAGCTTTTTTTTTTTTGGTAAACAGACGATTTATAACTCAAACTAAAACAAGACAACAGGTTCAGGGCAATGCCTTAAAAAGAACATGCCAGAAAAATCATCCATAACTACAGACAAAATGTCCTCAGGCGGACTAAGAAAAGAAAGAAAATCAATGTCTTGATCAGCGCCCCTCCTAGCAAGAACATCCGCACACCGGTTAGCTTGACGATAGCAATGTTTAAACTGAATCCGGTGGAATTGAGTCACCAACTGCTTGCAGTCATCCAAAATAGGAGATATGACGTTATTCTCATACCTTGAATTAAGAAAGACATCCACAATTGCTTTCGCATCAAGCTCTACAATCAAAGAAGGAAGCTGTAAATTATGGCAGAGCATTAAGCCATCCCTTAGACCCCATAATTCAGCCATAAAGCTGTTTGTTGCACCAATACGCCTCGAGAACCCAGCCATCCATTCGCCCCGCTCATCTCTAACAACTCCTCCACACCCTGCTGAGCCCGAGAGAGTACAGAGAGCTCCATCTGTGTTCAGCTTCGCCCATCCCTCTGGTGGTCTTTCCCAACGAATTCTCTTAATAACATTACGGGTTGGGCCTCTAGGAGAGTGTACACAATACAAAAACTCTTCAGTTTGGCTGATTATCTCGGCAGCCAGCCCTGGATTTTGAGACTTCCTGTTAAAAACAAAATTGTTCCTGCTTTTCCAAACATTCCAAACCGCAAACGGAAAGATCATACTCCAAGGAGGCTTTCCATCAGTGAGATTCTTAAACATCCTTCCATTTGCATTCAGCCACTCCTGCAGGTTTGCATTCCAAAATTCACGGTTTGTAGCTTGAATTCCCAGGTAGCGCCAAACAGATTTGACAGAGGGGCAATCTCTTAGTGCATGAAGAATTGATTCCGGATCCTTTTGACAAACAGGACACATCTCATCATTTACCACTCTCCTTCGCATCAAGCAACTTTTCACTCCAATACTATTGTGCGAGCACATCCAAAGAAAAGTCTTAATACGAGGCAAGGTTTTAGCTTTCCAAATCCAACTAGCAGAAAAGGGAAGATCTGGTACAGCCTCCATGGCAAGGCCATAAGCACTTTTAAGGTCAAAATTGCCTCTAGGATTCCTTGCCCATGTAAGCTTGTCCCCACCTCTACCTGTCAAGGATAATGGCGTGGCTTGGATCATCATCTTAGTACCTGATGGAAGGTCAAAAGGGATTTGATCCCAATCCCACCCTGTGTCCTTAATAATATCTTTAACTTCTAATACTTCCGCTCCCCTAGGTAGTGGGCCTTGAATGAGGTGCCGAAGAGGGCCCTTCTCTGTCCAGTAACTTTGCCAAAGGTTCAGTGTGCTATCCCTTCCTATTGCCCATCTACTGCCTTTAATAAACACCTCCATGCCTTTTTCCATTGCTCTCCAAGTTTGAGAACATGGCAGTCTATTTGCACTGATGGTGTTTACTCTCCTTCGGTTGCAATACTTCATTCTAAGCACTTCAGCCCACGGTTTACTCCTCTCCATGTGAAATCTCCAATTGAGCTTAGCAAGCAACGTAACATGCAACAAGCTTTAATAGGCATAAATGTTTCACCAGGCTTTAATAGGCATAAACGTGGCCCATTGTACAGTATACGCTAAAAGAATTTGAGCAAAAACAAACACTATTTAGGTAATAAAATATTGTGGACCCTTTTTTGTTTTTATTTAATTTGCTACCACTCTAGCCCACGCAGGTTGTCTTCAACCTTGTTCTTTCAATTTCTTTCAGCCAAAAAACAAGCTTCAGCCATGAAATTCGAAATTTTATATCTTCTTCATTTCAAGTCCATTTTTAACGTACCATATACCGATTTAAAGCTTATAATATATAGATTCATAATATGAAATCATATTTTGTAAACATAAATCATGTAAGAGCAGTTATGTCCTTAAAGTTTCGGTGTTCTAAGTTTTGTTAAACTATATCTCATGGCACACTTAGAGATTTGCTACGAAACTTAAGACAGATATTAATACATGTAATATAAACAACATATATTAATTTCAAGGCACGAAATACTTAGAATCAAAACTTGCCATTGAAGGCCATGTGAGGTGCAAAGAAATTCATAGCATATCACAGCAGCATAAAACGCATTAAGAGCTAATCATATATGCCTATGACATCGAGAACAACCTATAAAAGCTCTGATACCAATGTAAGAAATAGACTTTGCAGCGGAATTTAAATAATCGGTTTTTCGACATACCTCTCTTGGCCTAAACCGATGATCACACAGGAGTTTTGAGATTGTTCTACGCTGTCTAGAGCCAGCCTCCATGCAGACCAGCTATTCAAACACGTTCTAAATTCTAGTTTGTATGATCCGGAAACCAAAAACATTTCTCCGACGGTGTTGCACACTACTAGAGTGATGCAAACATAACCCACAACCTAAGAGCCTCACAACACTCTGTAAACACTATGAGAAAATGTAGAATTTGTTCCCCTGTACAATGGGTACCATTCTTGGTGTTTATATACACACCACTCCATTAATATTGAGTGGGATAGTGGACTTAGTAGGGTAATGTAATGGTCTAATACCATTACTCCATAACTCCTAGATGTTACAATCTGAGGTAAATAGAGGGACATGCTTACATTGGGTGACTGTCCATATTCTTTTAGTTTCTAACAAAATTTCTCAGAGAATGTGTAGAACATGTTGAATATATAATGTGGGGAAAATATCAATGCTACCTTGGAAGATTTTACTTTGAATTTGTTGGCAAAAATTATTGATTTTCTTTACGCTAGAAAGTGTTGCTTCCCTAAGGAGATTATATGTCTACCAATAAATTTGTTATTTGCCTATAGTGATATTGATTATATAGCTTTATATAGATACATTGATTATCTATCACTAAGAAACCATAGATCTAGGCAGAATATATATATACCAATTTCGTTCTATAGCTTTTAGTTTAGATTCTTTCCACTTTTTTAAATTTGGAAATATGATTTAAGTTTTGGTATTGTGGTCACTGATCAAATTGGTTTTGAATGTTTTGATTTAAGAATTTGAATTAGTCTGGTCCACACAAAAGTGGCTATAATGTGTTTGACTAAATGCTTGAGTTAAAATCTGGTCAGGAAACATACTTATGAACACATATCTGTTTGGTTGCTACACTTGGATGTTCTATGATATTCATTTTTAATGTCTTTGTTTTAGACTAGGTTGAGAAGTCTGAAAACAGTTTATAACCCAATAGGCTGGTAATTATTTGTAGCCTCATTGATGGTATGTACTTAAAATGATTTCAAGCAGCTTCATTGATGGCATGTACTTAAATGATTGTTTATAGAGATAGTTGAAACTAAAATAAATAGGCATTTCATTTGATTCCTTTCAAATAGACATTCTTTCAAACTACAATTATTTGCATGTACTTAAAATGTATCTAAAGGAAATTAGATGCATTTGACACAAATATATGTTGCTGCAAATGATCTCCTCAATAGTTTCCAATAAGCCAGCATAATCAAAATTGAGGGCCATCAAGAGTAGATAAGCAAAGATACTTAGACTATTTGTCAGCTGTTTCGTTTCGAAGTTTTGAATATTGTGTTTATGAGTTGCTTCTTATAAGAGATAGTGGCATAGTGCCCCATGTGTTTATGTGGCATATATTCCCTAGCAGCAAATGCATGGTCCATGTGCAGGGTCCTGAAAATTGTTGACAGCTTGCAATATAGCTATACATGCATAATTGTTTTGCTGTTACTCCTTCATGGACTTAAAGTTTTATAAGTCATTGAAAAAACTTTGTACATGGTTAGATCATCAACTTTCCCAATTGAAAGAGATATAAACATGTTAGAATGCTCAAAAGGTTTAGTATCAGAGCTTAAGCTTTAGGTACATAGATATTAGGTTACATTTCATCGACTTGTGAACTGGGTTTGTTTTAATGTCTTATTGATAATTTGACAATTATGTTTTGGACCTTTGTTTATCTAATATAGTGGTTTTTTTTATCTTCCTTTGTCATGAACAAATGAGCTTCTTTACTTATCAAAAAGAAAATGAACAAATGAGCTTCTTTGCTCTAGGATAAATTGTCGTTAAAAAAAAATTAGTGGACTTAGCAACATTTTTTGTTTTTTTTGTTTTTTTTTTTTTTAAATATATATATAATTTATACTATATAATTAATTTTGCAATATCTATCCCGTGCATCGCACGGGTTAGCGACTAGTAAATTATGATAAACATGTGTAACAGGCAGGGAGGATCTATATTAGTCACCCAATTTTCTTATTTTTTTTGTTTTTCCGTTTCTTCTCTTTGCACTGTTAGTTGGTTTGGGGTTTCCTCATTATTTAAAAAAAAAAAAAAAAATTTCCTTTTTGGTTCTCATCTCACTTTTTTGTTTTTATCTGTTTCTTCCATTTTCATTCGTTTTTTTTTTTTTTTTTTGCTCATATATTTTGGGTCATTTTTGCTTGTGCTTTTAAAATTTTTTTGGAAGTTACCATACACAATTTTTTAATAAAAAATGTGTTACTTTCTGTTTTATTTAATAGTAACATAATTGTAAATTTATACTAACTTCATTTTTCATATTCTCATTTTTCTCTTTAACCAAACAAATGAGTTTTCTATCTTTCAACTTTTCCATCCTCTAACAAACCACATATGAGAGAAACTATATATGTTCTATCCTCTTACTTTTCTATCACTTTCTCATTTTTTATTCTCCCATTTTTCTACCTCTCCAAGAAAAC
Source organism: Quercus aquifolioides (assembly GCA_019022515.1). Lineage (NCBI taxonomy): Eukaryota > Viridiplantae > Streptophyta > Magnoliopsida > Fagales > Fagaceae > Quercus > Quercus aquifolioides. The sequence goes on along the minus strand of CM032334.1, from coordinate 2,836,299 downwards.
GGACCCTTTAATTTAGGCAATTTTTGCCAAATAGCATAATTTTAGGAAAAAAGCACCTAGCCAAGCGTATTTAAGCCCCGTTTGGATAGCGTTTTGCTTCTCACATCTAGCATTTTTTTTTTTTTTTTTAAGGACCAACGCCTCTTGCACTGTTCATGGGACATGAACAGTGCAAGTAGGCAAAGCTACAGTGTTAAAAGAGTGAACAGTGTTGTAGGAATTTTTTTTTTTATTGTTTTCAGTTTTCAGTTTTCAGTTTGCAGTTTTCAGCAAAATAAATGGTATCTAAACGCATACTTAGTTATGTAACACTTTTTTAAAACTCAAGTTTGTCAAACACACGAATTCCAAAAAAGTTCTATATAACTAAATAAGTTTAACCAAATATTTTTTTTCCCTTAATTTTAGCTAAAATTATTCTATTTAGCAAAATTAGCCCTTTAATTTATGATACTAGAATTTTTGGATCATATTCCCACATGTCCATGTCGTAGGGCTTTCTACTTATTGATGGATCACCTAGATGACATCACCTTTATCCATAAGAATGTTTGTCTTTTCATTTACATTCAACAACTACAGTACCACCGCACACCCTTGGTGCGTTGGTCACTCCACAAGCATAAGTGTTTGTGGGGTGTGGGGAGCAAGGGCCGGGGTTCAAGTCTCCAGGAGGGAGCTTCACACACATATACAGTTAAATTAGGCTAGAGTAGAATTTCTATCTTGTATAAAAAAAATAAAAATAAAAAACAACTACAGCAAAAAGTCAATGTGAACTCGCTAGTTCTGCTGTCGGATCCTTTTCCTATTCATACGGCTTTGCATTGAAATTTTGAAACCGACTACGCATTTTCGCAATTAACTTCTGTAGAGAGGGAAAATTCCCGACCTATCACAAGCTGACACATCACACTACCAAGTCCACAAAATACAGCCAATTACAAAGCGCCACATACTGCTGCTAGGTTTTACTGTCGCTATTCAGAAGCCAACAGAAATTTGCCAAGTGTCATGCAAGAACCAATTATGCATCGGCTCGTGCAAGCGATGACATAAGCAGCCTCGCACGTGTAAGCGATGACCCAAGCAACCTCGCACGTGTAAGCGATGACCCAAGAAACCTCGCACGTGTAAGCGATGACCCAAGCAACCTCACACGTGTAAGCGATGACATAAGCGGACCAATCAAACTCCGCCACGTGTCGCTCATCCACCCCAAAACTCCTATAGATAGAAGCCTTCCTGAGACATTTAGGAGGGCACCAAGCCATCTGAAGCACTCAAAAGTCCAGAAGCTCTGCCGGAACCAAGCCCTGAAGCCTCCGGGAACTTCAAGAACTTCAACCCTCAAACACGAAGAACATTCGAAGCAGAATCATCCAAACTACCTGCCTAGATCTCAAAGTTCACTGGAATCAAGCTCAAAAGCCTCCAGAAACCTCAATAAACACAAATCAGTGAAGCTCTACGGATTCAAGCCTCTAAAGCACCGAAGAACTTCCAACACAAACCTTCAAATACGAAGAACATTCAAAGAGGAATCATCCAAATCATATTCCTAGATCTCAAAGTTCACTGGAATCAAGCTCAAAAGCCTCCAGAAACCTCACAAACCACAAATCAGTGAAGCTCTACGGATTCAAGCCTCTAAAGCCCCGAAGAACTTCCACCACAAATCTTCAAAGACGAAGAACACACGAAGAACGTGAAGAACAAAGGATTTCTAACAAGCTCATAGCCAGAGATTCATTGTAATTCTGTTTCAAAGGTCTTCGATCCATTCTTCAGCCAAATTGAAGTATATTTGGTGTTCAAATCAAAATCACATTACCACAACTCCAATCAACAAATCTTTCAAGGAGATCGAATCAGAGGATCACTCTTTTGTAATCACAGAGAATTGTACCACACATTCATCAATACAAATTCGCATTTGTGAAACTATTTTACTTGTTTGACTTATTTCGAACCGAGAAATTTAGTCGTCCACAACTTCATCAGCTTCCCAACCGTACCAATTAATGATTTGTTTGGATTTAGGGGAGGAACGGGGAGTAAAGTAGAGTTAGATAAAAAATTAGCTTAATTTTTGACGAATTCTACTTTACTCCCCCTTGCTTCTCCTCCCTCCCTCTCAATACAAACAAGTCATAAGTTTTACAATTAGCACTATCTTTAATTTGACATACAAAAAGCCTCTCTAGATGTTACAAAAAGTCTTGCAAAAGGTTTCCCTTGATCAGTGTCAATTACCCTTTTTTGTTTGGTTTAATTACAAATTTTCACTTTAAGCTATATCTAATTTTACACTTAACTTCTTGAATTATTGAAATGCACGATTAATCTCCAAATTTTAACTTTGTTTCAATGTCTTATGCCTCCTTCTATTTTAGTGTTAAGAATGAAATAATTAAGTATTAAAGACCAATTTACCTCTTTCTCTAAAATAGAAGGTGTAATGTTAAATTGGTTATTTAATATTAAATTTTGTTAGATTAATAGCCTATTTGGGATGTGATCCAAATTTCAGCTTATTTGAGTTTTTAACTTCTTGTTGATACTATTCATGAGTCCTATTATACTTTTTGGCACTATTTATGGGTCTCATTGTACTATTTAACTAAGTTTTAGCTTTATTTCTACAATACTAAAAAAGTTTTCAGTTTCACCTAAATAAGATATTCCCAAATGGATCCTAAATGACAAAACAAATTATAGGGATTAAATGTTCCAAAGTTTTCGAATTAGAGTATTGATAGGGAGTTTTGATAGTTCAAAGAGTAAAATGTAAATTTATGATGAAAAAAATATAATTTCCCCCTCTTGTTTTGTTTTGTATTTTTTGCACATGTCCTTAGATGGCTATATTCTATTTTTGACAATTAGTTGTAATCCACATTATTAAAGTCAAATGTTGTATGTGTTGGCAAATCCAAGTTAAAAAGACATTTTTTAACAACCAAATAAGAGAAAGGATATCCCTCCTCCTTTCCTCCTACTTAATTTTTAAGACATCCAAACAAAAGAAATAGATAATTAATATTTCCCTAGCTCCTCTATGTTCTCGTTCCGCACCTTACCCTCTTTTCTCCTCTCTCTCTCTCCAACTTTTACACACAATGTTAGTCTATAAATACCGCCCTCTACTACTCACTTCTCATCAACTAAAAAACTCTTCAATTTCGGTCAAGCCTTCTCCTCCTCCTTTTCAATCTTTCATTTCATAACTTTCAAATTCTTAGGTCATCATGGGTGATTTCACTTATGAGAATAACCTCGTCCCAAAGTCTCCACCTCAGGTCATTAGGAATGCTGAAATCATTGAAGGAAATGGAGGCCCTAGAACCATCAAGGAGACCATCTTTGTCGAAGGTAATTAGCTTCATTTCTGATCTCCAACATATGATTTGTTTACAAGTTTAAAAATTACTAAATCTATTACAATGATCTTTCACTCTTAAAAATAGTAATTGTACCCCCAAGGTATTTAAAAGTAAAGCAGTTTTTATTTATTTTGGGCTATCATAGTATCATATGTAATGTACATATTGTATAGAAGAGGTAACATTTTTTTTCCTATATTTTTCAGGCATCGGCCCAATGAACCATACAAAGCAGATTTCTGATGATGGGGTTGAACAGGTAAGCTTATCATACAACATCATTGGGGGTGATCGTAACAACGGCACATTTAGTAATATCTCAGGTGAGACCAAAACAACGACAACCCCTGATGGTAGTTACATCTATCACAGCAGCCGCTCCAGCCAAAGTTACTCCTCAACCTCGACGGTGACAAGGGGCAATGCCACAGGCACAGAAGGCTTCAAGACTATTGATAACCCCCCTCATCCTCCTGCCTACAACTAATCCCTTATATGCGTGTGTGGATTTATGTTTTTCCCTACAATAAGGACTGAAAACGTTGTGTGTTTCATTCTGTTTTATGTATTCCCCTACTGCCTTGGGTTTGCTAATAAATGAGCTAGCGGTTGTGATCCTCCGCTTTCTCAGTTTGTTGTGAATAACCGATGTTCTGCGCAATGCATGGCGCATTTTGGAATATTTTATAAGAAATTATCTTATAGACGTTGTATAATATTTATGATGTGTTATTATAGTTAGAAATTCATCTTTAATTATATTTCATGTCATTAGAAGAAGAAAAAATGAAAAAAAAACAAGGAAGAAATGAAAATCAAGAATATGAAATAGGAAAAAGTAGTACACAAAACAATTAACAGCCAGCAGCACAGCATTCATAGAGATCTCTATGAAACTTTTAATTACCTGAAACGTTATGTGAAGCGTAACAGTAGTATCCATGTCTGATTTACAAACTTTCTTTTGACTTGTAAACATAACACAAAAAATATCCACGCTCCAATAGGTGTTATCAATTGAGTGAATAGGCTATTCAGCAAAAATAAATAAATAAATAAATAAAATTGAGTGAATTAATAGGGATGACTTTAGGTGAGTGGCTCTGTCAAAGATTGGTGTTTTGGATGATGAAGTGAGTGTTTCTGGCTCTCAATTTTGTGGGTTTGGTGAAGGTTTATGAGTAAGTTCTATGTCATAATTTTCTACGGAGTGAAGCTAAGTGATCATTCTTTGAATATTGAATATTGAATATTGAAAATTGAATATTGAAAATTGTTCCTTTATACATCTCGATCTAAACCTTGATTTTAACTAAATAAAAAGAACATTAAGCTCCCAAGTTCAAGATGAGCTAATGCGATGTGCATTTTAATCTCGAAATCATTGACAGAATTTCCAAAACATGTAAACTGATCATTTTGCTATCGGACATTAATTTGCTAAAATTGGGAGATGTCGAGTGTTCTCCCTCATTAGTGGAACTCATTGGAACTTATAACTCATTGGAACTTATAAAAGAAAGTGAACAATAATGGTGGAAAAAAAAGAAAAAAGAAAAAAAAAAAAGACAACTTATTTCGTGAAGAGAGATTAAATAATTACTCAAAATAGGTCATAGGATGGAAAGGAATTTAGAATCCACTTCATTGGCAAAATGAGAAGTTCTAATTAATATATATATTAAGAGGCTTAAGAAAGTTAATTATCATTATCTAAATTATCAAAAATACCCCTAATCTAATTAGATAATCTTTATTCCTAAAAAATAAGGTTAAAATCATAATTTAATAAAATTATAAAAATATATATAAAAAAAAACTATCAGATAAATTTCCTATAACTTCCCGCTAGAGTTTTTGAGTGGAGTTTGTGGTGTACCTTTGTGTTAGAACCCCTTTCTTTCTCCCTTGTATGTGTGCGTGTCTGTTTCTCAAAAACTCCCACTAAAATCTTAGACAAATACAAATTCACCTGTTTCTAAAAGACAAACAAAACTCCAATCCCACATATTGCACTGGAGTCATGTTCATAACATATATGTAAAAAAAAAGGATAAATTGCAAATTACACCCCAAAGTTTGCAATGTTTGAATTTTACACCCTAAAATTTTAGAATTTGGATTTTACCCTCTAAAGTTTGAGAGTATTTAGATTTTACACTATAATGTTTCAGAATTTAGATTTTACCCCCTAAATTTTAGGGGTATTTGGATTTTATTCCTTAAAGTTTGAGAATATTTGGATTTTACACTCTAAAATTTTAGAATTTTGGGGTGTAAAATTCAAACACTTCCAAACTTCAGGAGGTAAAATCTAAATTCTAAAATGTCAAAGTATAAAATTCAAACACCCCAAACTTTAAGAGGGAAAAATCCAAAATTTGAAATTTTAGAGTATAAAATCCAACTACCTCCAAACTTTAGGGGTGTAATTTGTAATTTACCAAAAAAAAAAATTAGTACCATAGGTAAAGAAAATTGCAATAAAATTCAAACCCTTTGATAATACTTTTTATATTTCTAATGAAATACACATAAATAAAATAAAATAAAATAAAAACTATTTTATGTGTCTAAAGACAAATATTTATAAATTAAAAAAAAAAAAATTCTGGTCCTATTTGGTCTAGTTCAGTCTTATTAGGTCCACCTTAGTCCATTTGGTCCTATTCGGACCATTTTCGTCCACTACAGTCTTATTCTGGCCACATTGATCATATTTGGTCCTACAGGGTCCAATTTGGTCTTATTCAGTCCTTTTTGGTCATATTTGACCACATTGATCCTTTTTCGTCCTACTCAGTTCACTTTGGTCTTATTTGGTCCACTTCAGTTCATTTAGTCCTATTTGATCTATTCAGTCCACTTCAGTCCACTTTGGTCTTATTATGTCTTATTTGGTCCACTTTGGTCCTATTCGGTTCTATGTGGAGTACTTTGGTCCTATTCGGTCCTATTCAATCCACTTCAGTTCATATGGTCCAGTTGGTCTTATTCGGTCCATTCGGTACTATAAGGTCAACTTCAGTCCTATTCAGTCAACATCGGTCCAATTGGTTCATTTTGGTCCGCTTCGGTCAATTCAGTACATTCAGCCCATTTCAAGTTTTTTCTATTAAACGGCTTCGTTCAGAATCTTATAACTTATCCAGCGCTGACCCAAGCCAAACTCTGCACTAAGCGTCTCTCTGTTATGTTATCGATACTCCAAATCAAAATTGATTTGGTTTTTCGTTTTGGTTTTGAAGAAAGTTCTAATCGATTAATTGGTTATAGAACCCGCTAATTGGAATGGACGCACAAGCGAGGAAAAAGGCAGTGTTTCGGGCGAAATATTGAACGCAAAGAAGAAAGAAAAGCGCATAGATTCTCCTCTCGTAAGGTTAGCATCAATCAGATTTTTGAGTATTCGAATAATTTTTATATTATTCTTCTTTTTTCTGAAACCAACATTGGAATTCTCGTTATGAATAAGCTTGGAATTCGGGCCATTCTCTCAAATTGGAGCCAACATTGTGTTGTTGTTGTTGTTTTTTTTTTTTTTTTTTTTTGATGCTCAGACAATGCATTTGATATTAGATTTGAATGGCGCGTTTGTGTATTCTTGTTTAAGTACATTATTCTGTTCATGATGAAGGTTTTTTTTTTTTTTTTTGATAAGGAAAGCGGTTTAGGATGACATCATTTTGAAATCCGAATCCCATTGGGATGCCCACCAAGTTTCTCGTAAACATCATGAGGTGATTTTTTACTATCGACATGTAAATATATAGCACAGGCTCCTGTTTATATGATCACTCATAAAAACATTAGATTACAAACAAATCACATGTATATACACAGGCTGATATGCTTAGATGTAGCTCCATTATGAATTATGATCTTCCATAATTTTGCGGAGTGTTCGGCTCTAAGGTTTTTTCCCACCTTTTTGGTGTGGAAAGTGCAATGATGATGTTTGTGAGAGTTACTCTATGCTTATTTGGCCTGTATTCAGAAATTTCCATGTAAGAGAAGGCACCGTCTGATGTTGGTTTCCTATTCTTCCCTAGTTAAAGTGAATAAGAGGAAACCATATAACATTGTCTTTATGAATGGTGGAGGGTGCATTGCTTTATGATGTACTTGTAAACAGGAGCGGAGCTAGGATTTTTTGTTTGTGGGGCCAAATTTTGGTATTAATATATTAGTTTCGAGTCAAGATAAACCATCGTACATATACGTAAACGTACATACACAAATATAAACATTAATATTTTGATACTAGAGTAGGTCATAATTTATAAATATATTGTATATGAAATTAACAACTTTCAAATATATATTCGCAAGATAATTTTTTAGGGGAACTTATCATCTTTTAAACTCCAATGAATATACAAAAGCTGTCTAGTTTGATATTAAACATGTACAAAAAACGAATTAGAGAAAACAAAAACTACCTTGTCTCTATAACTACTAGACCAATTGACAAATTCTATTGGTTTTTAGGAGCATTATTGGGCTAACTCAAACATTTGGGGGGGCCAACTTCTATTTTTGTAGCTAAATAGTTAAAGTTTTAATACTTATACATAATATAAAATAATTTTTTAAAATTTTGGGGGGGCCATGCTATAGCTCCGCCCCTGCTTGTAAAGATATTCAAAAGTGGTTAAGGTCTCCCTTATGGTTAATGTATGTTTTTCAGTAAGGATTTTTAATTTTTAATTTTTATAATTAATTTAGATTTTTACCAAACGACTCAATCCAATGCTGACAAGCCCCCACTGAGCCACTCTCTATCACTCTCTTCTGAAATTTACTGAGAGCATATCACCTACTGCAATTAATTGTATCCAAGTCTCTCCTATGAACATTGGGGGAAATTTGGGCATTTTGATAAAAAAATTAGAACACAAAAAGAATTCTAGGATATCAGTTTTGTGATTGACGTGAGCCTTTGGATTTTTTGTTTTGTTTATCTTCCTAATTTTTCTGTTTTATTTTCTGGTTTCTATTATCATGTTTTTATTGATTTAGTGGCAAATGCTAAGAGGGTATTTTGGATTTTTGTAGTATGCTTGGGTTGCATATTTTTCCTCTGTTTCGGTGGTGGTGGTTGATGTGAGTGTGAGAATTTTCTTCCGTATAGGATTTCAGTGTTGGTGGATTGACTAAGGCTTTTATTTTCTTTGTTTCCTTTTGGTTGATGAGAAAATGAAAGCAAAAACTAGAGAACCAACCGTACTAAACTGATTGAATTACAATTGGCCCAGTTTTGGTATTTCTACCCTATGTCTTGGTGCCGATGTCAAATATGGCAAAACTGACAGCCTTGGTTTGGTGTAAAAAATGCCCTAAACACTGGTTGCACTGAGCTGATATAACCCTGGGATTTTCTTCTATGGAGAGCGAGAAAAGGGGGGTGGGTTTGGGGTTGGGAGTTTAGAAAAATTTCACATCAGTTATTGCTAAATATTCCTTGATTTGTGCCTTTCTGTTTTGGGATTTTTCATTTTGAGCCAAGTTTTCAATTTTTGTATTGATTATATTTTATGTGGCATATCTTTCTGGCCCCCCATATTTCTTCGGTTCTTAATGAGTATTTACTAATTGGATGCCTATGCTGGGACAGACAATAAATACTATCAAGACTAATGCAGCTGGGCTAACCCAGGTTAACAATGCGAAAGCTGAGCCCCATAAGGAGTTGATTAAACCTAAATCTGTACATTCTACAGAGTCACATAGCGTTAAAGCTGAACGCTCAACAGAACTGCCCAAAAATCAGTCATCATCTATGCTCCCTCCAAATTTTTTTGACAACAATGATACGAAAAAGCTAAAAACCGGTACAAGCTTGTATCTGATTTTTCTTTTGATCATAATAATATCATTTGTCAGTATTGTTTTTATTTAGTTCAATCAAGTCCTTAAGAAAGTCAAAAGGATATAATCAAGTCCTTCTGTTCAAATCTATTTAAGAACCATGACTTAAATTGCACTGGGATATTTTTCACTGGTGTGTCATTTTTAATAGAAAGAAGGTATTTTTACTCTGTTGATTTGAATAGCCAAAAAAGTCAGCAATGCCTGTCATGGTTTCTAAACAGATGGGGATGGAAGGAGTTAATTGGAATTTCCTTTTAGCTTGGGGAAATTACACTTTTCATTCATGGTTTGGATCAAGTTTGAGTAGTCAAGCTGTGGTTTAATATGCTCAACTCACTTGAGGTCTAATTGTATTTGCTTTTGGTTTGGAAGTTTAATGTATTCAGATTTTAATGAGTTTGCTATTGTATTTTCTGGTACTTCTTTTAAAGGCATTTGATTTTGCACATACAAATTTTAACAATTTGGGCCTGAAAAAACATTAAAGGATGTGATCTCAGGTGGGTAATGTTCAACTTTTTATACATTGGCTGGCAACTCAAACTTGACACAAACCGTAGGTTGGTAAAGTGTAATTAACCCTTTTGAATATCACAGAGACTTGGTTGAAACTTTTTAATTTAGGGACCAAAATAGGCATTTATTTATTTCTTCCCTTAGTCTAATTTGATTGTGAATTGTGATTATTTACTGATAGGAAGGGATTCTATTTACTTATTAATGTACTATTAGGAAAGGATTCGCTCAAGTCAGTGGAGACTGATTTATACAAAAATACTGGGCTTTCTGCTCTACTAGAAGTGGGAAATAGCGACGAATTTTTGTTTCGTCACAAGAGGACCCAGAATTTTTACACTTTTAGCGACGAATTTTATTTTCGTCACTAAAGAGACCATATTTTGTTCAGATTTTTAGCGACGAAATTCAACTTTCGTCACTGTAGCATACTTTTAGTGACGGATTATGATTTCGTCACTAAAAACATTTAAGTGCAAAACCATTGTTATTTTTAGTGACGAATAGTTTTCGTCACTAATTCTTCCTTATAGCGACGAAATGATTTTCGTCACTAATACTATCACAGCAATACCTATAGTGACGAAATATCTCGTCACTAAATATTTCAACTTTTAGTGACGAAATATTTCGTCACTATAGCTTAATTAAAATTGCGCCAAAATTTCCCTCCATTGGCGCCTATTTTTTAGTTCACAATAGCGACGAAATTTATTTTTCGTCGCTAAATGTTATAATTTTTTTCACTTTTAGTGACGAAATTCATATTTCGTCACTAAAGCTGTATTTTTAGCGACGAAAAATATTTCCTCACTAATTTTCGTCGCTAAAAATACATTTTGTTGTAGTGTAAGTTTCTTTTGATTTCTTTTAGCCTTTCTTCATCTGCCCATGTCTCGGCTAAAAACATGACAGAGGGATCTTTTGCCCGGATTAAATCTCCAAGCTCTCGAACTGTACATGGGTTCCCAAGCCCACGACAGTTCCATGCTAGACAACTCATTGGGAATGGCGGGGCTGCTTTGCAACCTCCGCCATTAAGTTGTGCTCTCCACTAGAAATTTGTAGCTTCTTTCTTGACTGGTCTACCTCATCATCTTCCTCCACTGCTATAGGACGTTTGCCTAAAGCTGGTTCATGCATGGTTTGTTCTTCAATTTGTTTCAAACGTGCCAAACGTTTTCAAGTTCTCAAACATGACTGGGTCCCCTCTAGGTCACGTGGCACATTAGTGGAGTCATGTGCATCTTTATGGACCAACGGACTGAGCTTGTCACGTGCATGTACCTGGTCAGAATAATTGGGCATACAAGGAGACAACTCATCTGTAATACCAGGGTTAGCTATATAGGGAACATGAGAATCATATTTATTTATTTCCATGTCAATATCCTGGATTTGAGTTTCAAAGTTTACCAACTTTGTGTGCGTATTAGCCGGCATCACAATAGGCAAAGATTCAGAACAATCCGGTGTTTTACCTGCATGGGAAGTTTGCGAGATAGTAGCTGTATTACCCGGGATTTCTGTATTTTGATTAACCTCAGAAGATTCGAGGTCAACCAGGTTTGTGGCAGCTTCATACGGCGGCGCCGTTCCTTGTGTTCTCCTTTCTGGTCCACTACCGGTCCCCACAGGAGCATCTTTCCCTCCGAAATCACCTCCTGTGCCTGGTACAAACACAAATGACTTCTTGCCTACTGAGAATGGATCAGCCCGAAGCCATGGGCCATATTCTTGTTGATCCAAAGGCAACGAACCCTTACTGGATAACCACACACTACACTCCTTTGCATCGTAAGACACCATCCCGCACCAGTAGCAAAAGTTTGGCATCTTCTCATACTTAAAATTAACCCAAACTTCTTTGTCATTGCCGAGAAGAACCTTACGTCCTCTGCTGAGAGGTCTTGTGACGTTAATGCCTACTCTGATTCTCAAAAAATTACCACCAATTAACTCACCGGGCTGTGAAGCTCTTAATACTTCCCCAATGCTTTTCCCAATCCCATAGGCTGTCCTCTCAGTTAGTTTGTTCACTGGGAGGCCATGAATTTGGACCCAGAATTTGACTGTATGAAATTCCACATCCCGGATAGGACTTGATCCATCATAACGAGAGAGAATAATGAGATGTTTGTCATAAGTCCACGGTTCAGTTGCTAAAACCCTTTTAGCCTCATTCTCATCATCAAACACAAAGAGCAAGACATGGTTTCCTACATCTCGGATTTCGAAGCCATTCCGGGTTTTCCATAACGGCTTGAGAGTTCGTCCAATAGCCTCGATGCTAAGCGCCCTTCATGTCATAAATTTTCCTGCAAAAATCACCTCTTTAGCAGCGTGGTTTTCTTCATCCAGAGTGACCTTGCTGTTTTCTTCCTCCAAAAGAGAAAAACGTTTCCAATCATTCAAAACTTCATCCATTAATCTAAGATCAATCAGAATTATAGAAAGAAAGAAAGAAAAGGTTTGCTGTTTCCCCACCCCGAGAAGAAAATAAAGACCACTAGCCCTACTACTGACCGTGCCAATAGAGGGAAGAAATATCACTCCTATAGGAAGATAAAAGGTTCTACAGTCTCGCCGCTCTAACTTAGGTTAGAGAGACGGGAGCAGAGAAAAATCGGGCGATCGATCTACTCATATTTACTGATTTAGCCGATAATAAGTAATATTTTTCTTATATAATAATGAAAGAAATTGCTTCTTATATGTATTAGAAACACAATAGTAAATTTATACGAATTAACTTTTTCATTCTCATATTTTTTTTCTTAACCAAACAAAGTAAATTATATTTATTTTTCATCCTTACTTTTCCATCCTCTATATCAAACACACATGATGAAAACTAAAATCTTTTTCAATCTTCCCTTTCCTATTCTCCTATCATTTGCCATCGGAGAGGCTTTAGTCCTTAAATTAAATGTTGTGTGGACACACCATGACTGAGTAGCTCTCCACATCATTCAGTTGAATATGTGGACACACCATTTGCAAGCTATTGTTGTCTCCTTTTCTTATTCATCCAATGCAGCAAGTAACAACTACACATTTTCGTAATTAAAGTTCATAGGCCTTTCAATTGTGAATAACCGATTATCTTTTAGGGTGAAATATAGTTAATACTCTTGAGATTTGAGCTAATACCAATAAGGTCCAAAACTTTTCAAAACTAACCAACTTGGTCCCTGAACCCAATTAGACCCTAAACTATTACTCATTCTTCTGCTATCTCTCATGGTGATTATGGATAGAGTTGGTCAGTTTTAAAAAAGTTTTGGACTTGACTAGTATTAGTCCAAACCTTACAAGTTTTAATTGTATTTTACCCTAACTTTTATTAGTAGTAGATTTTGTCTCAAAACAGTTTTGGCTCTAGAAATTTTTATTTAAAATGGTCATTAAGAAACTTAAATCATACAAAATCTAATAAAAATAAAACTTGAATATATCAACATCACCACCAAAAAAAAAAAAAAAATTTGCATAAAGTTTTACAATTTCTTTTTACTAACAAACTGAAAAAGTAAAAATGAACTTATGAGAGATAAAATGGGAATTAAGAATGCTGAGATGAGAGTAACAAAGTAAGAGAGAGTTTAAAATGATGACAAAGAGAGAGAAAAATGGAGAGAGAGAGAGAGTAGGCATGGAAATTTGTACTTGACCCGTAGGTACCCAACCCGTGAAACATTAGGGGCGGGTTTGGGTTTTAATAATCCAACCTATTTCGGGTTCGGGTCAGGTGCGGGTCTTAGGCATACCTGCCCCGAACCTAACCCGAATACAATAAAATTACAAAAACACCCTATCTATATATATATATCACTAACTCCCAAACCCTAATCAATCTCATTCTCAACTCTTAATTATCACTTCTCACTCAGCCATCGCCCCCCTCAAAGCTCATGCCCTCCTTCCCACTCTCACCAACCCACGCCCACACCCACCCTCACTCTCATTCTCTCAGCCCGCTGCCCTTATCATTGCCTCCGTTCATCTCAATCGTGAGAAGTCACTCCGTTACGCCTACATCAACTTCGTCCATCACTACCACGATTTGTATCAAATTCTTGATTTTTGGGGTATTTTTGGTAAATGATCAAATGGGTTTGTCGTGGTTTTCTTGTTTCTTAATGTTTTGAGAATTTTTGGTTTCTTGGGTTTTCTTACTCTGTTTTTATGTGTGTGTGTGTGCGCGCGCACGCGTGTGTGTGTATAATTTTTTTATTTTGTGTTTTTTTATCTCTTTGTTTCTTAGGTTGTTGTCATCACTTGATTCTGGGTTTTGGTTTCTTTTGCTGATTTTGATTTGGATTTATGTGTTTGTGTTTGTGTTTGGATTTTTGTTTGTGTTTGTGATTTTGAAATGGAAAATCATAAATATGAAATTTTTGTGTTTGTGTTTGTGTTTGTAATTTTGGGCCAGGCATGATGAGATGGGGCCTGTGGGGCCCGACGAGGTGGGTTTGGGGGTTAAAAAAAAACATGTTTATTAAATGGGACGGGTTCGGGTAACAGGGGTAGGCTCGCAAGGCGGGTTTGGGTATAAAGAAACCTGCTCCAAACCTGACCCGTTGCCATTCCTGAGAGAGAGAGAGAGAGAGAGAGAGAGAGAGGGCACAACAAATGATACCTACGACAACTGCAAAGCCGAGTAAAGCAGAGCTGCCAATGCCACTAAGGAGAATTCACGATCACAGTATCTCTTATGATTAAGGGTTTTTGTTTTTTGTTTTTGAATGAGCTTTTTGTAGAATATTTTTTCATTTGTTATTATTTGACCTATTCTTTTTGTTGTTTGGGCTAAATTTTTGTGATAGGGGTACAACAAATTGTCACAATATTTTCACAACTAATAAGATGTTAGTCCCTCATAGGCTAAATAAAATAATAAAATATTAGGCTAGACCCCGCATAATTAAAAACAAGGGTGTTGTAAAATTGTTATGAGATTTCGTTCTATCCATAGAATTTCTATAATTTTTATTGTTATTATTTGTGCTGCCAAGATTATTTTTGTTTAACCAAAATTTTTTAGATTTTCAAGCCAGAGAGTTCAATATTTTGTTTAGAGTAGATAAAACATGTTAGTTTAAAAAATTATGTATATAATCTTTCTTTTTTTTTTTTTTTGGCTGAGATATATATCCGCCACTTCATAAAGAGCTCCCTGCGTGTTACACATGTTAACATTAATTATGATTAACATGTGTAACATGCAGGGAGGATCTTTATTAGTCCTATCATTTTCCATCGGAGAGGCTTTAGTCCTTAAATTAAATGCATGTGTGCACACACCACGAGTAGGGGTGTCAATGTTTGACTCAATCCACGAATACAACATGAACATAACACTGGTTTTTGTGGGTTAGGGTTGGACCTTATCGGATTTAGGTCATAAACGGTTGACCCGAAAGCGACACGATAAGAAACGTGTCATAAGCGGGTCAACTTGCATTACCAGTAATAAACAAGTTTGACACGCTAATTTATTTGTGTCAACCTAAAATGACTCATTTAACACAACCCGTTTAACTCATATAACAAATAAATATTCATTTTATTTTAGATTTTTCAAATACATTTTATATCCAACCTATATTTTTTAACTTAAAAAGAAAAGTGAATAATTACAAAAACTTACAAGTGATATAATTGTAAATTAAAACTTTATAAACCCTAGTCATGATCAGTCTACTGTTTGCACCAACTCTTTCAATATGATCAAGTTGTGTGGATTTTATATTTTTGTTGAACTATGTTATTTTGAATTTGGGTTGAAGTGTATGCACTTTTGGAGTGTAAAGATCTTATTTCTAGATTGATGTTATATTTTTGTTGAACTATGTTATTTTGAATGTGGGTTGAAGACTTGAAGTGTATGCATTGCTTTCGAGATGTAAAGAACTTATTTCTATATGAATGTTATATTTAATATTAAATGGGTTGAAATGGGCTGTGTCACATTTTTTTCAACTCAACACGACCCGTTTATTAAGCATGTCAAGTGTGTTGGGTCGTGTCAACCCGCTTCATTAACAAGTCGGGTTAGGGTTGAAGAGCCATGACACGATTATTAAATGGGTCGAGTTTGGGTTGAGGCATTTAGTCGAATACTCCTACCTCGACATATCCCGAACCTAACATGCATGCTAAACCTGAATTGACACCCCTAGTCCACAAGTGAGTAGCTCTCCACATCATTCAATTGAATTTGTGGACACACCATTTGCAAGCTATCGTTGTCTCCTTTTCTTATTCATCCGAGGTAGCAAGTAACAACTACACATTTTCGTAATTAAAGTTCATAGGCTTCTCAATTGTGCATAACCAATTAACTTTTAGGGTGAAATATAGTTAACACCCTTGAGATTTGAGTTAATACCAGTAAGGTCTAAAACTTTTCAAAACTAACCAAATTGGTCCCTGAACCCAATTAGACCCTAAACTATTGCTCATTCTTCTGCTATCTCTCATGGTGATTATGAACAGAGTTGGTTAGTTTTAAAAGTTTTGGACTTGACTAGCATTAGTCCAAACCTCATAGGTGTTAATTGTATTTTACCCTAACTTTTATTAGTAGTAGATTTTGTCTCATAACAGTTGCGGCTCTAGAAAATTTTATTTAAAATGATCATTAAGAAACTTAAATCATACAAAATCTAATAAAAATAGAACTTGAATATATTAACGTCACCACCAAAAAAAAAAATGAATAAAGTTTTACAATTTCTTTTTACTAACAAACTAAAAAAGCAAAAATGAACTTATGAGAGATAAAATGGGAATTAAGAATGCTGAGATGGGAGTAACAAAGTAAGAGAGCATTTAAAATGATTAGAGAGAGAGAGAGAGAGAGAGAGAGAGAGAAAGAGAGAGAGAGAGAAGCATAACGAATGATACCTACAGCGATTGCAAAGCCGAGGAAAGCAGAACTACCAATGCTGCTGAGGAGAATTCACCGTCACAGTATCTCTTGTGGTTCCATTTTCTAGGAAAAAAATGAAATTAAGTATTATTTTTATAGAATGGGTCGAACGAGTTAAGAATCTAAATGATTAAGGGTTTTTATTTTTTGTTTTTGAATAAGCTTTTTGTAGAATATTTTCTTCATTTATTGTTATTTGACCTAATCTTTTTGTTGTTTGGGCTAAATTTTTGTGATAAGGGCACAACAAATTGTCACAATATTTTCACGTCTAATGAGGTGTTAGTCTCTCATAGGCTAAATAAAATAATAAAATATTAGACTAGACCCAACACAATTAAAAACAAGGGTGTTGTAAATTGTTATGAGATTTCGTTATGTCCATAGAATTTCTATAATTTTTATTGTTATTATTTGTGCTTTCATTTTTTTTTTTTTTGGTTTAAAGGGTTAATGATTAAGTTTGGAGGCCAAGATTATTTTTGTTAAACCAAAATTTTTGAGATTTTCAAGCAAGAGAGTTCAATATTTTGTTTAGAGTAGTTAAAACATGTTAGTTTTAAAAATTATCTATGTAGGGACAAGGCCCAAACGGTATATTGGGCCTTGGGCCTTATCTGAGAACGTTGGAATGTCCGAAGATGGACAAATAGTTGAGAGATTCCAGCTCAGTGCCTCATGAGTAAGAAAGGAGTAGAAGGCGGTCCGAGGAGGTATATCTCCTCGGCCACGACAAACATTGCTCCGATACATATTCCAGCAACAAAAATGGCCTCAATAGAGGCACCAGTGTCAGAGGCATGTTTCAGAAACACACGAGAAGGAAGGAAACCCAAAAATATCTAAGGAAAATGTGCTTTGTGGATTGCTAGGGACTAGCAAGATTTAAGTTGGGGGGTGTGATAACGCCTTAAAATGTATACTTGTTATATATTTATGTTGGCGTTATCTCCTTATTACTATGCTTAATTTGTATAATTAAGCCATGATTTGCATTAGTCCCTATTATTTATCTTTACATAATTTCTTGAATAAGATGCTATTCATTGTGTGTAGTTTTCTACTTTCAGGAAATCATGTGAGAAAGATGAGTTTACAGGAATTTGTGAGAGAATGGAGGCCAATCTAGAATTAAAGTGGAGCTAAAGGACCATGCTTAAATGTATAAGGAGGTGCAGCTGGAGTGCTTGGATCGTCTACCATGATTGGAAGCTTCAAATAAGGAAAGAAATCAAACAGGCAGAATCTGAAAAGGAAAAATCTGATTTGAGCACTGATCAGTATTTTGGGCGTATCTATCTCCTCAAAAATCCAATTGACACAAGGCCGGATGGGTTGGAACCATGACTTAAATATCTACAACTTTACAGTTTTGAGTTTTTCCAAATTCTCAATTTTGGAAGGCCGAAATTAACTCACAAGTTACTGCTGTAAACCTGGACGGAAATTAAAATAGTATAAGTTTTATTTTCTTTGGACACTTAGACATTAGGGTTTTGAAGGGAGGCTGTGAGAACGAATTTTGGGCAGAGAAAACCTTGTATTTTCCTTTCTCTAATGGCAGCCTAAACTCTTTGCTAGGGCTAGGGGTTATGTTTCTTCTATACGGTATGAATATTCAATGTGATTCTTTCTAGGATTTTATCAATGACATATTTGATTGTTCAATTAGATTTCTTTTGATGTATTAGTTCTTCCAGGCTTTCAATAAGTTCAATCATGTTTTTCTTATTTTTTAGATGAATTTCTAATAGTTTCAAATAGAAATCAGGTTTTAAAGTGAATAGGTTTTTCTGAAAACTATTCTAACCGCATTATTAATCGAGGTTATAATGCGTTCTTGAATTGTCTCAGTTCAACCGAATCATAAGTATTTAATTGTATAAGAACAATCAATTATGAAATATATATTTTCTTAGATCACAAAGAATCTCATATCGATATAGGGAAACACCCCGATGCCCTAGTATTTACATTATTGATTTAAATCAGTTTTTATTATTATTCTTGTTAACAATCATCAAGCAAAAGTATTTTTCTTCTTCACCCAAATTGTTATTTAATTATATTGTCTTTGAATTTACCCTGCTCCTTGTGGTTCGACCTCGGTACTCCGAGAATTATATTGCTACGATCTCCAACACTTGGGAGTGAGCAAGCAGTAATTCACTAAAGCCCAGTTCTTCAATCTGCTCTCTACAAATTTATTGCTTTGGGCTATTTGGGCTTGAGTCCATACTCCTTTTGGGTCAAGAGTTCAAATTGGGTCTGTATGGCACCCCGCACCCGAGCACATCTGGGCCTGGGACTTTGATACGAGGATGCGGCTCATAAACCTACGTTCCCCCTCTCTGTCGAGAAGCCCAACCCGAACCCACACAAACTGTAGGCCCTAGTTTGCCACCTTGTCCTTGCTCAGTGGATCTTTTCCGAGCAATGAAATGAACATCGGCCGAACATACCGTCCCTTGCATATCCGGCAGTACCTTTGGAAACATCACTGCCGAGCATATCTACGGAAGTGGAAACCAAGTTCCAAAGCCACTCTCGTTGCATTCCACTCCCACCTAACCACCCACCTATGATCAATAATACTGGACCGCCCGTTGCACTAACTAGGGAAGTAATCATAACCTCCCCACTAACCTAAGGCTATAAATATGAGAAGTTGGGAGGAGAGAAGGGGTTGCTGAAATGAGCTAGAAAAAGAGAGAGAATAGAAGAGAGAAAAAACAGAAGAGGGTGATTCAAGTAGTGGAGAAGAGAAAAGTGATCTCATTGGGTCTCAGTGCCGAGAACAACCCAAGGTAGGAAATCCAAACCCACTAAACAAATAAGTTGTGAGCCCAAGGGAGTCTAGGCCTGGTAGCCTCATTTTTTGCGCGCACAGGGTCCTTACAATGTATATAAAAAAGTGTATTTTTTTTTTTTTTTGCAAGAAAATATAGCTGCCACTTCATAAAGAGCTCCCTGCGTGTTACACAAGTTATCATCTATATATATATATATATATATATATATAATCGAAGCCTCTGAAGCTCTCACAATTTTCCACGTCAACAAAATATTAAAAAAAAAAAACGTAATAACCCGATACTCAGGCCTTTCCCTTTCACAATGCTCTACCTCCCGATGCTCTTTTATTCCCTTTCACGATGGTCTTCTTTTTCAAACACAAACTCAGCCAAATCAAACTCAGTCTTTCTCCTTCGAACGCAGACTCAACTCCCATCTCCTTCCTTCAACTCTCTCATTGAAACGCAACTCCCTCTCCTTTTCATCGTTTCCCCCAACCTTCAATGTCACTTGCCTTTGCTCCCCCATGAAAAACACAAATACGGACACAAATCTCCTTTCAAGATCAGTTTTCTTTGTATAGATAATTACTTTTTATTTCTTTATGAAAGTATCTGTATGTGATCAACCAGAAAGTAATGTGGGTTTAAAGTTTGTCTTGGTTCATTGGTATTGCTGTCTTTGTGTTTGTTTAAATTTGTAAGAAATAGACTTTGCAGTGGAATTTAAATAATCGGTTTTTCGACATACCTCTCTTGGCCTAAACCGATGATCACACAGGAGCTTTGAGATTGTTCTATGCTGTCTAGAGCCAGCCTCCACGCAGACCATCTATTCAAACACGTTCTAAATTCTAGTTTGTATGATCCGGAAACCAAAAACGTTTCTCCAACGGTATTGCACACTACTAGAGTGATGCAAACATAACCCATAACCTAAGAGCCTCACAACACTCTGTAAACACTATGAGAAAATGTAGAATTCATTCCCCTGTACAATGGGTACCATTCTTGGTGTTTATATACACACCACTCCATTAATATTGAGTGGGATAGTGGACTTAGTGGGGTAGTGTAATGGTCTAATACCATTACTCCATAACTCCTAGATGTTACAATCTGAGGTAAATAGAGGGACATGCTCACATTGGGTGACTGTCCATATTCTTTCAGTTTCTAACATCTCCCACTTATCCACTGTGGGCATGGCCTTAATATCCATCTCTCAATGTGTTTCTCAATGCGTTCATACTGGCAAATAGGTTGTGCAACCACCGAGCACACTTAAAAAACATATTTGGAAGCACTATACTAAATCTTATACCAAGACCAGCATAGCAACATCCCTAAAGTGTCTCGTTATGCCCTAGACATATATTAACACATCGAATCAAGCATCTCTAACACCTCTTGAGTTTAATAATCAGACTTATACTTGATCCATCATAACTATCTAAATGTACTCACGATTATTTCGCTACCATAAGCGCTATAACCTGTCGATAGTGAGTACAAATACAAGGATGTGTTACAAAAAACAGTCTTCCCTTTGCACTCATGTCCTTCAACTTTGGTCCAATCGCTTTCCCAGCAATGTCCCTTTAGACCGAATCCAACATGGCCATAGGTAACATGCCAAAGTAGCAGACATCAAAACCTCAGCTTCAAGACATAGTCAAAAGTAACAAGGGCATAAGTAGGATCTTAATGAAAGATCCATGGGACTCACACGATGAAGAAGCAGGGATTTATTCTCTCACCTCCGCTTTTGGTCGAGCAAGCACATGTAGTATGAAATACATGCTACAGTGGAGTTCTCTTAAGTAAGAGCATATGTCTTAACTCAATACACCGTACAAATCTTAGTCTAGTCACTACTCAAGTGCCTAACTCGAGTCCTTTATTCACTTGCCACCTCAGGCATCAAATAAGGTCTCGCATCTGGCTAACCACAGGCTACATGGATCATGGGCTATCCATGTACGGTCTAATCAAGATAAATATATTATAGACCTTATCTTAGTCCCAACTAAGGCGACATTTGTTTGTGTCAACTATCTATATATGCTACATAAGCATTGAATGACACAATGTCTCATCTCTGCTCACTACTCAAGCGCCAGAGGTGATCGCTCGTGTGAGTGAGACGACCTAAGCCTGTCAACATACCTTTCATACCACAGAACTCATCATATGGTATATGTGTGTGTAAACATACATATTATTATTAACTGAATAACATCATATGTATTTAAAACAAAATATCCCAAAATAGTACAATAAATGGTAACTAAAAACAATATATCATCATATTCTACGTAGCCCTAAATTCCTAACATGAGCCTGAAAGGCATCCCTTCCTATAGGCTTTGTAAGAGGATCAGCAATCATGAGGCTTGTAGAAATTTTTTTTAGAACCACTTCATTGTGAGCAATCATGTCTCGAATGTAGTGATATCGTATATCAATGTGTTTGGTTCTACCATGATACTTAGAATCTTTAGCATAGGCAAGTGCTGTCATGCTATCACAATGTACTGTAATGGGATCCGAGGCATCCTTAACAACCTAAAGATTCTGAAAGAACCTCCTCAACCAAACTGCTTCTTGAACAGCTATTGAACATGCTACATACTCTACTTCCATAGTTGATAATGCTATACAGGGTTGTTTCTTGCTACTCCAAGTGATGGCGCCATTATTTAGCAAGAAAGCATACCCAGATGTAGATTTGCGTTCATCTAGGTCACTACCCCAATCAGCAGCACTATAGCCAATCATACGCAAATCTGAACCTTGATAACAAAGGACGTAGTCCGCTGTCCCTTTTAGATACCTTAAAATCCTCTTGACAGCTTTCCAATGAGCAAGTCCTGGATTAGACTGAAATCTGCTGACTAATCCAACAACATAACATATATCGGGCCAAGTACACATCATTGCATACATCAAGCTTCCAACTGCATTAGCATAAGGAACACGAGCCATCTTTTCTTTTTCATCTTGAGTCTTAGGACACATATCAAGGCTTAAGCTCTCATTTTTGGCAATTGGAGTATCTATGGGTTTGCAATTATGCATTTGGAAACGCTCAAGAACTTTCTTAATGTAGGTTTGTTGTGATAAACCTAAAAGTTTCTTCGAGCGATCCCTAAGGATTTTAACCCCTAGAATATAATCTGCCTCACCCATGTCCTTCATCTCAAAGTTAGAGGACAACCACCCTTTTGTGGCGATAATCATCTCCATGTCATTACTGGCCAATAATATATCATCGACATACAATGACAAAATAATGAAACTTCCCTTGGATCATTTTACGTAGACACGGTGATCTTCTTCGATCATCATAAACCCATTCGATAGAACGGCTCAATGAAATCTCAAATACCACTGTCTAGATGACTGCTTTAAACCATATATGGATCGCTTAAGTTTGCACACTTTGTGCTCTTGACCTTTGGTCACAAAGCCAATAGGTTGATCCATAGATTTCTTCATCTAGTTCTCCATTGAGAAAAGCTGTCTTAACATCCGTTTGGTATAATTCCAAATTTAAGTTTGCAACAATGGCCAGAATGAGTCGAACAGAGGCAAACCTCACAACCGGAGAAAAAGTTTCCTCATAGTCAACACCCTCCTTTTGAGTGTATCCTTTTGCTACTAATCGAGCTTTATACCTTTCTATTGACCCATCCGCCTTGCGTTTGATTTTGAGAACCCATTTGTTCCCAATTGCTTTTCGCCCTGACGGTAGGTCTACCAGATCCCAGACCTGATTAGTCCTCATAGACTCCATTTCATCATTCACTGCTTTCATCCACTCATCACTAACAGAAGATGAGAGAGCCTCTTGCACAGTTCTTGGCTCATCATCATCCTGTGAAGCAATCATGAAAGCTTCCCCCTCAATCTCAAAACGACGACGAGGAACATTACCACGATTGCTTCTACGAGGCTGAGGTTGTTGTGGATCAACTTCTAGTGGTGTGCTCCCACTAGGTTGTGAGTTGCTCCCATTGTCTCTAGGAGTTTCAGGAATTTCTTCCTTGTCCTCTACTAGTCTATTTGGGGTGCTTATCTCTTGATCTATCATTTCATAAAGAGTCAAGTTCTTTTCAACCTCACCTATGTTAGGGAATTCACTTTCAATGAAATCAACATCACATGACTCCAATTAAGTTATACTTCCATCAGGTTGTTCACCTATCACCACATAGCCTTTGGAATGCTCAGAATACCTTATAAAGATACACTTCTTTCCTCTAGGCCCCAACTTCCCATATCTATGAGAAGTATTGTGAACATAACCTATTGAACCCCATAGCCGCAAGTTATTCAAGTCAAGTTTCTTGCCGGTCCATAGTTCATTAGGTGTGGAAGATATTAATTTGGAGGGCACTAGGTTAAGTATATAGGCTGCAGTCAAAAGTGCATCCCCCCAATACGAAATTGGTAGGTTAGCTTGCGCCATCATTGACCTAACCATCTCTAGCAGTGTTCGATTTCTCCTTTCCGCCACCATTTTGTTGAGGTGTATAAGGCATCGTTAACTGCCTTGCAATTCCCTTTTCATCACAGAGCTCCTTAAATTGCTCAGATAGATACTCACGCCCATGATCAGTTCTGAGAGCCTTAATGCTCTTGTCTAATTGATTCTCAACCAATATCATGTATCGTCTAAAGCAATCTAAAGCCTCAGACTTATGAGAAATCAAATAGACATGACCGTAACGTGTAAAGTCATCTATAAATGTGATGAAGTAGAAACCTCCATGCCTTGCCCTCACATTTATTGGACCACATATGTCAGAATGGATTAGTTGCAATGGAAAAGATGCCCTTGTGGCTTTTCCAAATGGTTTTCTTTTTGACTTTCCCATAAGACAATGTTCACATGTGGACAAAGTGACCTTAGCGAGATTGCCCATAAGGCCTTCTCTAGCTAACCTAGTCATCCTCTCTTGCCCTATATGACCAAGCCTAGCATGCCATATACTTGAATTATTAGAAGCATTATCAGATGAAGTCAAAAAAACTGAACTATCATTATTATAATATTCAATATCCAAAATTAAAAAACCATTTGAAATAAAACCACAGCCATAATAAACTGTTCCCAAATGCAATAAAACATAATTATTCTCAAAAATAAAACCGGAAACCAAGTCTTAACAAAGTAACTACGGAAAGTAAGTTCCTCCGGATCTCTGGAGCATACAGTACGTCATGGAGTAACAGAGTGCGACCACCTCGCAATTCTAGCTTGTAGGTACCAATTCCAAGTACCTCCACACTAGCTCCATTTCCCACCTTGATGTCTCTACTGCCAACAGGAATCGGCGGTACTTCACAAATCCCGCTCTATCTCTCGCTACATGTTCTGCTGCCGCTGAGTCTACAGTCCACATAGGAGCAGAATTAGCAATAAGGACATGACTAGTTACAAAAACATGGTGAGATGTAGGATTAGGTGTTACCTTTTTTGGCTCAGTGCATTCACGAGCAAAATTTCCTTTCTTTCCGCAATTATAACAAGTCAACTTAGACTTGTCCTTCTTTGCGCGTTTTCCTCTAGTATTGCGCTTGACAAACTTAGCCTTTTTAGGAGGTGGCCCATTAGGTCTCTCTTGTTCAGGAGTGTGATCAGGTTGCTTGCGTTTAGGCCTAGATGCCTTACGCGAGCTAGTCTCAGCCATGTGCACAGAACTAATCGGCTTGGCTACTTCAAGGCGCTCAACTTCAAGTTCCAAGTGACGAGCCACATCATCAAATGTTTTGATGTTCTCATTATGTGTCAAATTTTGACACATCGTCTCCCATGAACTTGGTAGTGAACGAATCACTGCCTGGACTTGTTGTTCATCAGTAAGATTGTTTCCAGCTGATTTGAGCTCTCGAATCATGGAGGACATCGCCCTAAGATGCTGTTTCATCGTATGTTCAAAGCACATCTTATATGAATCAAATTTCATTGTTAAGCCACACAGTCTAGTGGTTGATGTCCCTCCATATCTTAGTTTTAGAGCTTTCCACATGTCTTGTGCAGTTGTATACTGCTCAAATTCACCAATCAAGTCATTATGCATGCTGCTCAACATTGTAAAGCGCGCACACAAATCCTTCTAGCACGCACACAAATCCTTCTTGCGCCAACTTTCATAGACAGCAAGATCACGTTGGTGTTGCTCAGTGCTTCCCTCATCGGGTTTACTCAACGAATGAGTTAGAGTCTCTAGAACTTCTTGCTCATTTAGCACATACTGGATTTTGCGGTGCCAAATATTGTAATTTTCACCATCCAATTTCTCTCATTTATTGAGATCAGCAACTATACCTTTAGAAGCCATTTCACTACAAAATTTCATAAATGGGACATTACACACACATTTCAAAAATTTTGACGTTCGATCTAAAATAAACTTAGATAATCAACACACGTCGCAAGATCGAAAATTTGCTAAGCTTCCTAATCATCTCTTGCGCCACTAGTGTTTATTACTAAGCTTAATTTTAATCAATTCGTGCAAAATTATGTATGGGAGATAAAGCAACTCAACCATACTCCCACTATTCCATATTTCAATTCTAAACATATTTACAAAATATATGTATTAAAAATAATTCACCAATATTATCAATTAACTATTAAGCCAAACAAGCTATCACAATTTAAACTCATGAAAACAATTCATATAGGCATTTCATTATTTCACTAAGAAATAATTATTTTTTTGTCGCGTTAAATATAATATTTAATGTTGTGTTAATATTTTTAATACCATATTTCACTAAGAAATAATAATGAAATTAAATAATTTACAAAATTAAATCAATTTCATATCATTGAAGCATATACCTTTTATGTTTCAAAAATAAATGCTAAGTTGAATAATACGTTTCACCTAAAGAAACTCATTCATTAATAGGCTTAATATGCTTATAATAGGAAAATCTCGCAAAAGACAAAAAGACCCAAACGTGGCAGATGGGCTTATCTTTCCTGTATATGCTAATAATAATAGAGTAAATACATAGGAATCTATTGTGGGACCATTCCTTTTTTATTTATTTTTTATTATTTTTATTTTTATTTATTTGCTAACTTTCTAGCCCACGTGATGTGCCAGTTGCCTTTTTTTTCTTTTTTTATATTTAATAACGGTAAAACATGCAACAAGCTTTTTTTTTTTTTTTTTTTGGTAAACAAACGATTCATTACTCAAACTAAAACAAGACAACAGGTTCAGGGCAATGCCTGTTAAAGAACATGCCAGATAAATCATCCATAACTACAGACATAATGACCTCAGGCGGACTAAGGAAAGAAAGAAAATCAATGTCTTGATCAGCGCCCCTCCTAGCAAGAACATCCGCACACCGGTTAGCTTGACGATAGCAATGTTTAAACTGAACCCGGTGGAATTGAGTCACCAACTGCTTGCAGTCATCCAAAATAGGAGATATGACGTTGTTCTCATACCTTAAATTAAGAAAGGCATCCACAATCGCTTTCGCATCAAGCTCTACAATCAAAGAAGGAAGCTGTAAATTATGGCAGAGAATTAAGCCATCCCTTAGACCCCATAATTCAGCCATAAAGCTGTTTGTTGCACCAATGCGCCTCGAGAAACCAGCCATCCATTCGCCCCGCTCATCTCTAACAACTCCTCCACACCCTGTTGAGCCCGAGAGAGTACAGAGAGCTCCGTCTGTGTTCAGCTTCGCCCATCCCTCTGGTGGTCTTTCCCAACGAATTCTCTTAATAACATTACAAGTTGGGCCTCTAGGAGAGCGTACACAATACAAAAACTCTTCAGTTTGGCTGATTATCTCTGCAGCCAGCCCTGGATTTTGAGACTTCCTGTTAAAAACAAAATTGTATCTGCTTTTCCAAACATTCCAAATAGCAAAAGGAAAGATCATATTCCAAGGAGGCTTTCCATCAATGAGACTTTTATACATCCTTCCATTTGTACTCAGCCACTCTTGCAGATTTGCATTCCAAAAGTCTTGGTTTGTAGCTTGAACTCCCAGGTAGCGCCAAACAGATTGAACAGAGGAGCAATCTTTGAGTGCATGAAGAATTGATTCCGGTTTCCTTAGACAAACAGAACACATCACATCATTTACCACTTCCCTTCGCACCAAGCAACTTTTCACTCCGATACTATTGTGTGAGCACATCCAAAGAAAGGTCTTAATACGAGGCAAAGTTTTAGCTTTCCAAATCCAACCAGCAGAAAAGGAAGGGTCTGGCACAGTCTCCATGGCATAACTATAGGCACTTTTAAGGTCAAAATTGCCTCTAGGATTCCCTGCCCATGTTAGC
Source organism: Quercus aquifolioides (assembly GCA_019022515.1). Lineage (NCBI taxonomy): Eukaryota > Viridiplantae > Streptophyta > Magnoliopsida > Fagales > Fagaceae > Quercus > Quercus aquifolioides. The sequence goes on along the minus strand of CM032334.1, from coordinate 2,808,459 downwards.
TTGTCTCTACCTCTACCTGTCAAGGATAGCGGTGTGGCTTGAATCATCATCTTAATGTCTATAGGAAGGTCAAATGGGATTTGATCCCAATCCCACCCCGTGTCCTTAATAATATCCTTTACTTCCAAAACTTCAGCTCCCCTAGGAAGTGGACCTTGAATGAGCTGCCGAAGGGGTCCCTTCTCTATCCAGTTACTTTGCCAAAGGTGCAAAGTGCTATCTCTTCCTATTGCCCATCTACTGCCTTTAGTAAAAACCTCCATGCCTTTTTTCATTGCTCTCTAAGTTTGTGAGCATGGCAGCCTATTAGCACTGATGATATTAACTCTCCTTTGATTGCAATACTTCATTCTAAGCACTTCAGCCCATGGTTTGCCCCTCTCCATGTGAAATCTCCAATTGAGTTTAGCAAGCAACGCAACATGCAACAAGCTTTAATAGGCATAAATGTTTCACCAGGCTTTAATAGGCATAAACGTGGCCCATTGTACAGTATACGCTAAAAGAATTTGAGCAAAAACAAACACTATTTAGGTAATAAAATATTGTGGACCCTTTTTTGTTTTTATTTAATTTGCTACCACTCTAGCCCACGCAGGTTGTCTTCAACCTTGTTCTTTCAATTTCTTTCAGCCAAAAAACGAGCTTCAGCCATGAAATTCGAAATTTTATATCCTCTTCATTTCAAGTCCATTTTTAACGTACCATATACCGATTTAAAGCTTATAATATATAGATTCATAATATGAAATCATATTTTGTAAACATAAATCATGTAAGAGCAGTTATGTCCTTAAAGTTTCGGTGTTCTAAGTTTTGTTAAACTATATCTCATGGCACACATAGAGATTTGCTACGAAACTTAAGACAGATATTAATACATGTAATATAAACAACATATATTAATTTCAAGGCACAAAATACTTAGAATCAAAACTTGCCATTGAAGGCCATGTGAGGTGCAAAGAAATTCATAGCATATCACAGCAGCATAAAACGCATTAAGAGCTAATCATATATGCCTATGACATCGAGAACAACCTATAAAAGCTCTGATACCAATGTAAGAAATAGACTTTGCAGCAGAATTTAAATAATCGGTTTTTCGGCATACCTCTCTTGGCCTAAACCGATGATCACACAGGAGTTTTGATATTGTTCTACGCTGTCTAGAGCCAGCCTCCATGCAGACCAGCTATTCAAACACGTTCTAAATTCTAGTTTGTATGATCCGGAAACCAAAAACATTTCTCCGACGGTGTTGCACACTACTAGAGTGATGCAAACATAACCCACAACCTAAGAGCCTCACAATACTCTGTAAACACTATGAGAAAATGTAGAATTTGTTCCCCTGTACAATGGGTACCATTCTTGGTGTTTATATACACACCACTCCATTAATATTGAGTGGGATAGTGGACTTCGTAGGGTAGTGTAATGGTCTAATACCATTACTCCATAACTCCTAGATGTTACAATCTGAGGTAAATAGAGGGACATGCTTACATTGGGTGACTGTTCATATTCTTTTAGTTTCTAACAAAATTTCTCAGAGAATGTGTAGAACATGTTGAATATATAATGTGGGGAAAATATCAATGCTGCCTTGGAAGATTTTACTTTGAATTTGTTGGCAAAAATTATTGATTTTCTTTACGCTAGAAAGTGTTGCTTCCCTAAGGAGATTATATGTCTACCAATAAATTTGTTATTTGCCTATAGTGATATTGATTATATAGCTTTATATAGATACATTGATTATCTATCACTAAGAAACCATAGATCTAGGCAGAATATATATATACCAATTTCGTTCTATAGCTTTTAGTTTAGATTCTTTCCACTTTTTTAAATTTGGAAATATGATTTAAGTTTTGGTATTGTGGTCACTGATCAGATTGGTTTTGAATGTTTTGATTTAAGAATTTGAATTAGTCTGGTCCACACAAAAGTGGCTATAATGTGTTTGACTAAATGCTTGAGTTAAAATCTGGTCAGGAAACATACTTATGAACACATATCTGTTTGGTTGCTACACTTGGATGTTCTATGATATTCATTTTTAATGTCTTTGTTTTAGACTAGGTTGAGAAGTCTGAAAACAGTTTATAACCCAATAGGCTGGTAATTATTTGTAGCCTCATTGATGGTATGTACTTAAAATGATTTCAAGCAGCTTCATTGATGGCATGTACTTAAATGATTTCAAGCAATTGCTTCAAATATTTTTTATTTTCTTGCTCATAGAAATAGCTATTAATACATTATTGCATTGTCTCTATTTAAATGAACCTTACTGTATTTTAAATTTTTTCCATAGAGAGTGGCTTGGCTGAGCCTAATAGCACCGCTTCGAATAATTATGTGTTACTTTCAACCCAACATTTGGTGTTTTTGAAATTGATTGTATGTCTTAAGATGTATCCAAAGAGTTTATGAAATTTGGTTTTAATTTTTTATAGAGATAGTTGAAACTGAAATAAATAGGCATTTCGTTTGATTCCTTTCAAATAGACACTCTTTCAAACTACTATTATTTGCATGTACTTAAAATGTATCTAAAGGAAATTAGATGCATTTGACACAAATATATGTTGCTGCAAATGATCTCCTCAACAGTTTCCAAGAAGCCAGCATAATCAAAATTGGGGGCCATCAAGAGTAGATAAGCAGATATACTTAGACTATTTGTCAGCTGTTTCGTTTCAAAGTTTTGAATATTATGTTTATGAGTTGCTTCTTATAAGAGATAGTGGCATAGTGCCCCATGTGTTTATGTAGCATATTATTCCCTAGCAGCAAATGCATGGTCCATGTGCAGGGTCCTGAAAATTGTTGACAGCTTGCAATATAGCTATACATGCATAATTGTTTTGCTGTTATTACTTCTTCATGGACTTAAAGTTTTATAAGTCATTGAAAAACCTTTGTACATGGTTAGATCATCAACTTCCCCAATTCAAAGAGATATAAACATGTCAGAATGCTCAAAAGGTTTAGTATTAGAGCTTAAGCTTCAAGTACATAGATATTATGTTACATTTCATCGACTTGTGAACTGGGTTTGTTTTAATGTCTTATTGATAATTTGACAATTATGTTTTGGACCTTTGTTTATCTAATATAGTGGTTTTTTTTATCTTCCTTTGTCATGAACAAATGAGCTTCTTTACTTATCAAAAAGAAAATGAACAAATGAGCTTCTTTGCTCTAGGATAAATTGTCGTTAAAAAAAAATTAGTGGACTTAGCAACATTTTTTGTTTTGTTTTGTTTTTTTTTAAATATATATATATAATTTATACTATATAATTAATTTTGCAATATCTATCCCGTGCATCGCACGGGTTAGCGACTAGTAAATTATGATAAACATGTGTAACAGGCAGGGAGGATCTATATTAGTCACCCAATTTTCTTATTTTTTTTGTTTTTCCGTTTCTTCTCTTTGCATTGTTAGTTGGTTTGGGGTTTCCTCATTATTTAAAAAAAAAAAAAAAATTTCCTTTTTGGTTCTCATCTCACTTTTTTGTTTTTATCTGTTTCTTCCATTTTCATTTGTTTTTTTTTTTTTTTTTTTTTTGCTCATATATTTTGGGTCATTTTTGCTTGTGCTTTTAAAATTTTTTTGGAAGTTACCATACACAATTTTTTAATAAAAAATGTGTTACTTTCTGTTTTATTTAATAGTAACATAATTGTAAATTTATACTAACTTCATTTTTCATATTCTCATTTTTCTCTTTAACCAAACAAATGAGTTTTCTATCTTTCAACTTTTCCATCCTCTAACAAACCACATATGAGAGAAACTATATATGTTCTATCCTCTTACTTTTCTATCACTTTCTCATTTTTTATTCTCCCATTTTTCTACCTCTCCAAGAAAACGGACCCTTTAATTTAGGCAATTTTTGCCAAATAGCATAATTTTAGGAAAAAAGCACCTAGCCAAGCGTATTTAAGCCCCGTTTGGATAGCGTTTTGCTTCTCACATCTAGCATTTTTTTTTTTAAGGACCAACGCCTCTTGCACTGTTCATGGGACATGAACAGTGCAAGTAGGCAAAGCTACAGTGTTAAAAGAGTGAACAGTGTTGCAGGAATTTTTTTTTATTGTTTTCAGTTTTCAGTTTGTAGTTTTCAGCAAAATAAATGGTATCTAAACACATACTTAGTTATGTAACACTTTTTTAAAACTCAAGTTTGTCAAACACACGAATTCCAAAAAAGTGCTATATAACTAAATAAGTTTAACCAAATATTTTTTTTCCCTTAATTTTAGCTAAAATTATTCTATTTAGCAAAATTAGCCCTTTAATTTATGATACTAGAATTTTTGGATCATATTCCCACATGTCCATGTCGTAGGGCTTTCTACTTATTGATGGATCACCTAGATGACATCACCTTTATCCATAAGAATGTTTGTCTTTTCATTTACATTCAACAACTACAGCACCACCGCACACCCTTGGTGCGTTGGTCACTCCACAAGCATAAGTGTTTGTGGGGTGTGGGGAGCAAGGGCCGGGGTTCAAGTCTCCAGGAGGGAGCTTCACACACATATACACTTAAATTAGGCTAGAGTAGAATTTCTATCTTGTATAAAAAAAAAAAAACAACTACAGCAAAAAGTCAATGTGAACTCGCTAGTTCTGCTGTCGGATCCTTTTCCTATTCATACGGCTTTGCATTGAAATTTTGAAACCGACTACGCATTTTCGCAATTAACTTCTGTAGAGAGGGAAAATTCCCGACCTATCACAAGCTGACACATCACACTACCAAGTCCACAAAATACAGCCAATTACAAAGCGCCACATACTGCTGCTAGGCTTTACTGTCGTTATTCAGAAGCCAACAGAAATTTGCCAAGTGTCATGCAAGAACCAATTATGCATCGGCTCGTGCAAGCGATGACATAAGCAGCCTCGCACGTGTAAGCGATGACCCAAGCAACCTCGCACGTGTAAGCGATGACCCAAGCAACCTCACACGTGTAAGCGATGACATAAGCGGACCAATCAGACTCCGCCACGTGTCGCTCATCCACCCCAAAACTCCTATATATAGAAGCCTTCCTGAGACATTTAGGAGGGCACCAAGCCATCTGAAGCACTCAAAAGTCCAGAAGCTCTGCCGGAACCAAGCCCTGAAGCCTCTGGGAACTTCAAGAACTTCAACCCTCAAACACGAAGAACATTCGAAGCAGAATCATCCAAACTACCTGCCTAGATCTCAAAGTTCACTGGAATCAAGCTCAAAAGCCTCCAGAAACCTCAATAAACACAAATCAGTGAAGCTCTACAGATTCAAGCCTCTAAAGCACTGAAGAACTTCCAACACAAACCTTCAAATACGAAGAACATTCAAAGAGGAATCATCCAAATCATATTCCTAGATCTCAAAGTTCACTGGAATCAAGCTCAAAAGCCTCCAGAAACCTCACAAACCACAAATCAGTGAAGCTCTACGGATTCAAGCCTCTAAAGCCCTGAAGAACTTCCACCACAAATCTTCAAAGACGAAGAACACACGAAGAACGTGAAGAACAAAGGATTTCTAACAAGCTCATAGCCAGAGATTCATTGTAATTCTGTTTCAAAGGTCTTCGATCCATTCTTCAGCCAAATTGAAGTATATTTGGTGTTCAATCAAAATCACATTACCACAACTCCAATCAACAAATCTTTCAAGGAGATCGAATCAGAGGATCACTCTTTTGTAATCACAGAGAATTGTACCACACATTCGTCAATACAAATTCGCATTTGTGAAACTATTTTACTTGTTTGACTTATTTCGAACCGAGAAATTTAGTCGTCCACAACTTCATCAGCTTCCCAACCGTACCAATTAATGATTTGTTTGGATTTAGGGGAGGAACGGGGAGTAAAGTAGAGTTAGATAAAAAATTAGCTTAATTTTTGACGAATTCTACTTTACTCCCCCTTGCTTCTCCTCCCTCCCCCTCAATACAAACAAGTCATAAGTTTTACAATTAGCACTATCTTTAATTTGACATACAAAAAGCCTCTCTAGATGTTACAAAAAGTCTTGCAAAAGGTTTCCCTTGATCAGTGTCAATTACCCTTTTTTGTTTGGTTTAATTACAAATTTTCACTTTAAGCTATATCTAATTTTACACTTAACTTCTTGAATTATTGAAATGCACGATTAATCTCCAAATTTTAACTTTGTTTCAATGTCTTATGCCTCCTTCTATTTTAGTGTTAAGAATGAAATAATTAAGTATTAAAGACCAATTTACCTCTTTCTCTAAAATAGAAGGTGTAATGTTAAATTGGTTATTTAATATTAAATTTTGTTAGATTAATAGCCTATTTGGGATGTGATCCAAATTTCAGCTTATTTGAGTTTTTAACTTCTTGTTGATACTATTCATGAGTCCTATTATACTTTTTGGCACTATTTATGGGTCTCATTGTACTATTTAACTAAGTTTTAGCTTTATTTCTACAATACTAAAAAAGTTTTCAGTTTCACCTAAATAAGATATTCCCAAATGGATCCTAAATGACAAAACAAATTATAGGGATTAAATGTTCCAAAGTTTTCGAATTAGAGTATTGATAGGGAGTTTTGATAGTTCAAAGAGTAAAATGTAAAAGGCAGTATAATTTATGATGAAAAAAATATAATTTCCCCCTCTTGTTTTGTTTTGTATTTTTTGCACATGTCCTTAGATGGCTATATTCTATTTTTGACAATTAGTTGTAATCCACATTATTAAAGTCAAATGTTGTATGTGTTGGCAAATCCAAGTTAAAAAGACATTTTTTAACAACCAAATAAGAGAAAGGATATCCCTCCTCCTTTCCTCCTACTTAATTTTTAAGACATCCAAACAAAAGAAATAGATAATTAATATTTCCCTAGCTCCTCTATGTTCTCGTTCCGCACCTTACCCTCTTTTCTCCTCTCTCTCTCCAACTTTTACACACAATGTTAGTCTATAAATACCGCCCTCTACTACTCACTTCTCATCAACTAAAAAACTCTTCAATTTCGGTCAAGCCTTCTCCTCCTCCTTTTCAATCTTTCATTTCATAACTTTCAAATTCTTAGGTCATCATGGGTGATTTCACTTATGAGAATAACCTCGTCCCAAAGTCTCCACCTCAGGTCATTAGGAATGCTGAAATCATTGAAGGAAATGGAGGCCCTAGAACCATCAAGGAGACCATCTTTGTCGAAGGTAATTAGCTTCATTTCTGATCTCCAACATATGATTTGTTTACAAGTTTAAAAATTACTAAATCTATTACAATGATCTTTCACTCTTAAAAATAGTAATTGTACCCCCAAGGTATTTAAAAGTAAAGCAGTTTTTATTTATTTTGGGCTATCATAGTATCATATGTAATGTACATATTGTATAGAAGAGGTAACATTTTTTTTCCTATATTTTTCAGACATCGGCCCGATGAACCATACAAAGCAGATTTCTGATAATGGGGTTGAACAGGTAAGCTTATCATACAACATCATTGGGGGTGATCGTAACAACGGCACATTTAGTAATATCTCAGGTGAGACCAAAACAACGACAACCCCTGATGGTAGTTACATCTATCACAGCAGCCGCTCCAGCCAAAGTTACTCCTCAACCTCGACGGTGACAAGGGGCAATGCCACAGGCACAGAAGGCTTCAAGACTATTGATAACCCCCCTCATCCTCCTGCCTACAACTAATCCCTTATATGCGTGTGTGGATTTATGTTTTTCCCTACAATAAGGACTGAAAACGTTGTGTGTTTCATTCTGTTTTATGTATTCCCCTACTGCCTTGGGTTTGCTAATAAATGAGCTAGCGGTTGTGATCCTCCGCTTTCTCAGTTTGTTGTGAATAACCGATGTTCTGCGCAATGCATGGCGCATTTTGGAATATTTTATAAGAAATTATCTTATAGACGTTGTATAATATTTATGATGTGTTATTATAGTTAGAAATTCATCTTTAATTATATTTCATGTCATTAGAAGAAGAAAAAATGAAAAAAAAAACAAGGAAGAAATGAAAATCAAGAATATGAAATAGGAAAAAGTAGTACACAAAACAATTAACAGCCAGCAGCACAGCATTCATAGAGATCTCTATGAAACTTTTAATTACCTGAAACGTTATGTGAAGCGTAACAGTAGTATCCATGTCTGATTTACAAACTTTCTTTTGACTTGTAAACATAACACAAAAAATATCCACGCTCCAATAGGTGTTATCAATTGAGTGAATAGGCTATTCAGCAAAAATAAATAAATAAATAAATAAAATTGAGTGAATTAATAGGGATGACTTTAGGTGAGTGGCTCTGTCAAAGATTGGTGTTTTGGATGATGAAGTGAGTGTTTCTGGCTCTCAATTTTGTGGGTTTGGTGAAGGTTTATGAGTAAGTTCTATGTCATAATTTTCTACGGAGTGAAGCTAAGTGATCATTCTTTGAATATTGAATATTGAATATTGAAAATTGAATATTGAAAATTGAATATTGAAAATTGTTCCTTTATACATCTCGATCTAAACCTTGATTTTAACTAAATAAAAAGAACATTAAGCTCCCAAGTTCAAGATGAGCTAATGCGATGTGCATTTTAATCTCGAAATCATTGACAGAATTTCCAAAACATGTAAACTGATCATTTTGCTATCGGACATTAATTTGCTAAAATTGGGAGATGTCGAGTGTTCTCCCTCATTAGTGGAACTCATTGGAACTTATAACTCATTGGAACTTATAAAAGAAAGTGAACAATAATGGTGGAAAAAAAAGAAAAAAGAAAAAAAAAAAAGACAACTTATTTCGTGAAGAGAGATTAAATAATTACTCAAAATAGGTCATAGGATGGAAAGGAATTTAGAATCCACTTCATTGGCAAAATGAGAAGTTCTAATTAATATCTATATTAAGAGGCTTAAGAAAGTTAATTATCATTATCTAAATTATCAAAAATACCCCTAATCTAATTAGACAATCTTTATTCCTAAAAAATAAGGTTAAAATCATAATTTAATAAAATTATAAAAATATAAAAAAAAAAAAAAAAACTATCAGATAAATTTCCTATAACTTCCCGCTAGAGTTTTTGAGTGGAGTTTGTGGTGTACCTTTGTGTTAGAACCCCTTTCTTTCTCCCTTGTATGTGTGCGTGTCTGTTTCTCAAAAACTCCCAGGCCACTAAAATCTTAGACAAATACAAATTCACCTGTTTCTAAAAGACAAACAAAACTCCAATCCCACATATTGCACTGGAGTCATGTTCATAACATATATGTAAAAAAAAAGGATAAATTGCAAATTACACCCCAAAGTTTGCAATGTTTGAATTTTACACCCTAAAATTTTAGAATTTGGATTTTACCCTCTAAAGTTTGAGAGTATTTAGATTTTACACTATAATGTTTCAGAATTTAGATTTTACCCCCTAAATTTTAGGGGTATTTGGATTTTATTCCTTAAAGTTTGAGAATATTTGGATTTTACACTCTAAAATTTTAGAATTTTGGGGTGTAAAATTCAAACACTTCCAAACTTCAGGAGGTAAAATCTAAATTCTAAAATGTCAAAGTATAAAATTCAAACACCCCAAACTTCAAGAGGGAAAAATCCAAAATTTGAAATTTTAGAGTATAAAATCCAACTACCTCCAAACTTTAGGGGTGTAATTTGTAATTTACCAAAAAAAAAATTAGTACCATAGGTAAAGAAAATTGCAATAAAATTCAAACCCTTTGATAATACTTTTTATATTTCTAATGAAATACACATAAATAAAATAAAATAAAATAAAAACTATTTTATGTGTCTAAAGACAAATATTTATAAATTAAAAAAAAAAAATTCTGGTCCTATTTGGTCTACTTCAGTCTTATTAGGTCCACCTTAGTCCATTTGGTCCTATTCGGACCATTTTCGTCCACTACAGTCTTATTCTGGCCACATTGATCATATTTGGTCCTACATGGTCCAATTTGGTCTTATTCAGTCCTTTTTGGTCATATTTGACCACATTGATCCTTTTTCGTCCTACTCAGTTCACTTTGGTCTTATTTGGTCCACTTCAGTTCATTTAGTCCTATTTGATCTATTCAGTCCACTTCAGTCCACTTTGGTCTTATTATGTCTTATTTGGTCCACTTTGGTCCTATTCGGTTCTATGTGGACTACTTTGGTCCTATTCGGTCCTATTCAATCCACTTCAGTTCATATGGTCCAGTTGGTCTTATTCGGTCCATTCGGTACTATAAGGTCAACTTCAGTCCTATTCAGTCAACATCGGTCCAATTGGTTCATTTTGGTCCGCTTCGGTCAATTCAGTACATTCAGCCCATTTCAAGTTTTTTCTATTAAACGGCTTCGTTCAGAATCTTATAACTTATCCAGCGCTGACCCAAGCCAAACTCTGCACTAAGCGTCTCTCTGTTATGTTATCGATACTCCAAATCAAAATTGATTTGGTTTTTCGTTTTGGTTTTGAAGAAAGTTCTAATCGATTAATTGGTTATAGAACCCGCTAATTGGAATGGACGCACAAGCGAGGAAAAAGGCAGTGTTTCGGGCGAAATATTGAACGCAAAGAAGAAAGAAAAGCGCATAGATTCTCCTCTCGTAAGGTTAGCATCAATCAGATTTTTGAGTATTCGAATAATTTTTATATTATTCTTCTTTTTTCTGAAACCAACATTGGAATTCTCGTTATGAATAAGCTTGGAATTCGGGCCATTCTCTCAAATTGGAGCCAACATTGTGTTGTTGTTGTTGTTTTTTTTTTTTTTTTTTTTGATGCTCAGACAATGCATTTGATATTAGATTTGAATGGCGCGTTTGTGTATTCTTGTTTAAGTACATTATTCTGTTCATGATGAAGGTTTTTTTTTTTTTTTTTGATAAGGAAAGCGGTTTAGGATGACATCATTTTGAAATCCGAATCCCATTGGGATGCCCACCAAGTTTCTCGTAAACATCATGAGGTGATTTTTTACTATCGACATGTAAATATATAGCACAGGCTCCTGTTTATATGATCACTCATAAAAACATTAGATTACAAACAAATCACATGTATATACACAGGCTGATATGCTTAGATGTAGCTCCATTATGAATTATGATCTTCCATAATTTTGCGGAGTGTTCGGCTCTAAGGTTTTTTCCCACCTTTTTGGTGTGGAAAGTGCAATGATGATGTTTGTGAGAGTTACTCTATGCTTATTTGGCCTGTATTCAGAAATTTCCATGTAAGAGAAGGCACCGTCTGATGTTGGTTTCCTATTCTTCCCTAGTTAAAGTGAATAAGAGGAAACCATATAACATTGTCTTTATGAATGGTGGAGGGTGCATTGCTTTATGATGTACTTGTAAACAGGAGCGGAGCTAGGATTTTTTGTTTGTGGGGCCAAATTTTGGTATTAATATATTAGTTTCGAGTCAAGATAAACCATCGTACATATACGTAAACGTACATACACAAATATAAACATTAATATTTTGATACTAGAGTAGGTCATAATTTATAAATATATTGTATATGAAATTAACAACTTTCAAATATATATTCGCAAGATAATTTTTTAGGGGAACTTATCATCTTTTAAACTCCAATGAATATACAAAAGCTGTCTAGTTTGATATTAAACATGTACAAAAAACGAATTAGAGAAAACAAAAACTACCTTGTCTCTATAACTACTAGACCAATTGACAAATTCTATTGGTTTTTAGGAGCATTATTGGGCTAACTCAAACATTTGGGGGGGCCAACTTCTATTTTTGTAGCTAAATAGTTAAAGTTTTAATACTTATACATAATATAAAATAATTTTTTAAAATTTTGGGGGGGCCATGCTATAGCTCCGCCCCTGCTTGTAAAGATATTCAAAAGTGGTTAAGGTCTCCCTTATGGTTAATGTATGTTTTTCAGTAAGGATTTTTAATTTTTAATTTTTATAATTAATTTAGATTTTTACCAAACGACTCAATCCAATGCTGACAAGCCCCCACTGAGCCACTCTCTATCACTCTCTTCTGAAATTTACTGAGAGCATATCACCTACTGCAATTAATTGTATCCAAGTCTCTCCTATGAACATTGGGGGAAATTTGGGCATTTTGATAAAAAAATTAGAACACAAAAAGAATTCTAGGATATCAGTTTTGTGATTGACGTGAGCCTTTGGATTTTTTGTTTTGTTTATCTTCCTAATTTTTCTGTTTTATTTTCTGGTTTCTATTATCATGTTTTTATTGATTTAGTGGCAAATGCTAAGAGGGTATTTTGGATTTTTGTAGTATGCTTGGGTTGCATATTTTTCCTCTGTTTCGGTGGTGGTGGTTGATGTGAGTGTGAGAATTTTCTTCCGTATAGGATTTCAGTGTTGGTGGATTGACTAAGGCTTTTATTTTCTTTGTTTCCTTTTGGTTGATGAGAAAATGAAAGCAAAAACTAGAGAACCAACCGTACTAAACTGATTGAATTACAATTGGCCCAGTTTTGGTATTTCTACCCTATGTCTTGGTGCCGATGTCAAATATGGCAAAACTGACAGCCTTGGTTTGGTGTAAAAAATGCCCTAAACACTGGTTGCACTGAGCTGATATAACCCTGGGATTTTCTTCTATGGAGAGCGAGAAAAGGGGGGTGGGTTTGGGGTTGGGAGTTTAGAAAAATTTCACATCAGTTATTGCTAAATATTCCTTGATTTGTGCCTTTCTGTTTTGGGATTTTTCATTTTGAGCCAAGTTTTCAATTTTTGTATTGATTATATTTTATGTGGCATATCTTTCTGGCCCCCCATATTTCTTCGGTTCTTAATGAGTATTTACTAATTGGATGCCTATGCTGGGACAGACAATAAATACTATCAAGACTAATGCAGCTGGGCTAACCCAGGTTAACAATGCGAAAGCTGAGCCCCATAAGGAGTTGATTAAACCTAAATCTGTACATTCTACAGAGTCACATAGCGTTAAAGCTGAACGCTCAACAGAACTGCCCAAAAATCAGTCATCATCTATGCTCCCTCCAAATTTTTTTGACAACAATGATACGAAAAAGCTAAAAACCGGTACAAGCTTGTATCTGATTTTTCTTTTGATCATAATAATATCATTTGTCAGTATTGTTTTTATTTAGTTCAATCAAGTCCTTAAGAAAGTCAAAAGGATATAATCAAGTCCTTCTGTTCAAATCTATTTAAGAACCATGACTTAAATTGCACTGGGATATTTTTCACTGGTGTGTCATTTTTAATAGAAAGAAGGTATTTTTACTCTGTTGATTTGAATAGCCAAAAAAGTCAGCAATGCCTGTCATGGTTTCTAAACAGATGGGGATGGAAGGAGTTAATTGGAATTTCCTTTTAGCTTGGGGAAATTACACTTTTCATTCATGGTTTGGATCAAGTTTGAGTAGTCAAGCTGTGGTTTAATATGCTCAACTCACTTGAGGTCTAATTGTATTTGCTTTTGGTTTGGAAGTTTAATGTATTCAGATTTTAATGAGTTTGCTATTGTATTTTCTGGTACTTCTTTTAAAGGCATTTGATTTTGCACATACAAATTTTAACAATTTGGGCCTGAAAAAACATTAAAGGATGTGATCTCAGGTGGGTAATGTTCAACTTTTTATACATTGGCTGGCAACTCAAACTTGACACAAACCGTAGGTTGGTAAAGTGTAATTAACCCTTTTGAATATCACAGAGACTTGGTTGAAACTTTTTAATTTAGGGACCAAAATAGGCATTTATTTATTTCTTCCCTTAGTCTAATTTGATTGTGAATTGTGATTATTTACTGATAGGAAGGGATTCTATTTACTTATTAATGTACTATTAGGAAAGGATTCGCTCAAGTCAGTGGAGACTGATTTATACAAAAATACTGGGCTTTCTGCTCTACCAGAGGAGAGTTCAAACTTGGTGAGTGAAATAGATAGACTGCCTAATGGTAATTCTGGAAAGGCAATAAATATCCAGCCTGCTGGGGAGCGTACATCAACATCAGAAGAGATTGCTGGTTCTAAAATCAATCAAGCAAAGGGAGCTCTACCTGAAGGCTTCTTTGATAACAAGGATGCCGACTTGCGTGCACGTGGCATAAAGCCTGTTAAGCCAGACATCAAGTAAGTTCCTACATTTTTGTTATCTCTGCATCTTCATGCTCTCTTCTATTCAAGTCAAATGTTAATATAATTGTAATTTTTCCCTCTTTTTTTATTTATTTTTTTTTTTTTTTTTATCTGCTCTAAATATTGGTTCTCTATCAAATTGCAACAGAGTTTACAGAGTAATTTTAAGAAAAGTCCTGTAATGCAAAGAGGTCTTTTCAGTGGTTGCCTTTGATGTTATTTTGGGGAAATAATTACTTGGGGGCCTTATGACTTCTTCAATTTTTTTGGCCCTTTCCTTTTTTGCCTTTTCTTGTCCTTTAACTAGTATGGCTGATAAATATCATCATTGTCTTGATGGGCTCTGCTGCTTGGATGACTTAAATTGGTGGCTAATATTGCAAGGTTGTGTCTTGGTTAGTAGCTGTTGATCAAGGATTTTATGTTATTAGTTAGATCAAATATATTTTAGAACATATGTAAATCACCATTTGAACATCCATATAAAATTCCATAGTGAATTATAAATACATAGACTTGCTAGAGTACAAATCAGGGCAGTTCGCCTCCTGTTTATGAGATCTTCTATGATTAAATCATATCCAATGCTGCTGCAGACCACAAATAGAAGAATTGGACTTTCAGTTGTATGGTTCTCCAATATCTATAGTAGTATTGATGTTGAAAATATTCTTAATTTGATATCAAACCTGGCTGCATTGATAACTCAGTTATCTAATGTGCATATTGTGTTGCCTACCCATCTAGTAAATCACAAATTTCGACCCAATTCTTAAAGTTAATTTTTGCGATAGGCTTAACAAATGAGCTACCACAGGAAAGAAGACCCATTTGTTTGAGGTCTGACTATTGTGGTATTTGTAGGTTGGTGCTATATTATTTTAAACTTCATGGAGTTTTCTCCAATTCATCAATAAATTTAGAGCAGAATATGGTGTGATCTGTTTGTCTCTGGAAAAGTTTCAAATGCAACAAATTTTTTTCTATTACTTCATATTTTTTCTTTAATGACATGGAAAACACCATAAAATTGAAAATTTGTTTGGTTGTGGCTAGAGATGAGTACAAGGAATTCGAAAAGTTGATTCAAGAGGACTTGCAGGAGGTGGATGACCGTTTTGAGGAAGAGTAGGTGAGGGTTAAAATATAATCAAACTGTTCACTTCTGCATTCTATTTTTCCACGTTATCTATCCACACTAGAAAATTAAAATTGTTTTCCTGTTGTTTCAATTGTAACTGCAGATTGATGCTGCTGAAACGATAGAAGAGGCTGAATCTGTTGAGCAGAGGTAAGTTCAGCTGTGTGATTGTTGGTCAAATTTTCTCATCCTGCTTCTCCAGTCTTCTTTGCCAATATTCTTCATTCCATTTCCTATTTTGCAGAACCTATTGGGAGAAAGTGGAAATGTTGAAGAAGAAGAAATTGGAACTTCAGGTTGCCAGGTCTGTCAAACGTAGAAAAGCATCTGAGGGTGTTGCCAAGGAGTCCAGGCATGAAGAATCATCCAGTGGCGACGACAGTGGTGAGAATTTTGCAGTTGATTGGAGAGCCCAACACTTGTGAACGTGCTTTGCAGATGTTTTGGTATATATGAAGGTATAATCTTAAAATATAAAACAAAAAGTGTGATGTCTCGTCTGACCCAAACTGGAATCCACCATATCAATCTTTTCCTTGGATTATAAGCTAAAAAATGGGAGTTGGTGATGCTTACTGCATCTAGAGAAACTTTTACCTATCTACATTCTTTGGTTTGCCAAAGGATAAAGCTATTTAAAAAAAAAAAAAAAACCGAGCTTCGCACCGTGTTGGATAGCCCTGGAGTACATGCATTTCAGAGAAGTGACAGTCCATGTCAGGGAGCATAAGAATGAACTTTATAAGCCTATATTTTGGCCTTACAGCTATGATTCTGTATAAATATTCTGAGGTTGAGGAGAGTCAAATTATCAATTATGAACATTGTAAATATCGCTTGAATTAGCGTGAATAAATTCTCTACAAAATTTAGCTGGCTAAGACTTTAGCATAGTGAAACAAATTTATTTTATTTTTATTTGGAAGAATTGAACTTTGATTAATTGGTTTCTTTCTGCCTTAGGTTGTTCAGTAGCTTGTTTAGCAACTAAAAGATTATACTTATTAAGAGTGTACCCAAACCCAAAGAGAATATTGATCTGGGAAGGGATTTCTGGACCGAAAAGAAAGTCAAGTGTCAACTTATACCCAACTCATTGAAACGACAAGTTAGGTTGAATTGTGGGTCACAAGGGTTGATCCTTTTTTTGTTTAAAGGGATTTTTTTCTGCATTTTTGCCTTTTTTTTTGGTTTTTTTTTTTTTTTTATCTCTATGTAAATATGTTTCACACTTTCAATTGCTCTTTCATTTGTTTCATGAGGCTGAGGCTTAAAGGCTTCAATTTAGTGACTTTAGATTATATAAGCTTAAAAATTAATCTATTATTTAACTTTTATTTTTTATTTATTTTAATTATATGTTTTCTTATTCCTATTGAAAGGCAAACAAAGACAATGATTAAGATTAATTAGGGTATGTTTGGTTGGAGGGGTGAAAAAGAAAGATGATAGAAAATGGAGAAGGGATAGAAAAGTGGGAAAATATAATAGATTTAGTTTTCTCTCATATATGTTTGGTTGAGAGAATGGAAAAGTGGAGAGATGTAATACTCATTTGTTTGGTTGATAAGAAAAATGAAATGATAGAAAATATTGTTTGAATAAATTTACTTCCATGCTCCTAGTAAAAAAAAATAAAAAATTGGCCCCTATTGAATAAATAAAAAACAAATTAGAAAAAAGGGGGGGGGGGGGGGGGGGGGGGGGGGGGGGAATCATACCAAATACTAAGAAAAAATAGATGAAAAAAAAAACGAGAATAAGAAGTACCGGACAAAAACCAAAGAAAAGAAATCAAAAAAGCAAAACGGAAAACTGATGGTAATAGAAAATGACAAAAACCGAATAAGAAAAAGACTATTAAAAAAAAAACCGAATAAGAAAACTAATGAAAAATAAAGAAAAGAGAAAATGACCAAAAAATTTGAACCCACTTGAGCGTTAGTTACGTTACACAGAAGGGCATTATGGTCCTAAAAGCAATAAATTTTTGTATTCCCTTTTTCTCTCTAGTTTTCTTCCCAATTTGAATAAAAAATATTTTGATAAGTTAGGGGAAAAAACACCTAAATCTTACCGGTTTTCCACTCTCTTCTCTCCAACTAAACATTCACAAAATTTGTTTTATCTTCCATTTTCTCTCTTCTTTTTTTTCTTTTTTTTCATCTTCTCTAAAACCAACCCAACTGAAACTGAAAATTGATAAGTGTTTGTTTGTGAACTGAAATTTTTTTGCTAAAAGTACTGTAACTAGGCAACAAAAACCTCCTTTGTGCTGTATAGAGAGAGTGATAAGAAGAGGAAAAATAGAAAAGAGAGAAGGGTCAGACACATTATTGTAGAGCTGTGCAAGGAGAGGTATTAGATGTGGGAAATTCTTAGATACTTCTAGAATACGAAGAAATTGTGCTCCCTTCTCTCACATTCACGGTAGACTCCATCATAAATTTAATGAGTAGACCCTACCATAAATTTGAAAGGAGAGAGCACAATTCTCGATACTCTGAGAATACCTAAGAATTACTCATTAGATGTGTGGTGAAGTGGCTAGAGGTAGGTGAGAAGCATTAAAAATTTTGGACAATTTTGTTATTGTGCTGGCAATAGGCATTTCCACACCTATTTGCTCTCCAATTTGGAGAGAAGAATTTTTTATGGACCCAAAGAGAAAATGCCTGAGTCCCACCAAAAAATTTCCATCATTTTTCTTCTTACCAAAAAACATCTAATCATATTTTTTCTCCTTTATTTTATATCTTTCCTATTTCACTTTCAACCAAACATACCCTAAGTGAATTGAATAAACGAAGACCCATGATTTCCAGTATTGTGCTTTCCATTTCCAATTGATTGGCACAATGGCTATAACCTTTGTGCTTTCCATTTTATAAAAGGCTTCTATAAGCTTCCCCCCACACTCTTGTGTTTCATTTATGTTTTATGTATTCCTCTAATGCCTTGGGTTTGCTAATAAATGAGTGAATTTTGATCCTCCGCTTTCTCAATTTGTTGTGAATAACCAATGTTATGCTCAACGTGTTGTTCATTTTGTAATATTTTATAAGAAATTATCTTATAGACTATTATTATGCGTTATTACAGTTAAAAATTCATCTTTAATTATATTACATGTTATTAGAAAAAGAGAAAATTAAAATTATTAAAATTAGAAATATGATATAGGTAAAATATGATATTTGAACTTTAATTATATTTGGTATATTATATACGCACTACCACATTATTTGCACTTTTTGACCTGAAAATCAACCTCGCATTGGCCACTACTTTTTTGTTTTCCCTACCACCGACTAAAGCTAGTACCGGCCTCTCTGTTTTGATCCAGATTCATGCTTAGCGCCGAAGGAAAGAAGGGAGGTGGACCCTGTATGGGAGATTATGGACCACTCGTCTCAACGTGAAGGAGAGGAGAAAAAAAAAAGGAGAAGAAGAAGAGAGTTGGTTGCCATATTTTAATAGGAGTAATGGTAGCAAATTTGAGTTTTAGTAGTGGTTTGTGGATGTGAAGTTATTTTGCAGTAGGTAGGAATCATTGGGTGTAGACTTATTTTGTAGTGGGTTGTTTAAAAGTTAGAAATATAATTTTACTTTATTGTTCTCCAATTTTGTCTAGGTGTAGGGATATTTTGGAACAAAAAAAAAAATTTGATCCAAACAAGAGAAACTCTTTAAAAAATAACTAGAGACACAGCTCTTCCGGCTATAGTGTTATAAAACTGCCTATGTCTTTTCTCCTTCACAATTTACATATAAATTAATTTTTTTTCCTTTTAAGTTTTTACACCGCATTTACTTTTAAAAACAACATGAGTATTTTGTAAATAGTGTTTTACGTGGAAGTTAAAGAAGCATTTTTACCAAGTTTTGTCCCTACTTAAATATAGGCTGTAGGGTTATTTTGGAACCAAAAAAAAAAAAAATCCGGTCCAAACAGGTGCAACCTCTTAAATAGTAGTATAGACTAGCCTCTAAGCACGCGCCAGAGGCTTTTCTATTTTTTGTGTAAAGGTTAATAATGTTCATTCATTATAATTCAAAGACATTTTCAATCATAAAATATCAAGGGGGTGTAATGATATTTATACCAAAAAATTATTTCACTCACAGCAAAACTTCCAAATGTTTAAATCCAAATTCAATAGGTCTTCATGATTCCATATTGGAAGGAGACTCAGAAACTGTCATCAACTCTGTTCACAAATAATAACACGAAATCAAACACAAATAAGAAATGTATATATCTGTTCACAAAATGTACCTATGAAAATCCATTACTAAAAAAAATTAATACTCTCAGAGTGAGAGAGATACACTTATTGCAAACCACTTCCTTTAACCTCCATGGTGACTCAATGCCCCAAAACAGAATCTCCATTGTTGGAGACTAAGGATGACTGTGAAAAATTCAATTTTTAAGGAAAAAAGAAAAAGGAAGGTGTATTATTGTTCTTGTACTGTCAATTAATATCACAAAATTACGAAAAGAATTTCGAAAACAAACCCAATTGAATTTTATTAAAAAACTAAGAAAAGCACAGATTTTTACAACCTCATATGATATTAAAAGACACACATTTTTTTTATGTATAACACATAGTTTCTTACAACTGAATAAAAAACAAAAGGCGAACCTTCAAATGGGCAGCAACCTTTTCCTTTTAGAGTTGGTTCCTGAAAATTTTTCATCTTTTAAGCAACAACACTCAAACAGTAAAACCTATTTTCAATCTTCAAACTACAAAATGAAAATAGAAAAGAAATGCAGTGATGGATTTCTCACCTAAGACAAGGGTCTGTGGTTTTTTTTTTTTTTTTTTAATCTAATTGTTAAGTAGATAAAAGCAATTTGAAAACTAACAGGAGATTGATCCTATTTTATAGGCAACGTTTTAGTAAGAGTTAGATAAATATTTTTACAGGATTATCCTTTAATTTTATCTCTACTTAAACTTAGGATATAGGGGTATTTTGGAATAAAAAAAATTCGGTCTAAACAGGGAAATCCCCTCAATTAGTAGTATAGATTAACAACCTTATTAAAAAAAAAAAACATAAAATTCATTTGAGATATTATTCACATTGTAAAATTGCTTAAAAAAATGGTTGGGGTATTACAGTAACTATCTCAAAAACAAAACAAAACAAAAAAAAAAAAAAAAAAAAAAAAAAACAAACAGATTCCTTAAGGACATTAGTTTAAGAAACATTTTTAAAAACATTTTATGGAAAAAAAAATCATTGATTTTTTTTACAGCCTTTTATATTTTTCATAAAAGTTGTATTAAAACTTTCTTAACATGGTTTATTAACAAATGTCCTTATGGCACTTGTTAACTGGACCCTTTTAATATTAAAAAAAATGTCATGCTAATAAGTGTCCTTAAGGCAATGGTTAACAATCTATTTTAGAAATGTTTTGACACAAATTTTATGAGAAATGAAAAAACTGTCATAACATTAATTTTTTTTTTCCTCATAAAAACTTTTTTTAAATGGATTGTTAACCAATATCTTAAAGGCATCTGTTAGCATTTCCTATTAAAAAAAAAAGTGTGATATTTTTAAAGAATCCTATTAATAAGTATCTTATGAGCACGTGTTAAAAATTAATAAATACTCAATTATGAGTTGTAATACACACTTTTCAAAAAATAAAATACACATGTTCATAATTTATTAATTTATATGTGTATATATATATATATATATATATATATATATATGAGATGGGTTCAAGTTACACCTGGTGTAACTTGACAAGAGTTACACAATTTGTAGACCGTAGATTTGCAATTGATCTAATGATTAAAAAAATAGCATTAAATGCTAATTGACTTACACCTCATTCACTTAATTAATAATGATTTTGTTTCTCTCTCCTTATTTATTATTTAAAACCTTTTACATATATTCCTTTTTTTGCCAATGACTTTACAAATATATTTGCAATACTTTTTTTTTTTTTTTTGAGTTCCTACTAATCTTTTTTTTCCCCCCCTTCTTCTTTTAAGCCGGTCATACTCTTATAGTCTTATCAATTATGAATATATATCCCGTCTCCTTAAAAATAAATAAATGGCTATGTGTTGTTTAATGAGGTTTTAAATAATAAGTTTCTCAAATAATAATTAACACATACTTTTTTTTTTTTGGTTGAATGACTTTACAATTATATTTGCAATTCTCTCTTCTTCTTTTTTGGGTGTGCCTGAGTTTGTAATACTCATGTCATTTTCTTTTCTTCTTTAAGCCGGTAATACTCTATTAATTGTGAATATTTTCTTTGCCTTCTTAAAATAAAATAAATAAATAAATTGCTAGGTAATATAATTGTAAACACATATCCACGAAGAAATCTTTTTATTAATTAATTTTGGCTTTTCAAAGCTCAAACGGAGGAAACATTGGTCGTGTCTATCATGCACAACTTTTAAAAATTGGCAACACGCCAACACATTATATATGTGTTTGCATGATCTTTATATTATTCAACTTTCTTAATCCAATAAGACATCCTAACATGTCCAACTTTTATAATAAGAAGAAGAAGAAGAAGAAGAAGAATCATCCTTGATTAGCTGCCAAGTTTTTTTCTAACCTCATAAAAGTAAACCCATTAGAATATTATCATAGGATTTTTCTTGAGGATGAAAAAAATTAAGAGACAAGTTTGGAAGAAGAAATTAAAATCATTGAAGGCCCACAAATGGCAATTAATGGTCATGATATTTGTTCTCATTTGTTTGTATACCATTTGTGTGATAAGACTATAAGAGTATGGCAGGCTTAAAAGAAGAAAAAAAATTAGTAGTACAAACTCAACAAAAAAAAAAGTATTGCAAATATATTTGTAAAGTCATTGGCAAAAAAAGGAATATATGTAAAAGGTTTTAAATAATAAATAAGGAGAGATAAACAAAATAGCTATTAATTAAGTGAAAGAGGTGTAAGTTAGTTAGTATTTAATGCTATTTTTTTAACTATTAGATCACTTACAAATCTACGATCTACAAATGGTGTAATTCTTGTTAAGTTACACCAGGTGTAACTTGAACCCATCTCTCTCTCTCTCTCTCTCTCTCTCTCTCTCTCTCTCTCTCTCTCTCTCTATATATATATATATATATATATATATATATATATATAATTTGACGTTATTTTTAAACCACTACCCTTAGGGTCTATTTGGTTAGAGGAGTGGAAAAGTTGAAAGATAGAAAATGGAGAGGGAATAGAAAAGTGGGAAGATAGAAGAGATTTAGTTTTCTCTCATTTATATTTGGTTGGAATGATGGAAAAGTGGAGAGATGGAAAACTTATTTTTTTGGTTGAGAAGAAAAATGAGATAATGGAAAAGTGAAGTTGGTATAAATTTATAATTATGTCTCCATTACATAAAACAAAAAAGTAACACATTTTTTTAGCAAAAAAATTGTGTATGTGCAAACAAAAAAGTAACACATTTTTTAGTAAAAATATTGTGAATGTGCAAATGGTCGAAGAAGAAAAAAAAAACACCAGGCATGGATGAAACCCATGCACACAATACACATGGGCATTTTCGTCAACCTAGCCCCAATTTTTTCTCCCCCCTAGTTTTCTCCCCATTTTGGGGAGAAAATTTTTTTGGTGGGCCTAGGGAAAACACCCAAACCCCACCATTTCTTTTCCCTCTCACCCTCCTAACCAAACACCCTCAAAAAAGTTTTACCTCCTCTGGCAGCCCAAACCTGCAAACGTTGCTGCATAAAACGATGGATTTGGGCTCCCAATTTATTTGTTGGTGGGTATCCTCACAGTCCTACAGGTTATGCTTCAAACATAGCCTTGATAGCCCAACAATAAAGCATCCCTAAGGTTTTTAGCCTAACACATGGTTTATTAACGAATGTCCTTAAGGCACTTGTTAACCGAACCCTTTTAATATTAAAAAAAGGGTCATGCTAACAAGTGTCCTTAGGACAATAGTTAACAATCTATTTTAAAAAAGTTTTAACACAACTTTTATGAGAAATGAAAAAAACTGTCATAACATTAATTGTTTTTTTTTTCCCCCCCCCCCCCATAAAAACTTTCTTTAAATGGATTGTTAACCAATATCTTAAAGACATCCGTTAGCATTTCCCATTAAAAAAAGAAAAAGAAAAAAGAGTGTGATATTTTTTAAGAATCCTATTAATAAGTATCTTATGAGCACGTGTTAAAAATTAATGAATGCTAAATTATGAGTTGTAATGCACACTTTTCAAAAAATAAAATACACGTGTTAATAATTTATTAATTTATACACACAAATTCATTATGATTGTGTGAGTTTATATATATATATATATATATATAATTTGATGTTATTTTTAAACCACTACCCTTAGGGTTTGTTTGGTTAGAGAAGTGGAAAAGTTGAAGGATAGAACATGGAGAGGGAAAAGAAAAGTAGGAGGATAGAAGAGATTTAGTTTTCTCTCATTTGTATTTGGTTGGAAGGATAGAAAAGTGCAGAGATGGAAAACTTATTTTTTTGGTTGAAAAGAAAAATGAGATAATGGAAAAGTGAAGTTGGTATAAATATATAATTATATCTCCATTACATAAAACAAAAAAGTAACACATTTTTTTAGCAAAAAAATTGTGTATGTGCAGACAAAAAAGTAACACATTTTTTTAGTAAAAATATTGTGAATGTGCAAATGGTTGAAGAAGAAGAAAAAAAAAACACTAGGCATGGATGAAACCCATGAGCACAATACACATGAGCATTTTTGTCAACCCAACCCCAATTTTTTCTCCCCCCTAGTTTTCTCCCCATTTTGGGGAGAAAATTTTTTGGTAGACCTAGGGAAAACACCCAGACCCTACCATTTCTTTCCCTCTCACCCTCCTAACCAAACACCCTCAAAAAAGTTTTACCTCCTCTGGCAACCCAAACCTACAAATGTTGTTGCGTAAAAAGGTGGATTTGGGCTCCCAATTTATTTGTTGGTGGGTATTCTCACAGTCCTACAGGTTGTGCTTCAAACATAGCCTTGATAGCCCAACAATAAAGCATCCCTAAGAGCATCCGCAGCCGGTTTTGCTATCTCATCTTATTTTACCATCCCAAAAAGCTACTTTACCAATTATACCATACCATTTTACAATACACCTAACATCCCAAAATTCTATATTTTCCCCCATTTTATTTAAATATTCTATTTTATTCTTCTTTTTACTATTTCTCTTTTTCTATTCCTTTTCCTCTCTCTCTCCCTCAACCTCTAGCAGACTAGCACCGGTTTCAACACAGAGCCACACACAGAGACTCATGATACATCTATCCAAACCCATCACCACACACACAGAGCCACACACACACAAACACAGGTAATCATTCTTTTGAAACAAACTGTTTCATTCTTGAAAAACCACAACAAAAAAGATTAAGAATCAAGATTCATAAGTTTCATTTTGTCTCTATTCTTCCTCAACTTTCTAGGAAACCAAACAGTTCGCAAGCAACAACAAAACCCAGAACGCAAACAACAACAAAACCCAGAACCTTCTCTTATTTTCTTTCATCTTCACACCAAACAAAAACAAAACACAATCCAAGAGTTTCAAACCCAAAAAAAAAAAAAAACGACTAATCAAACATGCAAACCCAATCAAACCGATTCAAACCCACGATCTCACACCAATTCAAACCCTTCACACCAAACAAAAACAGAACACAATCCAAGAGTTTCAAACCCCAAAATAAAAAATAAAAAATAAAAGACTAATCAAACATGCAAACCCAGTCAAACCGATTCAAACCCACGATCTCACACCGATTCAAAACCCACGATCTCACACCAATTCAAACCCTTCACACCAAACAAAAACAAAACACAATCCAAGAGTTTCAAACCCAAAAAAAAAAAAAAAAAAAAAAAAAAAAAGGACTAATCAAACATGCAAACCCAGTCAAACCGATTCAAACCCACGATCTCACACCGATTCAAACTCACGATCTCACACCAATTCAAAACCCACGATCTCACACCGATTCAAACCCAGTCAAACCCATCGGAGCCCTCGTCGGAATCACTATCGGAGCCATCGGAGCTCCGATTCAAACCCATCAGAGCCCTCACGCCGACCCATCCGATCCACCGTTGAGGAAGCCACAAGGTCTTGGGTCTGAAGAGAGCAGAGAGCAAATGAGAAAGAGAGAAGGAAGAGAGAGCAAATGAGAAATAGAGAAAAAAAGAGAAATAATGAGAGAGGAGAGAGAAATTCCCGGGTTAAAAATGAGGTGAGAGTATTCAAAAATTATTATTTTTTATACCATTCAGCTACAGTACCATTTTACATTTAAGATGGTATTGTAGCTATATGCCAAAAAAAATTTAGCATTTCCCATATGGCCTTGCAATTGCTAAGCGTGTTTTGGGCTTGAATGGTAAAAGGAGCTTACATTTGGCATTTAGCCTTTCCATTGCTGATACTCTAAGGTTTTTAGCCTAACACCCTCTTTCCCTTCAACCTAGCTTCTTGCTATCTCTACACCCTTTGTTCTCCCCTTCCCTTTGTGTTTGCACTCTCCCTTATTTCTTTTCTCTCTCTCTCTCTATCCCTTTTCCTCACTTCCCAACAAAACCAACCCCCTCATTTGTGTGCCGTGGGACTCAAATCATTACTTTTTACTGGTTTCCATGCAATCCCACTTTCACTTCTAATCCCCAGAACATGTCTTCTAAAGATTCTCTTGAAACTTGTTCCAAATGCCAGATAGTGTTCAGCAGTGGGTTTCCCAAAGGCACTAGCTATGATCGATTACCGACCTGAATTTGCCCTATCCCCTTGTTGGGCCCCCTCAGTTATTAGTTAGCATTGTGCTTAACATGGCCTCGAACACAGTAGGGTTTCTCGAACATTATAATTAGACCTTAGCACATGTACTAGTGGACCAGTTCTAGCCCAATAGCATTGGGCCTTGCTCACATGGGCCGTTTTGAGTCACTCGGGCCCAAGCCCCTACACCTCCTTATTTTCTTCTTCTTCTTCTTCTTCTTCTTTTTTTTTTTTCATTCTCCCTAAAATCCACTCTGCCAAACACACCTTTAGGATATTCATTAACAACATCCATATTTTATAACATCCAAACTAGATGAAGGGATAAATACTCTCCCCTATCCTCTCATTTCGCTCCTTACCCTCTACTCCCCTCTCTCTCTCCAAATTTTGACACATAATGTTGGTCAATAAAATGAATAAGGAAAATGTTGACAAATGTCCTAAAAATATTTCTTAAGGGTCATCAAATAGCCCATGGCCCACGGCCCGACCCAAAAACCCAGCAGCCCATCGGGCTAATGGGCGGCCCAGCCCGTTGTTATTAAGGCCCATGGGTAGCCCACTAGCCCAGTGGGTCAGGCCGTGGGCTAGTTTGTATGCCCATAGGCACCCGGTGGGCTAGCCCAGTAGCCCAGCCCGTTGGCCCAACCCGTTGCCCAGTCCAATAACTTAGAATTTTTAACAAAAATATATAGGAAGTGTATGAATGATTGATCTTGAGATATTGTAATAGAATTTCTTAAGAGAACTCTCCCAACCACTAAGATACTTAAAGTAATTGTGCTAAACTTAGTTTACTAAATATATATTTTTCTAGTAGTCTAGCAAATTTGAATTAACCATTTGATTTTTTTTTATTAAAGATAAAAATAAAAAACTATTTGAAGCCTTATTTAAAAAAAATTAAATAAGTTTCCATCAACAAAACAAAAAATTAAATAGATTTGACGATAAAAAAAATTGTAATTAAGTATTAAATTTTTTGATTCTTTCCTTTAAAAAAAACTAGATTGATTATTCCCTTATTAAAAACTGATTATTTATTTCTAAAAATAATAAAATAATATGCTAACACAATCTCATGGGTAGCCCATTAGGCCAAACTTAGTAGCCTAGCCCATTAAAGACAAAATGGGCATTGCCTATGAGCAGGGTCATGGGCTGGGGTTTTCTCTTTCAGCCCAGCCCGACCCGGCCCGTTAACTAGTTAATAGCCCATTATACCCAGCCCA
Organism: Quercus aquifolioides; assembly: GCA_019022515.1. NCBI lineage: Eukaryota > Viridiplantae > Streptophyta > Magnoliopsida > Fagales > Fagaceae > Quercus > Quercus aquifolioides. Next base: position 2,781,097 of record CM032334.1, on the reverse strand, counting down.
TTGTGCCCTTGGGCCAAGTAAAAATGGGCTGGGCCAGCCCGACCCGGCCCATTGACGACTCTATTATTTCTTAATGAACCATTTTAGAAAAAGTTTTACGAAAAAGGATAAAAAAAAAATTAATGTTTTCTAAAATGGTTAGTTAACAATTGTCTAAAATCATCTGTTACCATGGCCAATGAATAAATACCTCCCTCCTACCAACTCTACACTATCCAATTTCAATCAAACCTTCCCCTCCTCCTTTTCAGTCTTTCATTTTTCATAACTTTCAAATTCCTAGGCCATCATGGCTACTTTCATCGAAGGAAATGGATGCCTTGGAACCATCAAGAAGACCACCAAAGCCGTGAACCCTGGTGGAGGATCCATCAGGACAAGCAGTCACGTCAACAAAATCAGCGGCACCGACATCATCAACAGAAACAGCAGCGGCACCGACATCAACATCAGAATCAGCAGCACCAACATAATCAACAGCAGCAACATCAGAATCAGCAGCACCAACATCATCAACAGCAGCAGCACCAACATCGTCAACAGCAACAGCATCAGAATCAGCAGCACTAACATCATCAACAGCAGTAGCATCATCAACAGCAGCAGCATCAGTCAGCAGCACCAACACTTAACCACTACGAGCATCCGCGGGATCAAGGCCATAGGACACTTCAAGACTGTCGAGAAACACTCAAGTCAGCAGCACCAACACTCAACCACTACGAGCATCCGCGAGATCAAGGCCATAGGACACTTCAAGACTGTCGAGAAACACTCATCATCAAAGTAACAAAGTTGTTGTGACTGATGTTGATCAGAAGAAGAAGACTCAGCATAACAAGGAGAAGTAAACAGAGCAGATCAAGAAGCTACAAAAGAAGTAGGAATAAAACACTAGACTACAAGTAGTAGCTTGCACAAGCAACATGTCGTGTAGTGTTAGTAAGTAAATTTATGAAATTAGGCATGTGCCAAGTTGTGTATGTAAATTTATGCTTTTCTCTACTGTAAGGACTAAAATCGTTGGGTTCATTCTGTTTTATGCATTCCTCTACTCTGCGCAATGTGTTAGTGCATTTTGGAATATTTTATAAGAAATTATTTTATTATGTGTTATTAGTTATTACTCCTATTAAAGTTAGAAATTCTTCTTTAATTATATTACATGTTATTAAAAAAAAACGAAAATAATTAAAATTAAGAATATGAAATAGGTAGAAGTAGTACACTAATCAATTTAAAGCCAGCAGCACAACATTCATGGGATCTCCTATGAAACTTTAATAATCAGAAACGTTATTCATAGGTTTTTGGCGTGACCGAGGTGTACCAGATTCCTAGGTAGTAGTTGCTGTCGCCATTTGTGTTGAAAAACCCAAGCTCAAATGTTTTGTTAGCGCTTGTAATAGTGGCGTTTCCTCGTAGGATCAGAACCGTGCCGTTTGATGCTGAAGTGGCGGTTATGGAGATGAGAAGCAGAGCAATAAGAGTCACAGAAAGTGGTGGTGGGTGTGGGTGTGACATATTTTCAGTGGGTTTTTTCTTCATTGTTTGGTATGTGAGAAAAGAGAGAGCAGTTTTTTTCCCAGGAAAAGGACGTGAAATCTGAGAAGATGAGTGTGTGTTAAGAGTGAGGACTACACCATAATTATCCACTTAAGTTTTTTAATTTTTGTGTCAAGTGAGTTAATGAGTGTAGAATACAAAAAATCTAATATTAATGAACTATAAAATTAAAAAAAAAATTACATATACTCAATAAAAATCATCAAATATTTCTCAAAAAAAATAAATAAAAAGAAATCACCGGACGTTCTATCTTATAAAAAATTAGAAAAAACATGATCATAACTAGTACTAAAATTTAGGTAAGAATTTTAATATGTGACTAATTATATTTACTTAAAAATAATAATTTGACTAATTATCTATATTTTATGATAAAAATTGTGTTTAATTTTAAATGTATCTATACGTATGCATTAATGCATGTGCTACATGTTTTTTTCTTTAAATAATAATTTGACTAATTATTTATATTTTTATAATAAAAATTTTGTTTAATTTTAAATACATCCATGCGTTTGCATGGAGTTACATGCTAGTATATAATAATAGGTGAAACTGAGAGAAACTCAAATTAAAATTCCAAGTTAGAGTTCCAATTTTGCGGCATGTGTTCTAAATTATTTATTCTTAAAGTGTTTTATTTCTTAATTTTAGAATTAAATGTGGGATCACATCATAAATATTCATCCAAATAAGTTATTAAGTACAAAAACTAAAGAGTTTAGAATAAATGAATTGTAAAAAAAAAAAAAAAAAAAAAAAAAAAAAAAAAAGCTTCACAATAAAAAAAAAAAAAAAAACATGGACAGTTTACATTTTATACCTAATAATATCCTTACAAAATTTTTTAAAGAGTTAACAAAATATAAAAATGACTATCAATAGTATTTAAATTATATATATAGGAATTATATTATGCATCTATTTTGTTGAGGAGTGCATCTATTTTGTTAAAGTGTATCTTTACCTAATTTATTTTTATTTTTAACCAATTCTTTGGGGATTTTGTAGAAGCTTTTTGGAAATTTGTGATCAATTTTCAATCTATTTATAGATAAATATATTATATAGTTTTTTTTTTAAGGAAATATATTGTATAGTTTTTTTTATATTTTTTTTATGAAAACATAATTTGGTATTGGTACTATAAACTTCACGTAGATTTATTTGATTCAACGACTTATTAATATAAATTTTAAAAAAAAAATAGATACAACATATTTAAAGAGAACTTATTAATATTTAAAACATGCTCTATCATGAGCCTATCCTTTTAAAAATAAGCCAAATAAAAAGTAAAGCTTGAGTAATATAAAATGGGTAATTATTCAATATTTGGGACCCAAAGTAGCCCCTCTAACCCCGCATCTGCGATATAAGCAGTAATCTGTGGATCTAATCCACCTTCAGGCACACTTATAAATCAGTGACAACAAGTCAGTACACCTGGCACTTCTTGCAAACAGAGCAACATTGTATTAATAATAGTATTCACTAAGCACGTAATAAATATGCTTCAAACTTAAATGTCAATGCTAGGGACAAGTGCATAGTAAGAAAAATCTTTCTACTACACTACGATTTTGGACAAGTGCATACCTCGCCTACCGAAGGAGCGTCCCAAAGCAAACTTGAACGATGCACAGGCAGTCTCGTTAAGAAAGAGCTCGTAAAGGGTCCCACTCCATGTGGGTCCATATCTGGCATAAATTAAAGGTGATTAATGACCCATTGTACTTAAAAGCAATCAAATACAACAATATGGATCCTAGAAGCCAACCCAAATACAAGATAAACATGGAAACCAAAAGGATTGAAAGGAGATACTGATTCATATCTAAAATTTTAAAATCTCAACAAAATTTCTCTCAACAAACAAATTAGAGCAACCATCACTAAAGAAAGTGCAAACCTATCATGTTATCAAAATAACAACAGTTGAATAAAATATAGAAATTGTTAATTAGAACAACAACATAATATAATGCATCAATGTGATGAAGCCCTAACAAGTTTTCATAGCCACAAATTTCCCACAAATTAATCCCACTCCCAATTACTGACATATACCCACAAATAACCCTAACCCTCAAATGCTCAAACAAATATTGAGATAAGGAGAATGTACCTTTGTGAGAGACCGGGAAAATGAAGGGGCCTCTCAAAAAAGAGAGAGATTTTGGGTGTGCTTTTTAGGGCACCTCTTTTTTTGGGTAAGTGGTGTGAAGTCCCCACTTATTTTTTTATACAAAAAAATAAGAAAAAATTAAATACAACTATACATGGCTAAATAGTTCCTTTATTGATTGAGTAAAATGAATACATATTTGAAAATTACATGGCTTTGGGTCTGTGAGAGACCGCCAAAATTGGGGGTGCCTCTCAAAAAAGAGATTTTGGTACATTTTAGGGCACCTCTCTTTTTGGGTAAGTGGTGTGGAGTCGCCACTTATTTTTTATACAAAAAAATAAGAAAAAATAAATATATACAAATACATGACTGAATTATTTCCTTTCATTGATTGAATAAAAATACATATTTGAAAATTTGAAAATTACATGGCTTTGGGTCCTAGTTACAAACTACCAAATAATTATATGGCTTTTTGTCCTAGTTACATTCTACCAAAAAAAAAATTAATAAATAAAGACAAGGCTTAGATCTACTTATCCAAAGACTTAAATTCGGAGGCTAGGTTACAGAATGGGAAGGTGTTAGGCACCCATTCCGCCTAGACAGAGTCTGGTCTTCTAGACTCCGGTGACCAATGTACCAGTTTCATGCATGTTATGAATGATATGTTGAACATGTGAAACAAAAATTAAATCACATAAATTTATTTATGAATGAATCCTCTTCTTTGTTTAAAAAAAATTCAGATCTGTTTTGGTGATAAAAAAAAAAATGGTTTTTGACAACTAAAAAATCAGATTTGTTTTGTGATGTTCAAAAAATATGGAAAAGATTTTTTATGAAGAGAGTTTCATTCATTAAATAAATTTATGCTACATGAATAAAATAGAACAAGCAACCATAAAAACAATCATGCATAATATTTTTTCTTTGTTTTAAAATCTGCATATGTTAAAAAAAATCAGATCTATATCAAAGAAAGATACAAATCAGTTTTTGATTTCAGAAAAATTCAAATCTACATCTAATAAAGATGCAGATCCGTTTTATTTGAGGAAAAATTCAGATCTATATCTAAGAAAGATGCAGATCTGTTTTTAATTAAGAAAAATTTAGATCTACATCTAAGAAAGATGCAGATCTATTTTTAATTGAGAAAAAATTCAGATCTACATCTAAGAAAGATGCAGATCTGTTTTTTATTTTAAGAAAAAGAATCAATTATATGCAGATTATTGAAATTAAGAAAGAGATCACAACAATTATATAAAAAAAATCAAGATCTTTTAGTTAAAATAGATTTTAGTTAAAAGAGTATTGTAGCTTAATAGGCATTTTCTCGTAAATAAAGTGTTTGGAAGTTTAGAGGAGAAATGGTTCAGATTGTAGGTTTACTAGTATATTGTAACTGTAGGGACTCAAATTGGATTGGACCTAGAATAGGGATGGGTTTTTAGCCCAACAAGCCCAAACAATAAATTTTTAGAGAGTGGACGAAAGAACTAGTTCCATTTGGTAGAAAAGGTCATGATTATTGTGCGGCAAAGGAAGCTTCAAACTAACCAAACGATGAAAATTCTCCTCGGCTAGGTCTCAGGGGATATCTTTCTGGGTTCTATCGTTTTCTTTTTTTTTTCAAAAAGTCATCTCTAATGTCACCCACTTTCCTGTTATATACTGCGTTCCTCACCCCATTTTCACCGTACACGTGTAGGTTCTATTCTGGGAACTCCTTTCTGTCCCATCCAGCACCTCCCAGAACCTTTGCTCAGTAGCCATAAGGTTGCTTGGTTACTGTTCAGGTATCACCTCCACATTAATGCGGCCAGAGAGTTAGCTGGGAAGCATTTAATGTGGAGGTAGCAGCTTTAGAAGATATTTGTTATCTTTCCCGGTTCCTCCTTTGTTCTATATTCACTTTCCAGTTCGTATACAACTTTGTGGAGTACCTTGAATACTAAGATAGTTACATCCACCTCGGACCATGACATCTGAGGTGAGTCTTATCCTCGGACGCGTTTTGGGCTACTATATATGACTTCCATCCCTTTCTCTTATACTAGTCCCACAATATCTTTCTTTAACTATCCTCGGATAAGTGTGTGTCCTCAGATTGGGCCGTTGGGCCACAAGCCCATTTCCTACGATTTCTACATCATCTTTTTGGATAACCGGCTCACAATAACCCCTCAAAATCTCGTTTTTTGTCACCTCGGAAAAAGGGAGATTTTGATATCTCGCCCTCACCTTTTTCGTGGACTTTCCTAACCTTCAGAACGCCTTTCTACCTGCCCAAGGCACGCTCCTGACGCCGAAGCGTCAGGAGCACGCCATTATTAAATGATGATGGTTTCTTTGTCCCCCACGTTCAACGGCAAGATGTAAATCTAACGGTGGAGGATCTTCCGTATTTATGGGCGGGATTTTTCCCGCTTACAATTTCTGCGCCACTATAAAGAGCTTTTCAAATCAACTCTCTTTGCAGTTACAAAAATCACACCATCTTAGCGTGTATTCATTGAACCTGTCTCTCTTTCTCTCCTCTTCATGCTCTCATAAATACTGAGAGTCTGTCCGAGGACCTCATTTTTTAAACCTGTAAGTTTCCTTAACCCTTCTTAGCCTTCAATCATTTTTATTAATTTTTCTTCACAACTTTTGGGAAATGGGTAGGTTCAAGAGTCTAGTTGAATCCGAGGAGGGTATAGAAACATTTAGAGCTAAGTATAGGATTCCCCTAACAGTGGGTATGAGATATGCTTCCCCAGAAACGTGGTTAAACGATAGGAAAACAGGGGAAGTGGTCATCCCTATGATCGCCTTTATAGAGGGAGGGATGACCATTCCTATGGGTAATCTCACTAGAAGTTATCTTAGATTCTTTAGGTTATCTCCCACACAATGTGCCCCAAATATGTTCAGGGTGCTAGGGAGTATAGAAGCCTTAAATGAGAGGATGAACTTAGGCCTGACCCATCACGATGTGAATTGGGTGTACAATCTCAATCATCTAAAGGGTTAGGGATACTATCTCAAGTCTAGGTACCTAGAAATAAGGTTCATCCAATGTCTCCCAACATCGAATAAGGGCTTAAAAGATGATTTTCTTATTTTTTCTGGGGAATGGCATGATGGTTTACCCTATCCGACTAAAGAGGGAAAACCAAGTGGGGTTTTTAGGTTATAAGCCTCTATAATTTGGATTGTATTCTTTAGTTCAAGTTACCTTTATTTCTGACGAAGTTTTTCTCCTGTTTTAATGATTTTGCAGACAAGCGCGCTACCAGACCTCAGTTCAGACTGGTTAACAGTGAGAGCTTAGATAGAATCCTGCGATCCGAGGTGTATGTGAACCCATCTGACGGCCAACTGAGAGCAGCACACATAATCCTTCAATACAAACCAATTTCCAAGGCCTTTCAAGCTCCCAAGTGCGTGATAAAAGCTAAAGATCCTCGGCTTCACCGCATCAGTGTAGCTTTTGAAGGATTTATTGTTCCTGAGGGTGTTCCGATTCCTGAAGGTACCCCTTTTACTCAGCCATTATCTGTGGCCACTCCTTTTGTAGGAGCTTCATCATCACGTTCCATTCCTCAGGAAGGAAAGGAGGAAGAGGAGAAAGAAGAAGAGGACGAAGAAGAAGAAGAACAACAACAACAAACTTCAGAAGGAGTTGTAGAATTATTGGATTCTGCAGACGAATTTGAAGTTTTCAATCAACCCCAATCTCCCAAGGTGACCTCTGACGAAATGGGCATCCAGAGAAAGAGCCAGAGGAGTTTAATGGATGTGATCGAAGGCCAGCTTGGAAAGGGGGCGCCGGGGAAGTCAATTCAACCCAATCTCTCCCTTCATCCTCCTTCTCAACCACCCCAACCACATGTGACCGAATCTAATGATCCAAAGAGGAGGAGGGAACCAAAAGACAAAGAAGTGATGGAGACTGGGAGACCTCGTCCAACTTGTGAAGACGAGGTCTAACGAGCTGCGAAGCAGTAAAAGGTTACCCATGGGCCTCAATGAGTTATGGCAAGGCCAACTACTCAGTCCTCGGAACTCGAGGCTTGGCTCCCTGCTCCCATGCTCGGTGGTGAGCCTCTGAGGGAAGATGCCTCAATTAGGGACTTTAACGGCGGAATTGGGTGCCACGTCGCTTCAGCTTTAAAAGAAACCCTCCTTCTCCCCAAGGATATGGCCGAGTTGAGAAGCATAAAGAGGAACGAGGTCTTCCAGAATACGAAGAGATATTTGGGCATGGTATGATACCCTTATTGTTCTTCTTTTTTCTTCTTTTCCTTTTTTTTTTTATAACCGTCGTGCACACAACACTATGTATGGCATCACTAACGCCTTTTCGTCTAGGCCGTTCAAGCTACTTTCAGGCTAGAGGAGATAACCAATGCTTGCTACCAGTAAATAGACGATGAGAGAAAGAAGTGAGCAACATCCGTGCACACACTCAGCGTTGCTGAGCAAACCACTGAAAAACAGAAGAAAAAGCTAGCCGAGAAAGAACATGCTCGGAAGAGTGCTGACTCAGCTTTGGAGAACACCCAAAGGCAGGCCGAGGACCAGAGGAAACGCCTGCGAGATGCTAATGACCAACTGACAACTGCCTAGGAACAGATATCAACTTTGAAGAAACAACTGGAGGAAGCCCAGAAACTCAGAGACCAAGCTGAAAAAGCTAAGGCTGAGGCAGAAAAAGCAAAAGCTGAGGCAGAAAAAGAAAAAGACCAAGCCGAACAGCATGGATACGACGTCGGCGTTGCTGAGACCGAGGATAACTTCCGGGCAGAAGTGCCAGTCGTATGCCGAGCGTATTGTGCCCAGACTTGGGAATAAGCTCTCAACCGAGCTGAGGTTGAGTCTTCATCCGAGCTGAGGAGACCAGAAAACGTTTACTTCCCCCTAGCTATACGAGTCCCTAGTTCTTCTTCTCAACAAAAAGAGTCATCCTCCATAGTTGCTGATTCGGCCAAAGAAGCACAACCTCAGAATCCTTCCTCTCTCAATCAACAGAAGCAACCTGAAGTGCCTGAAGTTACAAAAGATAGTTCCTCGGATAAAGCCGCGGAGGGGCCTAAGGATGGAACAGCCTCTCAAAACTTTGAACAGGCCTTAGTTTCAACCACCTTACCTGCAGTAGAAGCTCTAAAGGAAAAAGAGAAAGTTGTTCCTCCAGAGGCAACTGGTAAAGCCCCCCAACCCAAGCTCCAAATAAAATTAAAGTCATAGTTGACATAGTTAAATTTTCCTTATTTTTCAATTTATTTATTTATTATTATTTTTTTAAGGATGTTTTTAATTGTGATGTGTACTTCCCTTTCTAAATTTATATAAGATGTTGTTACTTTATTTATCACTTGTATAATTTCTGCACGAATATTCTTTGTTTTTACATGATCCCAGGTTATAAAAGAACAAAATCTGATACTATAAGGGAAAATTTGTATGTTAATTTGAAACCAAAGCAGACTATAATAGTAAACTACACAGCCCCACAAAAGCTTGCTTTCAATTCATTAAAAAGTGTCAATATTTGAGAAAGTATTCTAAATGCTTAGCCCAGGGAGGTATTGGGCACCTTAAAATGCTTTAAGTGATGCTCATGGAGCTTGCTTTCGTACACAATTCTAGTTGCACAGACCTTATTTAAAAAGCATAGATCCCTACTAAGTTTGTTGTATAAACAATCTGTCATACCGTAGTTCTTATTTAATACTTCAATAGATGTCAAGATGTACTAATTTTCATTAAGTTTGTGGTTCGAGGACCTGACATAACTTAGTTTCTGTTTAATACTTTAGTAGCTATCATAGGGTATTAATTTCCACTAAGTTTGTGATCCGAGGACCTGACATAATTTAGTTTCTGTTTAATACTTCAATAGTTGTCATAGTGTATTAATTTCCACTAAGTTTGTAGTCCGAGGACCTGACATAACTTAGTTTCTGTTTAATACTTCAATAATTGTCATAGTGTATTAATTTCCACTAAGTTTGTGGTCCGAGGACCTAACATAACTTAGTTTCTGTTTAATACTTCAATAGTTGTCATAGTGTATTAATTTCCACTAAGTTTATGGTCCGAGGACCTGACATAACTTAGTTTCTGTTTAATACTTCAATAGTTGTCATAGTGTATTAATTTCCACTAAGTTTGTGGTCCGAGGACCTGACATAACTTAGTTTCTGTTTAATACTTCAATAGTTCGACTAACACAAGTTGCAGAATTAAAACAAGTTGTAAAAAGAAGTGAAACAAAACTGTTCTTATTAATAATAATACCTCTTTAGATTGCTTACATTCCATGGATGAAGTACAGTTTTTTCATCTAAGTCCTCCAAGTAATAAGCACCTATTCCTACTACAGATGTGATACGATATGGTCCTTCCCAACTAGGCCCTAACTTTCTCCAGGCTGGATTTTTGGTAATTCCCAAGACTTTTCTCAATACCAAATCTCCTGGGGCTAACGACCTCAACTTGACATTTGCATCATAACCCTGTTTTAGCTTGTGTTGGTAGTAGGCCAATTGAACCATCGCATTCTCTCGTCGTTCCTCCATGAAGTCTAGATTCTTCTTCAACAGTTCATCATTTCCATTCAAAGTAAAAGTACTGGTCCTTAGTGTGGGAAAGCCCATTTCAAGAGGAATCACAGCCTCAGCCCCGTACGTCGTTGAAAATGGGGTTTCCCCTATTGAGCACCGAGGTGTTGTTCGATACGTCCAGAGGACATGTGGCAGCTCCTCCACTCATTTTCCCTTTGCATCATCCAACCTTTTTTTTAGCCCACTCACTATGACCTTGTTGACAACCTCGGCCTGCTCATTTCCCTGTGGATAGGCCGGAGTGGAATATCTGTTCTTTATCCCCAGGTTGGAACAATACTTTCTGAAAGCCTTGCTATCAAATTGAAGACCATTATCCGAGATGAGAGCTTGAGGAACCCCAAATCGCGTGATGATATTCTTCCAGACAAACCTCTTGACATCCACATCCCTGATATTAGCCAGAGGCTTAGCTTCGACCTACTTCGTGAAATAGTCTGTGCCAACTAGCAGATATTTTTTATTTCCTATTGCTTTAGGGAAAGGGCCAACGATGTCTAAGCCCCACTGAGCAAAAGACCAAGGACTAGAAAGAGGATTAAGAACTCCCCCCGGCTGATGGATATTAGGTGCGAATCTTTGACATTGATCACACTTCCTAACATACTCCTGTGCTTCCTTTTGCATACCTGGCCACCAATACCCCTGAGTAATTTCCCGGTGAGATAAAGATCTCCCTCCAGTGTGACTCCCACAGATCCCTTCATGTAGCTCTTCTAGAAGTGCCTCTGAGGCTTCGGGGTGTACACAAAGTAAATATGGCCCAGAGTAAGAGCGTTTGTATAACTTTTTGTCCTTGGACAGCCAAAATCGAGGAGCTTTTCTTCGTATCTTTTCAACTTCTGATTTGTCCTCGGGCAGTATATCTTTCTCAAGGAATAACTGTATAGGATCCATCCAACTACTCGCCGAATTGATTTGGTTGACCTGAAGCGAATCCCCTGCTATTGGAGTGGGGGTGTTTAAGTCTTCAACCATTATCACCCGTGGCAAGTTCTGCGCCGAGGAGGTAGCCAGGGTAGCCAAAGAGTCTGCATGGGCATTTCCACTTCTAGTGACATGGGATAATTCAAAAAACTCAAAATCCACTTGCATACGTCTAACCTGGCTCAAGTAATCCTGCATTCTGGTGTCCCGAGCTTCCAATTCCCCTTTTAACTTGGCCCACGACCAGTCCTGAATCCGAGAACATCTCCACTGTTTTTCCACCCAGTTTCTTAACCATCGCCATCCCTATTAATAAAGCTTCATACTCTGCCTCGTTATTAGTAGCTAAGAATCCCAACCTTAAAGACTTCTCGATAACGATCTCTTCAGGAGATATCAGAACCAGCCCCACTCCTGACCCCCTCTGATTTGCTGCTCCATCCACATACACTTTCCAGGGTAAGGCATGTTGCGCAGAGATAAGGCCAACTGATTTTTCATCCATGCCATGTGGGCTTACTTCTATTTCTTCAGGGCCTTCAGCAAATTCAGCCACCAGGTCAGCGAGAACCTGAACCTTCACAGAAGTACGAGGCATATACTTAATATCAAAAGCCCTTAGAATTGTGCCCCACTTGGCAACCCTGCCAGTTTAGTCTGCACTTCGAAGTACTGCTTTGAGCGGATACTGAGTTAGGACGACCACAGTGTGTGCCTGGAAGTAATGGGGAAGTTTCCTTATAGCGTGCACCACTGCCAAAATGGCCTTTTTCAACGGCAGATAACGTACTTCAGCCTCATGAAGTGACTTGCTCACATAATAGACTGGCCATTGTACGCCATTATCTACTCGTATCAGAACAAAACTAATCGCGTAAGTGGCTATCGCCAAGTAGGAAAGAAGGACGTCATCCACCTTAGGACTAGACATAATGGGTGGCCGAGATAGATATTCTTTAAGCTGCTGAAATGCCAGGGCGCACTCCTCTGTCCATTCGAATCCTTTCCATTTGTAGAGTAAAAGGAAAAAAGGTCTGCACCTATCCGCCAACCTGGATATGAATCTATTCAAAGCAGCGGTCATCCCGGTCAACCCAGTCAACCTCCTCGGGATTCCGAGGTGGTTGCAAGCTACTTATGGCTCTAATTTGATCGGGGTTCACCTCAATTCCTCGGTGAGTTACCATGTAGCCCAAAAACTTCCCTGAGCTTACCCCGAATGAGCACTTGGATGCGTTTAGTCGCAATTTGTGTTTCCTTAAAATCTCAAAAGTGTTGGTGAGGTCTGTCACATGCTCGGCCACTACCCTGCTCTTCATAACCATATCATCAATATAGACTTCAATGCTCCTGCCCAGCTGTGGCTCAAACATCTTCGTTATCATCCGCTGGTAAGTAGACCCCGCATTCTTCAAGCCAAAGGGCATTACCTTGTAGTGATAATTTTCAGTGGGAGTGAGAAAAGCGGTCTTCTCCTGATCATCCAATGCCAGTGGGATCTGATGATAGCCCTGAAAGGCATCTAGGAAGCTCATCCGAGGATGGCCCACCGTTGCATCCACCAGCTAATCTATACGGGGCATAGGAAAAGGGTCGTTTGGACAGGCTTTATTTAGGTCAGTGAAATCAACACATACGCGCCATTTTCCATTTTTCTTCTTCACCACGACCGTATTAGCCAACCATTTAGGGTAGAACACCTCCTTGATAGCCCCTGCCTATTTGAGCTTGGTCACTTCGTCTCTGATAGCCTCGGCATGTACCTTGGACGGACGCCGAGGTGGCTGTTTCTCCAAATTCTCACACTCCGCTTCTCCGGCGAACGTGCTGAAAAGGGTTCTCAGAGTCTTTGATTGCTATAAGTCATTCTCGACCGTGGCCGAAGTATCTATCTCTGGCCGATGTTGAATGGCCGTTATTAGGCACTGCCTGGCCATGGCTTGATTTCCCAATATTTCTAACACCTGGCCTCCTGATAGATATTTCACTTTTTGATGAAGAGTGGAAGAAACAGCCCCCAAGGTATGCAGCCAGGGTCTACCCAAAATAGCCGTATACGGAGAAAAAGCATCTATCACAATAAAATCCACCTCCACCACATCTGAGCCAGTCTGCACAGGTAATCTAATCATACCCATCGGAATGACCGATCTACCCTCAAAACTCACCAACGGGGAGCTATAAGCTGTCAGGTCTTGGGGTCTCAAATTCAGCCCCCTATACAGGTCAGGATACATCACCTCGGCTGCACTCCCCTCATCAACCATCACCCTTCTCACATCATACCCCCCGATCCTAAGTGTAACCACCAAAGCATCATCATATGGTTGTATGGTTCCTCTCTTGTCTTCATCTGAAAAGCTCAACACTAGTGAGGTGCTCAGTCTGGCTCTCTTCGGCATTGAACTGGAGCCCTCATCCGAACAATGAGACACAGACATTACCCTGGAGGGACAAGACCCTGTTCTTCCCAGGGCGGCAAATATAACGTTTATCGTGCCTAGGGGGGTCTTAAAGAGGAATCTCCCTGAAATGTCGAACCTGCCTGACTTCCTCGACCACTGGAATGATGCAGAAGCTGGGTCAACCTCCCTTCTCGGACTAGCTGTTCCAAGTGGTCCCACAGATTTCTGCAATCTTTAGTAGTATGTCCATGGTCTTGGTGGTACTGGCAAGTAAAGGTTTTGATTACGTTTTGTAGGATCCCCTGCCATCCTATTGGGCCATCTGAAGAATGGCTCATTTTTTATCTTTCCTAGAACCCGTTGTACTGGTTCTCGGAACACGGCATTAATCACTTGGGAATTGGCAGATCCTGATTGCCCCCCAAAGTCCCTCCGAGGTCGGTTGTTATTATACCGGTCCGACCTGAAATCCCTCATCTCTTGAGGGACTACCTTGGACTTTCCTCTACCCTGTATCTGATCCTCCTCTACTCTTCTATACTTGTCAATCCGATCTATAAGCTGACGCACACTGGTAACAGGTTTACTAGTCAAAGATCTCTTCAGATCATGCTCGGTTGGAAGGCCCTCCTTAAAGGTATTAATGGCCACATCATCATAGGCTCCGTCTACTTCATTGAACATTTCCCAGTATCTATTAGAATAGGCCTTCAGGGTTTCCCCCTTCCGCATAGACATGGATAATAACGATCCCAAAGGCTGAACAACCCTCTTGCAAGTGATAAAGCGGGCACCAAAAGCTTGGGTGAGCTTCTCAAAGGAGTCAATAGTATTCGCCCTCAGACCGTTAAACCATCTCATCGCCACTGGGCCCAGGCTAGATGGGAAAACTTTGCACATCAAGGCCTCATCCTTAGCATGAATGGCCATTCTTTGACTGAAATGGCTAACATGCTTCACTGGATCTGTTCGACCATTATAAATGGTGAACATGGACTGATGGAACCGCCGAGGAAGATTTGCATCCTCAATGCGTCGCGTGAAGGGCGATTTGGAAACTTGACTCAACGCTTTGTTCAGGGCATCATTCCCTAAGCCTTGGCGAGGCGGACTCTTATATTTTCGTTCACGGCGGTACTCCTCATCATACGAAAAAGACTCGCTGGGTGGAGTTCATGACCTCCGTCTGTAACTGGTGTCATCTGACTCCTCAGAGGATTGCCTAGAGTTGTGAGTCATACGCTTCCGTCGTTCGTGTCGTAATTCCCTTTTTAATCTGTTAATCTCATGCTGCATATCCCTGTCATTCTTTACGTGGGAAACATGACTTTTCCCCCGAGAATGACTTCTATTAGTGTGGGTTGTTCGCGCACTTCCCTCACGATCCCCTCTTTGTTCATGGATTACCAACGAATTACCATGCTGAGAGCCCCTGGACTCTGCCTGATGTGGATTAACATCCACCTGCTGTGGGCCCACCACTGGCTGCTATAGTGCTCCCCCTTCCATCACAACCGTTGCACTTACATTTCCTTACAAACAGATTAAGCTCTCCCCACAGACGGCGCCAATTGTAGGGACTCAAATTGGATTGGACCCAGAATAGGGATGAGTTTTTAGCCCAACAAGCCCAAACAATAAATTTTTAGAGAGTGGGCGAAAGAACTAGTTCCATTTGGTAGAAAAGGTCATAATTATTGTGTGGTAAAAGAAGCTTCAAACTAACCAAACGATGAAAATTCTCCTCGGCTAGGTCTCAAGGGATATCTTTCTGGGTTCTATCGTTTTCTTCTTTTTTTCAAAAAGTCCTCTCTAATGTCACCCACTTTCCTGTTATATACTGCGTTCCTCGCCCCATTTTCACCGTACACGTGTAGGTTCTATTCTGGGAACTCCTTTCTGTCCCATCCAGCACCTCTCGGAACCTTCGCTCAGTAGCCATAAGGCTGCTTGGTTACTATTCAGGTATCACCTCCACATTAATGCGGCCAGAGAGTTAGCTGGGAAGCATTTAATGTGGAGGTAGCAGCTTTAGAAGATATTTGTTATCTTTCTCGGTTCCTCCTTTGTTCTATATTCACTTTCCAGTTCGTATACAACTTTGCGGAGTACCTTGAATACTAAGATAGTTACATCTACCTCGGACCATGGCATCCGATGTGAGTCTTATCCTCGGACGCGTTTTGGGCCACTATATATGACTTCCATCCCTTTCTCTTATACTAGTCCCACAATACCTTTCTTTAACTATCCTTGGATAAGTGTGTGTTCTTGGATTGGGCCGTTGGGCCACAAACCCATTTCCTACGATTTCTACATCATTTTTTTTGAATAACTGGCCCCACAGTAACTATCTCAAAAAAAAAAAAAAAAATTTAACGGATGCCTTTTTTAGAAACATTTTAAAGGAAAAATAAAAATGTCACTAATTTTTTTGACAGTCTTTTATATTTTCTATGAAAGTAGTATTGAAATGTTCTTAAAATGGTTTACTAACCGGGCCCTTTTAAATAATATAAAAAATAAGAGGAATATTTTTAAGGGTTTTGTTAATGGAGTTTGGCTTATCTCTGGTACTTTTTTAACTAAAATCTTCTTTTGTTTTAATTAGAAACTGTCACATCACTTACTAACTAAATAAAATGTAGAGATTAAAATTCATTATCACTTGCTATTGTTATTTAAATTAAACGAAGATTTCCATTAAAAGAAAATACCGGAGGGAAGCCAAACTCTTGTTAATGAGTGTCCTAAGAGTATGGATTAAAGATTAATAAATGCTCAATTATGATCTATATGCACACTTTTCAATAAATAAAGAGAGATGCTACGTCTACAACAATTTTACAACATTTTTACAACAAATCACAGGTGGTTAGTTGTTATTGGTTCAAATTTGAAACTAACACTAAGATTACTTTTTTGCCCAACAATAACAACCAATAACAACCTGCCACTTAGGAAATGTTGTAGAAATGTTGTAGACATAGCCTTTCTCATAAATAAAATACACATGACAATGATTTATTAGTTTATACACACAAATTTATTACGGTTTGACTTTATTTTTTTTTTTAAATGTCTAAAAACATTATTCAATAAAAGCATTATATGTATCTTAACCACTACTATTAGAGTATTTGTTAACAAAATTCATATTTTAAAACATAGGAAGGGATAAATACACCTCTCCTATCCTCTCCTTCTGCACCTTACCCTCTAGCGGTCTAGTCTCCTCTCCCTCCAAATTTCTGTATACAATGTTAGTGAAATCAACCATGATGGCCTAGGAATTTGAAGGTAAATCACCCTCTACTTTTCAGCCTTTCATTTCATAACTTTCAAATTCCTAGGCCATCATGGGCGATTTCACTAAAGAGAAACTCGTCCCAAAGGTTGCATCGCAGGGTAGTCTTAAAGAAAATGGACGCCATGGAACCAACAAGATGACCACCAATTTCGATGGTAATTAGCTTCTATTCTTATCCCCAACACATTATTTGTTTCGAAATTTAAAAGTACTATGATTTTTCTCTCGCAAAAATAGTAATTGTAACCCCCAAGGTATTTAAAAGTAAAGCAGTTTTATTTATTTTGAGCTATCATAGTATCATATATCTAATGTACATATTGTATAGAAGAGGTAATAATTTTTTTCCCCTATATTTTTCAGGCATCCCAGTCAACTATACAAAGCAGACGATTGATGGGGCTGAACACGAAACATACATATACAATTCCACCGCGGTTGTGGCCTGTGGGTGATGCTAACCACGACACAGTTGAGAATTCATCATATAATGCCAACTGAATTAGCGGTTGAGAATTCATCTGTTTTATGCATTCCTCTACTGCATAAATGAGTTAGCGGTTGTGATCCTCTGCTTTCTCAATTTGTTGTGAATAACCTATGTTCTGCGCAATGTGTTGTGCATTTTGGAATATTTTATAAGAAATTATCTTATATATAGACCATTAATAATATTTATTATATGTTTCTATAGTTAGAAATTTATCTTTAATTATATTACATGTCATTAAAAAGAGAAGAAATGAAAATTATTAAAATTAAGAATATGAGATAGGTAAAAGAATTACTCAATTACACAACAATTTAAAGCCAGCAGCACAACATTCATAGGATCCCCTATGAAACCTTATGTGAAGCGTAACAGTAGGACCCATGTCTGATTTACAAACTTTCCCTTCACTTGTACACATTATTCCAGTTTAAAACACAAAAAATATCCACACTTCTATTGGTGTTATCATTTGAGTAAATAGGGATGACTTTAGGTGGGTAATTTTGTTAAAGATTGGTGTTTTGGATGATGAAGTCAGTTTTGTGGGTTTGGGGAAGGTTTCTGAGTAAGTTCTGTGTCAGAATTTTCTACAAAGTGAAGCTAAAGTGATCATTCTTTGACCGGTGAAAAATTTTCCTTTATTTCATCTTGATCTAAACCCCCTGATTTTAACTCAATAAAAAGAACATTAAGCTCTCAAGTTTCATGATGAGCTAATGTCGGATTTAAACTTCGAAATCATCTATATCTATATTTATATAAAAATATCTAAAAGTTAAAGTGAAACATTTATTATTACTACGTTCCTGTTGAGCCACATCAAAGTAGCATTTCAATCCATTTGCTCTATTTGGACCACTTCAATCCATGTTGGTCCATTCAATCCACTTCGATCCATTCAATCCATTTCGGTCCATTTGGTCTATTTAGTCCACTTTGGTGATACTTTGAGAGAAGAGGTATATGTAAAAAGATGAGCTTCTTCACTGACAACTATGTCACATTTTCAGCGTAATGTGAGTAGTTTCTTAATAAAATTACAATTTTCTTTTGTTATTGAAGCCTTGATTTTTTTTTTCCCCCTAACATAAGTGATGAATTTACTTAGACCTGCTTATTCTTTAGGCATTTAAGATGTATAGAGGATGAACTGTCAGTAAGGAGTACTAGAAAAAAATACTAACTGTTAGTTGATAGAATATCCAAAACATGTAAAATGATCATTTTTCTCTTGGACATTAATTTGCTAAAAACTGGGAAATGTCCACATGTGCCCTCTCATTACTGAACACTAAGGCTAAAAAAAAAAACAAACAAACAAAACAAAACCAACTTATTCGTGAAGAGAGATTAATCAATCACTAAAAATAGGTTATAGGATGGAAAGGAATTTAGAATCCTCTTCATTGTCAAAATGAAAGGTTTCAATGGAATATAAACTATACGTGGCAGAATAGGGCAAGGCCAAGTGGAAAATGAGTTTCACATGATTGCCAGGTTGAAAATGATTTAATTAGGGATTAAGTCCAAATGAATGACAAGTGAAATTAATCAAGTGGAATTCACAAGCAATTAGAAGGTAAGTTATCTTGAACAAACAATTAGTGTCCAGTTAGTTCGAGTTGTTATTGAAGGCAATTAGACACAAAAACACATGCTAAGCAACCATGAGTAGAAGGGTAATTGTTGCCTTAGAGCAATTGAGAGAGTTCACTGAGCTTTGTTAACAATGAGACAATTAGTAGTTACAACTAAGAAGTGACACAAGGTAGAGGGAACTGAGCATAACCGTCAAGGTCTCAAGAATAAATAGGGGCTGATTGTACAAGAAAATGACATCACACACAACTAAGAACACATCAAAGCACTTCTGAAATCATTTGTATTTAGATTCTTAGGAGATCAAATAATTCTTTGGCAAATCAAGTAGTCCTTAGGTTTGTAGAAGACTGTATGCTTGTAAGTTCATTTCCATTGTAGTTGTGATCATATTTAATCAAGTATTTATCAAGTTTGATGCAATATTTGGTTATTTATTCAAGCTGGATATGAATTCTTACTGACTTCAAATCAATTTAGTGTTAGAGTAATTAATTAGCCTTCTGTTATATGTCTAGCAATTTACTTTACTTTGGGATTACTTGCTCTAAATTTGATTGCTTGGATATGATCTTGGAATCAATTCAATTCACTTAGGCTTGATCACTTAGTTCGTTTTTGTTATTTATAAACAGGACCTTAAGCTTAAAAGTAGATGGAAGAAGGGGGGGGAGGTGTAGCCTGACATTGTGCTATGCTTTTACCCTAAGATAAAATATTTGGATACCTACTATTACTACTATTATTGTCATCATCCCAAAAAACATAAGAGGTGGAACATGGGATCAATTATTTGTATTGATTTAATGACCAATACAAAATAATTAATTGTTTCGGATGGAACGAGTCCAAATTGATTACTTTATTTTGTTGTGGCTATATTTAGCTTAAATTACAACTTCTAAATATTCAAATGTGATTTAAATTAATATGCTAACATGTTTGTTTTGGTTAAATGCATGGGTAAACAAGATTCTTGTCAAAGGTTTCTCAACCAAAAAAAAAAAAACCTTGTCAAAGTGGGTCTTAATTAAAAGAATAGGAAAACTCAAGCCTCCATTTCATTCCTTTTTTCATTTGGGAAGACTATCTTTCATAGAAATTCATACCCAGAAGATTCCCTAAAGTTGCTTGTTTGGCCAGACTTATTTTACATTTTATTTGATTAGTTAACCTTTAAATCTTCACTTTTTTAATATGAAAATTTTTACTTCTTCACTTTGGTACCATATATTTTAATATAAACAAATTTTTTTGTTATATAAAATTCAATAGTTAGAAAAAGGAGATTTATAAATACTCAACTCTCGATTTCAAAAACAAATAAATAAATACTCAACTCTCTTTTTTTGGCTAAGCATAAGACTCAACTTATATCAATAAATTATACCAATAAAAACAGGCTCTACCAAAAGGAGCCTCCATATCTTTATCAAGGACAAAGTAGCAGATTCAAAATTCAAAAAAAAAAAGAAAAAAAAAAAAAAGGACAAAGTAGCATATATATATATATATATATATATATATATATATATCACTACCATACCAAATTATTTGAACTTTTTGACCTGAAAATCAACCTCACATCATTAGCCACTACTTTTTTGTTTTCTCTGCCACCGACAAAAGCTGGACTGGACTGTTTGTTTTGAGCCAGATTCATCTCTATCCTTCGCCCATAGTTTTTCTTATTATTTTCTTGTTACTATTCATTACTTAGCGCCGAAGGAAAGAAGGGGGGTGGACCCCTTACGGTGATGAATGGGAGATTATGGACCACTCGTCAAAGAATATCTTAGAAACAAATTTATCGTTTTACCCTTAAATTTCTTTCCTTCCTTACCAACCTCATCTTCATAAATCACTTAAATGCCATCGCGTGCTTTTACTATTAAAAAGACCTTTAGGTGGCGTTTGATATAGGGTAATGTTTTAGAATTTCTAGGAATGTTTAAAGATTCCTATATTTGGTTGCAAATCATGCTAGGGAATCAGATACCAGGGGAATCTGGATTCTCCCTTAAACCCCTCTCAGTAGGAATGTGGATTCTCTTTAAAACATATGGGAATCCAGATTCCCAAGCTTAAAGGAAATTGTATTTTTTATAAATTGACAATTTTAACCTTTTTTTTTTAAATAACTTGATAGTTCACATTCAAATCTAAGGATAAAATAGGAAAAATAAATAATTCATTTAAGATTCCTGAGAATAAACCAAATATAGGAATAGCTACATTCTTAGGAATGTGATTCCTAGGAATCTGGATGGCAGAAGTAAAATTCATTTGACATATTATACACATAATAAAATTGCTTAAAAAAATGTTTATCATGTTACAGTAACTATCTTAAATAATAATAATAATAATAAATAACAGATGTTTTGAGAGTATTAATTTAAAAAAAAAAATTTAAAAATTTTTTATGAAAAAAATAAAATAAAAAAGTTATTGATTTTTTTTATAGTCTTTTAGATTTTTCATGAAAATAGTATTAAAACTTTCTTGACATAGTTTATTAACAAATGTTCTAAGGGTACTTGTTAACCAAACTCTTTTAATATTAAAATATATATATATATATATATATATATATATATAAGAATCCTATTAATGAGTTCCTATGAGCACATGTTAAAAATTAATAAATGCTCAATTATGAGCTGTAATGCACATTTTTGAAAAAATAAAATACACATGTTAATAATTTATTAATTTATATATGCACAAATTCATTATGATTGTGTGAGTTTATATATATAATTTGACGTTATTTTTAAACCAATACCTTTAAGGTCTATTTGGTTGGAAGAGTGAAAAAGTTGGAAGATAGAAAATTGAGAGGGAATAAAAAAGTGAATGGATAAAAGAGATTTTAGTTTTTTCTCATTTGTATTTGGTTGAAAGGATAGAAAATAGATGATGAAAAAGTGAAGTTTGTACACCGAGCATAGATGAAACCCATGTGCACAATATACATGGGCATTTTCGTCAATTCAACCCTAATTTTTCTCCTCCTAATTTTCTTCTCATTTTGGGAAGAAAACTTTTTGATGGGTTCGAAGAGAAAACACCCGAACCCCACCATTTGTTTTCCCTCTCACCCTCCTAACCAAACATCCTCCAAAAAGTTTTCCCTTCTTATTTATTTGTTTATTTTTTTCATCTTTCTTAAAACTGCCAAACACCCCTTTAGGATATTTGTTAATAAAATCCATATTTTATAACATTCAAACCAAAGGAAGGGATAAATACTTTCCCTATCCTCTCATTCCGCACCTTACCCTCTACTTCCTTCTCGCTCTCTCTCTCTCTCTCTCTCTCTCTCTCCAAATTTCACACACAATATTAGTCAAAGAAAAAATAAATAAATAAATAATGTTTCCATGGTTAGTTAACTATTGCCTAAGGTCTTCCGTTACCATGACCAATGAATAAATATTAAATACCTCCCTCTTACCAAGCCAAACACTATCCAATTTCAATCAAGCCTTCCCCTCCTCCTTTTGTCTTTCAATTTTCACAACTTCCAAATTTCTAGGCCATCATGGTTACTTTCATCGAAGGAAATGGACGCCCTGGCACCATCGTGAAGACCACCAAAGCCGGGAACCCTGGTGGAGGATCCATCAGGACAAGCAGTCACGTCAACAGAAACAGCAGCACCAAAATCATCAACAGCAGCACCAAAATCATCAACAGAAACAGCAGCACCAACATCACCAACAGCAGCACCAAGAGCATCAACAGAAACAGCAGCACCAACAACACGAACAGAAGCACCCACAGAAACAGCAGCACCAACATAACCAACAGCAGCAGCATCAGAGTCAGCAGCACCAACATCGTCAACAGCAGCAGCATCAGAATCAACAATAGCGGCAGCCACCACCACCACCACTCAACCACTGCCTGCAACCGCGGGATCAAGGCCACAGGACACCCCAAGACTGTCGCGAAACACTCTCATCATCAAAGTAACATCATCAAAGTTGTTGTGACTAATGTTAATCAGACGAAGAAGACGACTCAGCATAACAAGAAGAAGTAAACAGGGCAGATCAAGTAGTAGATTGCACAAGCAACATGTTGTGTAGTGTTAACCTATATAGTCATTCAATTAGCTATGTGCCAAGTTGTTTGTGGGTGTAAATTTATGCTTTTCCCTACTGTAAGGACACAAATCGTTGGGTTTGATTCTGTTTTATGCATTCCTCTAATCTGCGCAATGTGTTAGTGCATTTCGGAATATTTTATAAGAAATTATTTTATTATGTGTTATCAGTTATTATTAAAGTTAGAAATTCATCTTTAATTATATTACATGTTATTAAAAAAAGAAGAAACGAAAATAATTAAAATTAAGAATATGAAATAGGAAGAAGTAGTACACAAAACAATTTAAAGCCAGCAGCACAACATTCATAGGATCTCCCATGAAACTTTAATAACCTGTAAAGTTATGTGAAGTGTAACAGGAGGACTCATGTCTGATTTACAATTTAAGACACACAAAATTTCCACACTCCAATAGATGTTATCAATTGAGTGAATGGGGGTGACTTTAGGTGGGCAATCTTGTCAAGACTGGTGTTTTGGATGGTGAAGTCAATTTTCTGGGTTTGGGGAAGGTTTCCGACTTCTGACAAAGTTCTATGTTGGAATTTTCTGCAAAGTGAAGCTAAAGTGATCATTTTTTTACTGGAGAAAAATTTTCTTTTATGCCATCCCGATTTAAACCCCTTGATTTTAAACTCAATGAAAAGAACATTAAGCTCTCAAGTTTCATGATGAGCTAATGTGATGTGGATTTTAACCTCAAAATCATTTATATGTATATGAAAATAAATACATAAAAATAAAAGTTGAAACGAAACATTTATTGTTACTACATTTTTATTGAATTATATTAGAATACAATTTTGGTCTATTTGATCTATTTCGGTCAATTCGGACCTGTCTGGTTCTTTTTGGTTCATTCAATCAACTTCAATCCACTTCGGTCAATTCAGTCCATTTCGGTCCAATTCAATCCACTTTAGTGACACTTCAAGAGAAGAGGTTTGTGTAAAAAGATGGGCTACTTCATTGACACGTATGTCACCTTCTTAGCGTAATGTTGATAGGTTTTTGAAATAATTACATTTTTTTTATGTTATTATAGACTTAATTTTTTTCTAATATAAGTAATTGATTTAATTATATTTACTTATTCTTTAGGTCATTTAAGATGTATAGAGAATGAATCGTTTGTAAGGAATACTAGGAAAAAAAATTCTAATTGCACATTACATTATTAACAACACCTTCTTAGCGTAATGTTGATAGGTTTTTGAAATAATTACATTTTTTTTTATGTTATTATAGACTTGATTTTTTTTCTAATATAAGTAATTGATTTAATTATATTTACTTATTCTTTAGGCCATTTAAGATGTATAGAGAATGAATCGTTTGTAAGGAATACTAGGAAAAAAAATTCTAACTGCACATTAGATTATTAACAAGATATTTCACCTGATATAATAATTAAATGTAAAATACATTATGTTTCCTAGAAAAAAAAAATTACAAAATTTAAAACACTTTCAAATAACAAATATAGATAACTTAATTTAGAAAATCTAATATATTGTATTGACTATCCTTTGTTAGAAAATAATCAGATCATTTTAAGAAGAATTTGGGACTAACATTTACAAGTTTCATCTACTATTTTTTATTTTTCACTTAACAAAAAAAGAAAAACCAAATCATCAAATTTTTTCGTGCATCACGTAGGTCTGTATCTAGTTGACAGAATTTCCAAAGCATGTAAAATGATCATTTTGCTCTTGAACATTAATTTGCTAAAAACTGGGAGGCGTCCACATGTGCTCCCTCATTAGTGAACACTATGGGTGTGGAAAAAAAAAAAAAAAGCAAGCAAAAAAAAAAAAAAAAAACATATTTCGTGAAGAGAGATTAATTAATCTCTCAAAATTGGTTATAGGATGGAAAGTAATTTAGAATCCTATTCATTATCAAAATGAGCGGTTTCAATGGAATATAAAATATGTGTTTGTCGAAATAATTAAATTATTTAAAGGACATGTGGCAGAATTGTGCAACGCCAAGTGGAAAATGAGTTTCACATGATTGCCAAGTTGAAAATAATTTAATTAGGGATTAAGGTCAAATGAATGACAAATGACATTAATCAAATGGAATTCACAAGCAATTACAAGGTAAGTTATCTCGAATAATTAGTGACTAGTTACTTGGAGTTGTTAGGCAATCAGACACAAAAACATGTTCTAAGCAACCATGAGTAGAAAGGTAATTGTTGCCCCAGAGCAATTGAGAGAATTTGCTTAGCTTTGTTAACAACTAGTAAGTTGCCCGTGCAATACATGGATAATTTTGTAATATTTTATATAAGACGATTTTGGATAGTGTTATACATATATTATTAAAAAAAAAAAAGTAAACTAAATTAGAGTAAAGAAACATATACATTTTGAGATATTAAAAATTAATTTAGTAGTTTCACTGCATATTTATAGTCTTTTCAAGGTAAGATTATTATTTTTTTTTAAATCATGAAACCAAAATTAAATGCAAAATAGTAACGGCACTATGAAAACCAACTAATTTGTGTTGTGTTCACATATTTAATACTATGAAATAAAAGTATGTACAACTCTCTCATTGTCTTCCACTAATCAATAGTGTGACATTAAAACATGATATGGGCAAGTGTGTAGGCATATGTCTTATAGATGATTTAAAACCATGGTAAAATATGGCTTTACATTGCATACCAAGTATTCTCTCTACTTATTTACCCAAAATAAAAATTATCCAACCAAATGACCCAAACCTAAATCATATTTAATCCCCTAATTTAAAAAGAAAAGAATACCCATAGGGGTTTTGGCATCTTGATGGTGGTGGGAGGCCAATATGACGAAGGTGGCAGCCCCTTAGATTTCTCTTTCTCTCTCTTTCAAATGTTTTATTAGTCTCAAGTCTTTTATTTTGGTAATATGTAGTGAAACAATGCGTTTTATTTAACAATCCATAACATTTTTGTGTCTCTCTATCACTCTCCAAAGCCTTATCTGGTCAGTTATTACTATTAGTCCTTAATTATTATTTTTTTGCTTTTTTTTTTTTTTAAATATTAAAAAGGTGAGTATGCTAAAAGACATGAAAAAGAAAGAAAAGTGTGATGTAAGCTTAGGCAATAAATGAGAGATTAATGAGATAACAGTAGAATAAGTTGATGCAAACTTTTGAGTAATAGTAAAAAAAACCTTAATAAAAGAGGTAAAAAAATGCTAAATGAAAAATTAGAGCGTCATTTGGCAAAACTTCATTTACTCCCGCATGAGATCTCTGCTTATATATATATATATATATATATATATATATATATATTGATGATTATTCATTTATAACTCCTAATTACTAATCAGCATAAGTCTAAAAAAATTTTGTGATAGGACTTTATCATACGTACAAAATAAGCATAGATTTTTTTTTTTAATCTTTATTTAAAAAAAAGATATTGCTCTTGTGTTCATCCTTATAAGAATTTAAGCTTAGATTAAATTTTCATTATTTTTAACAATTTTTCTTTGATTCCTTTATAATTTATATATTGTGTTGGTGTAAATGAATTTTTTTCAAGCTTTCAAAGGATGGACTTTAGATAAGATGTTCAACTTTTATATGCCAAGCATTGATTGTAAGTCTTGTACATGGAACAAATTGAGATAAGAAATTAAGAATATGGTCCATTTTGGTAGACCTTAGCTTGATTTGTCTAGACATCAATTTTCTTTCTTGCCAAAAGTTTGACTTATTTTAGGCGGAAGTTTTCTTGATTATTACTTGTATACAAAATTCCAGGATCATTAAAGTGGAATAGGCCCCTTACTGACCTAACTAATTGGAATAGGATGAAATTTCTTCTCATCCACACTAAACATTGTGTACACTCCAAATTTTTTCTACATCTCATAATGATACGTTGTGGAAAGGTGTCATCCAAGTCCAACATGATTTAGAGTTGTAGTTGAGACTATGGCCCAGAGGCTTTACTATTCAATACTTTGCAAGAAAAATCAAACACTCATTTGATGTAACAGGAGACTATGGAATTTGACATTGTATACACTAGGGTTTGTTTTTAATGTTGTGAAATTGTTGTAGGCATTAAAAACTCTATTTTGATTAGTTGGCAAGTCATGTTCTTTAAGCGTGAAAAATCTTCAATGGAAAACTTTTATGTTCCTACAATAACTGTTTTGGAGAGAAAATTGTTAGCCCCCCATCCTATTGGGACCCCCCCTATTTATACAAAGAAAAAAAGGTTCAATACTCTTGAGTATGACTTAGTTACATGGAATTTTTGTACAATTGTGCCTAGATTTCTTTTAAAAATTTAATTATAATTTAAACTCTAATTTGGTGATTTTTATATGATTTTTGTGGTTTGATTTTGATTTAACTTCTTAGGAGTGCTAAATGCAGGAGGTAAGAAAACTTAATGAAAGAGGTAAAAAAATGCTAAATGCAAAATTAGAGCGCCACTTGGCAAGACCTCATACACTTCGGTAGTGTATAGACAACCAAGAAGTGACACGTGATAAAGGAAATTGGGCATAACTGTCAAGTTCTCAAGTATAAATAGGGGCTGATTCTACAAGAAAATGACACCACACACAGATAAGAGCACACCAAAACACTGTTGAGATCATTTGTATTTAGATTCTTAGGAGATCAAGTAATTTTTTGGCAAATCAAGTAGTCCTTAGGTTTGTAGAAAACTGTATACTTTAAGTTCATTTCCTTTGTACTCATGATCATATTTAATCAAGTTTGATATGAATTCCTGCTTTACTTCAAATCTATTTAGTATTAGAGTAATCAATTAGGCTTGAATCTATTATATTTCCAGCAATTTAATTTTAATTTACTTTGAGATGACTTGCTCTAAATTTGTTTGCTTCGATATGATTTACTTCAATACCGTTTCCTTCAAGATGATTCACTTCGAATCAATTCAATTCACTTAGGTTTGATCACTTTCTTTGTTTTTGTTCTTTATAAACAGGACTTTAAGCTTAAAAGTAGATGGAAGGTGATTTAGGAGGGGGAAGGTGATTTAGGAGGGGGGTGGCCTCATCATCCCAAAAACACAAATTTGAAAGCTGTAACGTATAGACCTTAACATCCTTTTAAAAAAAAAAATTGACCAAGAAATTACCAAAATCTTATTTAAATTTTGTTATTAATCATTAATTTAATGTCTTACATTAAATTATTCCAGTGAAGTTTTGGCTGCACTGTCCGAAATTATTCCTCTGCCTTCATCCATTGCTGCACTGGAAACAATTGCAACAAGGTGGGCTGTCCTGTTTGTCCGTGAGCTTGGTTTCAGTGGCACAATTTTGGAAGGAGATTCTAAAGAGGCTATTTCAGCTATTAAGAAGCAGAGTTTCTAGCACCCAGTGGCGGGCCATTTAGTTAAAGACATTGTGTCTTTAGTTAGTATGTTTCAGTTCAGTACTATTCTTTCTCTCACGCACGTCGGCAAGGGAATGTTTTAGCACATGCGTTGGCTAGATGAGCGAGATTATCTTTTCCTACTTTAGTTTGGATGAACTCCGTTCCTGCGGATATTTATCGGTTCTTTGTATTTGACATTCCAGTAATTGAATGATTTTTTTTGGCCTGGTCGGTCAGGCCTGATTCTCAAAAAAATAAATGCCTTACATATTTAAAGCATCAATGTAATTGTTAAACATTCCCCATTTAAACGGCATTGAAAATTTTCAAACTGAATGATTTTATGCAGAGTAAATGAGATCGAGTTCAGATTGCCACCCCTTTCTCTAACGGTCTAACCCAAATTTTCACCCATCTAATTCTCCATGCTCCATAGTCGTAATTCATCACCTTCTTAATGCTTTATAGATTGAGTTTTTACCTTGACTAAAAGGTAGATATTAGGTAATTTTGTCACTAGCCTAGTCATGGCGAGGGATATTCAGGAATCAGAATAAGTTCACGATAATTAATTCAAAGCCAAACCACACAAGTACTAAGATAACACACAGCACTTAATTCCGCTACATAATTTAGATAGTTTGTCCATTAAGCTTGCTATGGTTGAAAGTGGTACTAAAATTCACACTCACCCTCAGCTGCTTATTACAACTTCGTTATAATGAGAAAGATCATCATTTACCATCCTGTGGTGGTAGAAGGTGACTCAAAACTATGCTTTGATACCATGCATTAATAGTTTGGAGGACTGCCATTGGAACATCTCAAGCATTATCTCTAATGCACTGAGAGGTTAGGAAAAAATTTTCGTCTTGCTTATTATTTACATGGGTAAGGAGAGACACCATGGCCTTGCAAATTGTGGTTTCGATGATCTCTGTTTCTTACTAAGTTGTAATAATTCTTCGCTGACAAGAAAGATTCTGGGGTCATTTTGATTTTGTTCCTTAACATTTAAAAATTTTAATCTATTTCCCTAAGTAAGGGTTTGTTTTGATTGATAAGTCAAGTGACACTTATGCTTACCACATGTATGAGTTAATCCAATTAAATAGTGTCATGTCTATTAGTCATGTCATATTACTTATATGATCTAAAAAATCTTTTCAAAATTAAAACAATTCTCTAAATATTTTTTTTTTAACTTACAAAATTAAAAATATAAAATAAGATAAAATGATCCATAACATTTTCTTGAGTATTTTTCTTGGCATCCAAATGGATACCAATCTCAATTGATTACCCAGATTTGTACAAAAAAAATTCTCCCAATTGATAATCCATATCCACAAAAATCCCCTATCCATCACTAAAAAGGAAGAAAATTGGAGATGACGGATCCACTTATATGGACTTGACGGTGCGAGACAAATGGGCTAATGATGCATGGATCATATGTGAACGGACACATGGTGGACGGATCCAAAGACCACGTGGCACTCAACTGGTCATTATGTAGTCTTCAAGAAACCCTAAATAGAAACGACTTGCATCGCAAGATTAACCCTAGTCCATGGAGTCCCAATATGAATAGAATTCTAACATAAAGAGGATTCTGGAAGATATGTGCATCAATAGAGGTCTTCTCCATAGGGAAAAGGCTTAGGGCGCAAGTTAAGGGAGTTTGATTTTACACTACTATAAAAACCCAAAGACCCTCAAAAAAAGGTACACATAATTGACTCTAGCTCTGGCACTCTAGAATTGTAAAAAGTTCTAACTTGACCTTCAGAGGGTACGTTAGGATTAGTGCCCTTAAATCCTATTGTATGATGCTATGTAGGACATTATGTATGACTTAATGTTGTGATCAATAAATTTGTTTTATTATTATCTGAAATAATGGTAACATGAATATTCGGACATTATTATATAGTCCATGAGATGCATAGAATGTGATTTATGTGAAAAGTTACAAAAAATATAAATCACAAGTTCTTTGTAAACTCAGAATTTTGATTCGTAGTCGGTGATGAAATTGGGCATTTCATCTGCGAAGACTACAACATATTAACTAAGATGATTTGTCTTGATCATGGAAGTGGAGACTTCTAGTTGATATATTGATATATTTTAAGAGTTAAGACATATTGAACTGGACCACTGTGAGATTTATTATTCTCCTAACGATTGTCAAATGAATAATAAATCTCACGACTTTTATTCACATGAACTCTTAATCTTGAGAGAATAGTGGACCTAATCATGAAGTGTAGGTTGTTTTGATATATCAGGAGTGAGATCTAAAGTAATGGTCAAAACCTCAGTATTTTGAACAGCCACTTTTAATGTTAATGGAACATATATTTTCAAGATGGAATTCATAGTCTCTTAACGGAGATACAAAATATTCCATTGAGATAAGTTTAATAAGTTTGTTATTCAAAATGTTAGGCCTAACTACTTTGGTAAATAGTTACTAAAGTATATATTTATGAAATTGGATTTCATAAATGGGTTATGCTAATGAGTGCCCTTAGGGCACTCATTAATAATCCATTTTAGTAAAATTTTGATATCACTTTTATCGGAAATGAAAAAAACTGTCAAAATATTAATTACTTTTTTTTTTTCATTTCCCATAAAAACTTTCTTTAAAAGGATTATTAATGAGTGCCCTAAGGGCACTCGTTAGCATTTCTCTTCATAAATATATGATGAATAACTTAAAGGATTAAACCGAGTACTTAAGAATTTAGATGTAGTAATCTACAAAGTAGCAGTCTACATTAATGACTTTGTGTTACTACGAATATTTTATGAAGGGGTTGTGTGTACAATAAAGTCTTATGATATAATTTATTAATAAGGCTTAGCATGCAATTATATTTATATAGTGGTATTAAATATAATTAATGATAACTTTGGACTTGTCAAGAGTTGACAGAAAGGCCCAAGCCCCATTGGAGCTAGTGTCTTATTTGTTCTCTTTTGGTCACATTCCAAGCCACATACTAAAGCCCAATTGGAAAGGCCCAAAAGGCTAGCCTAATTAGATAATCAGTTATTATGGAGAGAAACATAGAGAATTGGAAATAACATGAATTGGTATGTATGTGAATGTTGAATACTCTTTGATTCTCTCTAGAACATACATATATAACTGATTGAGAGACTACACTTCTTAGGCATCAATTGGAATTGGAGTGAAGATTAAAAGTGTTCCCAAATGCTTCTAATCTTTAGTTTTAAATTTCACTGCATCAAGATACACTCTTTTATTCTTATATTCTGAAACTTACATAGCATATATTATCAATTGCAAATGAAGTAGATCCGTTAATTTTTCGCTGCGTATGTTTTGTATGCAATAAAAATATGTATTTTTCCATCAGGGTATTTGGCCGGCGCTACACCGGTGCTCTCTGTTAGGTCTTCTCTTTTTGTTGTGCAGATATTGTTTCAAGCGTGCAAAGGTTGTGTGGCTTACTGGTGATTTTTTTGGCATCATCAGTTGGCATCGTCAGTGGGAAAGACTGCGACTTGTAAGCCATACAAATGTTGTCCCAGATAAAGAGTTGCATGGTACTTACTCGCTCAATGGCAACCACCAACAACATTCAAAGGGACGAGCCGCGACCCACTGCCCTGGAGAGTTAGGTCCAAACCCTTATAGCAATAGTGGAACGTCTCACCAAACAAAACCAAGACCTAGAGGAACAGCTACGGTAGAAGAACACAGTGATGGGTACACAAGAGGAAGACCAAGAAGGTACCAGTGCTAAACAAAGAGACCAAGAGGGGCTGGAAGGTAGTAACGCCCCGAGCAGACCGGAATGACAAGACATGAGCCGTCCATCCATCACTGATACGGCTTCACCCCACATCATTGCAGAGATGTAGATTATGAAAGAACGGATGGACTTTATGATGAACGCTTTCAGGGGGAGAGTGTCCAGCGACCTCGACAATTTGGTCCACCGAACCGATTCAACATTAACCACGTTCGTCAACTCCTTCCCTCTACCACAAAAGTTCCACATGACGTAGATAGAAAGCTACAACAAAGCTAAGGACCCTCTAGATCACTTGGAACCCTTCAAAACCCTGATGCACTTTCAAGGAGTGGCAGACGAGATCATGTCTAGGGCTTTCCTTACCACACTAAGGGACCCCGCAAGAATTTGGTTCAGCAGGTTGACGCCCAACTCCATCAGTACTTTCAAGAACTTAAGTGCCCAGTTCGCTTCACACTTCATTGGGGGACATAGATATAAGAAATCAACTGCATGCCTAATGAGCATTAGGCAGCGGGAGGATGAGATGCTAAAGTCTTATATAGCTCGCTTCAACAAGGAAGAGCTCTCGATTGACAAAGCCAGAGAGAAGATACTCGTGGCAGCCTTCACAAACGGGCTATAAAAGGGTAAGTTTCTATTCTCCTTATACAAGAATGACCCGAAAACCATGTCGGATGTGCTTTTCAGGGAAACTAAGTACATGAATGCTAAAGATGCACTGCTGGCCCACGATGAGAATCCCAAGAAGAGAGAGAGGTAGGAGGAAGCCCAGCAGGATAGGGGCCGAAAGATGTCAAGAAAACCCCTGACAGGGAGGTTCACAAACTTCACCCCCCTAAATACCCCGATTGATTAGGTCCTGATGCAGATCAAAGATGAAGGAGCCTTGACATTCCCCGGCAAATTAAAGGGTAATCCCAGCAAGAAATCCAGGGATAAATATTTTCGTTTCCATTGAGACCACGGTCACGACACATCTGAATGCTATGACTTGAAGTAGCAGATAGAGGCCCTCATTAGACAAGGGAAACTACAAAAATTCGTTGGCAAAGAAGGAATAGAACAAAACCAAGGAGCACCAGCCCGAAGAGAAAACAAGCGACCTAGGCTACCCTTGGTAGACATAAGGATGATCATAGGGGGCAGTACTTCTAGTTCCTCTAAAAAGGCACATAAGACATACCTACGGATGCTTCAGAATATTCAACTAACAGGGTATGTCCCAAAGATGGTGCAGGTCGATAATCCCGTAATTGGGTTCACGAAGGAAGATGCCAGATGTCTCCACCACCCACATGATGATGCACTCATAGTTAGTATACGGGTAGGAGACTATAACACCTACAAGGTGCTGGTAGACAACAGGAGTTTTGCTAATATCTTGTATTACCCAGCCTTTCAGCAGATGAGAATAGAGAGAGAATGATTGATCCCAACCAACGCCTCGCTCATAGGATTTGGAGGATCAAAGGTGTATCCATTGGGTACGGTCACCCTGCCAGTGACAGTTGGAGACTACCCTCAGCAGATCGCGAAGGACGTGACCTTCCTAGTCGTTGACTGCTCGTCTATGTACAACGCCATATTGGGATGTCCTACTTTGAATTTGTGGAAGGTTGTAACATCAACCTACCATTTAATGATCAAGTTTCCTACTAAATACGGGGTAGGAGAAGTAAGAGGGGATCAAGTGGCAGCACGTGAATGCTACATTGCCATGCTAGAGATGGATGATCACTAACAGACCATGTGCATAGAAGAACAACGAACAATATCGGAGTCGGTGGAAGAACTAGAGGAAGTGACCCTTGATGACTCAAGGCCCGAGCGGACGACTAGAGTGGGTACGTTAGCTAGTAAGACGGTACGTCAAGCACTCACGATGTTTCGAAGGGAAAATCAAGATGTGTTCGCCTGGAGTCACGAGGACATGCTAGGGATTAACCCTTCAGTCATAGTTCATAGATTGAATGTGTCACCTTCTTCCTCTCCTGTCCGACAGAAAAAGCAAGTATTCACCTAGGAACAAGACAAAGCTATAGCTGAAGAGATTCAAAAGTTACTGGAAGCAGATTTCATTCGAGAAGTATACTACCCTGGTTGGTTGGTAAACGTGGTTATGGTTAAAAAGGCCAATAGAAACTGGAGGATGCGTAGATTTCACGGACCTCAATAGAGCCTGCTCGAAGGATAGTTACCTTCTCCCATGGATAGATACTTTGGTAGGCTTGACCGCTAGGCATCAGCTTCTGAGTTTCATGGATGCTTTTTCAGGATACAACCAGATCAAAATGGAGAAGGCTGATCAAGAGAAGACTTCTTTTGTTACCAACCAAGGACATTTCTGCTACAAAGTGATGTCGTTCGAACTCAAGAACGCAGGTGTAACGTACCAGAGACTAATGAACAAGATGTTTGCGCACCAGATTGGGAGGAATGTACAAGTTTATGTGGACGACAGGTTGGTGAAAAGCTTACGAGAAGACGAACACTTGAGCGACCTCCAAGAAACCTTCGACACCCTCCGGGTGTACAACATGAAATTAAATCTGAATAAGTGTGTGTTCGAGGTTACTGCGGAGAAATTCCTGAGATTCATGGTATCCTAAAGGGGTAACGAGCTTAGTCCAAAAAAATACGGGCTATAGTGGAGCTAGCCCAACCGAAGATGGTCAAGGAGGTGCAAAGCCTAAATGGCAAGATAGCAACATTAAACAGGTTTGTCTCAAAGGCGACGGATAAATGCCTACCATTCTTCCGCATATTAAAGAGATCATTTGAGTGGATGGATGAGTGACAACAGGCGTTCGAAAATCTAAAGTTGTATATTTCATTTCCTCCATTACTCAGCTCATCCAAGCTAGGGGAAGAGCTCTATCTATACTTAACCGTCTCACAAGCCACTATCAGTGCGGCTTTGGTAAGAGAAGAGGATGGGTTGCAAAGACTTGTTTACTTTACAAGCTGAGGGTTTTGAGGAGCAGAAGAAAGGTAGCCTCAGATGGAAAAGCTGGTGTTCGCATTAGTGACTACGGCACGAAAACTCAAGCCATATTTCCAAGCACATACTATTGTTATTCTGACGGATAAATCTCGAAGAAGAGCCATGAGTAGCCCCAAAGCTATGGGACGGATGGCGTTGTGGGCAGTCGAGCTGAGTGATTTTGATATACAGTACTGTCCACGTATAGTTATAAAGGGACAGGTGGTGGCTAACTTCATCACCAAATTCACTCTCACGGAAGGCTAAGGGGTAGAGGTGGTTCCACAGTGGAGCGTCCATAGGGACAGATCTTCAAATAAGTAAGCGGGAGGGGCTGGTGTGGTACTCCACACCCCGGAAGGAGATAAGATCAAGTGCATGATTCGCCTGGACTTTCCTATGACCAATAATGAAGCAAAATACGAAGCTTTAGTGGTAGGATTGGACCTCGCAAAAGTGGCAGGAGCTAAAAATATGGTCGTATACTGCAACTCCCAAGTCGTAACCAGTCAAATTAATGGCAACTACGAATGTAAGAACGAAAGGATGAAGAAGTTCCTTGAGGAGGTGAAGGGTCAAATTGGCAGTCTCCAAATCAAATTCGTCCAAATCCCAAGGGAGGAGAACGAGTGCACCGATTAACTAGCTACGGCCGCCTCAGCAGAATACATGCTCATCCCCAACCAGCTACTATCTTTCATCCAAATCTCTTCACTCATAGATGAGGTTACAAGTGTGCAGGAAATAGGCTCTGAAAGCAACTAGATCATGCCATTAGTCTCCTACCTAAGGAGTAGCATGCTACCAGACGAGAAGAACATCGCTAGAAAATTGAAGGTTCAAGCATCACGGTTTGTCCTAATAAAAGATGTCTTATACAAAAGAGGTTTCTCTCGCTCGTACCTAAGGTGTTTGGGCCCCAAGAAGGCAGATTACGTTATGAGAGAGGTCTATAAGGGGATCTACGGAAACCACTCGGGGGCACGATCATTGGTGAACAACTGATTTAAGCAGGATACTATTGGCCTACTATGCAGAAGGACGTGCAAACTTATGTCAAAGCTTGCGACAAGTGCCAGAGATTCGACAACGTCATCAGAAAATCGTTTGAGGAACTCACTCCTATGATGGCCCCATGGTCGTTTGCTCAATGGGGATTAGATATCGTGGGTCCCTTTGTAATAGTAGTTAAGCAGCTAAAGTTCCTAGTAGTTGGCATCGACTACTTTACCAAATGGGTGGAAGTAGAAGCCTTAGCCACAATCATGGAAAAGAATATTTAGAGTTTTATCTAGAGGAACATCATTTATAGATATGGGATACCCAGATTGCTGGTCTCGGACAACGGAAAGCAATTCGACAACAGCGCATTCAGAGACTTTTGTTTGGAACTAGGAATCAAGAACCACTACTCATCACTTGCCCACACACAAGCCAATGGACAGGTCGAAGTTACGAATCGATCCTTGCTCAAGATCATCAAGACTCGGCTCGAAAGGGTAAAGGATATATGGCTGGACAAACTACCAAGTGTTTTATAGGCATACCGGACAACAGTAAGGACACCTATGGGGGAGACACCATTTTGACTAGCATATGGAAGCGAGGTAGTCATCCTAGTAGAAGTAGGGCTCACAAGCTATCGGGTGGAGAACTATGACAAGAACAAGAATGAAGAAGCTATACGCCTGCAACTTGACTTGGTGGACGAGGTCCGGGCAACAGCTGAGCAAAGGTTGGCACGATACCAGAACCTTATGGCGAAGCACTACAACTCCAAAGTTAGACACAGGGACTTTCAGGTCGGAGATCTTGTTTTGAGGAAGGTAATGGGCGCTGCTAAAGATCCTACCCAAGCAAAGCTCGACCCCAATTGGGAAGAACCCTATAAAGTTACATCATGGCAAAGGAAAGGCACCTACCACCTAGAGATGCTAGATGGGCAAGAATTGCAACATCCATGGAATGCTGAGCACCTGCGGAAGTACTACTAGTAGAGATGACGACATGGAGAGTAACATCCACCAGATCTTCAATTTACTTTTAGATAAATTTTGCTACATTTTCTAGTTTTTCAGTTCACTGTTTAGACAATTTATTCTTGCTACAATGATTTTTAATTATCTTTTTAAGCTTCTCCCTGGAGAATTATCCTACGAATGAATGACAATATATATAAATAAGAGGAATATATAGATATGATTAGTGATTTTTCTACGAAATTTTATTCAAGTCCATAAAGTGGACGGATCCATCCATGAAGGATGGAATAACTGAAATCCTTGTGGATGGTTCATCCCAA
Organism: Quercus aquifolioides; assembly: GCA_019022515.1. Classification (NCBI taxonomy): domain Eukaryota; kingdom Viridiplantae; phylum Streptophyta; class Magnoliopsida; order Fagales; family Fagaceae; genus Quercus; species Quercus aquifolioides. The sequence continues at coordinate 2,743,460 of CM032334.1, read as the reverse complement.
GAGGATGAGATCTGAAGTCCATAAAAAGGGCAAGTTATTATTCAAGTCCATAAAGTGGATGGATCCATCCGTGAAGGATAGAGAAATTGAAATCCTCGTGGATGGTTCATCCTAGGAGGATGAAATATTTCTAAAGTTCTTAAAAAGGACGAGTTATAATCCATAAATCCTTAAAGCGACGGATTCAACCAAGAAGAATAAAAATCATTAAGTTCCTATAATGGACAAATCCCATCCGAGAGCATACAAGTCAAAACCGACGGTTTCAAACATACATGGTGGATGGGTCAAATAGAGCGGACCCGTTATAATCATAAATAAAACCACAAAGCCAGCAGATAAGCGTATAAAGTGGACGGATTTAAATTGTAAGATCCACAAAGTGGATGGACTCCACTTAGAAATCCCACATAGTGGACAGATTTAAATTGCCAATCTACAAATGGACAGACTCATCCTAAAAAGATGATAACTAGTCCATATCGCAGATGGATTCAACATAAAGTTGGATTAATGTTACTAGTCCCTAAGGGGATGGACTCATCCTCAAGTGAACAGGCCCCCTTGAAATGGACAATCATAAGAGATCCTTATAGTAGACGGGTTCAACGTAAAGTTAAAATTGACACTACACATTCATCGAAGGACGGATCCCTCTAAAAGATGGTTATTGTTTAATCACTAACTACGTGATTAAAGTCATAAGAGTAAACAGACAATAGAATAAGTAAATATTACCTAAAGCTCTTAAAGGGAAATGTTTTCCATACATGACGGATAAGTTAAAAGGCCGTTCCCTAAATAGTTACAACCCCATTCCAAAAAAAGAAAAAATTACTAAGGAAGGGTGGTGTTTTCAACATTCTCTTGAACAACATTCTCAGGCTGACGGGTATCACCCTCAATGGGCTGAGCTTGGCTTTGAATAGGAGCTGACACTCCGTCGCCAAGAGCTGCATCATCAGCAAACAGATCCTTCATACTCTCAAAGTAGACGGGCTAAGCAGTGGCTCGGGCTTAGGCATCAATGTTGAGTAGAGAAAAGTCAAGGTCAGGATAAGCTTTCTTGGCTTAATAGACAACGTCATTGAAGCCATCAGCATAGGAGGTCCCAAGTTCCTCTAGGTGGGCGGCAGAGTCACGATATTCACAGATCGCTGCCTCCTTTGCCTGACGGAGTTGGTCCTTGGCATCCTTGATCTCTTTCTCTTTATCCTCTAGGACCTTTCTCATGGTCTCCATATGGTCCTCAAGTTCTTTCCTGGCCCTCTTTGACATATTGAATTTCTTTTCCATGCCAACCTTCCAAGCCTTGAGACCATTCAACTCGTCCTCTGTCTCGTTGGCCTTTGCCCTAACACGGTCTAGCACCGTCTCATGGTTCAGACACCGTCCCATAAGCCCCTTCATCATCACCATCGCTTGAAAATAAGGGTGGTTAGTGACCGATGTAAGTGGACGGTAAGGATAGGAAGTAGATGGACATGGCTTACCTAAGCAATATAGAAGAGCCCCATCTCCCTCATGGCTTCTGTAGCATGGTTGCCTAAGTCCTCATAATCGTCGAACGTTATGATGGACGAAAGTCTTTCTAAAGCATATTTAGAATCCTCACGGAGGAGGATGGGTGGCTTCTCTTGGGATGTAGATGGACCCTTCATAAAACCCTTTCCCACACCATGCTTGGCAGGGGTAACCATCTTCTTACCCTCAGCCTCTAGTCCCATGACGGGGTCCAGAGTGGTTTTAGGCTTCTTAGGGAGACAATCTTGCTTCTCCAGCTGTTTTCTTTTTGTGGACAGATTGGATGAACCCATCCCTCCATGGGGTTGACCTTCCTCCTCTTTCTTTTTGGCTGCCTGTTGTTTAATGATGACCCTTCTCTTAGCGGCATCCATCCCTGCAAAAATGGACAGATACACTTAGCTACGTGATTTGAAAGAAAATAGTTAAAACTAATTATTAGAGGACGGGCTTACGTCTTCGCACTTGAGTGTCGTATCGACGGGCGGACAGAGTTGGCTCTGATTCGTCACGGTACTAGTGGATTGTATCTAGGGTGACCAGCTTGGACCACGTCCTCTCCTCTAACTTAGACTTGCTAAATTTTTTTTCCAAAAAACTCCACTGCTCTAATGAGACTTGTGGACGATCCCAAACTGTAAAAAAACGATGGTTAGAACGACACTTTAAATAGAAACTGAACCAAATATAGATGAATACATACTAGACGGAGGCAATATGCCCCATGTTATGTCGACGGACATGTATTCAGTGTCACCAAGATGACACATCCATTCGTTATCTTCCATGAAAAAATAACGACTCTTCCAGTCCCTATTGGAGTCGGGGTCTCACTTCCAAGCCTCAATAAAGGGCTCCTTGGCACAAAGCTATACATGCCCTTTGACTAGGCAATCTCATCAGGATGTTAACAATGTAAGAATTCCCACACTGTTAACCTCCTGGCGCCTTTGGACATTGCCCCGTACAAAACCTCCATGCCTAAGAAGACCATCCAGGCGTTTGGGGAAATCTGGTTGACGAATAAGCCTAAGTGTTGGAGGAGTTGACGGTGGAGTGAACTTAAGGGGAATCTGAGCCCTGCTTTCAGCATTTGCTCATAAACCCCGACACCTTCAACACCGTTATAGTAGCATTTCTTCGACTTGTAAGGTAGACAGATAGGTATGTTGTCAGGAATTTGGTACTTAGCCCTAAGTGTTTTGAAGTGAGGTTTTTTGATCGAGGAATTAAAATCATTAGTCGTCCATATGGGTAACATGATGAACTCCCTAAGTACATTAGGACGCACGACGGATTGAACTGGGGGCTCGGCATCATCTAGGCTTTCACTATATTCATCCTCTGGCCTTTCCGTCTCTAAAACCTCATCCCTTAAGGGAGGAGAATTGGCTGACAGACTCTTTTCTTCTCTTGGACTGTTAGGGTCTTTGTGACCTGACGGGTACACTTCATTGTAACCCTCCCCGTCGCGGACAAACGACTGGTTACTTAACACACTAATCATGACTTAGACTCTGACGGGTTTATAATGGATGATGGTAGTACAAAGTCTACAAATAAAAAATGCATAAAATAGGTAGAGGAAAGGAATGCTTACCAGGTTGAAGTTGGATGGTAAAGAGGCATTGATGACAGATGCAACAGCTGAATGGTATGTTCGTCTGGCAATGATGACGAGTACGCTCTGACCGTAGATTTCAGTAGAAAGTAAAGGAATGAGAGGAAGAGAGTTTGGTTTATATAGAGAGAATGACACGGAAGATGAAGGGACGCCTCGATCCCAGTTAGCAACCATTCAGTGAACGCTACATGTCCTTTGTCATTAATGATCTTAGGCCAGCCTGTAAAGGCTAGGGATGTTCCTCAAGAGGCTGGACTGAATCATCACCCTACGGGTCCTTCCACTCATAGGTCGCGGACCCATGGGGTAAGGGGGCAACTGAAGAGGAAGAAAATTGGAGATGACGAATCCACTTATATGGACTTGACGATGCGAGACAAATGGGCTAATGATGCACGGATCATATGTGAATGGACACATGGTGGACGGATCCAAAGTCCATGTGGTACTCAACTGGTCATTATGTAGTCTCCAAGAAACCCTAAATAGAAATGACTTGCATTGCAAGATTAACCCTAGTCCATGAAGTCCCAATATGAATAGAATTCTAACATAAAGAGGATTCTAGAAGATACGCGCATCAATAGAGATCTTCTCCATATGGAAAAGGCTTGGGGCGCAAGTCAAAGGAGTTTGATTTTACACTACTATAAAAACCCAAAGATCCTCAGGAAAAGGTATGGATAATTGACCCCTAACTTTAGCACTCTAGAGTTGTGAGAAGTTCTAACTTGACCTTCGGAGGGTATTTGGCTGGCGCCACATTGGTGCTCTCTATTAGGTCTTCTCTTTTTGTTGTGCAGGTATTGTTTCGAGTGTGCAAAGGTTGTGTGGCTTACTGGTGATTTTTTCGGCATCATCAATCACCAATCAAAAACTTCGATTAAATCAATTTACACCATACTAATAGTGCAATACCAAGAATCCCCTTATACAAAACTAGAAAATCCATTCTAAAGCCTAATTTACAAAATACTAATCGAGCCTTTCCATCAATTCCCTTTGAAGTTGAAGGATGAGAGAGCAACCACACACACACACTTTGTCTGTCTGTCTGTTTGTCTGTCTCTCTCTCTCTCTCTGTCTCTGTCTGTCTGTCTCTCTCTCTCTCTCTTTGAACGAACAAATTAATTATAGAGATGGATGACACTATCATTTTTAAAATAAAATCAAACTTGATGAACCAAAATTAAAAAAAAAAAAAAAAATTAATTCTTAAAATTAAGGGATGAAAATGAAAATAATTATAAACTATAATTGTCAAAAGTGCAATTTTGTTTGTTTGTTTGTTATTTATTTTTTTATATATATTTGAAAGCTCAAATAATGTGAAAAAATCTAGCTAATTTAGACCCACAATTTTAAATTATGGCTTGATTACTTTTACTCTAACTTAACTAAGTACAGAACAAGAGTAAATGAGTTATAATAAAACTGGAACACTACTCTAAGGTATAAGCATATACAATAAACAATAAATGTAAAGCTTAAAGAGTAGGGAAGAGATATGCAAGCACAAGATAACACTGAGACGTGTTATCGAAGAGGAAACCGAAGTACTTGGCGAAAAATCTCATTGCGGCCCATAAAATCGAAATCAATCCACTAGTGAATAGAATTGGAGTACAAGAATATCAAAAAGACCTTCCAAGCCTAATCTACCCAATGTACTGAAACCCTCCAAGTTCCTACTACCAACAGGCTTCACGGAGCCATAACTTCACTAGTTATCCAGATTCTGTAATTAGCTTATCCGCCACTCAATGGCTTCTTCCAATGCTTTCTATATGCACCAAAACTTCTCTCAACACTCAGATTGAGTGAGGAAAGTGTTTGAGTTAAGAACCTCTCAAGGATGTCTAGATGGAGAGGTAGGAGTAAAGGAAAACTTTAGAGGAATGGTGTAGATGATTGTGGGAATACAACTAACTCTCAAGTGTTTAACTAGGGTTTTCTCTCTCAAAAGTTTCTTGGAGAAACTCCTTACAATTTCGTGGATAATAAGGGTTATATATTGTTGATAAAGGTCTGAGAAAAAGCACACTTAAAAAGCTCCAGGCAGAGAGTTTCGTGAGTCACTCGCGACTTGGCTTAAGTCACGAAATGACTCGCAAAATCCAGCATGGCAGAGAGACTCTTTAAATTCTAGCATGCGCTTTTCCCGTGGCCTTTCGCGGGTTGGCACTCACGAGCCAGTCATGAGCTAGTCGTGAATTCTTCATCTTCACAGAACTTCACCAATCTCTCACACACAAACTTTACATTAAATCCCACAAAAATTACAAGGAAATAATTGAACAAAAATACAATCAAATTTGATATGGAATTAAAGCCAACATAAAAACATAGTTGTAAATCACAACTTTACAATACTTTTTCTAGTTAGAATTTGCCTAAACTTACACTACACATTTCTCTCTCCTTCGTGTCTTTTAGCATACCCACCGTTTTAGTATTAAAACAAAAGCAAAAAAAAAAAACAAAAAAAAAAAAATTAATGACCAATAGTAATAACTAACCAGATAAAGCCCTAGGGAGGGATAAAGGGACACAAAAATGTTATGGATTGTTAAATGAAACACACTGTTTCATTGTTACCAAAACAAAAGACTTGAGATTGACAAAATAAGATTTTTTTTTCTAAGAAGAATTAAAGAATAAGATTGATAACTCTATTTAGTTTTTATTTTTTTTTTATTATTTTTTTTTTTTTACCAATCAAATTGTCTCACTTTAACACCGAAATCAAATAGTCTCAAAAGAAGAAAATGAGAGAGAGAGAGAGAGAGAGAGTCAACTCAATTAACACAAGTGGCTATAACCACCACCACCACTACCGCTTGTGACCCATTGCTGCCATCAACTCCACCAACACCACCAAACATAATAGCATAATACTAGCAACACTATTACCATTGTCACTGCCTCCACCACCAAAAACCAACTATTATCTCTTATTACACTATTATTATTACCACCGCAAATACCATGATACCATATTTTCAATGTCACCAATGCATTATCATCCCTGTTACCATACTTGTTGTAACTAATTTGATACTTCAAATTCTTAACTCTCAGACATACCTAGAAAATTAATAAAAACTTAATTGATAAGATTGAAATTCCCACAAATAGAAATTCCACCATTTTAAAAGTGCTAATAGTATTTCAAATTCTTCTTCTAAAAACAACATAAAAGTTGACAATTATTTATAATATCTAATAACACAAATAACAATTATCTAGAACTTCTACCGAAGATACTAGTTATTCTGATTATTTTTCCTCCTCTAAGGAGTGGTGGCATTGCATGTAGGTAAAGCCCGCAGGCTTAGGAGGCCTTATATTCAAGATTGGGTTGCTTTCGAAGAAGTTTGAAGCACGGAGCTCAAACCCACCATTCAAAGTCGGCATAGAGAACAAAATCAAAATTACTCCAAAATTTAAGGACCAAAAGTAAATTTACCAAAATTTAAAAAATAAGAAATAAAAATCCAAAACAAGAACCATAAATAAACCATTCATAAACACAGCTAGACTTACCACTTTGCCTGGAACAATAATTTCTGAATGTCTCCAAGCTACATCAGCAGCGTACCGCTCAAAAATGCAAATAGCCCTTGGTACCTTTTGTGCTTGTCCATCTGCCCCAACCATATACCCATCTATAAATGCAGCATTCCCTGGGCAATCATAAAATGGCTGTAGCTGTACGCCCAAACCCAAATTCACCAATGTCCATGAATGTCCTATAATACCATTCACTTGTAGGATCCATATATGGAACAAATGTCTCAGATACATGTCCTCTATACAGCACACGCCTAAACTTTCTTTTCCTGTCATCAAATATTGAAGCTGTTGATATGATAACACCTGCCCGAGCATTGAATCCCACATGGAAATTCCAATTACCCCATTCAATATTTTGGCCCTCAATTGTGAACCCACCATTTGTTATGTTACAAGTAGTAGAATTATGCTTCCCTTTTGGTGATTGAAAATCAGTACCCTCGGTTTTAGGCACGGGCGCTCTAAGTCTATCAGTGTACATTGTAATCTTCATTGAATAAACATCAACTAGTACACTTATTCCTTGAGAGTTCTTTTTGTAATACGTTCACCAAACCAACCTATTGTAAAGGGTACACAAGAAACTTCAGATAAATTCAAGCCCCTTCTTAGAATTGACTTCTTGAATTTTGGATACTTCAAAGGCAATTTGCTAGCTCGAAAAAGTTCACTAAAAGTGAGAGGAGGATAGCCATAACCACGATAGACTTGGTTAGATATGATTGAGCCAATGGTTAAGTCCACAATGAGTTCATAGGTCTCACCTCTTGCTCGAACGACAACCTTGGCTTGACGATTAGGCTTGATTTCTTTATAAGAAAGCCACTTTAGGACGTCTTGTTTATCTGGTTCTTCAACATCAACAAAATGAAAGGTTAGGTTAGGAAGAGAACCAAGGTGAGACTTTTCAATTATGTGCCTTATTTGGTCAATTTCTGTAGGGTTGAGAGGGTCTAGAGGGTGAAAGAGACTAGACCCGATGCAACATTGTAGGACAAAAGATAGAACTAGGAATGGAATTTTCATGGATACTACTTAATGAATTCAAAAAATAATTGGTTAAGTTTTGGTGCTAGCAGGCAACCCACCATTTGGGAACATATACTAAGACATATTATAATTTATTGTACCACCTCTCTTACATGATGGCTGCATTTAACTTTGAATAGAGGCTACCGTGGTCCGTAGCTTTAACGCTGCAATATTCAATTTCTTAGACTTCATCTGTAAGCACGAGATGCACATTCACTTGAATTTTCCAAGTACTTTTCTTGCTATTAGAAATACTGAATCGTAGTATTGTATTTCATACTGAAGAAATATACATGTGATGCCTTTATATAGGAGGCATATGTGTGTGGTACAAGTAAACATATGTGTGCGGTACAAGTACAAGTGTACTATACAAGTAAACTAGTTGGGCCTAAGGCCCATAACATAATATACATTAACAGCCCCCCTCAAACTCAAGGTGGATGTGAGACCAGCTTGAGGTTGTCAACCAAATCACGAGTGCATCCCTTAGGAAGTGCCTTGGTGAAAATATCTGCAAGTTGATCTTTGGAGGAGACGGAGAAAAGCTTGAGAGCACCATGGACAAGATGATAACGGATAAAATGACAATTAATCTCGATGTGTTTAGTCCGTTCATGGAAGACGTCATTGTGAGCAACATGAATGGCACTCTGGTTGTCACAATAAAGGGGAGTAGCAGAGGATGTGGACACACCCAAATCCTTAAGAAGCCATCGTAACCAAAGGAGCTCAGATGTGGTGTCAGCAAGAGCACGATATTCTGCTTCAGTACTGGAGCGGGCCACGAAAGTTTGTTTCTTACTTCGCCAAGAAATCAAAGAAGAACCAAGGAGAAAGCAATAACCTGTAGTAGACCTGCGATCAGTGAGATCTCATGCCCAATCAGCATCAGAGAATGCACGGAGTACAAGAGGAGACTGAGCTGAGTAGAAAAGGCCATGGAAGAGAGTGCCCTTCAGGTATTGTAGAATGCGCAGAACAGCAGCATAGTGAGTCAATCGTGGAGCAGACAGGTACTGGCTCACCTGATGAACAGCATAAGAAATGTTTGGACGAGTAACTGTGAGATAAACTAGGCTGCTAACCAATCGTCTGTAAAGAGAGGGATTAGACAATGGTTTTCCCCCCGAGGGTGTCAGATGTGCATTAAGTTCAACTGGAGTGTCAATAGTCTTGCTGTCAGTGAGTCCAGCTCGAGATAAAAGGTCAGATGCATACTTGGCTTGAGTAATATAAAGACCATCTGTGGAACGAGTGATCTCAAGACCTAAGAAATAGCTGAGATGTCCAAGGTCTTTCATCTCAAACTGCTGACTAAGAAAATCCTTGAGTTCTTGAATGCCACTGAGGTCATCACCAGTTATGATCATATCATCCACATATAGGAGAAGCAAAATGGTGCCTTTATCATTGCGACGAAGAAATAAGGCAGAATCATAAGGACTGGCAGTGTAACCCAAGCGAAAGATGGTGGAGCTGAACTTGGCAAAGCAAGCTCGTGGAGCTTGTTTAAGGCCATAAAGTGCACGTCGAAGGCGACAAACCTTGTTTGTTTCAACAGAAAGACCAGGAGGAGGTTGCATATAGACTTTTTCATGCAGATCCCGATTAAGGAAGGCATTTTTAACATCCATCTGAAAAAGATCCCATTTACTAGCAACAGCAACAGCTAAAAGGGCACGAACAGAAGAGATACGGGCAACTGGAGCAAAAGTCTCTTCATAATCAATCCCATACTCCTGTGTAAAACCTTTTGCAACAAGACGAGCCTTGTAGCGCTCGATGGACCCATCGGAGCGAGTCTTGATCTTATAGATCCACTTACAACCAACCACAGACTGACTAGGAGGGAGAGTAACCAGATCCCAAGTATGGTTTTTGGTTAATGCATCAATTTCCTCTTTCATTGCAATCTGCCATAAAGGGTTAGTAGAGGCCTCACGATAGGTTTGAGGCTCATGGAGTGTAGCAAGGGCAGTGTAACAATGATAGTCAAGTAAATGTGCAGGAATGGATCTTACCCGGGTTGAGTGGCGAGGTGGAATGTCTTGTGGAGGATCTTCAGGCGGAGCAAGAGCAGGGGACCTAGGCTCAAGGTGGGGTAGCTCGTCATCAACCTGTTCATCTACAACCTGTCTAGGAAAATCATCAAAAATATCTGGAGATGGAATAGAGAAGTCCAAAGGAGGATCAAGAGTATCTGCAGAAGGAACAGGAGACTCATCTGGAAAGATTTCTAAAACAGAAGAGTTAGTTAGGGAAGAACGAAAATGAGAGAGTTCAACAAATAAGCGATGTTCCCAAAAGACAACATTACGGGAAACACGAAGACGATGAGAGACAGGATCATAGCACCGATACCCTTTTTGAGTTTCACCATAACCAAGGAAACAACAAAGTCTAGATCGAGGCTCAAGTTTGTTGTGCTCATGAGGCTGAAGAAGAACGAAACAAGCAGATCCAAAAGAGCGAAGGTAATGATAGTCAGGGGGTGACCCAAAAAGGCGCTCATACGGAGTCTGATTATGGATGACAGTGCTTGGAATGCGATTAATGGCATGAACAGCATGAAGAGCAGCTTCACCCCAAAATGGGGCAGGAACTTTAGCAGAAAGAAGAAGAGCACGGACAGTGTCAAGAATATGACGAAGTTTTCTTTCGGCTCGACCATTTTGTTGAGAGGTGCCTGGACAGGTTAGATGATGTACAGTGCCATAGGAATGTAACAGAGCTTGAAAAGCATATTGAGTATATTCAAGAGCATTATCAGAACGAAAAATTTTGATATGTTTGGAGAATTGTGTTTCAACCATTTTTGCAAAGTTACTGTATATTGGTAAGATTTCAGAACGAGATTTCATAGGAAAGATCCAACTATAACGAGAATAATCATCAATAAAAACAACAAAATAACGAGATCCACCAATACTAGTAACAGGAGAAGGTCCCCAAACATCAGAATGAATTAACTCAAAAATACTATTAGAGATAGATTCACTATTATTGAAAGGTAAAGCTGGCTGTTTTCCTAACTGGCAAGAAGTACAATCAAAATTGTCTTTGGACACAGAACCCAACAGACCCTTAGAAGCTAACTGTTGTACCCGAGTAGATGAGGCATGACCAAGACGAGAATGCCAAAGTGCAAGAGAAGGTAAGGAAGAAACTGCAGCAGCTGCAGTAGCAACAGAGACAGGAGCAACAGGTGGAAGATGAAGATTGTCCACGGGAAACATACGCCCAACCCTAGGACCGGTCCCAAGCTCTTGTCCCGTCCTCGGATCCTGCACAATACACCCAGAATAGTCAAAAATAAGGCGATATCCTAGTTCAGCTAATTGTCCCACAGAGCACAAATTATAGGATAGGTCAGGTACATGGAAGACCCCAGGAACAGAGAGGTTAGAGGTTGAAACAAAACCTAGACTATTCCCATGCATGGTGGAACCATCAGCTATATGAATATTAAGAGGATGTGGTGCAGGGTCAAGTTTGGAGAATAAGGATGAGTGAGGTGTCATGTGATTGGAACAAGCAGAATCAAAAAGCCAAGTTTGAGACTTACCGGGCAGAACTGAGAGAGCAGTGGAAAGAGATGCATTACCAGCCATACGAACAGCCTGAGCTATGATCTCCTGTAGTTCAGTGGGGGAGAGGTTGATAGTGGATCCAGAAGACTGGGACTCAGCTGAAATGGAAGGCATCGGCGGAGTAGGCTCAGTATTAGCAACAGCAGCAGTAGATTTGTTGCGACGGTAACAAGTCTCAATGGTGTGGCCAGGACGCTTGCAATAATTGCAGAACTTCTTGTTGGTCTGCTTGCGACGATTGTTAGAGCCAGAAGAATCACCTGATTGCTGAGGTTGCTCAATGAAAGGAGCAGAAGGAGTAATAGCCAAAACATTGAACTTATTCTGGGCTTGAAGGGTTGCAAGCCGAGCTTCTTCTCTAACCAACTCGTTTACAGCAGTGTCAAGAGAGGGAGGAGGACTGCGATTAAGAAGCTGACCTCGGATGGGCTCAAAGTCCTTGTGAAGAGACATCAGGAACTCATAGAGACGAAATTCATCTCTAACTGTAGCATATTGCTGAGCATCTTTTGAGCATGCCCAAATTGGATCAGAAAGGTCAATTTGGTCTCAAATGAAGCGAAGCTGATCATAGTAGTCATTGATGGATTGCCCTGGTTCTTGTCGAAGTTGATGCAATTCAACTACCAATTGATATTTCATGGATCCGTGAGTAGTGGAGTACCTTTTGGCCAACATATCCCATGCTGATTTTGCATCGTCAAAGCTATCCAACAGATTAGAGATTGAGGGAATGGAAATGTTCCGAATCCATGTGAGGATCATGTGGTTGTGACTATCCCATTCAATCATGCGACCAAGGAAGGCAGCATCTTCTTCACTTGCTCCCTTGACAGGAATGGTAATTGCACCAGTACAGTATTGCCAGAGCATGCGACCCTTAAGAAAACTGCGCATAGCTTGAGACCAAGATAAGTAATTCTTGTTCCCCTCCAATACAGTATTGATGGGGCGAGGAAGAAAAACATCCTTTTTATCCATTTAGAAACACAATATGCAAAAACAGACTGCAAAAATGAAATCTACGCGAAAAACTGGGTAAGGAGAACCTGGACTGAAAAAGTCAACCACTGAAAAGTCAACGGTCAAAGTCAACGGTCAACGGCCTGGTCAACGGTCAGCGTGGATGACGTCAGCAGGATGACGTGGCGCTGACGTCAGCAGGTGACTGGATGCTGACGTAAGCTAGGGCTGACGTGGCACTGATGACGTCACGGGTGACGTCAGTCTTACCTGAGGACGGCGCGTGTGGCACAGTCGCAGAATCTTCAGGCGGCGCGTGACGGCGCGTGGGCACTCCGATGACTGCGAGGCTTTCACCAAAAGTTAGTGTGGGTACCTAGGATGTACGGATCTTCGGGCCAAGGGCTTTGTGCCTTGTAACCTTTTACACCGCATCCTCGGCATGTCCTTCAACGTCCTAGGCCGTCATCGGACGGCTTTGCAACGTCCTAGGCATGCATTGCAACGTCCTAGGCATGCTTGGCAACGTCCTCGGACGGTGTCCTAGGAGTCCCACATCGAAGGAAAACCCCCCCACTTGCTGCCTTATAAGCTGTGAAGCGAAGGGAGTAGTGTAACCATCAGTTTAGTTATTCGAATTGTAGGGGGTGGATTCGAGCGCTCCCTAAGGATTGAGAGAGTGAGCCCAAGCCCAACTAACCCTTCAATAAATTTGTAGAGTATGGGCTCAAGAGCTAGGCCTCAGTAAGGAAGGCAACGGCCATGCATGGTTGTACGTGGTTGCTAATAACTAGAACGAGGGTTTAAACACACAATGAGGCTCCTCGGACGTGCTTTATGGAGCTGAAAACTACTGTTATCTCTTCTCAGAAGGGTTACAAGAGTTGAGAGAGAACACTTTGCCACAGTATTCCTTTCTCTCTGGTTTTTCGTCCCCCCCCCCCCTCACAAGAGGGATTTTTACATTATATACTCCTCACTCAGTTGATCCTAGCCCTACATTTGTTGCTCAATCCGGTTTCCACTCGAGTGCCTGTCCCATCAGCCGCATTCCCATACCTCCAGTGGGTTGCAGCGCTCAAGACGGCACTGTTCAGAGGTCCTATCCTCATTAATGCGGCCAGAGCGTTAGTTGAGGGCATTTAATGTGGAGGTGACAGTTCGCCTGGGACTTGCTCCTCCGCCATGCTTCAATGTCCGGTGATTGGTTCTCGCTATTTGCTCCTTGGATGTTTGGGGAGACTCCCCTTAAAGGTGTGCCGTATGCCCACTTTCTGTCCTCGGACTACCGAGGATGTAACCATCCTCGGCAATGCTCCTTGGGTCCTGGGCTCTGAACTTTCGTCCTCGGACCTCGGATCGTGGAGGCGTCCTCGGCGTGGGCCTCTGGGCTGGGCCTGGAGTGGGCCGGGGCTGCTGACATATTCTGGCCCCACAGTTAGATTGTTCCAAGACGATCTCAGTGATATGTCCAGAAATATGATCGGAGCAATATTCGAGGCGCGATGACACGTGCAGTGATCTTGTGCGGTGTTGGACTCCTCAACGATAGCGGCTGCAGGTCGGAACCCTAAGACAATGCTTGGAAGACGTCGGGGGTTCAACGGCGAAAGGCTGCGGCGACTGTTGTGATAGCGGAAACGATGTTGAGAGTGGAGTAACACCAATAAAGATAAGACTGCTAAGAAAAGGTCAGAGCAGTGGCTCTGATACCATGTTAGAAATACTGAATTGTAGTATTGTATTTCATACTGAAGAAATATACATGTGATGCCTTTATATAGGAGGCATATGTGTGGTACAAGTAAACATATGTGTGCGGTACAAGTAAACATATGTGTGCGGTACAAGTAAAGTGTAGTACAAGTACAAGTGTGCTATACAAGTAAACTAGCTGGGCCTAAGGCCCATAACATAATATACATTAACACTTGCAATGAGGGCAAGAATAATCATTTGCTCTGCTTTTGCTTTAATAGTGAAACTAGGGGCATGGTTGTTAACATGCTCCTCTTTACAACTCTTGGCTCTTTGGGAACCATATTGAATTCGAATCAACCACCTTATCCTAAATTTAAAATTCAGTAATTCTCGTCTTTTCATGTCATACAATCAACCACCTTACCTCATTTTTATTGATACAATATAAACTGTCATACAAAGCTAGCTCATGGTAAGCTTGGCCTAAAATACATGTGGAAGCCAAATACATACAATCAGCTAACTAATAACTAATGCAGGCAAAAAAAAAATCCTTCAATTGTTTGAAACATAATCATAGACCTGAGGTGGGATCCCAACTTCCATTGTTCCTTCCAGCATTTGTGTCACTTTCTTCATAGAGGGCCTGAGAATTGGATCCGGATTAATGCACCATAATCCCACCAAGGCCATTCGCTCAAACCTCTTGAAATCACTCAATACTTCAGGTTCATGTCCCACCACCATCTCCAGCTTCCCTGAAATCACACAACTTATAACCCAATTTGAAAGAAGTAGATCATCCTTGTCACTCTCCTCTTCAACCCGGCTCTGTTGTATGTGCCTTCTAGCACAAATTATTTCAAGTAACATCACACCAAAGCTGTAAACATCCACTTTGGTGGTTATAGGTGACACCTTTAGCCATTCTGGTGCTATATATCCATATGTTCCTCTAGCATTAGTGTCAGTTCTGGTTTGCTGTTTATTCAAAAGCTTTGATAGCCCAAAATCTGCTATTTTTGCTGTATAATTGACATCAAGTAGCACATATCAGGCTTGATGTCACAGTGTATGATCTGAGCCTCACATTCTTCATGCAAGTAATGTAAGCCACTTGCTATTTCAAGTGCCATTTCTGACCTCTGAAGCCAAGTGGGTCTCTCCCCCTCCTTAAACAGAAAATGTGACAATGTTCCATTTGGCATTAGCTCATAAACTAGAAGTGGCTGATCATTCTCAACGCAAAATCCCAACAGTCTTACCAGATTTCTATGATGCGTACGACCAATAACTTTGAGCTCTGTTCTAAATTCCTTCTCACTTTTCTCAGTAGCTTTTGTTAGCTCCTTCACAGCAATATCAATCTTGGCATCCTCTAAAGTTAGACTACCACTGTAAACTCTTCCAGAAGCACCACGACCAAGGACCTTACTAAATCCATTTGTTGCTTCACGCAACTCTTGGAATGTGAATTCTCGAAAGTTAATCCCAATGGTCTTTGCATTTGGTGACTGCTTTCTCTTCAATAGATGATAGTACAAGGTAAATACTCCAAACAGGAAAGCAAGAGAAGCACTTATCATAAGGCCAATCACCAAAAGAACCCGTGTATCAAAATTCTTCCTTTTCCTTGCAAGACTTGGCTCCTCACTCTTCTTCTTATTTGCTACCTTGATAAATGCCACACTACCTTTGGTGGAAACACTCTTTCTTGCATTTAGCAGAGGCATCCTCTTCTTGAGACATTTAGAATCCACCGAGGAAGCAGCCAAGGTATAACAATCATCCATTAAAGCCTTCTTGCATCCCTCCACACTAACGTTTGTCACTTGACCCAAATCTCCATCATAGGAACCAGGTGGGAAATCAGCATCCTCAATGATCTTCATGCTGAAGTTCCTCATTGAAGAGACAGCACAATAGTTCAGCACGTTTTCCAGGTAGCATCCTTCAGACACATCGCTTGGATCTAACGGGAGATAGCCCGGTAAGCAACTGCAGCTCACTGTTTCATTATCCGATGAAGTGCACATGCCGTTTATGCCACATATAGAATTTGCAAAGCAAGTGTCGTTACTGACTCTCCACACCCTTTTCCATCCACTGCCATTTCTTTTATGGCAAATATACTGTTGGAAATTGCCATGATATTCAACAGTTGCTCGGTGAAATGATATGCAGAGAGCACCAAGTTTCCATCAATTTGCATTTCCAGCATGAAATTCCCGGTTGAGTAATTTGAACTTCCCGCCTTGGAATAGAGCTTTTGGCCTTTAACTAGAGCTTGCCCCGGTAAGAGCGTGTCTGTTGAAGAATTAAAGCTCTGCCAAAGGACTCTTGAACTGTTCTCTCTCAAGACAAAGTTGCCATCATCTTTCATGGTCCCTAAACTTGCAACAGCTTCATTATATATTTGTATAGTACTACCATTACCATAAGTGAGCACAAGAGCTCCGGCATTAGTCAGTTGGATTGATGATCCTTTTTCTGCTGGGTGGTTACGGTTGGCTGACCAAACTAGTGTTTTCTCTGGAATTCTATCAAACCAAATCCCAACAAGGTAGAGGCCGTTCTGGAGAGCATAGAATCCAAATGCAAAATCACCAGAGAAGGACCGCAATGAAGCATTGGATCCAGCAGTAAAGCTAGAACCTAAGCTTATGTTGGGAGAAATTTGGGCATGTAAGCCACAGGAATTCAAAAATAGTAGTAGAACAATTATCATTACAGCCATTGTTAAGTGCTGTGAAAATCCAAATAAGGATATGTAAATCACTTTATGAGGAGCATATGTAAAAATTTTCTAACAAAGTCTTCTGGGGTATAATATTTTTTTTCTTCAACTTTTTATGTTAAAACATTATTTGTTATGATTAGAGTAACATCACTTTCACTTAGGTCATGACAGCACTTTTATCATGCACCTAGTACAATAAATCATATCAGCAATTCTAAAAAATGCAATGTTCCTAGACTAATTACTTTGTTTGTTACCTTTACCTTCAAACTATTTAGTCTTAGTTCATGACAAATGATGACCCACCACCACTCTTATGATGCCCTCAATTGTGCTTCACTTGGATCAACATCACTTTCACTTGGGTCATGACAGCACTTTAATCATGCACCTAGCACAATAAATCATATAAGCAATTATGAAAAATGTTGTGTCCCTGGACTAATTACTTTGTTTGTTACCTTTACCTTCAAACTATTTAAAGTCTTAGATGGCGCACAATTCATGACAAATGGTGACCCACCACCACTCTTATGATGCCATCAATCATACTTCACTTGGGTCAACATCACTTTCACTTGGGTCATGATAGCACTTTTATCATGCACCTAGCACAATAAATCATATCAGCAATTCTGAAAAATGCTATGTCTCTAAACTAATTACTTTGTTTGTTACCTTTACATTCAAACTATTTAGAGTCTTTGATGGCGCACAATTCATGACAAATGATGACCCACCACTCTTATGATGCCATCAATGGTGCTTCACTTAGGTCACACTTCACAGAAATGGTGAGTTGTTTTTGTTTTTGTTTTCTGTGGAATAAGATTACCTGACTACTAACACAAAGCCAAAACCATGCACGTCCAAAATTTTGACTATTCACTAGACTTATATCACGCATGCCAAGCCAACTCACTAAATACTCAAAGATCATATCTTAGACTAATTACTTTGTTTGTTACCTTTACAATCAAACTATTTAGTCTTTGATAGCGCACAATTCATGACAAATGATGACCCACCACTCTTATGATGCCATCAATCGTGCTTCACTTGGGTCACACTTCACAGAAATGGTGAGTAGTTGTTTTTGTTTTTATTTTCTGTGGAATAAGTTTACCTGACTACTAACACAGCCAAAACCATGCACGTCCAAAATTTTGACTATTCACTAGACTTATATCATGCATGCCAAGCCAACTCACTAGCTACTCAAAGATCATATCTTACTAGCCAGACACTTCAAAGTTTGATTGAAAATTGACAAAAATCTAATTGAAGCAAGGTAACAATATGAGACATTGATATACAGAATAATTGTGTATCATATGCACATAAGTTGGCATTTTCTCTTGTTTCTTACTTTTCAGATCCTTCCTATCTTGGTTGTTACCCATTGATCTCTCTTGTTTGGTAACAATGGCTGTTACTAGGATTATTCTCTGGGTTTTTACATTCATTCTCTCCTCACATTGCTCATGCGCTCAGATGAATAACAATACGATTAACTTGGGTTCCAGCATCAGTGCAGGCTCCAATTCTTCATGGAAATCACCTTCTGGTTATTTTGCTTTTGGATTCTACCCTCTTGTCACTGGCAAGTACCTCGGCGGAATTTGGTTTGATAAGATATCAGAGAAAACTCTAGTTTGGTCAGCTAATCGTGACGATCCAGCTGGTAAAGGATCCTCTATCAAGTTATCACGCACAGGCCAACTAGTGCTGACGCACTCAAATGGGACTGAAGTTGTCATATACAATGTCACGTCAACAGATTCTGCTTCAATGCAAGATGATGGCAATTTTGTATTGCGAAACTCTTCCTCAGGAATCATCTGGCAGAGTTTCAATTTCCCTACAAACACTATTTTACTAGGCCAAGCTTTGGTGATGGGCCGGAAGCTCTATTCCAATGCCAATGACACAGTTGACTACTCAATTGGTCGATACAAGTTGGAGATTCAGAAATCGGATGGGAATGTTCTACTGAAAGCGTTTCATTTTAGTGATCCTGCTTACTGGTACACTGCTACTGTTAACAATGGCAATGTGAGCCTAGTTTTCAACAAGACTACAGCTTTTTTGTATCCTATTTATGTAGAAAAAAATTCGAAGGCATACAATATGACAAGCGCAGCACCCACTCCTACTGAAGATTTCTACCACCGAGCAACTATCAACGACAAAGGAAATTTCCAACAGTTAGCTTTCTATAAAGGAAATGGTGCCAGCCAATGGGATGTTGTATGGGAGGCAATTAAAGAGCCTTGCACTGTGGATAATATTTGTGGTGTGTTTGGTTTTTGCACTTCACCTGATAATAAAATAGTCAACTGCACATGCTTGCCTGGTTATTCACCTTTGGATCCAAACATTCCCTCCAAAGGGTGCTATCCAAAACTAGTGATTGATTTTTGTGCACAAAATTCTACGAATTCACAATTCACAATTGAAAGACTTGATGCTGCTGATTTCCCAAACTCTGATTTCGCAAATTTGGCGAAAATTGAACAAACAGATGAGGATGGGTGCAGGGAGGAAGTGATGAATGACTGTTTCTGCTTGGCTGGCGTTTTTTACAGAGATTCTTATGTTTGTTACAAGAAGAGAATGCCTTTGGTAAATGGCAGAAGAAGCAACCCCGCCACTAATAATATGGTGGCATTTCTAAAAGTCCCTATGGAGAATGACAATTTGGACCGTAAGGATAAAAAGAAATCTCCATCCAGTGCTGTTCTACTGGCAAGCTTTTTGTCATGTTCGATACTTGCTGTGCTCTTTGCAGCCATTGGCATTTATCAACACCCTTGGGCTCAGCGTTATATACGTGTTCAACTTCAGCCACCTCCAAAAAGAAAGCCGGTAGAGATAAACTTGAAGGCATATTCATTCCAAGACTTGCAAGAAGCAACAAATTGTTTCAAGAATATGCTAGGCCAAGGTGCATTTGGTACTGTCTACAGTGGGGTTTTAACCTTAGAAGATGAAGAGGTTGAAGTAGCTGTTAAACATTTGGAGAAAGTGATTGAAAGAGGTGAGAAGGAATTCTTGACAGAAGTGCAAGTAATAGGTTTGACACATCACAGGAATCTTGTGCGGTTGTTGGGTTATTGTAACGAGCATAATCACCGGCTTTTGGTTTATGAGCTAATGCAAAATGGGACTTTATCTAACTTCTTGTTTGGTGAAGGGGAAAGACCCAGCTGGGAAAGTAGAGCCCAAATTGCTCTTGGGATTGGAAGAGGTTTATTATATTTGCATGAAGAGTGTGACACCCAGATCATCCACTACGACATAAAGCCATAAAATGTTCTTCTTGACAAGAATAACACTGCTAAGATAGCAGATTTTGGCCTAGCAAAGCTGCTGATGCCAGATCAAACTCGAACAAACACCAATGTTAGAGGAACAATGGGATATATAGCACCAGAATGGCTCAAGAATGCACCTGTAACAGCCAAGGTGGATGTTTACAGCTTTGGGGTCATGTTGCTTGAGATTATCTATTGTAGAAAGCACATGGAGTTGCATCCAGCTGCTGAATCAGCAGAGGTCGAGTACACAATTCTAACAGATTGGGTTTTGAGCTGTGTCAGAGATGGAAACTCAGAAGTCACTGTGAGTAATGATACTGAACTTTTGAGTGATTACAAGAGGTTTGAGAGGATGGCTATGGTAGGAGTAAGGTGCATATGTTCTAATCCAACTCTTCGACCATCAATGAAGAAGGTTGTTCAGATGTTAGAAGGAACTGTTGAAGTTGAAGTTCCTCCTCTGTGTTAACAATATAAGATGAGAGAGAATGACTGAATAATCTGTATATTGATGTATAAAACAATGTACAAAAGAGAGCCTTATATAGGCTAGGTATGTGTGCAGTACAAGTAACATGAGTGCAGTACAAGTAACATGAGTGCAGTACAAGTAATATACTGGGCTAAGCCCAATGGGCTAATCTAGCCTAACCTATACACTAACACTCTGGTTGATGCACAAATATTTTAAGATAAATTTTATTGTCCTCTATTTATGTTTCTAGTTTTTATTTGGATTGTGAACTACTTCAATTTGCCACATGATTAATAAGAATTTTCCTTTTGCTTGCAGAACCTCTAATTATTGAAAGATCACCTTGTAATTCTTTTTTTTTTGATGAATTGAAAACTTTTATTAACAAAAGGCAAAAAAAGACTCATAGAAAGAAAAGCAATTTGAGAAGAAAATCTTGATTTCTCACTTAACTGATTAAAGATTAATTACATCCCTATTTAACACATCAATAAAATAGTCTAACCAACTAAGCAAATCACTCTGCACTTACCATTGCACAAGAGAAAACTAACTAACTAATAACCTGACTGTTCTTCGAATTACAAGCTGACACTTTAATAAGTGAGTCACGTGCTTCTCACACTTTGCTAACTAAAGAAACAAACGACCTACAGCTTAGTATACATTAGGATCTAATACTGTCGTCTAGACAGTAATACAAAATTTTGCAGAATTATTGCAGCCTCCATTCATCCTTTCTCATCTACTCTTTTGCAAAAGGAGTCAAAACTACAAGAGATCAAAAGGGTCAACCTCTTCCTGTACTATCCTGACAATACCAAAACAAGCTTGACTCCCAGACATATATTCAGCTAGCTCCTGGGTAATGTTGTTTTTGTGAGGAGCAACATCATTTTGATAAAGTGAGATCCAAAATAAATATTTGCAGCATTGATTGCTCCTTGTCTAGCTGTTCAAGAGTTCCATCTTTGTTCTAACACTGCACCTCCGAGTTTGGTTGACACCTCTGCGTCTTTCATTTGTTTGACTGTTACATTAGTTGTAATTCACCTATTTAAAAAGGGTATAGCTTCACACAAATCCGTCACGAAAAAATGTAAATGCATTATGGCTTACATTTTCAAAAAAAAACATACAAATTTAACCCAAGAGTTTTAATAAGGTCAAAATTCTAAAACTAACATTCGCGGAGATGAAAATATTATATCATTGTTGTAATTCAGTGGCACCATTATCTACTCTGTTTCATGAAAATAGCCAAGGTTTGAATTTCCTTTCCATTTTTTGTAACTACGGAATTATCAATATTTATTTGTTACTTAACATTGTGTATCATGCCAATTTCTCCTATTATTTTCTCTTCTCTTGCGTAAATATTTGTCTCTTTATTGTTTTGTGTGGCCATACCTATGCAAATGCCAAGGCGCAAATACAATTAGCCAATGGCTTTTGTTAAGGTCCTATTTTGTATGTGTTGGCATATCCGAGTCAAAAAACAAATTTTTTTTTAATGTATTGTTTCCCAATTTAAAGTGTCTAGAAACTGATCAAGGAAATTTACTTAAAGACACGATCAAGCTGCTCAAAATTCTGCTCATTGTAAGTGTCAAATTTGTTGTCTCGATACATAGCTCAACTCTGGCCAATCTATCAAGGTCACCTATACCTCAGTACTAGCCAATCGATCAAGCTTCGTAATAACAGAATTTTCAGTTCTATTTCTAATGATGTGGCGACCTTAGAATTTGTGCACTTAGTTTCTTGGACGATTTAAATAACATATTTAAGAGTCGTCATCACACAATACAGACACACTCACAGAGAAGTTGATACAACTTTTGTATTTTCTACTACAATCCCAATCTAATTCCATGGACTAACTATTCATGGAAAGCTAAATGTTGCTTTATTGTTTGTTTTGTGCGGCCATACATATGCAAATGGCATGGTGTAAATACAACCAACAAGTGATCTTGAATTTTCTACTACAATCCTAATCAAATTACATGGACTAAGTATTCTTGGAAAGCTTATTGTTGCTTTATAGTTTGTTTTGTGTGGCCATACATATGCAAATTTTGTGGTGTAAATGCAATTTACCAATGATCTTGAATTTTCTACTACAATCCAAATCAAATTCCATGGACTACAATCCGTATCAAATTCATGGACTAACAATTCATGGAAAATTCAATGTTGCTTTAAAGTTTTGTAGTGACCTTGTATTTTCTACTACAATCCTAATCAAATTCCATGCACTAGCTATTCATGGAAAGCTCAATATTGCTTTATTGTTTGTTTTGTGTGGCCATACATATGCAAATGTTGTGGTGTAAATGTAATTAACCAATGGCCTTGAATTTTCTATAACAATCCAAATCAAATTCCATGGACTAACATTTCATGGAAAACTCAACGTTACTTTGTTGTTTTGTGGTGGCCTTGTATTTTCTATTACAATCCTAATCAAATTCCATGGACAAATAATTCATGGAAAACTCAATGTTGCTTTATTGTTTTGCAGTGGCCTTGAATTTTCTACTACAATCCTAATCAAAGAATTTGAAAGTTATCTCAAAAATATACTCATTACGTGTATTTTTCTCTTATAGGATATTATAACTAATTAGCTAATCATACCGACATTAAGAAACTAAGAGTATCCAAGGGATAAGATCAATTGAGACATGATTTTTGAAGCATTTAACAAGTCAAAGATGTTTGGAAATCTAAAAGGTAAGAGAGAAGTTTATTCAAGGCAAGTTTGGAAAGAATCCAAGAAGGAAAGATTTGAGGCAATCTTGGTATTTTTTTTCCATAAATTTTTGCAGAGATGCTGGATTGAGCTAATTCTTGTAGAATTTGAAAGAAGACTCAAAGATCTACAACTTTGTAGTTCACCACAAATACAGAATAAAACATTTTGGAGGCCAAAAGTGAGCTGGAGTTGACAACATAAAAAAAATATAGAAATTAAGGGATTGACATCCCGTATTTGAGAGATTTTCCCTTTTTCTTTTGGATGTTTAGTATTTTATTTTACACAATTATGAGTGGCTAAATTTCTAGCTAGGGTCATGTCTTCTTGAGGTTGTTTATGTGTGTTTCTACGGTTTGATGTTTGAATTTTTGGGATTGATTTTAATATTTTTTTGATACAAAATATAATTTCTACTCTAACATAATCTAAGTGTATATGTGTGTGAAGCTCCCTCCTAGAGACTTGAACCCCGGCTCTTACCCCCCACACTCCACAAGAACTTATACTTGTTGAGTGACCACCGCACCAAGGGTGCGCGATTTGATTTTAATATTTGAAAAACATTGCATGTTGATAAGTTTTTAAGATTTAATATATTTTATTGAGACACTTGTGAATTCTTTATTTATGGAAAAAATGGTTTTGATTTGGAAGGCTAAATCTATTTCAACTGTTTTTGATAGCGGTCCTCTATGCATTTGAAGTTTTGAACAAGGATCCTAATTTCTTTTATTATTATTTATTTTCTAGCTGTTGGGAATTTATGAGTAAAATAGCCGTTAGCAATTATGAGAAAAATAGTCGTTGGGCAATAATAGATAATGTAGCTGTTGGGCTTTTATGAGTATTAGTTACTAATAACTACTAGTCGCATACCCGCGCGTTGCGCGTGATAATTTTTTTAGGATTGTCTCATTAAATATTTTATTAATACTATAATTTTAGTTATTAACCATTGGTTTTTCATTAGTTTTAAAGTTAATAAAAACCTTAAATATACATTTTTTTACCTTTATACACACACACACACACATATATATATAGTGAATCTTTACACATACCTTTAAGAAAACTCTATATATTCCACTTTTTTAGATGTGTAAAATTATAGACTACTACTCCATAATAATAGCAAGGAAGTCGATACCGTACCGGTACCGGCCGTACCGGCCGGTACGTACCGTACCGGTTGCATACCAGTATCGAAACATTAACGTTTCGTACCGGTTTAAATACCGGCCATACCGGCCAATTTCGGGCAATACCGGCCGGTACAGAAAAAAGTTTTTTTTTTATTTTTATTTTTATTTTTTTTATATATTTTAAGTTTTGTAATTTTTGAATTTTTGTTAGGGTAGAATGCTAACTTATTTGCATTAACTTATTAGTATTATTTGTTTTCTTAGTATGCAATGGTAACTTTAAAGCTTTCTATTTTTTATATTGTGTGTTTTTTTTTTCTTTTAATTGATACTAAAGTCTAAAATTATGAATAATTAGTTTTGAATTGAGGAAATGTTTTATGGTAAACTTTTATATTTATTATAATATATATACACACACATACATATATATATTTATTTATAAATATAAAAAATAGCGGTAAACCCGAAACGGTATACCGGTATTGACCGGTATCCGAAATATACCGTACCGCTGAGCAAACCGGTACAGCCTCCGGTACGGTATTGACTCCCTTGAATAATAGTGGCTAATTAATTTTATATATTTTTTTTAGTGATCTCATTTGTAACATTTCTTACCATTATCATATATTTACTAACTGATGATTTGCATAACAAAGACGATGAATGAGAGGTAGCATTGTTCATTAGATTTTCAAAAGCAATAGTGTATGAAAATTATATATATATATATATATATATATATATATTATAAATAAGGTTAAATGAAATGTCAAAAATTAGATTTTTAAATATTCTAGTTTTATTTCTTATGTAATTTCTAGTACTATCAGAGAACATCTCTTTTTTAGTTATGATTAATATGGTTTCCATAGTTAGAGTTTTATTAGTAATAAATTTAAATTTAGTACTATGATTATATTTAATTGTTGATTGTTGATTTAATTTTTTAAGTGAATTTAACGGTTTATGTTACTACAATGTAAAGTTTTTAATGTTTTCCACGCGGTAATCTCTATTTTATTTTTTACTTCTCTTTACAACCTCTTTGTTTTCCAATCAACGATTACTAATTGACCCCTTTTTGTTTTTTCCTTTATCTACTCTTTATTACTTTGTATTAGTTTTTTTCTATACCATCTCTCTCTCTCTCTCTCTCCATTGGCAACCTATCGTTTTCTAAAATTTGATGATGATTTTATGACATTAAATATGCATTATTAGTTTTTTTTTTTTTTAATTTAGTGTTTCTAACTTGATTTGTTTTGTATT
The DNA here is from genome assembly GCA_019022515.1 of Quercus aquifolioides. Lineage (NCBI taxonomy): Eukaryota > Viridiplantae > Streptophyta > Magnoliopsida > Fagales > Fagaceae > Quercus > Quercus aquifolioides. Next base: position 2,717,731 of record CM032334.1, on the reverse strand, counting down.
TCATTATTCCTTTGATGCATTGGGTCTGAGAATGAGTGTTTCCCTAGCATTACTCCACTTAATGTGGACAATTTTATTTATTTAATTTAGGCAAAATATTATATTTAAAAATTTTTTAAATAAAAAGGAGAGGAAATATAAATAATTTAATGATATATATGGAGGATGTGGCTGAATTTAAATGTTAAATAAAATGATATGAGAAAAAAAATAAAATAAAATACACAACAATAAACACTAACTTATCCAAATAATTCTATGTAATATAATAATAGTACATTCTTATATACTATTTTTAATTATTTATAATGCAATATGATAATATTTAACAATCAAAGTCATAAAAAAATAAAAACTTAAAACACAAAACTAAATCCCATCAACCAAAATAGAGTTCTAAAGAATACAAAACTTTATCAAGCTAAAATAAAGATGCAAGAAAAATAAAAATAAAAATCTACCAAAAAATTGAGGGAGAAAGAGTGGGAAATAACCACTTTTTTGTAAGAGAAAATTATCTAAAGAATGGAAGAGTGAATGACAAATTTATACTAAGATGATGATAATAAAAAGAAACAAAATAAAGGAAGATAAAAGGAAAGAGGAATAGTGATATCAAGGTAAAATGTTTGGGGAGATGAAAAGGTAAAGAGAAAGAGAAAGGTTGGAGAAAGTGTAAATGTTAAAACAAAAAAAATGAGTACAATTTGATGAGCACAATTTTCTTTCATTTGAATTTAAGTAAAATATACATTTTTTATTTTTTAAAACAAAAAGAGAGAGAAAATATAAATAATTTAATGATAAGGAGGATGTGGTTGAATTTCAATATTGAGTAAAATAGAAGAGAAGAAAAAAAATAAGAAAAATTAAAAGATATAACAATAAACACTAAATTATCCAAATTATGCTATTTAATGGAATACTATTTTATTTTTATCTACTATCTTTAACTTTTTTTTAATGTAATCGGATAAAACTTAACAATCAAAGGGCAAAATAATAATAATAATAACAACTTAAAACATAAAAGTAAATCGTATCAACCTAAATTAGAGTTCGTAAGAACACAAAACTTTATCAACCTAAAGCGGAGATGCAATAAAAAATAAAAATCCACCAAAACATTGAGAGAGAGAGAGAGAGAGAGAAAGAACCTTTTTGTGAGAGAAAACTATGCAAAGAATGGAAAAGAGTGACAAATTTATAGTAAGAGGGAAGGGGTAAGAAGAGACAAATAAAGGAAGATGAAGGGAAAGATGAATAGCAATATTAAAGTAGAGGGTAGTGGGGAGATGAAAAGGTAAGGGAAGAAGAAAGGTTGAAGAAAATGCAAATATTTAAAAAATAAGTGAATGTAAAAAAAAATTATAGGAAAATTAGAAATAAAAAAGAAATATATATATATATAGATGTTAAAACCGACAAAGATGAATATGTAAAGTCAATAATATATCTATTTATATTTTTTTGTAAAAAAAATAAGAATAAATAATAATTATGTGGTGAATGACATGTCAATGAGGTGGCGCAATAGGACCTCAGCAGCAATAAATGCCACGCTTCAGCTTTTAGTAATATATAGATATGTTATTATTGTCATGAATAGCCTATATTTACACCATTTCCGAACAATATTCTGTGCTGCCAAAATGCTCCTCCATGCATAGGATGGATGAGACCCCAGTTCTGCCCCAAGAAAATCGCTATCCAGAAAGTATCAAGCCTTTAAAACTCTATAAACCAAAGATGACGTATTGGTTTACAGCCTCCATCCTTGTTTGGATAAAAGTGCAAGATTAAATGCTTTAAGGTCACGAAAGCCTAAGCCACCCTCCTCCTTTGGGGTACAAACTTTATCCCAACTAAGCCAAGCCATCTTAGTTTTTTTCATTTGTTTGTTCCCACCAAAATTTTCGAACCATGCCAATTCATGTGGGGAATGACTTTTTAGAGATGCTATTTATGATTGCATGGAGTATGTGGCATAATCGAAATGCAGCTCAACAATGGAGCCCACGAAAATCTACAAATCTGGTAGTGCAGAAAGCTCAGGTGTTGCTGGATGAATTTCAAACAGCAAACCACTCTATTTCCCAGCTGAAGGAAGACGTGCAAAACCATATAAGACCCACCACACAAAAGAGGTAGTGATAAAGGGGGGGGGGGGGGGGGGGACAACAATCAAAAGAAACAATACTATTAATCTAATCCTTACATTGAATTATAAGTAATAGACATCAGTTGTGAATTTAAATTTGTGCAAAGGAATTGCATAAATCAATAAAGACACATTCCACAGGTGCAAGTTATTAACAATTTTGTACCAAGGAACTGCATAAATCAAATTATTTGCATCAAGAGGCTTGTTGATTTTTTGTGTTTTGTGTGTGTGTGTGTGTGTGTTTTTTTTTTTTTTTTTTTTTTTTCTAGCAACAAATTCCAAACCTAAAGAACTACATTCTTGAAAGTGGGAAACTTTTACATCCACCTAATTAGGAGAGAAGATTGCAGAAGCAGAAAGGTCCATGGGACAATCGAGTGACATCCTAAAAAATCCACATACAATAACTATAAGACATGGTGGGAAATAGAAAACCCCCCACCTTTGCCCAAACATGTCTATAGAATTTCAATAATACACACAATATGTTCCTAAACCCAGATATATGGACTATATGACACAATGAAAAAGATAAAACCTGCATCTTTACTCAAAACATGTCTGAAAAAAATACGAAATTAATTGAATAACCCGAAACAAGAATTCAATCATATAAACAGAGAAATATGTACATTGCTTGCTATGATATATGTTAATTATGCAGGAAAAAACTCACAAATTTCATGCGGAGATGCAGCGGGAAAAATTGCAAAGATGTTCACCTACAAATATCATAATAATCAAAATAAATAAAATCCATTATACAAAATTTAACATTTAAATAAATAAATAAATAAAGCAAGAAGGTATGGTATGTGTTTAAAAAATGACAGTACCTGGAGTCTGAGTGAATTAAAATCAGAAAGAATATGAAAAACATAAAAAGTGGTGTGTGTGCTGTAATTCTTCTCAAGCTATGAAAAATTACAGTCTACATTTATCTCTCTATTCCTCTATCAGATATTTTCTCTAATTTCTCTATTTTATTCTTTCAATTCTCTTGGAGGTCAGGCTACCTCAAATTAGCCATAAACTCTTGAATTAGGATCTTAACTATGGGGTCTTTTTATAAAGGACAACTACAAAACACTAAGTAAGTTTTCCTGAACCTAGACATTTCGAAACTCATGACCTTAGAAGGGATACACCCAAAAAAAAAAGGGAAAAAGATATTCCATTCACTAAACTGATATATACAAATATAAGAGCATGGCCTTGAACTTCAAGTTATCATAGTTAGAGGTGGGAGGTGTTTAGAAAAATCAAAATTGAAATAGCTAAAAGAGGACTCTGCTAGTTATATAAAGGGTACAACTTATTTGTCTCTTTTCTTCTTAAAAATTCCGTTCTTATATGTTAAAGTGTTAGGACATATGTGATGTAATGTTAGGAACATATGTCAAATTAGAATTGGCTAATCCTTTGACAAAATGCATTTTACTTGTAATTCGGTAGATCTAGAATGTGTTTAATGCTTCAAGGAACAAGATTTCAAGATTAAGTGTTAAAGCCATGCAAATCTGTCTAAGAAACAAGTTAAAAAGTGCTAGATTTTAAAGCTCGACAGCTAGTATCTATCGAGGTTTAAAAAGCTGCTGAAACCCGATACTCGATAGCTATCTCAACAGATAAGCTATCTATCAAGGTGTATGAAATTCAGTTTTTCAGAGCTGATTTCAATCCAATCCATGAATACATGTTTGGGCTTTCTTTTCTCACAACCCTAAACATATATAAGGATTTTTTTAAGGGCCGTCAAAGGTTGCGTAAGTGTGAAGAAAAGTTGTGTACATGCAAATTGTGACTGGAGACAGAATTTGCCCTAGTTCAACTTTCTCTTGAAGAAGCTACTGTGTTTGTACACCGTAAGGTTTTGTAACCAAGGAGTTTCGTGATCTTCATCGTATGATAAACTAAAGAACTTTGCAGCCAACATTTTTCTCAAGTTGGTGAGTAAGCCGCGTACTGGGATCCGCGCATTGAATTGGTTAGTCACGTACTGGGAGCCGTGCATTACAAGGAAAGATTGTCACTACAGAACAAGTCTAATTGAGTATTGGGGTAAGGGTTCAACTGTAGGTCGGTATAAGGTACTGGGATTCCTTTACTTGTAACCATTTGTTGTGATAATAGTGAATTATTGGGAGTGGTGACCTTAAAATCACCTGATAGAGTTTTTGTCGTGTAGGTTTTTCCCATTCGTAAACAAATCACCGTGTCAATTTAATTTCCACTGCATTTAGTTATTTTGTGATTTGTTTGTGCTACCACGCGTATTGCATGCTAATTGAATTAATTAATTAACTTGGCTAATTAATTTGTTAATTCATCACAAGGGATCAATACAATCTTGGCCTGTCATAAAGAAAAGAGAAAAATTATTGAGCTGTAGCCTAAAAGAGCTTAAGCATATATAGTTCTGCTTCTATATAACTTTAAAGTCACTAAGACAAATAAATAAAATGAAACTGAGTTAGCATGAAGTTAGGTCCCACAATTAGATTTTCCCAAAAAATACAAAATTAATTGAATCACCCGAAACAGGAACTCAATCATATAAACAGAGAAATAGGTACATAGCTTAGCTATATTCATATATGTTAATTATGCAACCAAAAAAAAAAAAAAAAACTCACTAACTTCATGCGGCAATGGAGAGGGAAAAAAAATTAGCGACTGCAAAAACTGCAAAGATGTTCACCTGCAAATAGCATAATGATCAAAATAAATTAAACCCATTATAAGAAATTTAACATTTAAATAAATACATAAAAAAGCAAGCAAGTCTGACAGTATATCTGGACCATCTGCAACACTAGAGAAGAAATAACTCATGCTACAAGATACTACAATAACAAATGATAGCAAATATAAGGCCCCCAACTATGCGCACAATACCTATCAGGGGACACATCATAAGTAGACTTAGTATCACGGGTTCTGCCCATCCCATAACCAATTTTAATAGCATCTTCCAAGACAATTTGTCTACTTACAAATATTGGTGCCTGCACAAAGAAAATTTTAAATTGATTATAGAAGCTTTAAAGAAACATTCATACATAACCAAGGAATGTTATTATATTTGTTGAAGTCTCAAAGGACGTCAAGAGGGATAAGGGGGTGGCATTGTTGTGCAGTCCCTGTCAAATTTCATACTGAAGGAAAAATATTGCATCACACACACAATATATATATATATGAATGCACAAATGCAAGCATGTACTTGCTCAAACAACCGCCTATTAAAATTTATAATTAAAAAAAAAAACCACCAATTGGAAATTCCATTCACATCAAGGTAACTTCAACTGTCTTGAACTGGAAAGTCTGAATTTCATTATTGTGAAAAATTGACTTGTACCAAGTGCAGTGCTAACCTGTGGAAAATATATGCCTAGTGTAAGACCCCGCATATCTTTATTTGAGGTTATTATATATTTTTTATATATATTTAATCAATGGGCCATAAGTACTTTTGTTAGTAATTGCAGCCTACTACCCCACTAAGCCCACATCTCTGATGCGTTAAATATAAGGTAGATGAAGAGATCAATTAAGGTTTTTCATAGAAAGGGATTCATCGCTAAAGAGGCTAGGAGGTGTATTTTTCCCTTGGAGTTTAGAACACATACGATTGAAGAGGCAACTAAATTGTTCAAGATATGATTTCTCACTATTAGAAACAAAGAATTAAAAGAGTTAGAATTTTATCTTAGGAACATTAGTGATGTTTAGATTTTTCAAAAGGGATATTTCCTAGAGCTGTTGTTTACACTTTTAGGTTAGTGTTTACAGATTTCATTCTAGAACAAAACCATGGAATTACAAGTTCTAATCTATGTATATGGCTCACGTTTTTCTATCGGATATATATATTATATAATATAAGTCAATGATATTGCCCTGCCCACCGTTTTTCTTTGAGGTTTCAATTGGAGAGCTGGTTGGTTGCTTTGTGATCGGACATATTAAACCCATTGGGAGACACATTTGTATATGTATTAAGTCTTATGATTGGCCTCTATGTATATGGCTTGCACGTTGCCCACTGTGCATCCCTAGAACAAGTGTTTTTTGCCATCAAGTTTTCTTTCGGATATGTATATATTAAGTCCTATTAGATTTGCCACGTTTTCTTTGATTATATATATATTAGGTTGGATTAACGTCTTCTTTGGTTATATATATTAGGATGGTTTAATGCTTTCTTTAGGGTTTTATATTAAATCCTAGGTCAATGATATTTTGGCTATTGCCTTCCTCATGGCAATATGAGTTTCGATTAATGCAAGGGAATATTATTGGTTAAAATATCATTGGTTAGAAAAACTTTAATTTAGTGTTAAAAGTGTTATTAGTTCAGCAAAGTATAATCTTAGTGAGTTAGTTTGTATAATTCAATAAGATTAATATTTTGTGGAGGATATTAAGTAATTTCCATGATGGATTATAGGTCCTATTTAAGAGTATTTTGAGACTATTTGGAGGGTGTTTCGGCTGGACTTTCAGAGTGATTCAAGTGCTCCAAGTAATTATGCATAATATGTACAAGTTTTGTTTTTTAGGTTCTTAGAAGTTAAAGGTTTTCCAAAGTTATGTTTTAAGCTTATGTTTTCTAAAGTTTATTGAAAGCATTTTTACATCATTCAAAGAGAAACTTCGACTTTTAAATAACTTTTTGCATGTCCGAATCTCATTTAAAAGATGATTTCTAAACTAAACTGTTTTCCGAAAAGAATTGAGTTTCAATGTAAGTTTTCTAAAAAGGTTCTTGTTCTTTAAATTTGTGTAAAACCAAGTGATTTCAAAGTCATATTCTTGTTCTCCAAATAGTATTTAAATGTTTCTTTTAGCAAATTGAATTTTCAGATTTACTCAAGAATTGTAAAATACTTGTATAAACTCCTCTATTCCTACTCATTCCCTAAGAGAGTCAAGCATCATTTGATTTATATTTCAATTCGATATTGTGATATTCAATATGCTTTTATATTTGGAATAATTGTCAATGTTAAGAAAATCATTCTATTTTGTATAAACTTTGCTTTTGTGATATGTGACTCAAAATAAGTGTTTTTAGAATTGATTAAGTATATGTGTAAGCCCACTCACAGGGTTGTATGTGAGAATAAGTGTTGATCCCTCACCAACAGGAGTTAGATGTTGGTATCTGCTCACAAGATTGTATGTGAGAATATGTGATATGTGTATATGTGACACTGTGCTCTGATCAATTATCTATATGTGTTTTCAAATGATTTTAAGATTTGATTACATATGTATTAAGTGGTTCATTATATGTTTTGGAATAATTATATTTGATATCATTGAATGAGTTTGTGAAAAATCAAAATACTCGTGCTATGCTTGACTCTATTCTGCTGTGTATTGTATATAATTGCTTACTAAATGTGTGGCTCATCCCATCAATTACAATTTTCAAATTAAAATTTAGTTGGGAAACAGAACCTTTGAATTACTTCATAAGTTGCAAGGTAGAGCGTGGGAGTTTTTAGATGACGTCAATAATGCTTGAAGCTTTTAAAGATTTTTAGTTATTTTTATTTAGCTTAAGATTTTATAGTATTTGGAGATTATTTCTAAATTGTGGATTTTAGTTATTATAAGAGATTTATCAAGAGCATTGTTTATTTGGAGTTTGAATTATTTTGGAAATTAATTATGCTTATTGATTTATGTAAAATCAGCAGATTAGTCATGCATCTAAATTCTTAGTCCATGGATTTGGGTCATGACACCTTGCATCTATTTGCCACATTTATGGCATCTGAGGGACTTGCGTCCACACTCAAAATGTCATTTTTCCTAGGCTACAAATAACAAATGCCTTGATGTAACATAAAACTGAATTGAAGATAATCAAGACATACTGATTGTAAATTTCTCACCTTGGTAAAATATAGTCTGGCAAAGTAAAGTATTAACGACTCTTTCCGTGATTCTCACCATAGTAACCTAAAACCGAAAGGGGAAAAGAAGAAAGAGAAAACTTTAAAATAATTGAATGGCAAAAATCCAAAACTGACCCTCTGACTTTCATCATTTGTCATTTCAGTCCTCTAACTTTTCATTTTTTTTCATTTCAATCCTCTAAGTTTCAATTTTTGTCAATTTAGTATTCGGTTAGACGTAAGTTAAGTGGTGCCGTTAAGTGAGTCAAAATGACACTGTTTTGCCTCTTTTTTTTTTCTTTTTCTTTTTTTTTTTGAAATTAAAAAAATAAAAAACTGTTATGAAAAAAAAAAAAAACACTGAAAATTGGGGGAAAACCCAAACCCTTAACTGAGAAGTTTGGGTTGGCAGGGGATTGAGAGAAACCCAAATTGATAGATATTTAAGAGAGATACCGATATGAACTTTAGCTATTTTTGACACCGAATCAGTCTCAACCTTCCCAACTAGCTTCGACCCATTCAACAAAACCTTCATATCACTCGCAACCTCAACATCCTCCTTCGCCGAGAACCCATCCCCAGAATCCATCGAATTGAACACCGTCGCCACGTCAGCCTTAATGGCCTCGCACGACAATGCCGCAACCACATCGAAACCTACCGACAAAGCCGCTGATTCGTGATCCAACAAAGCAGAAACTCCAAACGCCGATGAGAGTCTATCGAGTGTGGAGGAGTCGAGTCATAGTGAAGCGAAGTCAGTGGCAATGGCGTAGAGTGTTGGATTAGGGACTTGGAATGTTGGTTTCACTTTTTTAAGATGATTTGTACCAGAATCCTCACTACGCAATGGAACTTCCAGGCGTTTAGATTTTCTTGGTCTCTCAAGTGTAACATCCACCTTCTTTTCTTCTTCATCTTCATAACTGGGATTAAACATAACCTTTGGAAAAGAATGTTTAAGTTCTACACCTTCTAGTTTCCTCAAATAAAGAACATCCATCCCATTTTCATCAACAACCAATCCTTTCACATTTCCTCCAAGTTTCATGATCGGTCTCTCTCTCAAATATCTCTCAATCTGGGTCTCTCTCTCAATCCCTTGCCGACCAAACTTTTCAGTTAGGGATTAGGGTTTTCCCCAATTTTCAGTGTTCTCTTTTCTTTTCTTTTTTAATAACAGTTTTTTTTATTCCAAAAAAAAAAAAGCCAAAATGGCGTCTTTTTTACTCACTTAATAGCACCACTTAACTGACGTCTAATGAAATACTAAATTGACAAAAATTAAAACTTAGAGTACTGAAATGATAAAAATAAAAAAGTTAGAGGACTGAAATGACAAAGGATGAAAGTTAGAGGACTAGTTTTGAATTTTTTTCCTAATTGAATAGATTTATACCCCAATTTTCATATAAAAAAGGACTTAATAAAACAAATGTGCAGTGCTATTAAGCTAGAAATTGAGAGACATACATCCAGTCATATTCACACCTTGGACCTCATAAGTTCTTTTTCGATCAGTAAACTGACTGAAGTTTGCAATATTTGTTCTATTATTGAGATCTAGTGTTACATCATGGGAGCATATCAGCACTCTGTCTTAACTACCGAGGATGTCTGTTTCTATGAAATTTGCCCCCTCTTCAATAGCTCTCACCTACTATTGCGTTCAAGTTTTAAAAGTCTGAAGTGAATCATCAAATATACTATTTTAGAAAGCCAAAGGTCTGAAGTTTTGAAACTCTCTTTGGAAGAGAGAGAGGTTGGCATTAGCAAGCTGAAGGGCTTAAGTGTTGAAATTGTGGAACACAAGTAGAGTAAAAGAAGGGGATATAGAAAGGTTTGGCGTTATAGAGTAAAGGCTATTCGAAATGGGTTTGGGCGTTATGGTGGACAGCATTTTGATAGTCCTCCATTAGAATATGGGGAAGGGGAAGGAACACGGTTTGTGTGAGAAATCTGCCGTTAGAAGGTGGAGAAGGGGAAGGAACACGTTTTGTGTGAGAAACAAAAGGGAAGGAAATCCAGGAAGTTGTAACCATGATTTTCAAAGGGTTTTCAATTGAGAAGGCTTGGGTTTAGGCCTTATGTTAGAATTAAATTTAGAAGAAATGAGCTAGTGGAATTAAATTTATAGGAAGTGGGCTTTATGGTAGAGATAGGCTGGAAATAATTTTAGTTTTATTAGTATTTTAAAATTGACTACTTTAAAATTGTATGATAAATTTAGGAAAGGGGATGGGAATGACATGGCTACTGAACGTGGCTCAACATGAACATAGCAATATTAAATACTACGCTTCAACTTTTAGTAATATATAGATTTTTAGATACATCAAATGTTTCAACTTCATGTATCGTTATGATTTTGGAACATATTGAATGCTTAAGTCTCCCTTGTAATAGGTCAATAGAATTACTAGCTTGATTTACTCACTTTCAATCTACTCTACACCTTATTTAAGTATTTTATTGCTTTATCTTTCGATTAGATGAGTTGGCTCTCCACCCTGAGTTAAAAATAATCTTAGTTCTTATGATAAGATATTAGGTGGATCTTTGAAACCCTAGTACTTTTCTCCATTAAATTCTCTCAAATTTATTTTTCTAGTTTTAATTATCGATTCAATATTAATGTGCTCCATATTTGGGTGAAAAATTAGGGGTGACAATTTGTGTTCGCGTGTCAAGTTCATGTTGTGTCAATTCATGAGTATCTAATTATGTGGGTCAACAACACTAACCCAACATATTTATTAAATGGGTCAAGATTCATCAACCCTAACACGAACCATTTATTAAACGGGTTAGTTGTGTCGACCTATTTATCAGATTTTATCAAAATGAAAAAAAAAATTATGAAAAAAAAATAAATAAATATTTTTAACATAAAATTCAGAACTAATGAGTAACTGCATCACAAATAATCATTCCAAACTAAAGTATATCTCAATATCACAAATAATCAATCACATTATGTCAAAGAAAGTAAACCACAACAACTAATAAGTTTATATACCTAGGATTTGAAGGGTATATTAGTAAAATGTCATTTAATTAAACGGGTTAGACGGGTCAAACGGGTTCCATAGGTTGAACACTAACCCAACCCGTTTATTAAACAGGTTAGTCGTGTCAATCTGAATATAACACGAACCCATTAACCCTCAACCCATAACCTGCTAATTTCATGTCCTGCCATGTCGGGTTCGCGGGTCATGTCCAATTTTGCCACGCCTATAAAAAATACAACAAATAACTATTTTTGTTTTCTGCTTAATAATAGAAGTTTTTACATTAGTGTCAATCATTACTTATAAATCAGCCTCGAACTTACCAACATATTATAGATTCAGATCCTCTAAATTTCCTAGAGTACTCTACCAATAAATTTCTTTAAATCCTAACCACTCTTTTATGATTTAAGGGTCTAGATTATGTCATGTCAGTATTCTACTAACAACACTCTTAATATAATAAAATAATGTTGCAAACAAAACAATTAAGATTATTGTTAGTGAAATGCTGACATTGCAAAATTTAAACCATTAAATTGTTAAAGAATGATTAAGATTTAAGAAAATCTATTTAGTAAAATACCCTAAGAAATCTAGAGGATCTGAATCCAAATATTATTACTTGTGATAATTTGCACTTAAGTTTGCATTATTTTAATTGCAACAACCAACAATTCATGGAAAGCTCAATTGCTTCTTCTTTTTTAATGAGAAATTTGTTTTATTGTTTTGTGTGGCTATACATATGCAAATGACATGCCATAAATGCAATTAACTAGTGACCTTGAATTTTCTACTACAATCATAATCAAATGTCTACAATTTAACCTCAAAGTAAATGACTTTTTCGTTTACTTTAAGTGCAATTACACTTTGATCCAAGGACCGCCCTTGCACTGGATCTCAATCTTGTTAGCCGAATCCACCAATAACCATGAAATCCCATCGCAAATGACATATTATGTATTAGACCCATACAAAAGTCCCTGGACCTACTACACCTCAAGAATTCATAGACATCCACCGCTTGCACTATAGAGTTTGGATTAATGTATCAATAATTGTAAAGGACTAATACTACAGTTATAAATTATTTTATACTAACTTGTAACTCAATGCATATGCATAGATACCTTTAAAAATATACAATAAGATACATAATATAATTCTTATATATATAATTTAAATACTATTGATAGTCATTTTTATATTTTGTTAACTCTTTAAAAAAAATTATAAGGATATTATTAGGAATAAAATGTAAATTGTCCATGTTTTTTTTTAAATTATTGTAAAGCACTTTTTTTTTTTACGATTCATTTATTTTTGACTCTTTGGTTTTTGTACTTAATAACTCATTTGGATGAATATTTATGATGTGGTTCCACATTTAATTATAAAATTAAGAAAAAAAAAACTCTTTAAGAATAAACAATTTATGATACATGACGCAAAATTAGAACTCTAATTTTGAATTTTAATTAGAGTTTCTCTCAGCTTCATCTATTATTATATATAGATTCTTGTTATTTGAGCCCACCACAAATATTACTTTTCACTTACCGATAACGACTAACCATATTAGTAATTTGTAAAAAAAAAATAAATAAATAAATAAATAAAAATAAAAATAAAAATAAAAATAAAAATAAAAATTATAGCTCTAGCATTTTCCAATCATAAAGAAAAAGACCTCTTTAGTCTTGACCTTTATAAGCCGTACATAGTTCGTATATGTGATTGATAGGAGATAACTTATTACTTACACCTTTTATGATTGTTGACATGATTTATTCTTATTGCTCTAATTTACTTAATAAATATGGTGTCAATATTATTCCAATCATAATATATCATCTCAAAATGTGTAAAAAAAAAAAAATTAAAGTAAGTCAACTATTGTTCAAAAATATGTGAAAAAGGTAAGTTTAAAAGACAAAAAATTTGAGGAGAAGAGACTTTGACCTCTTAAAAGGTAATTCATATTCAGAGTCCTACAAAAACACCTCTTTCCACGTACAAATCCACACCCCTTTTTAAGTATCTATTTGTGATTGGATTTTAAAATTTTCACTTGAGTCCACCACATGTACTTAAGCATGTTGTGTCAACTTATGCACCAAATACAAGTTGACACTTAAGTAAGGTATGAATTTGAGTGAAGAAAATGATGTATTCCTAGAATTATTCATGTGAAAGACACCAAACTTTCATTAAGAAGTTCTACTGAGGAAACTTCAAGGAATAAAAATCCTATGTCTCACCATTTATGTTCTACTCGGTATCTAACCAAAGTTAAAAATGAAAAAAATAATAATAATAATAATAACATATTATAATGGATGATACATAACGTAGAACACTAAAAAAATAAAAATGGAACAAAGTATTTTTATTCAAACCTTCAAGATCATATCCATCATGGTTCCTTTAACTAATTTGGGCAGAAGGATTTCAGTTTTTTCAAAAACTAGTGCTACCCAGATAATAATCCCGGCATTGAGCTTGTTATATATACTACCACGTTTTAGAGCATTCCTATATGAGCAATGGGTTACTTTCGAAATAATTTGCGGGTCGAAGCTCGAATCCACCATGAACACTTGGCATCACTGGGAAATCTTCTTGGTATGGAACGTGATGAAACCCAACTGTGTACCATAGAACTATATCTTTGTTGTCAATTGCTCTGTTCCTGCACATACAAATTAATAGTTGTCCTCTTAGTTAACTTGATGAAAATTAACACTCCATACTGCAAGTTTGTTAATTAGACTGTACCATATTTTATACTTATAAACTTAACATATCGTTTTTTTTTTTTTTTTTTTAATTATGAAGGTGTAATTGAACTAGTGTCATTTGGTTGTATGAAATATGACGATGTTGTATGAAAGAGTTCAATAACATGTTAATTTTCATAATACAATTTCACCAAGATTCACTATAGCTGAGCTAAATGAACCTTCATAGCAAAGGATCAAAATATGTATATATATATATATATATATTCAATAGAATTTAAACGCATAACATTCATCTTAAAGTGATATATGTGTTTGGATACCGCTTATTTTGCTGAAACTAAAAAATTATTGTTAAAAATACTGTAGATAAAGGTAAAAATTAGTTGAAATAGTATAGTGGGGCCCATGAATAATGCCAAAAAGTGCAGTGAAACCTATGAATAGTAGCAAAAATAAGCTGAATAGTGAAAATTTTTAATTTTTCATTCTTATCCAAACGCACACTTAGTTAAAAACTTTTGTAAGCAAAACTCAAGCCTTTGTGACATAGAGTCTGTTTGGATACAGCTGAAAACTGAAAACACTGTAGTAAAATAATTTTTAAATGTGTGAATAGTGCCGTGGGATCCATTTTTAATGAAAAAGTTTATAAAAATTGAGAATTGCGGGACCCGTGAACAATGCTCGGTGCACTGTTTACTGGCTGAAAAGTCAACAAGTGCGGCTACTATTCAATGAACAGTAGCTGCACAGTACTGCGTTACTCCCTCAAACGCTGAAAAAAAAAAAAATCCAAAACTTGAAATGAAAACGCAGCCGCAACTTTCATTAGTATCCAAACGCCCTCATAGTGTAGTGTTATTGTAAGCTTCTCTCGTGATTTCATATCAAAACTCCAAAAAAAAAAATTTCAAATTTTATTTCATATCAAAATAGAGTAATTTTAAGAACACAATTTTTTTCATAACTGCTAACATGACCTGTTATGATAAGAGTAATATCACTTTCATCTGAATCTACTATTGACACCATTATTACTATGTACCAATCATAACAAGTCATGTCAACATTTGTAAAAATAAATAAAAATAAAAAATAAAAACAAAATTATGAGAAATGTTATGTCTTTAAATTTATGAATCATACTATGACAATCACAATTTACCTTTGACTCCAAATGGCCAAGCCATCATCTCCTTGACTCCCATCGGCATAGAAACCTCCAGGCCACCTTTCCGACTTGTTATAGGCAGTCACCCATAGTTGATACTTTGTATAAGCAACCCTAATTTGAGGCCAATCATCATCAGATAAAAGAGAATTAACCTGTTGTCCAGTAATCAGCCGGTAACCTACATGATTCCCAAGCCTTGTCTTCTTGTTTGGATTCACTACTAAAAGTTCACTTGGCTCCAAGCCAAGCTGAATCCTAGCCTCTGCCTCAGTTTTGGCAGTTTGTTTAACTACTGTCCAATAACTTTTTCTTGGTGAAGTAGTGTTTGTGTTTTGGTTTGATACTCTTATCGTTTCTAACTTGGCTTTGACGAAGGAGTTGCCGATACCATCAACGTCAAGGTCAAGATAGTATGTGAGAAAGTGGTCGTGGTGTACAGCAACGGTGTTTTCTGCTACTAAGGGTCCGTACTCGTTTTCTGTTATTTGGTCGGTATTTGTGTATGTCGTAGCCTTCATCATTAGTATACCTGTCAAATCTACCTAGAAAAAAAATTCCAAATATTTGTAAGTGTGCATTTATTGTAGGGTCATTCTATCATTTGCAATGACTGCGTGGTAATCTATACACTTTTAGATTATGTAAAATCTAATCTAAACTATAAAATCGACGAAGTGGAGAATATTTGCAATGGGAGAGGATCTTTTTCTCATTCTATAATATGTAATTTTTTTTGAAGATAAAAATAAAGTTCAAATTTAAACTACATCATTTGAGTTTGAGTAAATTATCATTTTTTTCATGAATTTATTTCATTTTTGTTATTTTAATCCTTAAATTTTAACATCTCTGTCAAGTTTGTCCTACCGTCCATTATTATCTATGGAACTGACATTTTTTACATATGTGATACAACACATTATACTAGACTTAAGAATAGTTTTATAGATGACAAACATATGGAATGGCCAATTTAATTGAAAATGTTAAAGTTTAATCAATAAAATGACAAAAGATAAATTTTAGATTAAAAAAAAAAGGATAATTCGCCAAGTTTAGAATTAGAGGGTATAGCTTTGATTTTCGCCTAAAAATAAATTGAGTTTGATTAAGCTATGCCAAATAAAAGTTAAACTTTATTGTGCCTAACAAGATAAGCTGACTTTAAAAACTGTATTTGTTAGAATTTTTCTTCTACAATTGCTAATAACTTTTGCAGAGGATATGTTTCTTCTTTTTTTTTTTTTTCAAAGAACTGCTATGTAATGTTACAATAACAAAGTACTGTTTTTTTTTTTTTTCACCTTGGTCTACAATTAACGCTCAAATTGAAAATCAATGAGTCAGCCCAAGCTCAGTCTGACCCATTCACTCCGACCACAAAAACTAGGCCTGGATTTCATATGAAAATTTGGGCTTTGGGCTGGGTAAATATGAGCTTGGATTGTTTTTCGAAGAACAAACATTTTTATAATGAGTGATAATAAAAAAAAAAAAAAAATGTAGGTTTCTTTTCTTATTCATTACCAACATCTATGTCGGTTGCTAATTTACTTTACTCTTCACAAGAGGTCCATCTAATCATCGATTATGAAATTGAGGTATTTTTCTTTAAAAACTCAAAAGAAATGAATCTCACCTCAACTTTGATGGAGCCACTTTGTTTGAATTCCCAATCAAGAATATAATCATAATTGCCCACATTAGCCACCATTCTAATTACCAAAGTAATTTCCGGCTCCCCGCTTCTTATCTGCAAGACATAACCACTTTATATTGACATCACAATAACAAAATTAAAGGTTAAATTATGTATTTGGTCCCTAAAATTTAAAGTAATTATGATTTTGATAGTTTAAATTTAAAAAGTTTGGATTTGGCCTTTGAGATTTTAGAATTAGGAAAATTTCATCCCTAGAACTTAGGAAAAGTTTGATCTTGTCTTCTAAATACGGAGTTGGTTCAATTTTGTAAGGGTTAGCTCTATTATAGTCCTTTAAATATGTAGTTGGTTTGATTTGGTTGCTAAAATATGAGCTGACATTACTCATGTAAGCAAAAAAAATAGATGGAGGAACCAAAATATTTCTTATTTGAATTTTCAGTGACCAAATCCAAGTTTCTAAGATTTGAAATAACAAAATCAAGGAAAATATTTAGATATTCTTGAAATATAGTGAAACGGTGCTCCCTCATCTCTTATTCATGATAGACCTACCATGAATGTGATAAGAGAGAGTACTATTTACTGTGCTTCAAAAATACCTAAAAATTACTCCAAAATCGAATATGCGCCAAATTTCAATGATCAAAAAGTATAATTTACCCAAAATCCAAGGGAAATTTTTTTTTTCCCAAAACCAGAACCATAAATAACCATTAATGAACACAGCTAGACTTACCACTTTGCCAGGAACATTAATTTCTGTATGTCTCCAAGCTACATCACCAGCATACCGCTCAAAAATGCAAATAGCCCTTGGTACCATTTGTGCCTGTCCATCTGGCCCAACCATATATCCATCCATAAATGCAGCATTCCCTGGGCAATCAATCGATGGCTGTAAGGTATCAGCTGCACGACCAAACCCATATTCACCAATGTCCATGTATGTCCTATAATACCATTCACTTGTAGGATCCATATATGGAACAAATGTCTCAGATACATGTCCTCTATACAACACACGCCTAAACTTCTTTTCTCTGTCATCAAATATTGAAGCTGTGGATATGATAACACCTGCCCGAGCATTGAATCCCACATGGAAATCCCATTTACCCCATTTAACATTTTGGCCCTCAATGGTAAACCCACCATTTGTTATGTTACAAGTAGTAGAATTTTGCTTCCCTTTTGATGACTGAAAATCAGTACCCTCAGCTTTAGGCACAGGTGCTCTAAGTCTATCAGTGTACATTGTAATCTTCATTGAATCAACATCAACAAGTACAGTTATTCCTTGAATAGGCCTTGCAAACACATTAACCGACCCTCCACGATAAAAGCATGCAACTTTGAGAGTTCTTTTTGTAACACGTTCACCAAACCAACCTACTGTAAATGGTACACAAGAAACTTCAGACAAATTTAAGCCCCTTCTTTGAATTGAGTTGTTGAATTCTGGATACGTCAAAGGCAGTTTGCTAGCTCGGTAAAGTTCAATGAAAGTGAGAGGAGGATAGCCAGAACCATTGTAGACTTGGTTTGATGTGATTGAGCCAACGGTTAAGTCTACAATGAGTTCATAGGTCGTCTCACCCCTTGCTCGAACGACAACCTTGGCTTGACGATTAGGCTTGATTCCTTTATTAGAAAGCCAGTTGAGGACATCTTCTTTTTGTGGTTCTTCAACATCAACGAAATGATAGGTTAGGTTAGGAAGAGAGGCAAGGTGAGACTTTTGAATTATGTTCCTTATTTGGTCAATTTCAGTAGTGTTGAGAGGGTCTAAGGGGTGATAAAGACTAGATGCGAAGTAACATTGTAGGAAAAAAGATAGAACCAAGAATGGAATTTTCATGGATGCTGCCTTATAAATTCAAAGAAGAATTGCTTGAGCACTGGTGCTAGTAGTCAACCCATTATTTTGAACTATATAGTAAGGTTAGGTATCACATTAAATGATAAAATCCTTACAACCACACAATTTTCTATGCATCTACAACTACACGTTTTCTTATAAAATGAAGGAAGATTCTTTGGTAAGACTCTCTCTCTCACTCTCTCTCTCTCTCCCCATTACCAAATATGAAACTAACTTAAGTATTGGAGTGCTTACTGTCATCTATTGCGGTATTGACTCTTTTTTATGCAGGACCTAGGTTGTGCCAGACTTCAATGGAGTTTCGTCTCCTACCAAACAAAGTTTACATGTTTGGTACTTGACTCCATACATTCAGGTGCCAGTCTCATTCGCATTATAGTGGAAAAGTTTCTGTACCGGATTAGCTCCAATACCATACTCAACACATGCAATTCATGGTATTGTTACCAACTTGTATCCACTAAAAGTTTCTCCACCTACAGTAAGGCACATTATAATTTATTGTTCCACCTCTCTTACATGAAAGCTGCGTTAAACTTTGAATAAAGGCTACCGTAGCTTTGACGTTGCAATGTTTCATTTCTTAGACTTCAGCTGTAAGCACGAGATACAAGGACACTTGAATTTTCCGAGGCCTTTTCTTGCATTGAGAGCAAGAATAAATCATTTGCTTAGCTTTTGCTTTAATAGTGAAACTGGGGGCATGATTGTTAACATGCTCCTCTTCACAGCTAGCTCTCTTTGGGCTCTTTGGGAATAAATCACATGTCATTGATGTCAACACTCAATACACCCGCAGAAATATTGAATTCGAATCAACCACCTTTATGAGTCATAAATTTAAAAATCAATGGTTCTCAGCTCTTACCCCAAGAAAGACAGAAAGTATCCATACATGTGATTGAACCAAATTTTTCATTTCAACAAATAAAAAACAAAAAAGTTGATGAATGCTGCAATATTGGTTTATGATTTATTTTTTAAAATTTTTTATAGGAAAATAAAAAAGTGACTGATTTTTTTTTTTTTTACAATTTTTTTATATTTCCAGTGAAAGTGGTATCAAGAAATTCTTAAAATGATTTATTAACAAATGTCTTAAGAACACCAGTTTACTGGATCCAATAAAAAAACTATTAGACCTGACTACTATTCCTTGAATACTCAACAAGGAAAGATAAAAGAAATAAATGAAAAGCATAGAGTATTAGCCACTCATATAAAAATTATATATATATATATATATATATATATATATCAAGAAAATTGCACTCAACTCCCCTAGTTTGGAATAAGACTTTTACCTCCTCTAAAATGCAAATTATTTACACTGACCTCTCATGTATAATTGAAAAAATGTTTTAAAAAATTGCCCAAAAAGAGATTTTGATAAATACCAAATTTCCTATAAAAGGAGGTGTGGATGATAGTTTAATTGGATGTAAAAGAGAAAATTAAAAAAAAAATTAAAACTTTTTTTTAGTCATTTAGAGGAGGTCAGTGCAAATGGTTTGCAGTTTAAGAAAGATGAGTGTCTTATTCCATACTAGAGGGAAGGTAAGTGTAATGGATTAGACTAGCAATCAGTAGTTCGGAATAAGACTTTACCTTCCCTAAAATGCAAATTATTTACACCGACCTCTCATGTATAATTGAAAAAATACTTTAAAAAATCCCCAAAAAAATATTTTAATAAATACCGAATTTCTTATTAAAGGAGGTGTGGATGATAGTTGGATTTTACTAATGTGTGCCCTAAGGGCACACAATAGTAAACCAATTTTAGAAAAAGTTTATTGAAAATTGAAAAAGTTTTGACAACTTTTTCAAATTCCAATAAAACTTTTCTAAAAATGGATTTATTAATGTGTGCCCTAAGGGCACACATTAACCGGACCCATGATAGTTTAATTGGATGGTAAAAGAGAAAATTCAAAAAAAATTAAAACTGAGGAAGTCAGTATAAGAGCCCTGAGTCCACAAAGACTGAGAAAATTGACTCAATAACACATTTCATTTTCATTAGGAATTCCACTATGGAATTTAGGCCTAACCATTAATTGTGAAGCGATGATTCCAATATGTAAGGTCTCTGAGCGATCTTATAAAGGATATTATAATAAAGCATCAATACTAATTTGATTGATCTATAATTCGATGAATTTGTTCATAGAACAAAAAATTTAAGAAAGATGAGTTGCTTGTTCCATACTAGAAGGAAGGTAAGTGTAATGGATTAGACTAAGCATATTAAATTTGTGAGTTGTTTTAAGCAGTCTAGTTTTTTTACAGATTAATATTACTATACCACGTTAGATTTTTGTAAATATAAAAAATAAAACTAATAATGCGCACAAATGCACAATCACACTTTTATTAAAATTCTATAAAATCAATATAATCAACAATTAAACGTCATATAGTTAGAATGTTAGGTTCTAAAGACTTAGGATTTTATGTATTTAGAACTCTAATGTGTATTGTTGGCAAATCATGATCAAAACAGGTTGTTAGTCTTGTTTAGACTTGCTCAAAGTGTGGGCGTTTTATATAAAGTTGGAATCGAGTGACTACAGAAGCATTAGTGACTTTCGACCTGGCTCGATCGATCAAAAATTAGACTCGATCGATTGAATCTCGGGCAGAACGTTTTTCTGCAGAATTTTCCAACTCAATCCAAGCCCATTAAGGATTAGGGTTTCAGATTTACTTCTCCCACTATATAAAGGAAACCCTAGCCACGTTTTTAGAGTAGCTTTGGATGCTCTTATTGCTCATATTTTGCTGTTTGTGTGAATCTCTTGTGAGATCCTTGAGGAGTTTTCCTTCACATAAACTTAGGGTTTTCAAGGTAGAGATATTATCAACACCTTGATGATCAACTCAGTTGCTACCATTGGAGTTTAAAGAAACACAAGCGGGAGTGCTTGTATCTTGTGGAGAATCCAAGAAAGAAAGAGTCCGTGGATTCGGAACTTGCACGTGGTCGTGTCAATAAGTTCTACTGGTGGGTAGCATTAGGAAGTCAAGCGGGGAGCTTGTAAGTCATTTTGTATGAACTTCGATCATTTCATATAGTGGATTCAAGTTTACCTTGAGGATAGTTAGGTTAAATCCTCCCCAGGTTTTTTACCGGTTTGATTTTCCTGAGTGATCATATCATTGTGTTATTTATATTTCTGATGCTTTATTTCTTGATATGATTAATTGATTGTGTTAACCTAGATTTGCATAATTTAACTAAGTTAATCACTTGGCTAATTAACTAGGCTAATCTGGTTGGGTTAAGGGGTCTAAAAACCGTTCATAGAAAATTAAAACTCAAACTTGTCGTACAAATTAAAAGTTAAAACCAAAACTTAAAGATGTTGCGAGAGACATTGATAATAGCTTAATTTTGCATATTTATATCATTATTAGAAAGCATTATTATATTTATTTTAAGTTAATTCATGCATTTTATATTTGATTTTGGAATAATGTTGAATAATTAATATTGTGCTTAATTGAATTTTAATGCGTGAATTTCTTTTTTGTAGGATAATAGAATTAAATAAGTGGATTTATGCAAATAAGAAAGCTAATGAACTTTACTTTTACAAGGGCCATGATAAAGTTAAAGAAGATCAATCCAATTAAATTCGAGTCCAATTGGAGTAAGGAATCAAAGAAAATTTGCACCAAATCTAAGTCTAATTCAGATTAGGATTCTAGCCTGCGCACCAGTTAGTATTTTGGGCATAACTTGCAACTCAGATGTCCAATCAAGATGATTCAAGTTGGGCTGGAAGTTAACTTAAAGGGCTACAACTTTGTAGTTACCACAAGTTTGAATTCTAACGTTAAATGGGTCGAAAATGTCGGTTAAGTGAAGCCTGGAAACTTAGGATTTTTCTCAAACAGGAATTCAATTTGTAATAGGATTCCTTGACCTATTTAAAGGTTCTTTAAGGAAAAATTCAGAGGGGAGCTGCTGTAAAACATAATTTAGATTTTCTTAAAGTTTCTTTATAATTTTTAGAGTTTTATTTGTCTTATAGCTAGAGGCTTTGCTAAAGCAATGGGTGAAACCCAATCGTTTATTAGTATATTCTTAACAATTATTTTATGGTTTTAATGCTTATGTTATTATTTTTTTAATTGATTCACTCATCTAGAAAAATGTTTAATTCTGTATAATTCTTTGATTTATCGTAAACTCCAAGCACGTTAAATGCTTAGTATTCCCTACGAATTAATTCATTAGTTTTGTTTTGCCTAAAATCAATCAATTTCATGAAACTACCTTAGACAATTAATTCTTAAGTTCTTATTGTTGAATCATCCGACTAAGATCATCCTTCGTATGAATTTTAGTTGAGTTATAAAATAAATATTGTTAAGACTACCAATAGATGTGTTATGTGGATCCCAAAACCTTAGCGCCTTAATATATTGTTATTTTCTCTCAATTTAAATTACCTTTACTAAACCATCAAAATCTCTTCAATTAAAATTTATTATTTTAGTTTTATTCTCTTTTGGTTTGCTAATCAATTTCATTTTTCCTGTGGATTCGACCTCGGACTTACCGAGATTATTATTTTGCAACAATTCTGCATTTAGGAGCATTATTTAAGTCGCAACAGACACCACTAAAGTATCAAAGATTTTACCAATTAAGCTAACTAAAACCCATTATGTTTTATTTCTTTTGCTTATATAATTTTGCGCAATAATTGATTGTGAATGGAAATTTGTTATTAGTATGAATCTTGAATGTACTATTTCCTATTGCACAATATGACTTTAAAAATTTTAAAATAAATGAAAAGACAAAAGTTTTGGGGGTTTACTTATTTCCAATTGATTGTTCTAAGCATGTGAAATTTGGAAGTTGATTTGAGTAATCAATAATTGTGTGATGTTTAAATGAGAAAGCAGGGACAAAGTTCCCATATTAATTATTGGCATCATAACCCATGTTCGAGTTGCAGGAATGGAGATTGCCTAAGTGCACAGTTTCTCTGAAGTTTGTGATTTCACTCCATTTTCTATGCAAAAAATTTTTGTTTGTGGCTAAATATATGAACAATTTTATTAGAGAAGACAAAAGAGAACAGCCTTGGGATCCTTCCATTGCCATTTGCCAATTGCCTTGCAAGGATAAGCAATAATTGCTGCAAAAGGGTTTATTACTGAGCATTCTTCAAATTGAATTGAGCCATAAGGGGTCCCATCCCAAGCAGCTTCATAATAAGGTTCTTCTTTTTCTTTTCTTTTTCTTTTTAAAGTGTTCTTCAACAATGAAGCATAATATTAAGTGCACTTCAAGCCTACGTAATCCAATGACTTAGACCACTTTCAAAATGGAGCAATTAAGCCTCATGACATCTTGAGGTGGTTTTACCTTTAGCACCGGATTGCTCTCGAAGAAATTTGCTGGCCTCAGCTCAAAACCACTGCTCAGCGTAGGCATCAATGGAAAATCTTCTTGGTAAGGTGCATGATGAAACCCCAACGTGTACCATACCACAATGTCCTTATTTTCTATCTCCCTATTCCTGCATTGACAATGTATAACAATAAGGATTATTAGGATAAATAGAGGATGATTAACCCATAAATTCCTACCATTAATATGATTAGTTGGCTATAGTTTCCCATTAACTCAAATGGTCATAATAAGATATTTGAATTTGAATCTTACTTACACCAAAAATCAATTAACATCTTGACCTGATAATAAAAAGCAATCACCACAGAACGGATACTATAAATTCAAATCTTATTGTATCTATCTATATATATATATATATATATAAATGATCAGTGGAATGATCACGATTATAACTTATCGAAGGGTACCTTTGGCTCCACGTGGCTAAAGTGTCATCCCCTTGGCTTTGATCAACATAGAGTCCCCCAGCCCATTTTTCTGACTTATTATACGGAGTGACCCACACATTGTACTTAGTGAAGGCTGCTCTGGTTTGGGAGTAATCATCGTCTGATAGAAGTGAACCTGCCCCTGATTTGGGGATCAGACGATAGCCAACATGATTGCCCATCTTAGTCATCTTGTTCGGATTCACAACTAGTAACTCAGTTGCCTTTGAGCCGAGTTTGATTTTTGCATCTGATTCAGTTTTAGCTGTCTCACTGACAACCCTCCAATAACTCTTCCTAGGTGAGCCGTGGTCAGGCACTTGGGTTGTTTTCAAATTGGACTTGACAAAAGAATTGGAATCACCATCCACATCAAGATCAAGGTGGTAAATTAGGAAGTGATCATGGTTTACACCTATGGTATTTTGTGCTAATAGTGTACCATAGACTTCCTCCTCTATTTGGTCTTTGTGAGTGTACTTTGATCCCCTCACTTCTAGCAAACCAGTTAGCCCAACCTGTAATAAAAGAGTATTGATTTTTAATAATGGAGTTTTAACCCTAAGATGTTACAAATTTCACAATCGAAGTAAGAAATTCTAATTAATACAATAAGACCATCATTGAATCATTAATATTACTTTCATTATACATTAATCCACATTTACCACCTTAGTAATTGTGAAATTTGTTATAGTATTAGACTTTATAAACAAAGAATTAATGACCTCTAATTTATAGGTGTGGTTCTCTGTTGGAAGAGTGTAAATTCCCTTCAACAATGCATTTTGGCTAGAGACTTTGTTAGATGATTGAATAGCAAATTCTATTTCAAACTAAATATTCAACTGTGTTGTATTATAAGCATGTGACTTTGGATATAATAAAATGATGAAAAAAATATATGTTTCTAGTGTCGATTAATTTGTTGAGAATGAATCTAAAATTTTGGGATTAAGCTCAATTATTGTTATATTGTAAAGATATAAAGGACCTTATATATTTCAATACAATATCACTTGTACATGTGACCATCATTGAATCATTGATATTACTTTTATTATACATTAATCCACAAAGAATTATATGACCTTAGTAATTGTGAAATTTGTTATAGTATTAGACTTAATAAAAAAAGAATTGATGACTTCTAATTTATAAGGTGTGGTTCTCTATTGGAAGAGTGTAAATTCCCTTCAACAATGCATTTTGGCTAGAGACTTTGTTAGATGATTGAATAGCAAATTCTATTTCAAACTAAGTATTCGAGTATGTTGTATTATAAGCCTGTGACTTTGGATATAATAAAATGACGGAAAAAATATATGTTACTAGAGTCGATTAATCTGTTGAGAATGAATCTAAAATTTTGGGATTAAGTTTAATTATTATTATATTGTAAAGATATAAAGGACCTTATATATTTCAATACAATATCATTTGTACATGGGACCATCATTGATATTACTTTTATTATACATTAATCCACAAAGAATTATACGACCTTAGTAATTGTGAAATTTGTTATAGTATTAGACTTAATAAACAAAGAATTAATGACCTCTAATTCATAAGGTGTGGTTCTCTGTTGGAAGAGTGTAAATTCCCTTCAACAATGCATTTTGGCTAGAGACTTTGTTAGATGATTGAATAGCAAAATCTATTTAAAACTAAATATTTGAGTGTGTTGGATTATAAGCATGTGACTTTGGATATAATAAAATGATGGAAAAAATATATATTACTAGTGTCAATTAATTTGTTGAGAATAAATCTAAAATTTTGGGATTAAGCTTAATTATTGTTATATTGCAAAGATATAACAGACCTTATATAGTTCAATAACACTAATCGGGTTTTTCATGAAAGAGAACTTAATTGAATCAAGGGAATAAAAATGATGATTTACCGTAGCAATAATTGAGCCACTTTGCTTGAATTCCCAATCTATTATGTAGTCATAGTTGCCCACAGTTGACACCGTCCTGACCACTAAGCTCACCTCTGGCCTAACCTCTCTTACCTGCAATCCATTTAGCTAAGCATGAGGTTTAAAATTTCTACTTTAATTACCCAACAAAGAACCTTAAAATAAAATAAAATAAAAAATTTGAAAAAACTGTATTTAGAAAAAAAAAAAAAATATATATATATATATATATATAAAATGTACTTTTTAAAAAGTGTGGTTTCAAAACGGGTACTTGTCATCAACCCAATCTCATTATCATATAAAGTATAAACCACTAGAAATATAATCGGCAAACCTTTAAAACCTATTAAAGTTTTACTTACTTTTTTTTCTCTTTGAGAAACAAACAAAGCCACGTAAGAGAGAGAATGAGATTCTAATACAAAATTTTACTTACTATTGTTCTTGGAATAGCAGTCTCTGTGTGACGCCACATTATATCTCCAGCATGTCGTTCAAATATGCAAAAAATTTGTGACATCTTTACTGGTTTCCCATTTTGGCCAACAACATAGGCATCCATGAACACTGCATTTTCTGGGCAATCTCTCATTGGTTCGAGTGATACTGCACACAGACCGAACCCATATTCACCAGCATCAAAAAATGTCCTATAGTACCATTCTTCATCTAGATCCATATATGGCACGAAGAGCTCTGACACAAACCCTTTATACAACACAGGTCGAAATTTTTGCTTCTCCAAGTCGTAAATTGATGCCAAAGAAATTATTGGACCTGCTCGCATGTCAAAACTTAAGTGAAAATCCCAGTTCGCCCACCTAATTTAAGAATGATAAATGTGAATTATTTGGTCATAAAAACTACATTAATTTAAGTTAAGTTATGGCTACAACGTAATGCATGTTATAAATTGATAGTATCTTATAGGGAAAAACAATAGCAACTGTAAAAAATGTCTGATATATTTTTGGTAAAGTTTAATTGGTCCTTTAACTATTAGTTATATCAATTTGATCCATCAACTATTACTTGTATCATTTTAGTGCTTTAAATTTCAAAATAAAGTCAAATTCATCATTGGATTTGCTCTCCAATTAAATTTTAAATTTAACGAAGTTAGCTAATTAACATGTCAAATGGAGCACACATTATAAGTTTATAATGGAAGTGTAAAGATTTTAAAATCAAATCAATTTCAATTATTAATTAAGCTAAAATTAATTTAGACGAAGAGGAAAATCATGAATTACATTGAACTTTGAAGGATTTAATTGACATAATTAATTAATAATTTAATATGTATTTTTCTTTCATTCCCATCGTACAAAATATTCATCTTTAGTTATTATAAGTCTACATATCCATTTTAGATGTCTTTAAAATTTGTTCTCATTTAAAAATACAATAACAAGTTCATTTTCTTCATGTTTTCTTGTAAGTTTACAAAATCTTTTCTTTTATATAAATAGATAATAGGAGATGAGGACGTGGAGTTCGTACCACAAATATAAAGCATCACAAAAGATATCATTACTCATTATTGCTTAGCTAGCTATCATTTGAAACCCAAACATCTAAAATACTTACTAAATGGCTTTATTACATCTTTACAAGTTTGGAGCATTAAATAGGAGTTAATATTACTCCAACTACCATTACAATGTAATTAATATTTATGTTATTAAAAATAAATTTTGGTTCACTTTTCAACTTAAAACAAAAACGGGTGAGTTTCTTAAAGTTCTGTTTTTGGACAATGTTAAGCTACAACTTCTTCCTTTTTTTTTTGTCAATTTATTAAGATTGTAATTAAGTTGCTAAATTACGATTGGTGTAGTGTCATTTCACATTAACCTATCAAAACTCCATTTTTATACTCTATACATTCACTACCAGATGTCATATTAACCTATCATAAGTCATAACTACTTTTATATTATGCATTAAATACTTACTAAATGCCTTTATTACATCTTTACAAGTTTGGAGCATTAAATAGGAGTTAATATTACTCCAACTACCATTACAATGTAATTAATATTTATGTTATTAAAAATAAATTTTGGTTCACTTTTCAACTTAAAACAAAAACTAGTGAGTTTCTTAAAGTTCTGTTTTTGGACAATGTTAAGCTACAACTTCTTCCTTTTTTTTGTCAATTTATTAAGATTGTAATTAAGTTGGTAAATTATGATTGTTGTAGTGTCATTTCACATTAACCTATCAAAACTCAATTTTTATATTATACATTCACTACCAGATGTCTCATTAATCTATCATAAGTCATAACTCTACTTTTATATTATGGAGTCCAAATCTTCTGTCTCATCAAGTGTGCTCCACTTTATGCTTCACTAATAAAACTTGGGTCACATTAACAACTGTGAAATAAATTATATAAAATAAATAATTGGGTCAGTAAAGTTATTCTTATCGTCAATGTTTAGGGGATAATCTTCTTATCTCACATGTTAATTACATTAAGTCATTAAAGGTGTTGGGGTTATCACTATTAGCCGGCCACTACAACGCACATTTCCAATTACAAAAGTATAACACCTTTGCCAACAACCAGAGATCAACATCTTAAAAGGGAAAACATAAAGTAAGACATTTGTAAGCGAACCTAATCCATGTAGCCCCAAAAATTTTGTGGTTCATCACCCAAATCCTTTCTTTTATATATATATATATATATATATATATATATATATATAGTATTTACTATTTAGCGAAAAATCCAAAAACCAAAAACAAACAAACTTATAATAATTTCATTATTGTAATAACTTATTATACTTCATACTCGCGTGTCATTTTGGAATCCATACTTTCATTATTCACCGAGCAAAATATGATCTCTCATAATTTCCAAATAATTAGTACAATAATATAAGTCTACAATAAGCTAGCTAGTCACTAAAGATACCAAAAAAAAAATCACAACTTTCAGCTATAAGATGTTATCAACAAGTAAATTGTGATTTAAGAAGTAGACCAAATGAGAACCAATTATTAAAACTTTTTATCTCAATTCATGTGAAAATTGTCGTGCATGGGATTTGACTCATCATAAACATAGGGATTGAAGTGAAATTTAACAAAATAAGAGTAGATTTTTTTCATGCCTCCCTTATTATGGATTATAGGACTTTCATTAACCAAATTTCTCAAGTAAGAACAAAATATTGCTATCGTGAAGCCACCAAATATGCAAATAGGAAGGATAGGAGCCAATTCAAATCAATAACTTTTGTTATTTGATAGTCCACCTATAAACCTTTTTGTGTTATTGTTTTATGACACTGCTGGCACATATTACGAGAGACCCCGGTCTCTCCGTATGTTGACTGCATTTAGTTTTCTTTAATTGAGTAGTTTTTCAGACTTTCCTCGTGTGTGTATTATTATTTTCAGCTATAACAAATAGAACTCATAAACGTTCTTACCTAACTTTGTGTCCATCTATCTTGAAGCTTGGTCCGTCCGGTTGCACAACAGTGATCTTCTTCAACGGCGGCAAAAATGGTGGTTTTTGCTCCGATTCTCTATAGTCCGTCCCCTCTGCTTTCGGCATCGGAACCGTTAATCTATCCCAAAACCCAATGATCTTCATCTCTTCAAGATCAACTGTCGCCGTTACTCCCTCCAACGGCCTCATGTACATATTAACAGTCCCGTCTAAGTAAAAACACATAACCTTCACAACCCTCTTGTTGTTCCTAGTCTCTCCGTACCATCCCACAGTGAAACTACCACAGAGAACCTCGTTGATCTCCAAGCCTCTCTTACTAACTGAAGCAACAAAGGGAGCGTAGGCTAAGGTCAAAGCGTTTGCGGCTATTTGTTCATCGAAAGTGAGTAAAGGAAAGCCATGGCCTTTGTAAATTTGATTGGAAATGATGGAGGGGTTGGACAAATCTACGATAAGTTCGTGGGTTTGATGGTTTATACGGGCTATGATAAAGGCTCTGCGTTGTGGGATTTTTGTGGTGGAGTGGCTGCTGAGCCATGAGAGGAGGGTTGGTTTATCTGGGTCGTCTAGGCCTACGTATTGGAAGGTTAAGTTGTTGTTGGAGTTGGGATAGGCGTGTGTGAGAATGGTTTGGACTAAGTTGAGCTCTGAGGGAGTTAAGGGGTCTAGAGGGTGTTGTTGCTGTTGTTGGGTTGGTCGGAGAATGGAGAATACGATAAGGAGAAAGAAGAACATCAATATCTGGATGTTGAAAATTGAAGCCATGGAATTACGGCCTATGAGTAGTTAGTAAGAGGGCTTTTGTGTCTGCTTCCATTGGGAGAAAATTAGGGTCTGGCTGTTGTCTATATATTAATTAAAAGAGTTCCTACTCTTTTTTTTTCTTTTTCCTTTTTTGGCAAAACTGTTCCTACTCTTTTTTTTTTTTTTTGAACAATTTAAATAAAGTCCTTTGATTTTGTTCCTCAAATTCTCCTTTTAAAATTCAGCTATGTAACAATATTTAACTAAAAATACACTTTCATCCATGAGGAAAAAAACAAAAATATATATATATATATATATACACACACTGTACCTAAGATTTGTTGTCCTTTTTTTTATCTATTTTACTCGCAATTGTTAGGTGGGTCGTTTCAGTGGTTCTATGGTGGTCGTGGGTTTAGGGTCATGGATTTTAGTCGTGGGATTGAATTGGTAGTGCTGGGTTTAAATTGGTGGTGGCAGTGTGGGTTAGTTTCAATTTTGGTGGTTGTGGGTTGGTTTCGATGTTTCGGGGGTCGATGGTGCTGGCTTGGTTTTGGTGGTTGCATTGGGTTTGAATCGGTGGTTGGGGCTTGGGTTTCCCTAGTAGTGCTGGAGAGAGAGAGGGACAGAGAGAGGAGAGAAATTGGTGTTGTTTTATGTAATATTTTATTAGGTAATTTATAATATTGTAATGGGTTGTATGGTAAAATAAGAAATGGGATGTGTGGTGAGTTATAAAATAATTGTCTAAAATAGATAAAGTAACTTTTTAGAATGTAAAACGACAAATTTTTTCACAAATAAAATGCTAATGCTCTTATATAAACATATGTGTATGGTGATATTTATGTCTTTCATGTGCAATTTCTTGTGAAGTAAATTTTCGTATTATATATGAATCAAGTTTTTTTTTTTTTTTTTTTTTTTTGCAACAACGTTTGAAACAAAAAGTACTCACATTCAAAACAAGAATAAAAACAATCGTGAGCTTATAATAAAAGTTTAAATTAAGCAATTCAAAATCAATTGTATTTTGCCAAGATAAGAGCCCTCGCATCAGTGTTTGTATTAATAAAAACAAAGTACCACGTTTTAGCCAACTAAATCCAAAATTCACCCACACATTAGATCATGTAAAAGTGTGTATAAATATATAATTGCTATAGTAAACTATGTAAATTTACTCCAGTACTATTCATTTTGCATTTAATTTTTTATATTTTCTTTACATATCTCGAGAATAAAAAAAGAGCACGGATGGTAATTGTTGTATATAAAAAAGAAAATTAAAAGATCAAGAAAATTTGATATTTTAATAAAATATAGAGTAAAATAAATAATCTAATGTAGAGTGTTTTGAAAATTGAGTATGCAAAATAAAAAAAGTAGTTTCTTATGCTAAAATAGATAAGAAATTTTGCACGAGTTGATGCGAAGGTACTTAATTAAGACTTATGGCATGCTTAAAAACTGAATATGAAATTTGTTGGAAACATGCATAATGCGTTACTATAAAACAAAACAAAACAAAAGCTTAGCATAAAATTTTTAAACACTCACTTGTTCGCACAACCAATTGCAGTTTTTTCTAAGATTATAACATTTCCTATCACAATCGTGGCATCCACAGCCAGCTTCCCTCCTGCTAATAGAAACAAAACAGGGGGTATCAAAAGTTCCAAAGATACTACAAAACATTGAAAACAAGTACCGGCCACTTAGCAAAAGAGTGAGCTGCTTAGGAACCCAACTAATAAAAGACAAATTAGGGAAATGAAATGCCAAACATTTTAGACTTTGAATGAAATTTTCCATTGTCCAAGGGGTATCCATGCCCTGATCTGTGATAACTTGGAAATTAAAGTTGCATGTGATTTGTGTAGTGTCATTAATTTTCACACACTAAACTATCAGAACTCTACTTTTATATTACTAAATTATAAGGTGTCACATTAACAATAGTGAAATAAATTAATATTTTCAAAAAATATGTCAATAAAGTTGTAGGAATGAAGGGTCCAGGAATGTATATTGGGCCATGGGCCTTGTCCGAGGATGTTTAGCTATTTGAAGAAGGTTAGACCTCAACGAAGACGTACAAATGAGTAAATTATGGAAGGATTTTGGTCATAAAGGTTTGAGAAAGGAGTCCGAGGAGAAATTCCTCCTTGGCTAAGCAGAGTAGAAGTCAAAGGTTTGACCTGCCATCAAGAACGACACACCGAACAATTTTAATGGTAAGGATAAGCATCAAGAGAGAATAGGATAAAGGGAAGCTGAGAAATATCTAGGAGAAAGCTGCTATCACCGCATTAAAATACTCTGCAACTAACCCCCTGACCTCACCAGCAGCTTGATCTATACGTGAAAGGCTGAAATGAAAAAAAAAGATGGTAATATAAAGAAGAAAGACCCCATTACAAGGGGGGCATCTAAGAATCTGTAGAAAGAAAAAATATTGTAGCAATAAGAACTATAATCAAGTTCAAGAGAATTATATACACGAACTACTTTTCTCGCACTTTGCCGAGAAAGATTTTTCTTGCACAAAATTTGTTTATCTTTGTTTTCTTGTCATCTTTAACCTACTATGATTGTTGTCCAACTTATTAAAATTTAATTTTCAGTTCACTATCTACAAATTATTTGTGTTGACTCTTTGACCCTTAACCCTTTTACTTTTTGGGCCTAAACGTGCCCCTACAAAAGTAATGCTAATCGTTCATGTTTAGGGAGTAATCTTCTTCTCCCGCACGTTAATTACATTAAAGAAGTCAGAGACTTTCTGATCAAAAAAAAAAAAAAAGAAGTCAGGGACTTTGGGGGTATCCCCATCAGCCCGCCACTGTCTCAACTAAGACAATTCCAATTAAAAAAGCTGTACCTCTACCAACAACCAGATCTCACCATCTTGAAAGAAAAAACCCTGAAATATTATATAATTCCTCCCTAGACCTAAGACCTAAGCCCTAATGTGGGAAAATTTATCTTTTTATTCTCAGCAAAAAAAACAAATGTGGGAAAAATTATATCCCATGTCAGGAATACATAGCATCTCCTGCTCCCACACATTCATAGGACCCACCTACTATGACTCTATGAGAGAGATGTTATGTATACTTGTGTGCCCAAAACTTTGGTGCTCCAGACACACATATATTACTTAATATTTTATGTTAAGAAGAAAATTTTGACAAATTTATCATTAAAATATATAATCAACTAATATTCTCTATACTTACAAATTTTTAAAATAATCAAATATCA
This sequence comes from Quercus aquifolioides, assembly GCA_019022515.1. Taxonomy (NCBI): domain Eukaryota; kingdom Viridiplantae; phylum Streptophyta; class Magnoliopsida; order Fagales; family Fagaceae; genus Quercus; species Quercus aquifolioides. The sequence goes on along the minus strand of CM032334.1, from coordinate 2,683,870 downwards.
ATAATTATGTTTTCAATTATATTTAAATTTCAAATTTTTGCAGTTTAAAATTATGCATAAAAATTTATTTTATAGATTAAATTATAGATAATATCTGATTGATACAAAATTTGAAATTTATATTAAGAACATATAAAATATCTAGTGTTCGTTTAGAAACAGCTTATCTAGTTTTTTACTCAAAGTGTGCTAAAGTATACTTATATCTTAAAAAAATTTTAAAATGTGACAAAATACGAGAAAAAGTGAGGTTTTACAAAGCTCTAGATAAAAACTAAAAGCCAAAAGTTGAATCTAATACCAAACATGCTCCTATTCTAACAGAGAGATTTCAAAATATGAATTCAGTAAAACGTTATTAGATAGTATAACATTACTTAAAATTACACCTAGTGTAACTTGAATTCATCCACGTGTATATATATATATATATATGTATAAAAGTTTTACTTTATTAATTTCCTCAAATTTGTTATGCTATTAATTCATTTAATCATCTATAAGTATCATTTAAATAAGTTAAATAACACGTTAAATAGATCATAATAGATAGTTTTATTAGTCGCCACTTATTTGGTAGAAGGGATTTTCCTCCTGACGGATTTAAAAATAAACTCTTTTTCATATTACTAATATTTAACCTAAATTCATCAGTAAAAAATAATTCAATAATTTTATCGATTGACAAATTAAACGTCATTCCTTCTAGCCAGTCATTTCAAAAGTCTGAACTTTAATTATTGTGTTTATCAAAAAAAACTTTAATTATTGTACTACAAAACAAAACCTTCTTATCATCTCAAAGTGTTTAATAATTTCGTAACTTTGAGCACAATAATTAAAAGTGTGGGCCGGGTTTGAACAATTGAGGCACATCTTTTCAATTTTTAAATAATACTACATAGTTTCTCAAAAAAAATAAAAAATAAAAAATAATACTACATATATTTATATAGATTTTTTCACTCATATAATTTTTTTAAAAACTGAAAACCCACGTACTCAACCGACCCTGAAATTTTTGAAGTCAGACATGATATATATTAGTAAAACAGAACTCATAAACGTTCTTACCGAACTTCGTGTCCGTCTATCTTGAAGCTTGGTCCGTCCGGTTGCTCAACAGTGATCTTCTTCAAAGGCAGCAAAAATGGTGGTTTCTGCTCCGATTCTCTATAGTCCGTCCCCTCTGCTTTCGGCATCGGAACCGTTAATCTATCCCAAAACCCAATGATCTTCATCTCTTCAAGATCAACTGTCCCCGTTACTCCCTCCAATGGCCTCATGTACATATTAACAGTCCCATCTAAGTAAAAACACATAACCTTCACAACCTTCTTGTTGTTCCTAGTCTCTCCGTACCATCCCACAGTGAAACTACCACAGACAACCTCATTGATCTTCAAGCCTCTCTTACTAACTGAAGCACCTCTCTTACTAACTGAAGCAACAAAGGGAGCGTAGGCTAAGGTCAAAGCTTTTGCGGCTATTTGTTCATCGAAAGTGAGTAAAGGGAAGCCATGGCCTTTGTAAATTTGGTTGGAAATGATGGAGTTGTTGGAGAAATCTACGATGAGTTCGTGGGTTTGATGATTTATACGGGCTATTGTAAAGGCTCTGCGCTGTGGGATTTTTGTGGTGGAGTGGTTGCTGAGCCATGAGATAAGGGTTGGTTTGTCTGGGTCGTCTAAGCCAACGTATTGAAAGGTTAGGTTGTAGTTCGAGTTGGGATAGGCATGTGTGAGTATGGTTTGGACTAGGTTGAGCTCTGAGGGAGTTAAGGGGTCTAGAGGGTGTTGTTGTTGTTGTTAGGTTGGTTGGATTATGAAGAAAATGATAAGGACAAAGAAGAATAGCTATATGTTGAAAATGGAAGCCATGAAGCTATGGCCTATGAGTAGTTAAGTTAGAAAGACCGCTTTTGTGTATGCTTCTATTGGGAGTAATAAAGGTCTGGCTGTTGTCTATACACAGTAGCGGCATCAGGATATATTTTTAAGAGGGTCAATAAAAAGATGCATTTTTAGTAAAAAAAATGTGAATCTTGTGGCTTACATGATTTTTTTATTATAAAATTTTTCATAGTACGTACTAGTAAGAGAATAAAATATGAGAAATACTACATCTATAACATTTTTACAGTATTTTTCCAACAAATTTTAGGTTATAAATTGTTTTTAGTTTTAATTTAAACTCATTACTGAAATTACTTTTTTTTTCATTAATAACAGCTAGTAACAATTTGTCACTTAGGCTTTATTAGGAGCGTATCATGAACATAGATTTCTCATATAAGATAAACTAGTTCATTGAATATTGTTTATTAATATGATGAAGATAATAATTATTGTTGCTAAGATTAAATCTTGAAAATCATCTATTGTTTTTAAATACAATCAACTTATGAATTATTGTTGTTGTACGGTCCCCGAGCCAGGGCCCATTTGGGCCTTGGACCTTGGCCTGGGCGTATGGTCCATGAAGCCAACCTCTCTCTACCTTGCGGCCCATCCCAGAGCCACACGTGTCGCGGGCCCAAGCTTTTCCCGAGCAATGATGTAGTGGAGACGTTCAGAACGCACCGTCCTTTACTTACCCGGCAGTGCCTCGGGGGGCACACTGCCGAGAACAGACGCGGAGGTGGGAACCAAGTTCCAAAGCCATTTTCACCGCTTCCCACTCCCACCTAACCACTCACCTATGATTGATAATACTGGACCGCTTGTTGCACTAACTGGAAATTAATCATGACCTCTCCACTGTTTTTTGACTATAAATATGAGAAATTTGGGGAAGACAAGGGTTGGAAAATTTACTGTAAAAGAGGGAATAGAGATAGTGAGCAGGGCGAGAACAGAGCAATTCGGGCCCTTGAGAGGAAGAAAGGGGTCTCATTGAGTCTCAGTGTAAAGGGCGACCCATTGTAGGAAACTCAAACCCATCATACAAGTAAATTGTGAGCCCAAGCGAGGCCCAGCCCAATAGGCTTCACCTTTGGGCGCGCACAATTGGCGCCGTCTGTGGGAACATCCTACTAAGCAGTGGTTCCGCCGAGACTCGTGTGCAGGAAGATGTCTGGAGGTAACGCCGAGAGTTGCTCGGCAGGGTTTTCCCGGGGCTCCACCTGGCGGGAACAGAGGCAGAAGAGACGCGAGGATCCGGCTTACGAGCAACTGGAAGAGCGGTCCGGCCTTGGAGAAGGGTCGTATCAAACGGGGAGAACGGTATCCCATGCTTCCCGGCACAGGCAGCTTGACGCCAGAGAGGAGCTTGAACGGCTGCGCAAGTTAGTACAAGACCTGGAGTTGGAAGCAAGAAACGAGCCCCGCAGAATGGATCAAGGCAACCAGGGGAGGGGGCCCGATGCCGGGGAAGAACGACGCGGAGTGGGGTCGAATCAATCAGGATCCCACCACCGCCGAGAGCGTTCACACTCGAGGGAGTCAAGTCGGCGCCGAGACCGTTCACAATCGAAGGAGTACCGTCGGCGCCGAGACCGTTCCCATTCAAGGGAATCTCGCCGACGACGAAATCGCTCTCGTTCGCGGGAGTATGAAAATCGAGGGTCGGGGTCCCTAGAGGAAAGACGGCCGAAGAATGCGGCCATGGATGCGATGAGCTGTGCACTGCGCAGGGCAGCCCGGTCCCCGTTCTCAGCCGACATTGAACGGGCGCCAATGCCGGACAGATTTACGCGCCCACCTTTCAATTCATATGGTGGGAAGACGGACCCGGTGGAGCACGCTAGCCACTATATCCAAATGATGTCTCTACACACCCGCAATGATGCTCTGATGTGCAAAGTTTTTCTCTCCAGCCTCGGTCCCACAGCTTTAAGGTGGTTCAACGGGTTGCACAAGGGCTCCATCCACAGTTTCGCCAAGCTGATACAGGAGTTTAGGACCCGATTCGTAACATGCAGCCGGGAGCAGCAACCGGTGGACACGCTGCTGTCTATGAAGATGAGGGCGGGGGAAACCCTTCGTGACTATGCTAGCCGATACTGGGAGCTCTACAACGAGATCGGCGGAGGGAACGAGAAGATCGCCGCAAGCACTTTTAGAATGGGATTGCCCGAGGATTCAGGGCTGAGGGAATCGTTAACTAAGAAACCTCCCGAGGATATGCGGCAGTTAATGAGGCGCATTGAAGAATACAAGCGGCTGGAAGATGACAGAATACAGAGCAAAGGCAAGGCGCAGATGACGGATCGTCCTCGGCAGAGCGGTTTTCAACCGAGGGCACGAATGAATTTGAGGGTTCAAGAACCAGAAGCACGAGTAGGGGAGGTGAACGTGACGTTCAAGGAGCCCGTGCATAAAATTGTGGACAAGATCAAACATGAACCGTATTTCAGGTGGCCAAATCGGATGGCCGGCGACCCCTCTAGGAGGAATCAGAGCCTGTACTGCACCTACCATAAAGACAGGGGACATACGACCAAGCAGTGCCGAGTATCGAGGGATCATCTCGGGCAACTGGCCAAGGCTGGGCACCTGAAGGAGTTCGTGTCGGATACCGGGAATCGAGGAGTAGGGCAGGGCGCCCCACCGAGAGGGAATCCCCTTCCGCCCCCTCTTGGGATAATTGATGTTATTCACGTCGCCCCGAGGGGCCTTTCAACAGCAAAGGGGAAGGAGGTGTTGACAGTAATATCGGTGGAGGGAAGTACGGGCGTGCCGCCCCCCGCGAAGAAGATCAGACCTACCCGAGAGCCGATCGCTTTCGATGATACTGATTTGGAAGGAACCATTCAGCCGCATGACGACGCATTGATAGTCACGGCAAGGGTAGGCGGCTTCGTTGTGAAGAGAATAATGATAGACTAGGGAAGCGGGGCGGAGGTTATGTACCCAGACCTCTTCAGGGGGCTCGGGTTGAGGAGTGAGGATCTTTCAAAGTATAGCACTCCCCTGGTGGGGTTCGACGGGAAAATGGTGGTTCCCGAAGGGCAAATCTCTCTGCCCGTGAACATGGGGGGCAAGGAGGTAATGGTAAGCTTCATTATAGTTGCCTCATACTCCCCCTACACGGCAATACTAGGAAGACCATGGATACATGCAATGGGGGCTGTCCCGTCCACTCTGCACGTGAAGGTCAAGTTTCATACCGATTATGGTATCGCGGTGATACAAGGAAGTCAGCGGGCGGCCAGACAATGTTTGATCGCCATGGTCGATTGGAAGAAGGAGCAGACCGACCAGAAGGATCAGGCCGAGCACAAATGTTCGTCGTCGGGGAATCCTTTATAGCAATTACAGAGCCGCCAGAGGAGAAGGGGGTCGCGCGCGCGAAGAGTATGCTCAAGGTAAAGGTGTTGCCGGATATAGACAAGTACTTCCAAATAGGGGAGAGTATGGAGGACCGGGAAAAAGTAGAAATGTTGCTACTCCTCGTGCAGAATGCAAATGTGTTTGCATGGAGTCCATATGAGGTGCCCGAAGTAGATCCCGAGTTTATCGTCCACAGACTCGGGGTCGACCCCTCATTCGCTCCTAAGAAGCAGAGACCGAGGAGATCGGCCTGCGAGCACGCCGAGGCTGTGAAAGCGGAAGTTCGAAGATTGAAGGATGCCGGGGTGATTAGGGAAATCTTTTTCCCGGATTGGCTGGAAAACACCGTGGTGGTGAAGAAGAAGAACGGCACATGGAGGGTTTGCGTGGATTTCACAGATCTGAACCGGGCCTGCCCAAAGGATCCTTTTCCCGTGCCAAAGATTGATCAGCTGGTTGACGCCACACATGGGCACCCGAGGATGAGCTTTCTGGATGCTTTCCAAGGGTATCACCAAATCACCTTGGTGCCCGAGGATCAGGAGAAAACGGCGTTCATCTCCCCGGAGGCCAATTACCACTACACGAGGATGCCCTTCGGGCTAAAGAACGCCGAGGCCACATATCAACGTATGATGACGAGGATGTTCCGAGACAAGATAGGGCGTACAATCGAAGTATACATCGATGACATGGTGATGAAGAGTAAGCAGGAGGCGCTGCACATGGGGGACCTTGGGGCGGTTTTCGAGGTTCTCCGACAGCACAAGCTGCGCCTTAATGTGGAGAAGTGCGCGTTTGGCGTGGGGGCCGGAAAGTTCCTGGGGTACCTAATCACTATGTGGGGAATTGAGGTCAACCCCGACCAAATTGAAGCGGTGAAAAGACTGAAGCCACCGAGAAACCCAAAGGAAGTGCAAGTATTAACCGAGATGCTAGCCGCCCTTAATCGGTTCATCTCAAAGTTCGCGGATCGCTGCCGACCATTCTACCAACTGCTGAAGAAATGGACTGGATTTCGGTGGAGTGAGGAATGTGACGAAGCCTTTGCGGATCTGAAGGACTATTTGGCACGGGCACCCATGCTTACGGCACCAGAACTAGGTGAGGAGCTATTCATGTATTTGGTAGTATCCGAGCACGCTGTGAGCGCAGTGCTACTGAGAGACAAAGGAATCCAACAACCCGTGTACTACATCAGCAAAACTCTAGTTGACGCCGAGACGAGATACTTACCCTTGGAGAAGCTTGTGTTGGCCTTAATACATGCCACCAGGAAGTTGCCGCACTACTTTCAAGCTCATACAATGTATGTACTGACCGAATATCCCCTGCAGTCACTATTGAAGAGGTCCAATTTCACGGGCCGAATAGCAAAATGGGGAACTTGACTTAGGTCTTTCGACATCCGGTAGAAACCCCGAAGCTCGATGAAGGGCCAGGTCCTTGCAGATTTCATCGCAGAGTTTTCGCCTAAAGGGGAGGGGGAGATGGTTTGCCGTCTTGAGGTTTGCCCGTGGAAGGTATTCGTGGATGGCGCGTCGAGCTCCACGGGGGCCGGTGCCGGGGTAGTCATAATCACCCCAGAAGGAATACGGCTGGAGCACTCGTTCAGGTTGGGTTTCAAAGCATCCAACAACGAGGCAGAGTATGAGGCCTTTCTGGCAGGACTGAGGACAGCTTCAAGCTTAGGGGCTCGGGAAGTTGAGGTGTATTCGGATTCGCGTCTGGTGGTTAATCAGGTGCAGGGCAGTTTTGAAGCTCGAGATCTCCGGATGAAAGCGTACCTAGAATAGGCGAAGCATGTTATGGCCGGGTTCGGCACGATGAAAGTTTTCCAGGTGGCCCGAACGCAAAACAAACACGCGGACTCCCTCGTCACGCTGGCATCATCAGTAGCCGAAGAGATACCGCGGCTAATCAGAGTCGAGCTTGTTTCAGTGCCGAGCATCAGGGTACTGAGTGATTCAGGAACTGCAGGGATCGACGTCGTAGCCGTCACAACCCCTGCACCGTGCTGGATCGACCCCATCATCAATTTTCTGGCAGAGGACCGACTACCGAGCGACGAAAGGGAGGGCAGCAGAATCTGGAGAATGGCTCCCCGGTATTGGTTGTCGGAAGACCGGGAGTTGTATCGAAGGTCCTTCGGAGGGCCATACCTTTTGTGCTTGCGCCCAGAGAAGGTGGGAGAGCTCTTGGTCGAGCTTCACGGTGGAGTGTGCGGCGGTCATGTGGGGGGACGTTCATTGGCACACCGGGCAATGACTCAAGGGTTCTAGTGGCCTCAAATGCAGAAGGACGCGGCCGAGTACGTGCTGAAGTGCGAACAGTGCCAGAAGCATGCCCCTCTATTCCATCAGCCTGCGGGACACCTGAACCCGATTAGCAGTCCCTGGCCTTTTGCACAGTGGGGGCTGGACATCATCGGCCCATTCCCTCGAGCAACGGGTGGTCGAAAGTTCATCCTGGTAGCCGTAGACTATTTTACCAAGTGGACGGAGGCGGAAGCTTTGGCCAATATACGAGATGTGGACGTGAAGAAATTCGTGTGGAAGAATATAATCACAAGGTTTGGGGTGCCGAACTCACTTATATCGAACAATGGGCTACAATTCGACAGCCGGGCATTCCAAGAATTCTGTGGTGGTCTCAGTATCAAAAACAGGTACTCAACTCCAGCATATCCCCAGGGAAATGGTCAAGCCGAGGCCGTAAATAAAGTGATTGTGAATGGGCTGAAGAAAAGGCTGTAGGGTGCAAAGGGAAACTGGGCCGAGGAGCTGCCCAATGTCTTATGGGCATACCGCACGACTCCCAGAAGGTCCACCGAGGAGACCTCGTTCTCTCTCACATACGGGGCGGAAGCCGTGATACCCACTGAGGTGAATCTCTGCAGTGCACGGGTAGCGGGGTTCAATCCCGCCCAAAACGACGAGATGATGGTGGGATGTTTGGACAAGGTGGAAGAGTGCCGCGAAAGGGTGACTATACGGCTTGCGGAATATCAGCAGAAGCTCGCCCGGAGATACAACTGAGGCGTAAGGAGGAGGGAGTTTGTCGCCGGAGATCTGGTTCTCAGAAGAGCCGTGGGCAACATGCGGGATACTAATGCCGGGAAATTGGCACAGACGTGGGAGGGACCCTACAGAGTCACTGCGATGGCCGGCACCGGGGCTTACTTCTTGGAAGACCTAGACGAGAGACAGCTTCCCCGACCATGGAATGTCCATAATCTGAAGAAGTACTATCACTGATGGGCAATACGCCGAACATAAAGTTAAGTGCAACCTTTTGTATATGTTTTGTTAATGATAGCAATGATGTTTCTCATGCAGATTCGCACCGTTCTACCTTAGCCATTTCATTTTAAGGACAGAAGCCTGGTCCTCGGTTCGATCCCTATCACCGAGCAGGTGGAAACCTTAATCTTTCTATTTTAAGGACAGAAGCCTGGTCCTCGGTTCGATCCCTATCACCGAGCAGGTGGAAACCTTAATCTTTCTATTCTAAGGACAGAAGCCTGGAACTCGGTTCGATTCCTATCACCGAGCAGGTGAAAACCTTAGCCGTTTCATTCTGAGGACGGAAGCCTGGCCCTCGGTTCGATCCCTATCACCGAGCAGGTGGAAACCTCAGCTCTTTCTATTCTAAGGACAGAAGCCTGGAACTCGGTTCGATCCCTATCACCGAGCAGGTGAAAACCTTAGCCGTTTCATTCTGAGGACGGAAGCCTGGCCCTCGGTTCGATCCCTATCACCGAGCAGGTGGAAACCTCAGCCCTTTCATTCTAAGGACAGAAGCCCGATCCTCGGTTCGATCCCTATCACCTAGCAGGTAGAAACCTTAATCTTTCTATTCTAAGGACAGAAGCCTGGTCCTCGGTTCGATCCTTGTCATCGAGCAGGTCGAAACCTTAGCCTCTCTATTCTAAGGACAGAAGCCTGGTCCTCGGTTCGATCCCTATCACCGAGCAGGTGGAAACCTTAATCTTTCTATTCTAAGGACAGAAGCCTGTCCCTCGGTTCGATCCTTATCACCGAGCAGGTGAAAACCTTAGCCTTTCTATTCTAAGGACAGAAGCCTGGCCCTCGGTTCGATCCCTATCACCGAGCAGGTCGAAACCTTAGCCATAGTAAGACACATCACAATAAAGAGGCGACCAACGAGGATTCATTACTCGGTCAAAGCAAAAACACATCACAATAAGGCATTCATGGTAAGACATAAAATTCAAACTAACATTTGGTTGCCAAAACCTGGCAACTTAAAATATAGAAAATACAACGTAAATAAATTGTTCCGTCACCACAGCCCGGTGACATAGGCAATTCAGTTCGTCTATATTCTCAAAAAGAAGGAAAAACAAAGCAGGATCGGCTTTCATCTTTAGATATCCGCAGCATGAGCGGAGGATGCATCCTTTGGAGGCCGCTGATCGGCAAAGGAAGTTGGCAACTGGATGTCCTCCTCGGTTTGATCCCCAACACGGGGGTGGCTGGTCTCCTCCATGTCGGTTGGCACCGCGTGAGAATCAATAGCATTCACCAGATCCCTCATGCTGGAGGTCTCTTCTTCATCGATGACAAAGGGTGCAGGCTTCTCGGTGTGTGGGATACTTGGGAAAGGGATTTTGTCGCGATCCCTCAACGGAGAATCTTCGGGAATCCCCAAGGCTTGAAGAGTGGCGAACCAACCCTCCTCGTATCCAAGCTTGTGGGCCTGGCGAATGACCGGCTCCGCCGAATTCTCGGCATCTGCGAACCCCTCGTCATACCACTTGTTTTCACAAGCCTCCAGCGCCGCCTTCGAATCGGCCAATTGTCCTTCCAACATGGTATTTAAGCTCTGAGCCTCCACCAATTTAAGCTCGGTGCCTCCCAGTTGCAGTTCCAGCTCCTTAGACTTCCTTTCGGTAAGAGCCTGGGCCTTCATGGCTGTAGCAATTTTATTCTCTGCCTCCTCGGCAATTTTCGACTTCTCCTTCGCCGTGGCCTCAGCGACATCCTTCAGAGCCTTCTCCCGCTCAACGTCCTCGGCTAGATCCTTCATCCTCCCATCCACAACGTACGACATTTACGCAGCCTGACCACACAATATTCACTTTATAAGGTAAAATGGAAAGTACACGTACATGGGCAAATGGGAAACCGAGATTGGTAAAGAAAAATGAAACAGTTACCGCTATGGTGTGCCACTGCAAACGCCTCCCCAAAGACTCATCCATCCCTTCCGTAAAAGCGTGCAAATCCTCGGGCAAGAGAATGCCGCGCGCCAGACTCTGCGCCACACGGCCCCCATAACCTTTTTTCCATACTCGGGCATTGGCCGTCGATGGAAGAGGCTTGCCGTCAAGTTGGAAGGAGGGTCGCCATGCCGCCGGGGCCCGGGAAGTAGACGCCAGGTCTACCCCGGTTTGTGCTACCGGCTCCCGGATAACAATACCGGCCGAGGGCCGGAGGGGCACGTTGCCCGAGCTCGTCTGAGTCTGATCGGTTGTGCGCGGCCTTTTTCGAACTCGGGTTGCTAGGATAGCGGGAGGCGAAGCATCTTGGCCAGGGGTTTGTTGCTGTTGCGCGGCAGGCTGGGCACTCGGGACAAAGCGGCCGATCGTCATTTTCCTCCTGGCCACCATGGCGTTGCCTTGATCAGATCCTGTTTTAGAGGAGTCAGCTGGTTCTGCGGCTGCACCTTCTGCTTCCCGAATAGGAGCCTCGAACTCTATAGGGTTCTCGGGATGAGCGGGAGTTTCTGACTGAAGTTGCTCGTGCGCGCGTTTTCGGCGCTCCTGCGACACGCGCTCGACTGACTCGTCGCGCACGGGTTGTTGCTCGTCTGAACAAATGAACCGGGGGCCAAGATCACGGGCCTCACCCACAGTTAGCTTTGGTGGGAAGAAGTTCGCGTGCCGGACGTCTATATATGAGAGGAGAGGGCTGTCGACTAACAAGGCTTGGCCGAACGCCTGCCAGGTTGAGTAAACGGGTTGTACACGGAGAATAAGATGGGACGCTCGGAGTTTTCTGTCTGAGTGCATAAAAATTTCCGACTTGAGCACGAAATTTAGGTCCCGAGCGTGTACCATTCTGAGATCCGGTTTGAATCTTTTGCTCTCTGCACAAAAAGAATAATAGTTAGTTAGTGATTACATACCCGGACCAGAATCAAAAGAGACCAAAATGAATGAATGATTGTCATCGACCAACGTCGCGCGGCGAAAATGCGCAGGGGAGCTCCTCGACAAACCAATTGCCGCTCACCCGAACAAAATCTCTAGCGGAATTTCGGTTTGAATCTGGCAGGCACGAAATAAGCCGTACCCTTACATCCCTAGTCTTTAAATAGTAGTCAGACTCAATGTTGCCACACAGACTATACATGTGATTGATGTCATAATGATTTAGTTGTAACCCGTACAACTGGTTCAACCTACTCACACAACTCACTACCCGGTAAAAATTGGGAGGGAGTTGGTCGGGGCAAAGGCCGTAAAATCTAAGGGCGCTTAGAATCAGAGGGTCAACCGGGAACCTAAGCCCACCCTCTAGAATAGCCATCAAGGGGAAGAACACCGTGTTTACACCTCGGCGCCTCTGGATGTCAATATCATCCATATTACAATAGGCAATATCTACGTCCCTAGGGACATTATAAGCATCCCTAAAACAGCCAAAGCGTTCGGCGAATCAAGGAGGTAAGAATAACCCATTCTATGAGTAAGTGTTCTTAAAAAGAGAAGAAATGCTAAGTTTATTGAAGAATAGAACGAAATGGGCAAACAAAAAGAAGAAGAAGAAGAAAAGAAACTTACTGTGGGCTCTAAAGGAGGAAGAGTATTCTGGGCAAGGAGATGAACCACGAAGGAAGGATGCTCGGCAGAGTAAAAGAAAAAAAAGTGAGAAATGCGAAAGTGGGGATGAATGGCATGAGCGATTATTTATAGGTGTAGGGACGAGATAAGTAGCATTGATTGTTCCGCTGGCAAGGGAGCACGCGGATCGCCGCCTCAACTACCACAAGTATGACGCCTCGGTTCACGAACCGTCAGACAATGATAACGGATGAGCCATCAATCAAGTTTTAACGCGTCTTTTGAGGCGCGCATTAATACGCTCATCCAGTGGCCGGGTATTGACTCTTCGACTGACCAGGTAGGTTTCTGCCCCTTGTGATCCTTGATTCATCCCCGAGAGTGGGGAGCGAATCAAGGGGGGGCTATTGTACGGTCCCCGAGTCAGGGCCCATTTGGGCCTTGGACCTTGGCCTGGGCGTATGGCCCATGAAGCCAACCTCTCTCTACCTTGCGGCCCATCCTAGAGCCACACGTGCCGCGGGCCCAAGCTTTTCCCGAGCAATGATGTAGTGGAGACATTCAGAACGCACCGTCCTTTACTTACCCGGCAGTGCCTCAGGGGGCACACTGCCGAGAACAGACGCGGAGGTGGGAACCAAGTTCCAAAGCCATTTTCACCGCTTCCCACTCCCACCTAACCACCCACCTATGATTGATAATACTGGACCGCTTGTTGCACTAACTGGAAATTAATCATGACCTCTCCACTGTTTTTTGACTATAAATATGAGAAATTTGGGGAAGACAAGGGTTGGAAAATTTACTGTAAAAGAGGGAATAGAGATAGTGAGCAGGGCGAGAACAGAGCAATTCGGGCCCTTGAGAGGAAGAAAGGGGTCTCATTGAGTCTCAGTGTAAAGGACGACCCATTGTAGGAAACTCAAACCCATCATACAAGTAAATTGTGAGCCCAAGCGAGGCCCAGCCCAACAGGCTTCACCTTTGGGCGCGCACAGTTGCTAAGTGAACTTCAAGTGAGATCTAAATATAATAAACTTTTATGTATTAGTTTATTTCAAATTTGCTAAGATCTAAATGATTTTTTTTAGATTTAAAATGAACAAATTTATACTTTTGCTGTTAGGCTTACTATTTTTTCCCCTATATTTTAGATCAAATTGGGTTTTTTTTTTTTTTTTTTTGATGTGTGTTTAAAAAGACCAAGATATTGTCAAGATGATCATATTCAAATTCATTTAAGCTAGGCTTAAAAAAAATTTAGGTCTAGAGGGTTCAAAATTTATTTTAGGAGGGTCAAATAAAAACAAATTTAAAAATTAAATATATATATATATATATATATATATATATATATATATTACCCAGCTCAGGGGGTTCATATGAACCCCCTGGACTGCACCTAGAGCCGCCCGTGTCTATACATGGCAAAAGTCTTGTATAGTGTGGGGCTTACCTGAGTGTGGTAGACGGTGTGCTGAGTGTGGGCATAGCAGCTTGAGGCTTGAGCTTCATTTGAGGTAACCCCTCCCTCTCTCTGTCTGAAATGGAAGACAGGAAGATGAGAGTACAGCACTTGTTTGTGAAAACTGTTGGACTTTTTATTACTCAATTTTCATTTTTTCTTTGTACACTGCACAACTGACAACATTGCACATGTTTCACTTCACTAAACACTGCATGCATAGCTGATAGCCAGTCAGCCACATGGCCCACGACCCCACACACAAACACTAAACATGCATGTTAACACTAACTTCCCTAAGACACGCATAAGCATGAATAGTCTCTTTTGCTCAATTACTATAAGTTATCACGCAAATTTATAATTTGATGTATATTATATCAACTTATTTATATTATAATTATATTAATTTATTAAACTATGTAATAAATTAATTTTTATTTGTGTAGATTTAGACTTTAAAGTAGAAAGTGGTCACAGTGTTAGAAAAGTTCTAATAACCAGGTTCTAATTCTATACTTTAAATTTTACTTTTATGGTCCGTTTGGATATCGCTTATTTTGTTAAAAACTGAAAACACTGTAGCAAAATAATTTTTAAATGTGTGAATAGTGTTGTGGGACCCATTTTTAATATTTTTTTCTGAATAAAGTGGTTCTGAGTCCCGTGAACAGTACGTGAACAGTGCATAAATAGTGCACTTTGTCCCTAAAACTGAAATGCGTGGAGAAAAAAAAAAGAGGCGTGAAACACCAGAAACGCAGACGCAAGAGAAAAACGCTAGACCGAAACGCTCACTTAGTTTTTTTTTTTTTTTTTTAAGAATACTTAACACACACACGAGGAGAGGAGAAAATGTCTTAATTATAAATTGTGTTTTATGTATTTATAAATATTTTATCATTATAAAATGCCTACTAAAAAATACTTGTTACAGTTGCATCTGTAGAAAGAAGTTCTTCAAAATTAAAATTAATAAAATCTTATTTAAGGCCTACTATGTCATAAGAAAAATTAAGTGGATTAGTCATATTATCAATTGAAAAAAAAAATGTTAGAGGAACTTAAATACAAAAACTTAATTAGTAATTTTGCATCTCAAAAAGCAGGAAAAAATAAATTTTAAATAAAAAATTCAATAAATATTATTTAATTAATATTTAAATATGAAAATAAAAATAAAAAATGCCCTACTTTAAATTTTTGCCTTAGGCCTTCCAAGTTGTTGAGCCAGCCCTACGTCCGGCGTATGAGATACCATCTCCTATATATGAGAAGAGTTCCTACTTTTTAAATCTTCAACTTAAAAAGATTTCATTTATGACATATTTGGCCTATGATTAGAATCCTTTAAACTTGCTTGGGTTATGATATATTTATATCTTGAGAGTGTTTAAACATTAAACTCACTAAATTTAAAAGGGTTTTTAAGCATACCATTTATGTTATTTAATTAAGCATGTCTCAAACTTAGATTTATATTACATTATATACAACAGTACTATATAAATTATAAATTTTAATTGTTTAAAATAATCCTCTTCATATTATTTTAGTAATATGTGTGCATCAACGTGTGCTTTCTTACCATCAACCAAACATTCAATGTGTGAAGCTTTATCTTAAAATTGTAAATTACTTTAGAAAAAGTTAACAGATACCCTAAGAGTATTGGTTTAGGAAAGTTTTTTAGCGGTCGAATAGGTCAACATTAGAGATTTGAAAAGTGGTGAAGATCTAGTGAGATAAAGATGAAAAATTGTGAAAGTCTGGTGAGATCTCACTAGATTCAGAGAAAATCTCCCCATATCCACTAAAATGTTGCCGGAAAATGCTTTGTTTGTCAGTCGGATCAATAATTTTGGTAGGTTTTGGGGGGGAGAAAAATCTCCACTCGACTCACCAAAGTAGGTATTAACAGTGAAGACTTACCACCGACCACCACAACACTGATTCAAGTCTCGAGTGGGTCGAGTCTGGTGTGTTGATGGACAACCCTAACCTTACCTTTCATTTGATTATTAGAAACAATAAAAATTAGGATAAAATACTATTTTGGTCCCTAAATTTTACCAAGAGTTTATTTTTAGTCCCTAAACTTTAATTTTTTTTTTTTCATTCTTAAACTTTGCCAAAAAAAAAAAATTAATAGTTTAAAGACAAAAACAAGAATAAAAAAAATTAAAAAAAAATCAATATTTTATGGGTTAAAATAAATTTAAGTTTAAAGATAGAAAGTAAAACATTTTCAATAATTTAGACACCAAAGACAAACATCTCAATAGTTTAGAAATTAAAAAAATAAATTTTTAAAAATTGAGATAAAAAATAAATATTTAATAAAGTTTAAAGAACAAAAAAATATTTTATCCTAAAATCTATCATTCATTTTATTGAGAAAGTAAAAAATCAATCAAGCCCAATCCTTGGGCCCAAGACTGCTAGACCTCCTCCCATATAGTTCACAACTTCGTATTGGGCTGCTCAGGTCTTTAAACTTAAACCCATGCCCAGCCTTGCCTTACCCTTATGGCAATATGTGATCTGGGCTTTCTGAAAATAAGCTCGGTTACAATGAAACCCTGTGTCAGCACATAGTTTCTTCGCCAGTCCACGTACGTCCGTAGCTGTGTGTTTTCTCTCGACGCTTCTCGCGAGCTCCGAACAACTGTGCAAACCGTGTGCGCACATTTATCCTCATAATCACAACGTGCCAGACGTGTCTTGAATCAATTGGTTCTCAAGGCCTTTGAATTCAATCTTCTAATGTTGGAAGTGACAAAAATGCATGTAGTATATGTGATCTGCGTCTGAGTGCTCACATTTTAAAGTTTACACAACACAAAATAAAGAAAAGAAAAAGAACCGAAATCTTCCACCTTGGCTCTTTCTCTCTCTCTCTCTAGGAAACTCTAGAACTTGAGCTTAAGGGTTAAGAGCACCTTTTGTATTTGTTTATCAGCAAGCTAAAGCTGTGTCTTCTCAACACAAAAGTGGTGTCCCAACTTCCAATCCATTTCTCTATCTGCTCTCGTGATCTTCTCTAAGTAGTAAGTCCCTAATTTCCCGCATCTTATTTTTTCATTAGGGGCCTGCACTGCATGGCTTCTTCTTTTTTATTAACACTCTGTTTTATTGACGTACTTTTACTTCATTACATATCATTTTCTAGTCTCCATGTTGCTATAGATTCGTTGTTTTTTGGCTCTTTGGCATACTCAGTTTGATACCCAACAACGATATACCATCGTTTTTGGGAAATGGGTTGGTTTTGTTTTTAGTGCAATTCTTTGTTGTGTGCTTGGGTTTTATGTAAATTTTTAGGAACCAAATGACTTTAAAGTTGTTTGTATAAAAACCTAAAAAAACTATGTTTTTTCCCAAGTTCTTTCCTATGGAAGCCTTTTAGAATTGGAGGTTTTGATGGTGTCCAAGGGATGTGGGGCTTAAGCTGAACTAGAAATTACCCGTTAGGGTTACTCGTCTAACAATGCAAAAATCAACATCTTCATGTGCAAATATAAATAGTGACCTACATTATGTGCCTTAAATTTACATTATAGGTCCACATTAATAATTGAATTCATCCACATGGTTGTATTGACTAATGCAGCAAAAACAGTGTTAATTTTTTAAAGGACAATTAACTTCAACCAGGTAATTAATTGGTGAATGCCACCACGTGATTCAATTTAGGAACAACAAGGTAGAGCTCTTTAAAAAATTAGTAAGATGATGCATGTTGAGTGCACTGGTCTAATTTAAGGAAGACACAACCAATGGTCCAATGGTATAACTGTATGTAGACTTTCTCACTCTCCCTAGGGTCATCTATTGCATTTCATTTTGATGTTTATAAGTTTTGAAAATTCTTGTTAATTGACATCACTGAAAAATTAACCGGTTTCTTGAGGTGTTTGATCATCAATACTTTAATGGCAGTTGGCTGATAGAGGAGTCAAATTAGGGATTTTAGGCAACCAAACTGTTTTATAAAAGCATCACCACTGTTTACTGAATTTGGATTGAGTTTGTATGCATTTAGTTAAGATTAAGAAAGACTTGGTTGTTCCTCATTTCATGATTTTATTTGAGATTGTTGTGGTGCAATGAGAAATAAGATGGATGGTTAGTGGTTCCCTAGACAAAAGGCAAAAGTCAATAATTCAACTAGTATTGGTTGCATGAATAATCAAACTAAAGTTTTATGAGCCTTTGCATCTAGAGAACCATACTTCATTAGAGAATTCATAATCTTGGATTAGAAAGCCTGGCAGCTTCAATTTGTCCATGTGTTTTGTCCTCCTGTCTAAACAAAATGTAAGGTCGACAAAGTTGTTTTTGTGAGTTGAAGTCATACTTGATTCTTTTGTGCTTGTTACATCAGATGAATAATCTGATTTCTCTTGGTCTGACATTTAGAGTCCTATATAACTATGTCTAATAAGGTTGTTTCCTGTGCCCTGCTTTGTATTATATATTGTAAATGGTTGTGAGCTACCTCTTGGATCGTTCAATGTTAAGAAAATTCTTCATCCTTCTTTTAATTTTTCTAAATTTAGGAATGGCTGAACCAGCATACACTGTCGCATCTGATAGTGAAACCACAGGAGAGGAGAAATCATCTTCTGCTTTTCCGGAAATTGCAATTGGAATTGATGTTGGCACTTCAAAATGCAGTGTTGCAGTTTGGAATGGCTCTGAAGTGGAGCTCCTTAAAAATACTAGAAACCAAAAGATGATGCGATCATATGTTACCTTCAAAGATGATATCCCTTCAGGGGGAGTCAGCAATCAACTCTCCCATGAGCATGAAATGTTGTCTGGCGCTGCAATCTTCAACATGAAACGCTTAATTGGTAGAGTTGACACTGATCCAGTTGTTCATTCAAGCAAAAGCCTTCCATTTTTGGTACAAACATTGGATATTGGCGTCCGCCCATTTATTGCAGCCTTGGTTAACAATGTCTGGAGATCCACCACTCCTGAAGAAGTCCTGGCAATATTTCTAGTGGAGTTAAAAGCAATGGCTGAAGTTCAGTTAAAGCGGGCCATAAGAAATGTTGTTCTGACCATTCCAGTTTCATTTAGCCGCTTCCAGGTGACGCGGATTGAACGAGCTTGTGCCATGGCTGGCCTTCATGTCCTAAGACTGATGCCTGAACCAACAGCTGTGGCACTGTTGTATGCACAGCAGCAGCAACAGGCTGTTCATGAGAATATAGGCGGTGGAAGCGAGAAGATTGCACTCATTTTTAATATGGGTGCTGGCTACTGTGATGTAGCTGTTACTGCTACAGCTGGAGGAGTTTCACAGATAAAAGCCTTGGCAGGAAGTACCATAGGAGGAGAAGACATACTTCAGAATATGATGCGTCATCTGTTGCCTGATTCAGAGATTCTGTTCTCAAATCATGGAGTCAATGAGATCAAATCAATGGGATTGCTCCGAGTAGCAACTCAGGATGCAATCTACAAGCTCTCCTCCCAGACCAGTGTACAAATCGATGTTGACTTAGGAAATGAGTTAAAAATTTGTAAGGTTGTTGATCGGGAGGAATTCGAGGAAGTCAACAGGAAGGTGTTTGAGAAGTGTGAGAGCCTTATAATCCAGTGCTTGCATGATGCCAAGGTAGAAACTAAGGATGTCGCTGACATAATTGCCGTAGGTGGATGTTCATACATTCCGAAGATTAGGAATCTTGTTATGAGTATATGTAAAAGACAGGAGCTTTACAAAGGAATGAACCCATTGGAAGCTGCTGTTTGTGGAGCAGCACTGGAAGGAGCAGTGGCTTCAGGTATCAGTGATCCATTTGGGAGTTTGGACCTGTTAACCATTCAAGTCACACCTCTTGCCATTGGGATTCGAGTGGAAGAAAACAATTTTGTACCCATTATACCTAGAAACACTACGATGCCAACGCGGAAAGAGTTGGCTTTTACAACTGTTCGTGATAATCAAACTGAGGTGCTGATTGTTGTCTATGAAGGTGAAGGGGAGAAAGTGGGAAAGAATCATCTGCTGGGCTATTTCAAGATCATGGGTATTCCTCCAGCTCCCAAGGGAGTTCCAGAGATAAATGTGTGCATGGACATCGATGCTTCAAATGTGCTGAGAGTTCTGGCTGGTGTTGTACTGCCAGGATCTCGACATCCTGCAATCCCTGTCATGGAAGTTAGAATGCCAACAGTTGATGATGGGCATGGCTGGTGTGCTGAAGCTCTAGACAGAAGTTATGGGTCTGCTCTGGACTTGGTTACAGTTCAGAAGAAAATATAGTGGTGAGATGTATATATATTTAGTCTCATTGTATGTTTGGTTACTGTGGTTTTTATGTTTTGTTGATCCTGGACAGAATCAATTTTCATGAAAGTTGTATGGTGATGCTTTATTATATACTTCAATAAATGTGGACTTCGTGTAGATAAGTTGAAGCTTGTTTATGTTGTGATTTTCAGTGTCATTTTAAGTTGTGTAATATGATTGACAGACTCAGTGGTTGGCATTTTGTTCTTTCTTTATGATTTGGTTGCCATTTTTTCTTTCTTTATGATTTACTGGTCTGGTAGAGGAGGGGGATTTGAACTTTGGTTTTCCTCATCCTCTGAGACATGTTAAACATGTTAAATTACCGATTCTCCCAAAAGCTTCTTCCAAAAGCTTAAGACAGGTTAAATTACTGATTCTTCCAATAGTTTAAACTGTTAAAAAATTGTGAATTTAATCACTTAATCATAATCTATATATCTATATATATATATATAATAATAGGTGAAGCAGAGAGAAAATTCAATTAGATTTCAATTGAATTCTCAATTTTGCGCCACTTGTCCTAACCAAAACTCAAAAAAAAAATCTAATTAGATTATAAATTTGACTCCAATTTTGTGTCATGTATCTTATCTAAATTTTCTAATTTTTGTGCCCAAATAAATGATGCATTAACATTTAACACGGAAGCTAAGAAAATTACAATGATAATGCTCATTAGCCTAAGCAAGAACATCTTACCTGCACACTTTTATGGAGATTATAAATTGGACCCTAATTTTGTGTCATGTATCTTATCTAAATTTTCTAATTTTTGTGCCCAAATAAATGATGCATTAACATTTAACACGAAAGTCAAGAAAGCCACAATGATAATACTCATTGGCCTAAACAAGAACATCTCACATGTACACTTTTATAGGTAATCTCAATAGAGTCTAGAGCTCTTCTAATCCCACGACCAGAACCAAGGAGTCCAACAAGAAAGACTATAAAAGTAAAACATCATCTCCTCCTAATTCCATATCGTCATCTCATGTCTCCTCCTCTCTTAACCTCTACCAACTAGATCCACACACTACCCTCTCCTCCTCCTTACGGATTTCTCAGAGCAAGGCCGAGTTCAAATACAATGTTCAATCTCACTCTTCCTTGCTTCACACTCTCATACATTAGTGCTTCATTGGCGCCTTCAAGAAGAAGATTCCAAGCTCAATTGTCAGTTTTTATTTTTTAATGTCCCTTTATATATTTTAAATAATAAAATGCAATATTGTCTTTTTTCTTCACTGTAGCATCACTTAAATAATAAAATTCAATATTCTCTTATTTTTATTCGTCGTTTTATCTAATGTTATCCTATGTATGATAAACCAAAAAAAAAAAAAAAAAACCAATAGCATTACTTAAATAATAAAATGCAATATATATTTTTCATTGTTTGATTTAATTCTATCATCCGTGTGATAAACCCAAAAAAACAAAAACAAAAAAATTAGCCAATAGCATCATTACAATTAACCAGTCTCGTGCGGTAGCACGGGGTTACATACTAGTATATATTAATAGGTGAAACAGAGAGAATGTGAAATTGAATTCCAAATTAGAACTCTAATTGTGTACCACGTGTACACACCAAATTAGAATTCCTAATTAGAGTTCTAATTTTGTGCCATGTGTCTAGAATCTGAAATTGAAGTTGAATTTTGCATCATGTGGCTATGTATGTGGACTCATTTTCATTAAAACCACTTCTATGTATCGGGTCAAGTGAGTTACTGTGCTAATTAAGTTTTTTCTTGATTTTGTAGTCAAACGTGAAAACCAAAGAGATTAATATCGGTGAAATTGAAGTTGAATTTTGCATCATGTGGCTAAATGTATGTAGACTCATTCTCATTAAAACCACTTCTATGTATCAGGTCAAGTGAGTTACTGTGCTAATTAAGTGTTTTTTTGATTTTGCAGTCAAACGTGAAAACCAAAGAGATTAATATCGGTGATAAGAACTTGGTTTGGGTACATTGCATAATTTTCAAAAAGATAGCAAAGCCAGAGTTTGCATCTTTGTAATAAATTGCTTACAAAGTTTGCATCTTTACATTTGCACTAAGTTTCGGATTAAAGTGCTTTCTTCTTGGTTCTGACACTGAGTTTTGTTTACTATTCACTTACAAAGTTTGCATCTTTACATTTGTTATAAATTGCTAATATGTGATTAGATGCATATTATGCTTAAAATTCACTATCTTTATATTTGGCTTTTTGTTCAGGTTTGGCACCTATAACAATGAAGAAAGCACTGATGTGGACTGATGGATGATACTTTTTGCAGGCTACAAAGGAACTTAGTGATCAATGGAATCTCACGCGAATTGGAGAGGACCTGGCTGTAGATGTCTGGATGGCAGATGTGAGTCACTATGTTTTTAAAATTTTCAGTGAAGGTAAAGGTTATGAACAATGTAAATTTTCTGGAGAGAGATTTATTATTCTATATTTACGCAAGTTTGGTCGCCTTCTTGGAGTGGATCACTCCACCCTGTCTTTCTACTGGAATTTTTTATTCAGATTGTTACAATTTAATCCGAAATTTTATTTGAATTTTCCTATTGTTGTTACTATCATATATTATCATTCCAATTGTTCAATTAGAATATGAAATTGGAGTCCAATTTTACTATACACGTGTACAATCTAATTATTTTTAATTTTGTTGTCATGTGTAGAAGCCAATGAGATGAAATTAATAACACATTAAACACTCATGCTTTAGGAATCGATAGTACCAATCTAAATCCATTGGACCTGTTTCGTGATAATACAACTATGAAGGATATATAAAAACACGCACAAACCCATCTCTCTATAAAAAGAGATTGGAAAGAATTTCTTTTATCAGTCATGGAACTTCAGAGGTTTTTTCTTCACACAAATGCCCATCATGTTACAAAATGACCAATCGTAAAACTACAAAATGAGTACAACTCTGAGGGTTTTTTTTTTTTTTTTTTAATTTTAAATTTTTTAAGTTACGAAAATTTCAATCACCAATAGAGATTGAAGATTCAAAAGCGTGAATGGATCTTTTGGATAAACATTGTCACCAAGGTTCATCTTTTTGTGTAAAATATATATACTGCTAAGTTTTGTGAATGAAATTTTCTAGTTAATAATATGAATTTAGACTTAACTGAACCTTTTAAACATGAATAAACTCATGATTAATAATATATCCTTTCCCGTGCGGTAGCACGGGGCTACATACTAGTTAGAATTAAAGTTTATAGCATATTAAATAATTGGACATTATCACTAATATGTTATCTCCAGTATACTTAAAAACACAAAGATGAAAGATGAATGTCACAAAGATGAATGTTAATTGATGACTAGAAATGCAATTAATGCAGAGATTTTGAGGATTAATATGTTATTAAAAAAATAATAACAAAGATTGGGCTTTAAAGTGGATCTCAATTTTTATGAAGTGCTATATTATAGTGATATAACTGCGACACATTTGATCAATACATGTCTCATTTTGTTTGCTTATCCAAGACCAAAAAAAAATCTCATTTAGTTTGCAAAGATCAAAGAAAATACACCAATTTAAGGACATGATATTTTACACAATTATCGAATTGATATATTGTGATTAGTGTTAAGAAAAGTGGTATTATTGACCGGTCTAAAGAAAGTAATATTTCTCTAGTCACAAATTATTACTCAACTATTTTAGGACTTTATTTTCAAAAAATCAAGTAGTGGGTAAAAAAAAAAAAATTTAACTTTATTTTTTTCTTTTGTAAATTTTATATTATTAAGTGGATTATAAATATTTAAGATAGTAATTAGTATTTAGATTGTGGACTGTAGAGTGATTTATCTTTTTTCTTTCTTTCTTTTTTTGCATGATACTTTACTTTTAAGAAATCAAATATTGAGTAAATTTTTTTTTTCACTTTTTTTATTTCTTTTGTAAATTTTATATTATTAAGTAAATTATAAATATTTAAGATAGTAATTAGTATTTAGAGTGTGGAATATTGAGTGATTTATCTTTATCTTTTTTCTTTTTCTTTTTCTTTTTCGGTAAACCATGATTTAAAATTAAAACTAAGGATTTACAAGTCTATTACAATACATATTAGCTTTATCAGCAACCAAAATAGTCTCCACCATAGACGGTGGGTTACAAAAAACATCAAAACTATACAATGATTTTTTCTTTTTGTATGATACTTTGGTTTCCAAAAATCAAGTATTGGGTAATTTTTTTTTCACTTTTTTTTCTTTGGTAAATTTTATATTATTAAGTGGATTATAAATATTTAAAAGAGTCCAAATCTTCTGTCACATTTTTCCTGTTTTACTATATACTCTACAAATAAAAACATGTCACATGTTTATCTAATTTATTAAATGCTAAATTTATACCTTTTATTATTTCAATTACCTAAATATGATGGGTTATTTATATATTTATTTTAGGAAATTGAAATAATAGAAGACATAAATTTAGCATTTAATAAATTAAATGGACATGTGGCATGTTTTACTTGTGGAGTATATAGTGGAGCAAGAAGAATGGGATAGAAAATTTGGACTCTATTTAAGATAGTAATTAGTATTTAGATTATGGACAGTAGAGTGATTTATCTTTTTCTTTTTCTTTTTTGTATGGTACTTTACTTTCAAGAAATCAAGTACTAGGTAAATTTTTTTTTTCTTTTTTAAATTTTATATTATAGGATTTTAAATATTTAAGATAGTAATTAGTATTTAGATTGTGGACTGTGGACTGTGGAATGATTTATCTTCTTCTTTTTTTCTTTTTGTATTGTACTTTACTTTTAAGAAATCAAGTACTGGGTAAATTTTATATTATTAACTAGATTATAAATATTTAAAATAGTAATTAGTATTTAGAGTGTGGACTACAAAATGATTTATCTTTTTCTTTTTCTTTTTCTATGGTACTTTATTTTCAAGAAATCAAGTACTGAATAATTTCTTTTTTCAGTTTTTTTTCTTTTGTAAATTTTATATTATTAAGTGGATTATAAATATTTAAGATAATAATTAATATTTAGATTAGAGACTGTGGAGTGATTTTTTTTCTTTTTCTTTTTCTTTTTGTATGATACTTTATTTTTAAGAAATCACTGTCATGGAAGTTAGGATGCCAACAATCGATGATAGGCATGGCTGGTGTACTGAAGCTTTAGACAAAACTTATGGGTCTGCTCTGGACTTGGTTACAGTTCAGAAGAAAATATAGTGGTGAGATGTGTATATATTTAGTTTCATTGTATGTTTGGTTACTGTGGTTTTTATGTTTTGTTGATCCTGGACAGAATCAATTTTCATGAAAGTTGTATGGTGATGCTTTATTATATACTTCAATAAATGTGGACTTCGTGTAGATAAGTTGAAGCTTGTTCATGTTGTGATTTTCAGCGTCATTTTAAATTGTGTAATATGATTGACAGACTCCTGGTTGGCATTTTGTTCTTTCTTTATGATTTGGTTGCCATTTTGTTCTTTCTTTTACTGATCTGGTAGAGGAGGGGGATTTGAACTTTGGTTTTCCTCATCCTCTAAGCTACAGTTATCTTGAATAATTGAACATGTTAAACTCCCAAAAGCTTAAGCCGTTAAAAAATTGTGAATTTAATCACTTAATCATAATTCTAATAGAATTGAAGTTTATAGCATATTAAATAATTGGACATCATCACTAATATGTTATCTCAGTATACTTAAAAACACAAAGATAAATGTTAATAGATGACTAGAAATGCAATTAATGTAGAGATTTTGAGGATTAATTTGTTATCTGCAGTATACTTAAAAACACAAAGATGAATGTTAATCGATGACTAGAAATGCAATTAATGTATAGATTTTGAGGATTACTTGCTAGCAAGAGCAGTGTGATAAGTTATGGTTTAAAAAAGAGTAAATATATTCAATGAGCTAAGATGGCAAAATAGTGAATCATTGTCCTCCAAACCTCCTTGGCTGTATATAAGAAATAGTACTACTGGTATTGAAAGCACTAAAGGAATCTTTAACAGAAAGAAAAGGTTCATCACTAACTAAATTGTATTCTTATATTCTCATCTCCGTGTGTAAAATTTTGATTTTTAATAATGCCTCTCATGCAGCCACGAACTCTCTCTAGGGAGGAAGAAGCTGAACTGGCCCGGAGCAATAAAAAGGTGAAAGACATCAACCATGCGGAGTTCAACAGCGGATCTCGGGCAAACTCACCACCGCCGGTTAACCAAGCTGCTGAGTTTTCTGCTAAAACATCCTTCAAGGATAAACTTGTGGGGGAAATACCAGGAGCTTTTGCTAAAGCTTTCGACCTGACAGACCAAATGGAAGAAGATGTAGATTCCGACGATGAGATTGGTGAGGCTGCCATCTCTACCCGTGAGGGGCAGGTGAAAATCAAGTTATCCAAGGAAACAAAACGGCGCACAAGAGGTCCCTGGTCTAAGGCCATCATTGTTAAGCTAGTTGGGAGATCAGTGGGTCTTAGTTACATGCAGAGCAAGTTGAACCAACTATGGAGACCTGATGGGAGGATGGATTGTATTGATCTTGCCTATGGTTTCTTCTTAGTCAGATTCTATTCCAAGGAAGATCTAGAGATGGTGATTAAGAGGGGCCCATGGTTCATAGGAGATCATTTCCTCTCCTTAAGACCGTGGGAGCCTTTCTTCAAACCATCGACGGCAAATGTTTCTCTAATCGCTGTCTGGATCAGACTCAATGAGCTCCCCATTGAGCTATATGAAACAGAGGTGCTTAAGGAAATTGGTGAATCTATTGGTAAGGTGTTAAGAATTGATTCTCATACGGCTATGGAGGCGCGTGGTAGATATGCTAGGATATGTGTTCAGATTGATATCAATAAGCCTCTGATCAACTCCATTCTCATCGGACGTTTTGAGCAAGTGGTAACATATGAAGGTATCCAAAGGCTATGCTTTTCGTGTGGCAGAGTAGGACATAAGGTTGATGCTTGTCCATACACTATCCGAAAGGAGAAGGGACCGCCAACATCATCGAAGGAAGACCAAGAAAACCAGGCGTTTGGTGCCGGTGACGGAAATGCAGAACACCGGAGGACGTACGATGGTGACACGCGAAATGCATGTGAGTCGAAGGACGATGAAGGACAGTATGGTCCTTGGATGATTGTGAGTAGGAGGAAATACGGACAGAAAGGGACAAGGACGGAGTCTGGTACTGGGAATAGTACTGGGGGTGCTGACAGCCCGGCCTGGACTGCTCCACTCCAACGAACTCCAGATTTTGCGGAGGGAATGAACAATTCAGCTGGTGGTCCTTCGTCTAGCAGAAGCGTGCCACGTAGAAGCTACATTCCGAATGCTGGGGTCGTGACCAAGAGCAGAGAAAAAATGTGGGCTTCGAAAGTTACGGGCTCACTTAATCATTATGGAAAGCCCACCTCAAGCCCAACCACGAGTAGAGTGCCTTTCTCAAGCACGAAAGAGACTGGTTCTAGAAAAGAGCAAGGCCTTGGCCCAGGCCCATCTTACCAAACACATAAACTTTATCCCTCATCAGTAAAGAACAAAAAAGCAGCAGCTAGAAACTTAGTTTCAGAGTCAACCTCCAAGTGCGCAGTCACCTCTGGTTTGGAAGGTTTAGCTAGGAAGCTCACCACACTTGCTCCCACCCCACCCTCTTCTTCTTGCCTTGACCCCAACCAGTCCGACAGCACCACCTTTGAGTTCTCGGCGACTTTATACACCGGGAACGGGGAAAATGGTGGAAGCGAGAGTGAGCGGCGAGCCGGTGCTCACCACGTTGGAGAAATGGGAGTTTTTTCTGCCAGCGATGCTCCTAGTCACTCACACGAAGAGAGATTTGGAAGGACACAGGAGATTCTTTCCCAAGCCGATGTGGATGCCCAACTTCCAAATCAGTGTATGGATTGTGAAGGTGAGAAGTGTTCTGAAGATCAAATGGTCTCCGATGAGGGAAATGGAGATTTTCCCATCCACTAAAGCGTGCTCTGAGGCCTACTACCTCCAGTCCATCATCATGAATTTTATTATTTGGAATAGCAGAGGTGCTCTGAAGCCTAGCTTTCAGGGCCATATTCGTGATCTAGTTCAAGAGCATGATCCGGCCATTCTCGTGGTTATGGAGACTAAATTGGGAGGTGACAGAGCTAAGGCAATTACTGATAGGCTGCCTATGGACGGAGCTATCCACACAGATACTATTGGGTACTCTGGAGGTTTATGGCTTCTCTGGAACTCAGATATTGTGGAGGTGGAATTGCTTGCAAAAACAGAGCAGGAAATTCATGCTGAAGTCAAGGTAAGAACTTCCAGACTCTCTTGGTTGTTTTCAGCTATTTATGCTAGTCCTAGGAGTGAGGAGAGATGTATTTTGTGGGAGAATCTAACTAAAGTTGCAGAGTTACATAAATTGCCGTGGGTCATGGCTGGTGACTTCAATGAGCCTTTAATAGATGAGGATAAATTCGGAGGTAGAGGTGTGAGCATCAATCGATCTCTGGCATTCAAAGAGTGCCTCGATCGATGTAGTATGGTGGACATGGGGTTTTCTGGTCCAAGATATACTTGGACTAATAAGAGAGAGCTCAGCAACTTAATTCTAGAAAGAATAGACAGATTTTTCATGAACCCGGAGTGGTGTGTCCTTTACCCGAATGCCAGAGTAACTCATCTTCCAAGGTGTCACTCTGATCACTGTCCCGTCCTCATGGAAGCACTGCCAGTCTGTTCAGTGAAGCTCACCAGGCCTTTTAGATTCCAAGAGTTTTGGCTTTCTGATATCTCCTTCCCCACCATCGTGTCTAAGGCTTGGTATGGGAATAGGGAGTTGGCTGAGTCTATTGACAGTTTCTCGAAGGTTGCAACAGCGTGGAATAGAAATCACTTTGGTAACATCCACCAGAAAAAAAGGAGGATTCTAGCTAGAATTTATGGCACTCAGAAGGCTCTGGCCAATAACCCCAGTGCCTCCCTTATCAGTCTTGAGAACCAACTGCAACAAGAATTAGGGAATATTCTGGACCAAGAACGTGATCTCTGGATGTTGAAGTCCAGGCTGAACTGGATGATCCAAGGGGATAGGAACACCTCTTTTTATCATGTTTCCACTCTTGCCCGGAGGAAAAGGAACCGTATTGCAGCAGTAAAAAATGAAAGGGAAGAGTGGCTCACAGAGGAAAGAGAGGTTATGGAGTATTTTAATGAAGGGTTTAATACCTTATACACCACCACTCAAATGGTGGTTCCTAGGAACCCTCCTTGCTTGGACCATTGGCAAGTTCAACTGTCAGAGGATGTGAAGCAGTCTCTGGATGCTATGGTCTCTACTGAAGAAATCAAGGAAGCTCTCTGGTCCATGAAACCTTATAAGGCCCCGGGGCCGGATGGGCTGCATGCTGGGTTTTTCCAAAGATTTTGGCTCACTGTGGGAGATTCAGTTAGGAAGGAAGTCGAAAAAGCTTTCGTTGAAAGGAAAGTTCCCGAGTACCTCAATAAGACTCATATTGTTCTAATTCCTAAGATCCAAGGTCCGGAGACTATTGGGAACTACAGACCAATCAGCTTATGCAATTCAGTTTATAAGATAATCACCAAGGTCATTGTTGCCAGGATCAGACCGCACTTGGATACCCTTGTTTCTCCATTCCAAGCTGCTTTTGTTCCAGGCAGGAGAGGTGTTGACAATGCAATTATTGTCCAAGAGTTAATTCATACAATTGGGAGAACCAAAGGAAAACATGGGGTCATGGCCATCAAGATCGATCTAGAAAAAGCTTATGACAGGATCGAATGGAGCTTCATTAGGGAGATGCTCACTCATTTTAATTTTCCGGAAAATCTCGTCAAGCTCATCATGAGCTGTGTTACTTCCGTATCCACCTCCCTACTTTTTAATGGTGGCAATCTTGACTCCTTTTTGCCTTCAAGAGGTATTAGGCAAGGCGACCCCCTCTCTCCCTACCTTTTCATCCTTTGCATGGAATTTTTGGGTCATTTGATTGAGGAAAAGTGTGCTGCTAAGCTCTGGACTCCTGTCAAAGCCTCTAGAAGTGGTCCAACATTCTCGCACCTCTTTTTTGCGGATGATTTGGTTTTGTTTGCCAGTGCAAACCCGGAAAACTGTGCTGCCATCAATGCCGTCCTCCATGATTTTTGTGCAAAATCTGGGCAGAAAGTTAGTGAAGCTAAGTCCCGTGTGTTCTTCTCTCCTAATGTCGATCCTGATCAGACAGAAGCTTTAACTAACATGTTGGGTATCAACTCAACCTCTAACCTTGGTAAGTACCTGGGTTTTCCTATAAAGCACCCGGGGAGGCAGAGGCACGACTTTGATTTCATTCTAGATAGGGTAAAGAAGAAACTTGCTGGTTGGAAGTCCAATTTGCTCACTATGGCAGGCAGAATGGTTCTTATTCAAGCCTCATCCTCAGCCATTCCTAGCTATGTTATGCAGAGTAATTGTCTCCCCAGTAAAATTCTCAAAGGTTTAGATAGAGTAAACAGGAACTTTCTTTGGGGATCCTCAGATCATACAAGGAAAATGCACTAGGTTAATTGGAATGAAGTAACCAAGCCCAAGGAGTCAGGTGGTTTGGGTCTCCAATCTGCAAAAGGAAGAAACACGGCACTCCTAGCTAAGCTCAACTGGCGTTTCCACACTGAAAAGGAATCACATTGGGCCAAAGTTCTCAGATTCAAGTACTGCTCCAGGCAGCGGGTAAATTCTAGAAATGAGTCAAAACTCCCAAGTTCTTCCACGTGGAAAGGGTTGAAGATAGGTGAATCTGTTTTTAAAGAAGGAATTAAGTGGGTGCCAGGACATGAGAGCAACCTTAATTTCTGGTCAGACTGTTGGTTAAATAGTGGTTCCATCAGATCTTGTATTCAAGGCCCTCTTCCTCAAGGTTCGGCCAGCCTCACTCTAAAGGACCTTCGGGCTCCTTTTGGTTGGAATTGGTCTGCTATTCCCTTTGAGCTTCCCACAGAGATAAAAGCTGACATTCAAGCTGTTACATTACCGGTAGTTGCTAGGAACAGTGACAAATTGGCTTGGAAGTGGTCTTCTAAAGGAAGCTTTGACATGAAGAGTGCCTATCTCTTAGCTACAAACTTGATGGAAGCTGAGTCGTTCTCGGGGTCTTGGATTTGGAAACTTCAGACCTTGCCTAGAATTCAAATGTTCATTTGGAGGTGCATGCATAATAGCATTGGGGTTAAGGAGTGCTTAGCTAAAAGAGGTATTCCTTTAGATAACTCCTGCCCTTTGTGTCATGACCATGTTGAGTCTATTTCCCATGCTCTTCGGGACTGTTGTTTGGTTAAACCTTTGTGGCACCAGCTGGGGTTTCACAGTTCCAGCTCCTTTTTCTCCTCTCAAGACATCAAGACTTGGCTGGCTTCTAATGCTAGTTCAAGGTCTGCCCACAATATCAATGGAATTCCCTGGCATTTCATCTTTCCTTTTGCAATTTGGTCTATATGGAAGCAACGTAACCAGGTTGTATTTAACAATAAGAAAGTTAATCCAAACCTTATTAAGGTTATAACTATTCAAGCAATGGAGTATGTGTTGTGTGTCACTCAGCCAAGGTACAACAAACGTATGGAAAACAGACAAGTCAGATGGGAGAAGCCGAATCCGGGCTGGGTGAAGCTTAATACTGATGGGTCTTCTGATGTTTCTTCAAGTAATGCTGGAGGTGGAGGGCTGATTAGAGATGAGCAGGGCAACTGGGTGATAGGCTTCTCTAGGAAAATGGGCAGAGCAAACAGTTTCTTAGCTGAAATCTGGGCCCTTCATGATGGTCTTATCCTGTGTAATCAGCTAAACTTGAGTGCTGTTATGGTCGAGCTTGATGCCAAGGCGCTAGTTGATGCTCTCAACAACCCCTTGTATGCTAACTCTATTATCTCCCCATTGTTCGATGACTGCAGACAGCTAGTTGCACAGATCCCTCAACTAAGCTTCAAGCATATATATCGAGAGGCCAACAGGTGCGCAGATCAATTAGCCTTCTTAGGTAGTTGTCAATCTGTAGATTTCAATTCCTACACTTGTCCGCCTGTGGACTTGGTTCCTTTAGTTGCGGCTGACTGCCAAGGTCTGTATGTTGACAGGCTCTGCCCTGTTCTTGTTCTCTCTCGTTAGAGTTTCTTAATGTTAATTCCAGTTTACCAAAAAAAAAAAATTGTATTCTTATTGGTAACTTGTTTTAATAGACAATAGTAGTATAGGTTAGAAGCGGGGTTTCTCTCTCTTTGGTTCATTTTATTATCTATAATCTCACAATTCTTTTTCATCACTGTTTGTTCTTAGGAGTTAAATATAAAGATAAAGTAATGATTAATGACCTCCAATCAAATACATTTTAGTAGCTTGTAGTGGTCACAGGCCAAGGATGAGCAAACTTAGGTAATGTTACACAGTTGGTCTCCTAGCTTCTCCTAACCTTTTTTATGCTTGATCAAAACTTGCTTGGTCTTAAACTGTAGATGGAGATCAAATAGCCCATGGGTTTAGCCTGTTTTCTAGACTTACAGGCTGTAAAGCCCATGCCTCATGCAAAGTAACTATAGCCTATGTGCCACTACTAAACCTTTGTAATTTTTGGGTTTAACAATGCAAATTTTTTAATATAAAATAAAAATAAAAAAAACAAAGATTGGGCTTTAAAGTGGATCTCAATTTTTATGAAGTGCTATTATAGTGATATAACTATGACGCATATGATCAATACAAGTCTCATTTTGTTCGCCTATCCAAGACCAAATATATATATATATATATATATATATATATCAATATATCATTTAGTTTGCAAAGATAAAAAAAATAATAATAATAATAATAATAAATACACCAATTTGAGGACACTATTTTTTACACAATTATTGAATTGATATATTGTGATTATGTTAATAAAAGTGGTATTATTGACCGGTCTAATGAAAGTAATATTTTTCTAGTCACAACTTATTACTCAACCATTATGAAAAAGATGGTAAAAAAATTTGTGTACTGGATTTACTCGAGAAAAGAAAAGATGAAAGCCAAATTGTTTTTGTAGGGTCAGATTCTGCAGCCCAAGCCCAAGAAGATGTGGATTTGGAGCCCACTGAACCCAAAACAATAAATTTGTAGAGAGTGGGTGAAAGAGCTAGGCTAATAATGAAAATAACAGTATTAAGCGGCTATGATGACAGGAAGATTTGAACTAATACGTGCTCGGACAGAGGTGAATGTCTCGTCCGAGGAGGTGATTTTCATTGATGGACTTAGGTTACAAATATTGGAGCTACAGTAAAATAATATGCTCTTTTCTCTCTTCATTTTCAATCCCCTTATCAGAGACCTCTCTATCTCTTATATAGTGCTGCCTTTCTACATCTCCACCGTCCACTTGTTCACCATCTGGGCGCCCACTTGAGTGCATGTCCCATCACACTCCCCCTTTAGCCCTGTCTGAGTGGCGGTAGCTGAGGATGCAGTGTTCAGGGGTCTTCTCCACATAAATGCGGCCAGGAGGGTAGGTGCAGTGCATTAAATGCGGTGGTTGAAGTCTGTCTCCTTGATATTTCTCTGTTCCTGTTACCTTCTTGTGTGTCCGAGGCCCCCTTTCCCCCTTAACACTTATCGAACAGATCGCTTGACACGTGTCGGACCAAAAACCCCGTCGGGTCCGAGGGTATCGGCCTCCTCGGACATATGAACATCTCCTCGGACAGTGCATGTACTCATCTCCGGACATTTCCCTTTCACATGGGCTTCTGACAGGGTGTCTTGGTCTCCTCGGATGAACAGTGGTCCTCGGATAGGGCCTTGGGCCCAATGCGCCAGGTTGGGCTTTTCTCCCCCACAGTTTTAGCATAGTTTATTTTTTAATTAGGATTTATAAGTTGCTAAGCTTCCACTCAATATAATAGCTGATATATCGACATTTTAGTGCGTTCAAACATAGTAAACATGATTTACCCATTACATTACCAAATTAAATCAAAACTTAAATTTTCTCAAGAAAAAAATTAGAACTTAAATAGCGTGTGCATTTGTGTAACTATTGCTTGGCATTTTTGTAATATTCAAATGCAGAAATCTACCTTAGAATAAGGTGATAAAAGAAATTGAAATTAAGAGAGTGTCTCAACCATTCTTTACAACTAGTTGATAATTTGCATTAATGTAATAATACATATACATTATAACTAAATAACATTTCTCTACTATCCAAAAGATTGGAAATTCCAAAAATGCTATGAATGAATACAAATAAGATCTATTATTACAAGTTAAAAATCCATTTATAATATGACAGTATGACACCAAATTTTCTCAAGAGCATTTTTTTTTTTTTTTAATCCATACCACAGATCTCAAATCAATTCATAAAGTAAACTCAATGATTAACTCTCAATGTGAGCATATTTGATGATTTCTAAAATCATTTTTTAGAAATCTAAAACTACTACTTGTCTCTACTATATTTTTCTTAAGAGTGTCAATTTTCTTGCTGTGAATGGTGAATCCATTCTTGGCAAAAGGTAATGTCTTAGACAGAGAATTGTTTATTAGGAAACGACCAAGTAGACCAAATGGATCAAAGTGGACTAAAATAGACCGAATAAAACGAAATGGATCGAAGTTGACCGAATTGGCTCGAATTTAACCGAAATGTACCGAAGTGCTACATTGATGTAGAAACAATAAATACTACTTTTAGATATTATATAGGTGATCCTACTTAACTTTTAAAATATACCCAAAAAAAATGATACTACTCTCCTCCCCTACTTAGCTTCAAAAACATCTAAATAAAATTAAGAAATGACTGATGAGTAACTATTTCCTTCGGTCATTTCCATTCGTACCCTTACTCACTTATCCCTTCAAACTTTCAAATTGGCTGTTAAACCATATAACTTATGATATAGCCATTTAATCTTCATAAGGTATCTGATATTTGACTGTTCAGGTTTTAACAACATTCATTTTTCTCCCAATTGGATTTTGTAAGATCTAAATGAACAAAATCAATAACCATGCCATCATCAGTCCACAATGATGACATACATTGGATATGCATCATACTGTTCAAATAAAAACAATCAATTGCAAAGTTTATGGCGAATTCATAGTATTGCCATCACAACTTCTTGTCCATATTCATCAGAGGAACTCAAAAAACA
Organism: Quercus aquifolioides; assembly: GCA_019022515.1. Classification (NCBI taxonomy): domain Eukaryota; kingdom Viridiplantae; phylum Streptophyta; class Magnoliopsida; order Fagales; family Fagaceae; genus Quercus; species Quercus aquifolioides. The sequence continues at coordinate 2,648,793 of CM032334.1, read as the reverse complement.
AACGAAAGGGACACTCAACAACATAATAAATTCCAAACACTAACAGTAGCAGTACAAAACACAGTCCCTTGTCCACATTGAAACCCACTCGCAAGCTAAAATACAAAGCCAAATTAGGGAGTAGTGAAGCCAACACTATGTTCCAAATGGAAAACCACCAAAATTTCTAACATCACTTCTTGAGTAATAGGAACCTTGATACCTCAAAGACACCAAGTTCACGACAAAACACCATACCCAAAAAGCAAAAAAATGTATAATTACTTACAATCCAGTACATACATTTGTCAATTTCAATTCCCAATGCTGCAATATTGCACATACTCTCTCTTTTCCGACACACCATTTATAATATACTCTCTGAGTTTCATTTTTATTATATATATATCTTATTATAAAAATATAAAATATAAGAAACTCCATTTTGACTTCTCAAACAATAAAACCCGACACATATTCCTACCATCTCTGCCTTAACATCGAAACCAACATATAAAAATATATGAACAGCAAACCAACTTGAGTAATACAAGAAGAACATTACAAGATGAAAGTTTTCAAATCTTGTCATTAAAATTTCCATTTTATTATAAACAAAGTCCAACCAAGTAGGTCCAAAAGATTCTATCATCTCCAAATATAAAAACTCTCATCTTCACAAACAACAAAAAATAAAATTTATATATATCAACTTTGAATTGAAACATAGATTTTTTTTTTTTTTTTTCAACGCTTAGAACAGTTCTATTTCCCACCATATGATTTCCAAAGCAAAATATTGTTCAATGTTCGCCGTTTCGACCACGCTACCTTCTTCCCATGCATGCTTTTTTTTGCCTTTCCTCCAAACCCCAAAACGTAGACTTTAAACTTTGTAAATTGTAGTAAATGCCACAAAGCTCAAAATTGGACATGGTGCACACCATCTCATACCCCACCTAGCACGTCATTGTATAATTTTTTCTTTCTTTTCTTCTTCTTGATGTTGATGATCAACGCACGAGGAAACTTGAAACTGAGAAATAATTAATCAATTATTAGCAGTAATGTCATCAATCTCTTTTTTGTTAATTCAATATGTACTACATCTCTCTCTTTTTTTTTTAAGGATTGCCCAGTTCATTTACGACCACCAAATTTGTTACAACTTAATAACATGTGCGTCTATGATTAGTGAACCATTATACACATGTTACCGTTGTAGTAAAAGTTGTGTTCTGACTCAAAACCGTTGCGATACGGACACGTGGCGTCGTCTAAGGTGGGGAGACACGATTGAGATTAGACCACCAAGTGGGGGCCTCATCTTTGACCTATAAATCATCTCATCATACGGCCTCCGGTAAAACTTCAAAAACGGAATGAACGATTCACGAGACTTGTCGGTCCTGCTGACGTGGCCCTCCTTGCGGAAAAACATGGCCGGTGATTGGAGGAACGAGGGGCGTGGGGTCCGCGGGTGAGAGATCCTGCTAGAGTCACTGCCCGTGGTACGCTGTGGCAATGGGGTTGAAGGAAAAAGTGATTTCCTTGTGTGCCTCGTACTGTTACCTCCACCGTTGATGCTTCCACGTGGCGTTCTGGCAGCCGGAGATGCGAATGAGAATGACCGAGCACTGAGTGGGGAAATCAGTGCGGGGCCCAGTGGAGATGGGCTGGTGGGCCCAACTTTTGATGCTGACGTGTCGGTTAAGCTGAGGTACCAAGGTTTGAGTGAGTCAAAATGGTGGGACACAGTGAAGGAAAAGCGGGAAGATGAGCATGATCCAATCTTGGCCGTTGATTTCAATGACGAAGGGTCAAATCGTAGGGACGAGGTTCGTGGGTAGTTTGAGAAATCGTTGAACTCCAATGATTCTTCGAAATCTAGTGATGATACCATCATCGTGACCGTTGATAGCTCAACGAACGGTCTCACACCCTGCAACCATAAAACAAAATTTACACACTCAAAATTTGATTTTCAATATACAAAAAGTTCAGCCATATTTTTCTGACATCTAGAAGCTCAAAACAAATCTGTCAGAATTTCACGTTTCTATACTTGACTTTTGATTGAAGTACCTAGCCAGAACTTCAACTAGTTTCTAATATTTGTAAACTTTTTTTGACAAAATTAAACAAACAGGCAAAGAAGTCCAATTCACTAAGACTCAAAGAAAGTGATATATTTTACATTCTCCTATTGAATTTAATCACTTGATTAGCTTAAGCAATGAGTTACATAGTATAATGACAAATCTATATGAAAATAATGTTACACTTAGTGTCCTTATTTGTCACATGATTGACAAAACACAGCAATGGGATATTGAAGCAAGAACCAAGAATCCCCACCAAAAGAATAGAAATTTGGGAATGGTGTTTTTCTTGAATTCACTAGAGGTTGATGGCCTACCTAGAAAGGTCTAAGATTGGATATAAAGGTAGTCCATTATTGGTGGTCAAAACAGTATCAAAAACACACTGCAGCATCAAGATTCAACAGTATAATAAGACTAATTTTTTTTGTGTGTAGGCTAGGGACACTGTCAGTAGTTATGCTTGGCAGTAGAGTACAAGTGATACTACCAAACAAGGCATGGTTTTGAATTTTTCTTACCTTCCACAGATAAGCGAACAGAGATGGAGGGTCTATCACAAAAGCCTTGTATAGCCTTCCTGGGTAGTACTCCGCTACAATTTTCAGTGTTGCCAGTAATAAATTCATAAAAGCCGAGGCTGACCTGAAAAAGCCTGCATTTCCCACGCATTTCATATTAGCTCCACAGTATTCATTTCTTTTTCATAAATTAGACTATCTTATTATAATTACTTTTAATTATATCTAAACATTGGTTAATTAATTTAGTGAGTTCTAATTAACTCAACTTATAAGTTATTTATAATCAAATAAAAGATTGAGGATTCGATCCGATCTTATCTATTGACAAGTTATAAAACTAATATGTAACCAATTTTATACACGTGTTGCATTTGCATTTCTTTTTCATATATTAGAGTCTCCTATTATAATTACTCTTAATCAAATCAAAACATTAATTAATTTAATGAATTTTAGTCAATTTAACTAATAAGTCTTTTATAAATTGAAAAAAAAATCTGAATTCAAATCCCGCCTAATCAAGAATAACAAGCTTGATATGTGATAAATTTTATTCATGTTTTGCTTTCAAGCCAAACCCTAGTAGGTGATCTACATGGACCCAACACAATAATTAATTTTTTAACACAAAATCAACATGTAATAATCAATTAATTAATGGTGGTTGGAATGATAAAAAGCTGAGCAAAGGCTGCAAAGCGACTAATTAAGTAATTATGATTTATCTGTACTGGCAAAGCAAAAAGGAGAATCCTGGGTACTTCTGCTGAGGATCGAATATTTAAGGATGCCACAGGCTTTGAAATTGACTAATTCTAGGAGTATAAGCTTCAATTCCCGATAATACCCCTGAACAACCAGGCCATTAATTTGATTTTAGACCACGACAAATCAGGGGCACTCCGGACACTTTCTGAGAATACCTCAGACATTGCCGGTGCTCCTACAGAATTGGCGTGCCTCGGTCCCATTCATTAACTAGGCTGATACACAAGGGTACAGATTTAAGGTCAATAGTACAACATGACCAAACTAGACCCACACCCACACTAATTTCAAACCTATATATGAATATGTGAAAGGGTAATATAGTAAACTTACTTGCGTCGAAAAGAAGAACCAATTGCTCCACAGATTTTGGCATGGTTTGAATTGCCACCTCCAGTGTAAACACCAGCAAACGAGTAAACCTTCAATATTCAAAAAAATAAATAGAAGTAAATATTAGAATATAGTATTAATGAGTGTGACATTTGTGACAATTTTAATTAAAATATATATATGGTTTGTGTTTGGTTACTCACAGTTTCTGGGAATGGAATTTCTGGTAATCTTGCTTGATCCGGAAAATCTGTAACAAAGGTGAAATAATTTTCTTAGTTACTATACTCACTTTCATGCATTTTTGAAGAGAAACTTTGAGAGAAAATGGGGTTTACCAAAACGGGTCTGGATTCTTCATCGTGACCAGCCACAAAAGCAACACCTTCAACTAGCTCAGCTGAGAACTCATCAGCTATCAAATTATCTATATCCAAAAAGAAAAGAAAAAGCAAAGAGATAATTAAAATTAATAACCAAAGACATAAAAATTTGATTTTTTTTTTTCCACTTTGTGGGGTATTGTGGAGTAGTGGCTTTAATCATTACTAGGATTTTCAACTTTAACGCTTAATTCAAAGTGAAAAAGCAAGATTCTTTGCATAGAGAAACAAAAAGATAAAGTCGGTATAGCAGCCAAAAGAAAAGTTGCACAGAACAAACAGGAAAAGCTTTTGAGAATTAGAAGAAGAAGAAGATCAAAGATGATGAAAAATATTGCAAACGTGTGTATATATGTATGAAATATATGTATCATGTACCAGTGCCAATACTCTCTCTCCAAGAAAGACAAGCTCTCAAGTGCTTCGCAGCCTTCTTCACATTATCCCCTTTTGCTTGTAGAAACCGTTCTACACAAGCTTTGTTGCAGAACTTCTCCTATATTCATGAACAAAAATGACCCACAAAACAAGTTTATAACCCAAAGTTTCAGAAAAATGTGCTAACTTTACTGTACATGGTGCACCATAATAATGAAAGCAAAGAACAAAAATCAGACTATTTAGGTTACATAATAGTATACTATACTATACTATGCTATATTAAGAAGCTGAACAGAAACCAAGTGAGCTAAAAACCCACCTGTTTTACTGTAAGTGGGGCTTGTTTTCTGAGAAGTTCAAGAACAGCTTCAACTTTGGCATCATCATTCTGATCTCCCTGCAGATCTTTCTTCCCCATTTCAAGAAAACACTAATATACCAAACTTATGCTTCACGCAACCATTAAAAACTTGCACTTGCAGTTTGCACTCAGAGAGTCTGTGAGAGAGAGAGTGTGTGCTGGAACTGAGATTTGGTTGAATGAATAAAAAGTGAGGGCTAAGTGGGTATATTTATAGCAAACGACGGCTAATAACGCCGTTATGTACACAAATACGCATGCAAGCTAGGCATCTAATAAACAAACAAAGCTTTTGAGTTTTAAAACGTCAACACTCACTGCATTGGTCAATGCCAAACTATTGTAGTGTCATCGTAATGATAGTTTTGAGAGTGATTAGTAACGGAAAACGTCAGTTGGCTTAACCCCACTGAGACTACCCGTTGGAACTCTCATTATTAGCTTCCACTTTTGCCCCTCTCCACTTTCATACTGTTCTTGTGCTTTTTAGTACTTGCAAATAATTTCACTCTTTTTTTGTTTTGGGAAACTAACAGAATTTCCTAGTTTAGCCAACCGAAGTTTCATGATAAAATTTAGGTTGGTGTAATGTTTATTAGGTTTTTCATTAAATTCAAATTTGTAGAATACGGTTAACGGGTGCCTTCAGAATAATTGTTAACAAATTATTTAAAAAAAATTTTGACATTATTTTTATAAAAATTTTAAAAAACTATCAAATTAGTAATTATTTTTTTACTTTTTCCGTAAAAGCTTTCCTAAAGATATTTGTTAACATTTCTCATAATTATATTGATATAATTTTTTGTATAATTGGATAGTTGGTAAAAGAAGAACTGAACTATGAATGTCTCCGTTACAAGACTTTAACATGATTATATAGAATTCAATTGTTCCTAACAAAAATAATATTATTTTTGTTTCATGAGTCAATAAGATTATGTATTTGGATTTAACTGAGAAACCTAATATACAACACATAAAGAACTTTAACTAATTTCTACACAAGTTTCAAGTTTTTATATGTGGTCGAGGTTATAGCACAATTAATGTGTTATAAGTCGAGATAAACAACAATTTTTTTTTTTTTTGATTAACTATTGAATTGATAAGTTGTAATTAGTATACAACAAAAATGATAATAATAATAGTTACATATGAAAGTGATGTTACACAACTTAGAACCCCTTTCCCTCTCCCTTGTGTGTGTGTGTGTTTGTTTCTCAAAAAAAAAAAAAAAAAAAGGGTAATTGTCCCACATTGCTTAAGAGAGTGTGTTGTGTGTAGTATAACTTGCCTCACCCTCCCTCAAAAGTTACCATGGCTTTTGAGTGGAGTTGTGGTGTGCTTTTGTGTTAGAACCCCTTTCCCTCTCCCTTGTGTGTGTGTGTGTGTTTGTTTCTCAAAAAAAAAAAAAAATGGGTAATTGTCCCATATTGCTTAAGAGAGAGTGTTGTGTGTAGTATAACTTGTCTCACCCTCCCTCAAAAGTTACCATGGCTTTTGAGTGGAGTTGTGGTGTGCCTTTGTGTTAGAACCTCTTTCCCTCTCCCTTGTGTGTGTGTGTGTGTTTGTTTCTCAAAAAAAAAAAAAAAAAATTGTTGTACAGTACTAACTCATTTCTCCAAGGGAAAGTGAAAGTGAAAGTGAAAGTGAGGGCTATGTGAATGTAAGGGAAACGGCTGCAGTGGCATTTGGATGTAATTACAAAAAAAGAGTACAATTTGTCTCGGTAAATTTAATAGGGATTATAAAGATAATTTTGTAAGGACTACATGTGTGTGATGATGCATGAAGCCAAAAAAAAAAAAAACTTGAACACGTGAACGGATATCGCGGGATAATCAGATGTATGAGTGAAAGTTAAATAGTGTTTACACGCATCAAAAAAAAAAATAGTGTTTACAGGTACTTCAGTTTGGCCAGAATTACTAGTCGTTAGGTACTACTTGTTGGCTTTTTTTTTTTTTTTGAAAATACTTGTTGACTTTTATCATATCACATTTCCTTTGGTATCAATAAAATCGTTATGATGTTACATGACATGTTTTATTTGGATTATCACATCGACATAGATTCAGAAAATTTAGTACTACATTGACAAATTGTTTTGCTTTTCTTTGATGTAACAATTTAACACAAAGACATAAATTTAGAAATTTAGTACTACGTTGCAAGGTTTTTAGATCCGGATCGTTCATTGAACCGTAAAAGAGAGAGGTTTAAGGTTTTTGAGGTCGAACTGGGGTTGAACCGTGATGACATCATAATTAATTTAACATTTAATTAAAGCCTAAATATAGATATTAAATTTACAAAACTAGCAAAATTGACAATATATCTATATATGTGAGGGAAATTTAATGATTTTCAAGCATATATTTAATAATTAAATAAGAAAGTTAATAAAATAAAATAATAACCCTGAAAACATTAAAATTTATGATTAATTTTTGAAGTAAAGTTGAATATCTTTGAAAGATTTTAATTATAATTTTTTTTTATTCCTTGTAAGAAATGAATAATTTAATTAAGTAAAATAAAATTGTGTTAAGTTGTTTTGAAAAAAAAAAATTGCTAAGAGGTTGGACCGCACGGTTCTGACCGGTTCATGCGGTCCAACCCCGGTTTTAGGGATTCACAGAATTAACAAAAAATCTGATTCTTTATGCTTAAAAAATCGGTTTTCATCCCATTTCCCGGTTTTCACAATCCGACCTCCCGGTCCAGTCCGGGTTTAAAAACCTTGCTACGTTGAGACATTATTTTTCTTTTACTGATGCAACAATTTAACACATAGACATAGATTTAGAAATTTAGTAGTACATTGAGACATTGATTTTGCTTTTCAGACCCAAAAAGAGGGATTAACGTGTCCAATAAGTACTACTACTTAGGCATTAACTGTTGCATCACATGTTGGAAGATTAATGGGTGTGAAAACACAAGAGACATTGAACATTAAACACTTCACATAGTCCCATAAGTCAAAACATTGATATTTGTCGTCCATTGTTTTCTAAATTAATAGAGTCCAAGTCCGTCGTTGCTACGGCGGAGACCTTTAATTTTCTACACTCGGCAAAGTCCCACATAGTCCAGGACATTCTCCACGTGTCAGTACATTATTTAGCAATGTCTCATTGTCTCTCTTTCTCTTTCTCTTTCTCAAACCTTAATTTAACTTGAGCTATATTTGGATAATAAAAATATTAATTTATTGTCTAGAATTGGCCGCTTGCTCAATTTCGAAATCCTAAGTCAAAATAAAACCCCCAAATTAAAAGCAAATACTCGTCGCTTAACTAAATAAAGAGTGGTTTTGTGCCTTTTGTGGGGGCTTAGGATAAACAAGGTTTAAGCATAGCCAAAGCGTAGTTTAGGCTAAGTAAAGTTGGGCTTCCCAAAGCTAAAGCTTGTATAGCTTTATTGTGATAATTAAAATAATAACACAAAGGGTGGTATTTTGTGATAGATTTGTTTCGTTTGTCCCCATTCAAATGTGTGAGAGATTCTTCTCTTTACCTAAGCTTCTTACTTTTCTTGTTTTTGTATGAAAAAGAACTCTCTCTCTCTCTCTCTCTCTCTCTCTCTCTCTTGGAATATACAAATATTTGACAACTATTTATGTACCAATTAGGTTGACAATATTGGACATAATAAGATGACTTTGGGGGATATGATGTTGTTGCTTCACAACCCTCTCACGTGGCCCAAGTGTACTCTAAAGTTTCTTCCTTATAGTCTCATTCACCAACCCTTAAAAACCCTTTTTTTATTGATTTCAAATTTTGAAACATAAACCCTCCCTCCTTTACTCTATTCCCTCTTTTCCTTGATTATGTGCTTATCACACCCCACACATCACCCATATTCCAAACCTAAATCAATATCATGGTTGAATCATTACCATTTAAATTCAAAAATAACGTATTGCTTTCCTCTCTGGCTTCTATTCTCTCTCTCTTTCTCTCACTTTCACTGTCGCTATCCCCATTAAAAACAAATTAAGGTTAAAGGGAAAACAGTGATTAAAAAAAAAGTACTATATAAAACTAGCAATTTGCCGTGTTGATTTGGTAGCTTTCTGTCTGTTGCTACAACTTTATTTGGATGGAATACAAGCAATAGGGGATCTTGTTAATTCAGGACTTCTGGCCACAATATGGTATTTTCTTTCATTGACTAGGGTTATGGACTATGGATTATAATATATGAAAAATTAAAAATTATGGTTCCTCGTGTTTCGCTTTTAGAAATTTCTGTGAAACTTCTAGGAAAAATTTTAGGAAATACCACTTCCAAGACAATATGATGAATTCTTGGCATTTATTACCATGAAATTATTAGGCCCTGTTTTCTGTTTAATTGTCAACTAAAATGGCCTTATGAAAAATTAAAATATTAAAAACTTTGATGAGGAAAAGTACAAATTTTTTAAACCCTCTGAGTTTTAAATCTTTTGTGATTTTATACAAGAAACCCTATTCAATATTGGGCAAAACTTAGATGCTGTAATTTATATGCTATATATTAAGTTTTGGGATTAAATTCAAAAACATATTGCGTTTAATTTAATTGTCCAAAAAAAAATCCATATTATTCGTAATGCAAATTATACATTTGAATTTAATTAGCAAACCTAATGTACAATATCTAAGGAGCATATTCAAAAATCTTCCCTTTTAAATTTTTTTCTGAATTAAGAAAACCAACTCTAATTTTTTTTTTTAATTTAGCAAAAATTAGGTATAATTTTTTAGATGCAATATATTAAATTCTCTAATTAGATTGAAACATATTATTGTATAGATCAATAAAGCACACATAATTTTATTTTTTTAATAATGATTAAATTCAATATAACTATATATATTTAAAAATACAATTATATGTGAATTGCAATTAACTTAACTGGTAAAGTATTTTACGGTTGAATAAGAAATTTGAGGTTTAATTCCCGCCCACCTCAAAAATCAATTGATGTCTTAATCTAATGATAAAAAACTATTATCAGAAGCAGACGTCATAGGATGAAACTCTCTAAAAAAAAAAAAAGATACAATTACATGTTTGAATGTCTTGAATTTAATGGACACCATAATGTACTATACTCAAGGAATTTACCAAAGTTTTACCCTTTTTTTTTTGCATGTGCAGATTTTAAATAGATCAGCCTTAAGGAAATTATCATACCTGCAGTGACCTAAATTCATAATGACACTTATTTTTTCAGGTTGAAACAGATTGTAAACCAAATGTTACGACAAATCTTAAATCATTTTCACGCACAAAGCTGCTAAGGCCCACTTTGCCACTCTCGTCCTGAGTCCTGGACCAAATGTAACCATATGATTATGTTTTCAGACTTCACTCTTCAGAACCTCATTGCCATTTGGAGTTTTCTATAATGTCTCCACATGTTCACCTCTATTGGATTTGGATGGTATTTTATGTTTTTTTTTTTGGTGCCTCATTTCCCTTCTCAAAACGTGAGTGCATATTATCCACTAGTAAAATCTCAAAATAATATCTTCACGAAGAATATTGAAAAACTTCTCAAATTTTCAAACCATATTATAATTATAAAATATGATCTATTTTTCTCATAATATTGCCATTTTTTATAATTATTTTACAATATGTTCATCAAAACCAAAGAAGAAAACTGCGACCATATTGATATTATCCCTGATTTTAGGTTAACTTAATTTTAGATTGATTTTGAACTCTCTTTTTAATAGAAGGAAGCATTTTCAAAAGTATGATCATCGTATATTTTAATTACAAGTGGTTCGATGCTTTACTTCAAACTTTGAAATTGTGCTTCAATGGAGAATTTGACTGAGTGGATTACGTATGGGGTTCAAAAACACCTCACTGAAGAAGACTTTTTGTAGAAAGTGCAAGTAACAATAAAAAATGAAAACAAGTAAATAAATATTCTAAGTTATCAACTACCAAGATTAAATTCTAAGTAAATTAGTTGGATTGCAAATAAGTCAAATTAAAGCCTAATTCATCTAACATATATAAGATGTGAGCTCTACTATGAGACTCACACCTCATGTGAGAGAAGGAGTGCTTCCTCTTATATAGAAGTGAATAAATTATTATGGCGTCTTTCTCATTAAACCAAATCTCTTATTTATATTTGAGGCTTAAGCGTTTATTGTTAGTTACTTCTTTCAAATATTTATTTCTCGTCGGGGTTAAAGTACACTTGCTGAATTAATAATAAGTGTTTGTAATTTTACCTAATTGCTTTGAAATTTTTTGTGTTAACACCATTTTTCTTCATTCTTGGTTTTAAAATCTTTCACAAGAGCTGTTACATCAGTTTTGCACTTGGCAAGACACTCTCAAAAGTCTAAACGATAGAATTAATGAGATATTACTATATGATTAAAGAAAATCTTAAAACACGTGATTTAATTCCAACACTTGATGGATTTTGAGTCAAAGAATGCTTCTTTTTTTTCTTTTTCTTTTTGGGAAGTTTTGGGCTCAACCTCGTATGCAGGTTGGTCAGAGCTATAGAAGATATGTTACATTGATTTCTAGGTTAAGTTAACAAAAAACAAGATTTTTGTATCACAGTTTGACTTTAATTTTTTCTGTAATACATTATCCATCCATAAGAGGATAAATTATACGGTTCTCTAGTGGATCACGTCACTTGTCTACCATTCTACTAAAAAACTCTCACTTGTTTAAAATTATTGAATCAGTAATCAGTTTCTATTTAAAAAAAAAAAAAATTAACTCAGTAATTTTAAACAATTGGAAGTCTTTTAGTGGAATGGTGGACCACGTCACTTGTCTACCATGAGTACCTTATTATTTTTTCCATAATATAATATTTTTTATGAAAAATTGAAAAAACTGTCAAATCAGTTAATTTTTTTTGCATTTTTTTATAAAAAAATTTTAAAATTGTTTATTAACACATACCTTAGGGCATACGATAGCAAAACCCATCAAAATATTAGTATTTTCATTGTAATTAAACGAGTCTGGTTTGTTCAACTTTAACCCTTTTCTCGTTGGAAAAGAAGGGATCTGACGTAGGCCTGTATCCGTTGTGAAAAGGTGGCTAACGTGTTTAGTTGTGAATGGAACAAACAATCATTTCAGATTTGGACTTTGGTGTCGGTACAGCTGAACAACTTTTTTTAACCTTTAAGGTACCGTTACAAACACAAATATATAATATAAGTAATGTTAATTGTTGACCACAGGCCACTGCCTTCGTGAATTCTGATCACATCATGCCAATTGCTAGCTAGAGGACCCATTGCCTTTGTGGCTGCAACCATGGCCCCGCCATTGAAGAAAAAATGTTTAGTGCTCCGACAACCCCTCACTCACCTCTTTTTTAATTCATAATTCATATTACATAACTTTGGGGTGCCAAGTTGCTACCTACTTTGTACTTAATCTCATTTTTCTAATTAAAGAAAGTTATCTAGAAGAACAATACGTTTATCCAATGAATTAGGGCTAAGCAAATAAAAGAGTTGTGTTTTCAAAACTGGTTTTCTTTTTTTTTTTTCTTTTTTTCTTTTTTAAAGATTTTATCAACTTATGGCGTCCGTTCTTAATAATAGCTCTTTATCATCAGACCAAAATACTATCCAATTTTTGATGCATGCAAAAATTGAATCTTGAACCTCTTATTCAACTATCATAAATTTTACCAGTTGAGAAATTACACTTAAAACTAGTTTATATGTTGTTATTAGCTATTACTAATAAGAAAAATATAATTTTAATTGTGAGTTTACATTAGAACTATTTAAGATTTGTTTTTGAAAATATTGTAAATATAACACTTATCAATGTTTTATAAGCCTAAAAATATGTTTGGTACTTGTTTTCTATTTCTAGCCCCACTTGTCAATCATGATTCACCACCATGACCTACCCAAGCAAATCAGAGACCTACTCACAGTTGAAATTCAGTCAAGAAGAGAGAGAGAGATGGGGTCTGAGATTTGGGTGAATAACTGTACGTAATAATTGTTCTCAAATATTACAAAAATGTTTTCAAATTATGCGTAAGTAACACCCAAAGTATATATCTAAGAAAAAAGATGTGAAAAAAGGTCTCAGTTGTTTTCAAAAAACTGTTCTCCATAGTGAAAATTAGAACATTTTTCTGAAAACAATTTTCAAAGAATAACTGACCAAACAAATGTAAAATTAGTGGAACCCACACTTGTTGTTTTTCAAAAAAACTGTTTTATTATCTACGTTAGTTGTTATTGAAAATATAACAATTTCAAACTTTTCTTGATAAAAGGGGAGAAAGAGAGATGTGATGCTACAATTTTCTTTCCTACAACAAATAGAGTTGAGCGTGACAATGTCATTTAGGATCTGTTTGAATAAACTGTTTTAAAATATGCATTTTTATAATGTGTATATTGAAAACACCATTTTAGGAGTTATGACCAATTGACAAAGGCCAACCTGCCCTCCCAACTTTCAATTTGAAATTATGTGACAAACCAAATGGCTATTATAGTTATAAGCATGTGTTGCATAAGTTGAGCCTAGCAATAAAAAAATAGATGGTCATGTTCCAGTTTGACATGTGGGTGAATTTTATTGTTTAGGACCTTAGGTTAGGTTAGGTATCTAATTGACACTCCACCTCATCAACACTAAGGTGAAAATTAAGTGACAAACAATTCCATAAAGGTGAAAATTAGGTTATTTATTTTTGTCTTCTTCATGATTTTGTAATAGGAATATAAAAGTTAATTCCATAAAGGTGAAAATTAAGTGACAAACAATTTGTATGACCATTACCACATATCTGATTTAATTTCAAGCTATTATAAATTGGTCATTATCGCAGGGAATGCTAATTAATAAACGCAAAATATATATATTCCCTACTTCCTAGGCAGCTTTGAAAAAATCAATACCACTAAAGGCCACTTGAGTCTTTGATTTTGACACAAATTCTATCCTAGAGTTTATTAGGTGGCAAACTTCTTCAATTCTGTTAATATAATTTTTTCTGTGACATGTTTGAATAAGCTTGTTTTATATGGATTATAAACGTGGAGATTAATTTAAGAATCTTTGTTTAAGTCTGCTTTTAAGTTTAAACCAAGATTCTTGTCCCTCAAAAACAAAAAACAAAAACAGATTAAAGTATAAAAAAACAAAGAGTGAGAGAGAAAATCAGAGAGGAATTTTTTTTCTTTTGACAGAATAGTGGAACTTACCTGACCATCAAATAGAAAAATGCACTAGTTTTCTTTTCTTTTCTTTGCTAAGCTAGTTCCAAGTAAAAGTATAGCTTATATTTGAATTTCTCTTTAGGCTAAATCATTTATGTGATGGGAATTGACAGCATGATTAGACAAAAAGTAATTGAACATAACATGTCTCCTTTTTTTTTCTCTCTCAGAAAAGCATAATCACAAAATCTCACTTGCTACAAACAGTAAAAATAAGATCAAGCATATGACTACGAGTACCTCTCTAGTCTCTCTAACAAGAAAGTTACGAGTTTTCTCCTGCATTATTTTGTAGATAAGACGTATCGGATTAATAACTTTACTTGACAGACATGTTTGATAGAATAGGTAGCCTGTCTTTGGAGTTATAGGACATGAATGGGAAGTTCTTTTATTTGTATTGGATCAACATGATTGACATGATTCATCAAAAAAACATGACTGACATGATAGATCAAGTGTCAATTAGTCTTTCCTGTTAATCTTTCATGAAAAATAGGTCGAAATAGGGAAGGATTATTGGTGTCTTGTTTTTGTCTCATATTCTCGTCTCATTTTCAGGATAGGAAAAAATCTACGCGTGGAAAGGGTGAGATAGGGCGGGAATAGTGGGGTTGTGTATATGTAGATACTGAAAAGATTTGAATCTATAATGTCCACTACAAGATGATTCCTTTTACCATCATAACAAGAAACTAATAAATTTTGTTTTGGTGTAAACAATATTCAATCTAATATCTTAAGATTTTACTAGTTAAACTAATTAAGATTTACAAGTACAGTTTTAAAAAAATAAAGAATTAATTAAACAAACAATTTAGGAACTTGGAATTATTTAATTTTATTGTCAATCATTTGGTAAAGTATACAAGTTGTTAGTTATAAATAAAAAAAGAAGAGAAGAGTACAAGTTGTTTATTATGAACTACTCCATTTTATTAAGAAAAATAAGCTAGTTTGCTACCATTCTACCAACAAGGGGGTATCTCATGAGATGGTCTCTTGAGAGTTAAGTCCACCTCTCGAAACATTTGGAATTCACACATCTTCTAAGAGCCTTATTATTTAGTGACACTAATGAATCTACTGATCATAGGTGCTCCCATGGAGAAAAACCTAAATTCAAATTGCGCTCCCGCTTGTTGTAACTTGTAAGCACACAAAAAAGAAGAAGAAAGATAGTTTGTTGATTATGAGTATCGTTAACCTTTATTACATTTTTAAAAACTAATTAATTATAAAAACCTACTTAAAAATGCAAGTGATTTTTAAACAAATATATTATCAATACAATTTAACTAAAGTTTATATTAACGCTATGTTTGTTTTGATGAAAAACATTTTTTGCATTTTCTGGTGTTTGGTACAATAAAAAAATGCAAGTTAATGGAAAATATTATCAATGGTCAACAAAAAATGAGCCCAATATATATAGAGAGACACACACATACAAATTGGTTGTTAGCCAACTATTGATTGACATGGTTCATCAAAAAAAAGACTAAAATGATAGATCAAGTGTCAATTAGTCTTCTTGTTAAACTTTCATGTGAAGATACCGGTTAGAATCGGGTAGGATAATCATTGGTGTCTTGTTTTTGTCTCATGCTCTCATTTCATTTTCAGGGTAGGAAACAAATCTATGCAGGGAAAGAGTGGGATGGGGCAGGAATAGTAGGGTGGGGCTAGTTGTGTATATGTATATACATTAGCTGCAAGATGATTCCTCTTGCCATGATCATACTAAGATACCAATAAATTTTGTTTTGGTGTAAGTGAGAATCGAGAATCAATATAGTTTCTTAAGACTTTATTAGTTAATCTAACTAAGATCTACAAATATGATTTTTTTTTTAAATCAAGGATTAAGTAAATAAACAATTTAGGAACTGGGAACTAATTAATTTTGTTGTCAATCATTTGGTAAAGCATAAAAGTTGTTAGTTATAAATAATAATAATAAAAAGTATTAAGTTGTTTATTATGAATTACTCCATTTTATTAAGAAAAAGAAGCTAATTTGCTACCATTCTTAGACATGGCAAAACGGGCGGGTCGGGTCGGGTTCGGGGCGGGTCGGGTCGGGTTGACCCGTATTTTCACATGAATTTTTTTTTTTTTTTTTTATATTGAAAACAACATGTATCTGTCATTTGGAAAGTTATGCAACAAATTACTTAATGTAAAATGCATTATTTTGAATTCACCACTTATATCAAGAATGAATTCAGTTAAACTTATTAATACTTATTCAACAATTTTAAAATTATACAAATCTTAACATTACTATCTAAAACAAAATAACACAAAGATAAGTAAAACAAATACACAAGTTTTATTTCTACACAATATCAACATTCCAAATATAAAAAAAAATTACAAATGACTTATTGGATAACTCATTTGATAAAGAATAAAAATATATAAGAAATTTACAATCTTGAAAATTAATTTTATAATCTATTATCAGTTGTGGTTGACACTCTATTTCAATTTGAGATATACTTTAAAATTTGATTGCTTACTTATTTATACATGGTCTCTTTTATGAATATCATATTATTATTAAGCAACACACACTCTAGGAAATATCATAATTTATTTTGAAAAACCGTTTATTTTGGACATAAATTATTAAAAAATAGGTCTAAGTATTCATAATTTATGCTAATTTGATACTTTAGCTTCACTATTTTCACGCTTGTGAATATTTCTCACATGTCTACAATTTTAAATCTATGTTTTTAACTCTACTGTAACCAGATTATCTTGGCATGTACTTTGCTATTTGATATCTAAAAATATTTACTCATTACAGAATGTTCAACCATTTATCTTTCAATTAATTTGCATATAATTATGTAAATGTATCAATTGTTTTCTTAAAGTTCACAATAAACAATTAAACCAATATTGTCTTAGTTTTACTATTTTTTTATCAAAAAAAAAAAAAATTTAAAAAATGGTTCGGGTTCGGGTCGGGTATTTTTCGGGTCGGGTCGGGTCGGGTCAGGAAATTCTGACCCGTTTTGCCATGTCTAACCATTCTACAAATAAGGGGGTATCTCATGAGATAGTCTCTTGTCTTGAGACCATCCTCTCGAAACATTTGGAACTCACACATTTTCTGAGAGCTTATAGTTTAGTGGTATTAATGAATCTACTTATCATAAGTTCTCCCATGGAAGAAAACCTAAATTCAAATTGCCCTCCCACTTGTTGTATCTTGTAAGCACACACAAAAAAGAAGATAGGTAGTTTTTTTTTTTTTTTTTTTTTGAGAAGGAAGATAGGTAGTTTGTTGATCAAAAAATTTATTACATTTAAAAAAAAAACTAATATATTGATTATAAAAACCTACTTAAAAACACAAGTGATTTTTAAAAAATATACTATCAATAAAATTTTAATTGAAGCTTATATCAACGCTATGTTTGTTTCAATGAAAATCTTTTTCTTCATTTTTTTTGTGTTTTGTATGACAAAAAACGCAAGTTAATGGAAAATATTTTCTATGGTCAACAAAAGAATGAGCTCAATCTAGTGAAAAATGGTTTTTAAATTTTAAAGAGCATAAAATGTTTTTAAAAATGTTACCCACTCAAAAAACCACTTCAGGTAACTTAACACCATTAAAAAAATCTCTCTCTCTCTCTCTCTCTCTCGCTCTCCAAATTGGTTGTTAGCCAACTATTGATCAAATGTTTACTTTTTCCCAACTGATTTTTTTTCCAAGCCAAGTGCTCTGCCACTTAATTTTTCTTGTAAATTTCGAAATGAGGGTTTGTTTTTCAATTTGAAACTCTTAAATATTATAGAAATAGAAGAAGAAAAAATCCTCTTTAAGCCCTATTTTTGTGAATCAAAGTTAAACATTCATGATTTTCTATGCAAGCCGAGAAAAAATAAATTCTAGCTCATTTTCAAGATCACAACCAACATAAGAAAATGAGTTATTTTCAATTGAAACAAACACATTGTTAATGATAATTGAATTTCAGAATTATAAGAGAATTTATTATAGGTTTGCATGGATTGCAAACAATTCTAAGTGCATGAAGATTAATTCAAATGGATTGAAAGTAGTTTTTAATTTCATTGGACACTGGGTACAATATTAAAATAAATTTGAAGTTTAATTTGACTGACATGAAATTATAGTGGATTAACTTTATTTATTTATTTATTTTTTAGTATAAACAATTCCCATGACTGAATAAGTTATACAATATTAATAACAAGGTTATTGTTAGTTCAATTCAAAAATGTTATCATATACTATGGCTCTCTCTTGACTACTTGAGTGGCAAATTGAAACAATACTCTTGACTACTTGAAAGGTAATTATTTGTTTATTTAAAGTATAAATTAGATAATAAAAAAATACAAACACATCTTAAAAACATAATTTTTATTTTAGCTGAAAATTTAACATAAAATAGGTAACATGATAGCATGAATAAAATGACAAAAATACGTAACATGATACCATAAACAGTAGAGGCGTCAACTTTGGGACAAGGGAGTGTCTTTGCGATCCGGACATCTGGATTTGGAGGCATTATGTGATGTAAAATGCTCTACACCTCACTGCAGGCTCAGGTTCCATTGGACTTGTTTTTGTCTGGGACATGTTGTTGGCCCAGGCTCCAATCCAAAGCTATGGTCTCATTTCATGGGCCATCCTATATTACTACTATTAAAGCCTTCTGCCCTACCGTACTGTTCGTCCTAGTCACCAACATCAAATACAATTAGCAAATTTAAAAAAATAATTTAATTATTAGGAAACGTGAATTTGAACCCAAATACCTTCGTTCGAAATATCATAAAATATCAATTAAGTTGCAAGACTCTTTTCACATTTGATCATTATAGAGGGTTATTCATTGTGATTTCTAAATTAGGTTTAGCTTATATTCAATACTTTAGAATATTGGATGGAACTTAGGGGTGGCAAGTTTTACCCATATCCATGAACCCACCCATTACCCACCTTATTTGGATAAGTCTTAACTCAACCCATTTAATATTTGGGTTAAATGGATAAAGACCCATTTAGTTATTTAATTAGATGGGGTCTAAATGGATAAATCCACTAATACCCACTAAACCCATCTAAAATTTAAATAAACAACATAAAATCTAAATTTCTAAAAAATGACCAAAATACCCCTGAAACCTAATAAAAGACCAAAATACTCCCAAAATCCAAAAAACTACCAAAATACCCTAAAAACCTAAAAATTACCAAAATACCCCCTGAAACCCAAAAAACGACCAAAATACCCCCAAAACCCAACAAATGACCAAAATACCCCTAAAACCTAAAAAATGAACAAAATACCCCAAAAATCTAAAAATTACCAAAATACCCATAAAACCCAAAAAATGACCAAAATGCCCCTGAAACCTAAATATGACCAAAATACCCCCAAAACCCAAAAAATGACCAAAATACCCTCAAAACCTAAAAAATGAAAAAAAAAAACCCCCAAAATCTAAAAATTACCAAAATACCCCCAAAACCCAAAAAATGACCAAAATACCCCCCAAAACCTAAAAATTACCAAAAAATGACCAAAATACCCCCGAAACTCAAAAAATGACCAAAATACCCCTAAAACCTAAAAAATGAACAAAATACCCCCAAAACCTAAAAATTACCAAAATACCCCCAAAAACCAAAAAATGACCAAAAAATCTCCGAAACCCAAAAAAATGACCAAAATACCCCCAAAACCTTAAAATGACCAAAATACCCCCAAAATCCAAAAAATTACCAAAATACCTCCAAAACCCAAAAAATGACCAAAATACCCCCGAAACCGAAAAAATGACCAAAATACCTCTGAAACCTATAAAATGACTAAAATACCCCCAAAACCTGAAAAAATTACCAAATTACTTCGTAACCTAAATAATGACTGAATACCTCCAAAACCCATAAAATTACCAAAATACCTCCTAAACTTAAAAAATGACCGAAATACCCTGAAACCTAAAAAATGACTAAAATACCCCTCCTAAACCTAAAAAATGACCAAAATACCCCTAAAACATAAAAAAAAAATGACCGAAATACACTCGAAACCTAAGAATTACCAAAATACACCCTAAACCTAAAAAATTACCAAAATACCCTCTAAACCTAAAAAATGACTGAAATACCCCTGAAACCTAAAAAATTACCAAAATACCCTGAAACCTAAAAAATGATTGAAATACACCAAGACCTAAAAAATGACTAAAATAACCCCAAAACCTAAAACAATGACCAAAATACCCCAAAAACCTAAAAAAATGATCAAAATACCCCCAAAACCTAACAATTACCAAAATACACCCTAAACCTAAAAAATTACCAAAATACTCCTTAAACCTAAAAAATTACCAAAATACTCCCTAAACCTAAAAAATGGCCAAAATACCTCCAAAACCTAAAAAATAACTGAAATACTCCCGAAACCTAAAAAAATTACCAAAATACCTTGAAACCTAAAAAATTATCGAAATACCCCAAAAACCTAAAAAATGACCAAAATAACCCCAAAACCTAAAAAAAATGATCAATAAAAACCCTTGAAACCCAAATTATGACCAAAATACCGCTAAACATGTAAGATGACCAAAATACACTAGAAACATCTAAAATTACCGAAATAGAGGTTTAGGGTATTTTGGACGTTTCGAGAATATTTTTGACAAATTAAAGGTTCTAAGAGTCTTTCAGTCATTTTATAGGTTTCGAGGGAATTTCAGTAATTTTTTAGGTTCCATTACCCACCTTATTTGGATAAGTCTTAACCCAACCCTTTTAATATTTGGGTT
Source organism: Quercus aquifolioides (assembly GCA_019022515.1). Taxonomy (NCBI): domain Eukaryota; kingdom Viridiplantae; phylum Streptophyta; class Magnoliopsida; order Fagales; family Fagaceae; genus Quercus; species Quercus aquifolioides. The sequence goes on along the minus strand of CM032334.1, from coordinate 2,627,874 downwards.
AAATGGATAAAGACCCATTTGGTTATTTAATTAGATGGGTCTAAATGGATAAATCCACTAATACCCACTAAACCCATCTAAAATTTAAATAAACAACAAAAAATCTAAATTTCTAAAAAATGACCAAAATACCCCTGAAACCTAATAAAAGACCAAAATACTCCCAAAATCCAAAAAATTACCAAAATATCCCCTGAAACCCAAAAAACGACCAAAATACCCCCCCAAAACCCAACAAATGACTCATGGAATGCACTATATGTGTCAAAATGACCACATGTCAAGATCGTGTCTCATATAGTGCTCTAGCTTCTAGTACATTGAACAGAAGCATTGTCCTTCTAAATTCTAAGTTGTCAAATAATAATGTTTTGAGGGAAAATTTTTCACCAAGAGTTTTATAACTTAATTGGTTGGTACTTATGTTTCCAACATACACATCCATGATTTCAAATCCCCCCACCCCCACCAAAAAAAAATTTATAACTTTCAAATATTTTTCTCTTCTTTTAAAAGGTTTTTGGAAGTTTATTAATTAAAATTATTTGAGGTCAGCTTGGAAAAAAAATTAGATGAATGAGGAACAATAGTGAATTAGTATTTTGAAGAGCCAACTTCAAGTTGAATTCAAAAACTCCAATAGCTAAATTCAATGCATATATAGCACTTGAATTATAACGTTGGAATTCGGCTTTTGAAAACCGAATTTCATTTGAACTAATATGAAATGAAACTCAAATTCGAATTATTATTGTTGTTATTATTACAGCTATTTTTAGGTTGTATAATTGAAAATTCATAGAATATAGAGTTGGAAATGGAAATTTTCACTTGAAGATAGAGATGTCTCTTATTAATGAAAAGATTGGGAAAGTCATTTGAGATGGTTTGGACATATTTGGTCATTTGAGATTATCTGATTGTATTTAGAGAGCGATTAATGCATCGGTAAGAAAGAGAGAATATTTCAAGTAGATAGAGTAAAAAAAATAATGAAAGATAAAAAAATAACATCAGTAAAGGTAGTTAAAAATGACATATCAATTAAGTAAGTAACATCGACTAGATTAGAATAGATTGGAGGAAAATAGATTAGAGGTTGAATTGTGGGCATGAGAGATGGTTTGAAGATTCGCATTGCAAAGAATTTCCAAGCTGTAGAAGTAGAGTCGGATGCTATAGTGGTTAATAGTGGCTGGTGGGGCAATACAGCATGAACGCTACTCACTTTCTCTTCACATCCGATTGCAGGTACCTTTTGGGTTTAATTCCAATGGTGAAGGTTAATCACGGTTTCCTAAAAGCTAACCAGTGTGCAAACAAATAAGCTAAGAATGAGGCAAATAAACAAGAAGATTTTACTAGCTTTGATTGTCCGCCTTCGGACATTGTTATGCTTTTGTATTTTGAATCTTTGATGCCATTAGCATGTACTTTGAGAGGCTCTACCCAAACTTTATTTCTTTAAATTAATATAATCTTAGTTTACCAAAAAAGAAAAAGGATTGGAGGAAAATAATAAATGTGGCCAATCTTGACTAATTTATTAAGAATTCATAGCCAATTTCAAAAAATTTAGTACTAAGATTTTGTCATTGTTGTTATGTTAAAAGCATTTACTTTCCTATAAATAAATAAAAAAATTATTTACACATATTATTATTCTTATCCGTACCAAATGAGGACATTAAATCCACAAGAACAAATGCATTATCCACGAAATTTTTATAATTTATTAATTAACAACCAAAATCACTTCCTAAAAAAATAAATAAATAAATAAACCAAAATCAGGAAAAAAAAAAGTTATTATTTTTTCTCTTCTTAATAATTATTTTGCTATTCCAATAAACACGAATAATTCAAGCAAATATAGCTAATAATACTGGAGGAAAATAAAATTACTTAAACAATGGTATGGAAATTAAATATATATATATATATATATATATATATATATATATATATATAAAATTCATATATTTGTTAACTTCAGCGATTTGCTAAGAACATCACAACTATTTGTAGACCTTTTACATGGCTATCATTCCCTCATTGGCTTTTAACGGACATATTCAAAAAGAAGAGGTTGAAAGTGTGATATAATGTTAGGGACAAAATTCCAAAAATTAAAAATAAAATGATCCAAACTTTAGAATGTGTAACATGCATTTATAATCTTGTTTGGGCTCCGCTTTATTTAGTTTCACAATATATAAACTTCATTATGTGTTGGGCCTACCCATTCAATTGGGCTCACTTATACTAATCTGAGAAAGGTGGGCGGGACCGGCTGGTTGTAGGTGGGCTGGGCTAGACCTTGTTCTAATAAGTGGGTTGATCGCTTGACCCAATTCACCTGCCCAAAACCACATGAATCTTGGACCAATTCTTGTTTTGCAGAACCACATTGTCGCCCAAAACAAATCCACCAATCAAAAGGAGTTTAATAAGTTTTTTTTTTTTTTTTTTTTTTCCAATAAGAGATTTGGTATTAGAACCCATTTATACTAAAAATTAAATAATGTCTTGATCAGACAATAAAGAGTAATTATCATATAGTAAACATCTTAAATTGAAATCATATCGTATTTAAAAATAAATAAATTACTTTTAAAACCTTAGAGATTTAGGTATGGTTAATTGAAATCTTAAATTTTCAAAATGTTTCATTTTCAAAGAGTTATATTTTTTCAAAATGTTTCATTTAAAACTCAAAGTTTTTAAAATTATTTTGTTTGAACCGTATAGTTTCATATAGTTATATTCAATCCATATAAATAAAATATTTTGAAAGTTCATGGTTTAAATGAAAAATTCCTTAAGGTTTAGAAATTAATTTAACCCAAAAAAAAAAAAAACACTTTTGCCTGGTTGATTGCTAATGAAGCGTTAGCATTCACATCAGCGGTAGTTTCAAGAAAATTTTAGTCAAATCTTGCCTAAAAATCACACTTTAACTACTTTAGCTAAGGGACTATTCACAGAGAATTACATCAATCTCAATACTCTATCATTGTTTTATTTAATTATTAATTTTTGAGGAGAGAGCTCTACAAGAATGAAAGAAAGAGAGTTGCGGAGGGAGAGAAAAATTAATATTAAAATTTTTGTAGCCGTACAGTGGCTCAATATTTGTATTGAGACTACTGTACATAAATTAGTTTGGTGGAGGGTTTATTTAGGCTAATGCAATAGTGTGATTTTGTGAGTTTAGTTATTTTTTTGGCTAAACATTTGATGTATTGAGTTTAATATGAGTGCTCTTACCCACGAAAAAGGCCTTGTATAAGTGGTGGGACTAGAGATACATCATAATCACGTGTCAGCATACTAGCATAGAAAATACATGACTCACTCTCATATAAAATTTTAACCAAGATAATACTTGATAGTACTATAAAATTAAAAAAAACAAAGTTTCAGCTGGTCAACAGATAGTGGTAGATTTGTGAATGGGATGGATAGTTTGATCTAACCATCTTTGATTGGGATGTTAAAGGTTTAATCTTATAAAATCCTCTTAAGTTTATGCTTCGCTAAAGGCATAGATTTTCCATATACAATTTGCCCCTTTCATGAAATTTTCTGTGATATAATTCAAATTTTCATGACCTAGTATTACATTTTGATTTTTTTGTTAAAAAAATGGGAAAAGTACTGAGATTAATTAGTTAATTAATCATGGAATATTTGTGCAAAATATTGACAATAATACTATAAATTCCTCGATGAATTAAAGTGGTCACAGAAGATTTTCCTAGATTTTTCTTGTGGAACCTACTTCCAAAAACTTATATTCATAATTCATTCTAGCATCAAGTAGTCTCCAGTATTTAAACAAATCTACTTGTTTTGCAAGACCCACCATTGTCTTTAAAATCACACAAATGTTTAGAAGTGATGAAAAATAATGGAAGAATAAAAACATAATTAATATAAAATTAATAGAATTGCATTTGAAGCAGCAAAGGGAATAACTGATAACAATCTTTAGGTTTGCCAAGTTTTTTTTTCGTTTGTTTTAATTTGTAGTATAGTATGAGGGCTAATATATGCTCCGTTCAATATAAATATATAAAACACTTTATTTATGTGCAATGCCCACCAAAAGAAAAAAGAAAAATAATATATAAGACATAATTCTTCAGGGAAAATTCTATATTTTGGTGTTGTTATATTAGTTCACCAACATTTCTCCGCACTTTTTCAATTTTGAAATCATGACAAATGCTCCAATTTGTTCAAGAAAACAGGCAATACCTTGCAATTCGTTACTTTAAAAAAAGGTAGCAAAAAAAATGGAATTCACTTCCGAGCTCACAAACTTAAATAAAAAATTGATAAGAAAAGACATGACACGCCAATTCATGCGTGAACAAATGCTTGAGTCAGCAAGCTAAATCTGACAGTAACACTTTTAAGGCACACAAATGGGACAGGTGGACTAAGAGGAATGAGAAACTTGTAGGAGACTCCTATATCCTACTGGAGACCCAAAACATAAAAAAGAAAGAACCCCATGAGTGCTGCCTGTCCAAAAACATATATTAATAATGGTAAAAATCACCAAAATGTGGCTTGAGAAATAAGGTATTGAAGTGAAAAAATGGGATACTATTACTATAAAACAAGGGCATTGCCGCATTGTAGTGTAGAAGTGTAAAAAGTACTGCTGATTGGTGGGGTGGCTTCTTCTGCTACAAGGCAAAAAGGGCTTGACAAAGACATTGCACCAAAGACCAAAATGTGATAGGCATGATAGGTTTGTAAGGGAATGTAAAATGTCTTTAATAGGAAACTGTGACCTATAAACTTCAACCTTGTCTAAGCAAAACCTGAAGTTACCCCATGTCTTAAATTCCCCCCATTACTTCACCTACATGAGAGTGAGGCACCCATTTCTCCTAAATGGGTTGGCTACAATCCCTCATCTCTCCGTTGAAGAAGCTGTGGTTTCGCATGCACTCAGCTCAAAGAAAGAGTAAGTCATACTAATTTCTTTTCATTTGAATTCATGCTTATATTTACAAGTCTATTTTCCTCTCCATGGCTTGAAAGTTCAAACCATCACAGGGTTTCAATGCTGTTCTCATCTATGCATTCATTAGCCATTTGCACCCACTTCAAACTGCTTCTTTATATACATTAGTTGCCATTGAATTTCCTAGAACACATGAACTACATCTTTCATCTCTCTATTTCTTCCTCTCTAATGCACAAAGCACACACAGGTACTAAGCTTTCTGTAGTTTACTTGATCTTTTTGTGAAACATTTACCTGTTTGGTAATGTGGTTTCAAACCATACTCTCTCAAACTACAGTTTGTTTAATCTTCACTTTTTCTTAGTTATAGCCTTTTTAAACAATCCCATTTTTGGATATTTTTCCCACATTTCTTCATTTATTCCCCCCTAGATTTAACATTATTTCGTTTTGGGTTTTCAGGAAGAGGTATATACATTTTGTATGAGGATGTCAAATCCTGCCCCTATGAAGATGTGCATGTCTTATGGTCAATACTAGTGGAGTCAAATACTTCTTTGCCATCAAAAAATGGTGCTCATATGCAACCAGTTGACAGAATATGAGAAAGTTCCAGTTATTTACATTTTCCTTTTCTGTCAAGTCCAGCTATGTACATACACGTATTTGATATTTATGAGGTTTATACTCGTATCAAAGATTTGTCTTGTCTTTTTTGTTCTTCTGGGTTTCTTCAATTTCTCTCCTGTCATCTGAGGTACACATTAGTATATTATGGTACTCTCAAGTTTCAATATTTATAGAAACGTTTTATTTGGCTCTTAATTTGAAAGAGCCTTTTCTTTTACATGTTCTACATACCTAACTCTAATTCTAGATGCATTTGGCAAAAGGGGTAGTTTGTTTCTACTTCTACATGGTTTCTTATTGTTGCTTCGTCTGTTTCCAGTGGTTGTGGTGGCAGTTTGCTTCTTTTAATAGATTATAGGAGACTTTCTTGAAGATGACATGTGAAAACTACAAAAATGGATGGGACAACTAACAAGATTTTCTCTTTTAAAAAAATAATTTCATGTCGTTTTATGTTAGTGAGTTTTCAACATTTTCATCGCAGAAAGTAGAAAGCAATAAAGAACTTTGTGTAATATAACACATAATCTTTAGATAAATATAAAATACAAATAAAAGACCAAAAAAAAAAAAAAAAGAGCAAATTTAATTTTGTTTTTTCTACTAGAGTACTACTGAAAAAATTTAGTAAGATTAACTAGCTGACAATTCCAGGTGTTTTCAATGAAAAAATCCGAGATTCAAATCCCCTCTTCCCCAATGTAACTATCAAATTATCAAAAAAATGGAAATACAAAATCCTCTCTTAATCAAATTTTGATCTATACTTGAAGAAATATTAGGTCTTGATAACGTTATGAAATCCCTGGCTATAAGAGGAAGAATATACCATTTAATAATGCTATAATGTATGAACTTACAAATTACAATATCCTGTAGCAATAGTGTAACATATGAAATTATAAAGATTTAAAAGATATATTTGACCTTAAAAACGTCGGTGATGCTGATGTTGGTCTAGCTACAAGTTTTCAAACTTGTATAAATAATAAAACCCCACAAGTAATGCCTGCTCGGGCCACTTACTGACAAAAGGAACCGAATACGTTTTTATTGTTTTATGCTTTATGAAAATCCATGCCATTCTCACTCACTTCAAAATGCTTTGCAAAATGTTCTACTCTTGATGGTCTATTATTGTAAGGGCCAGTTTAGTAACTCACATTTTATTAAAGTGTTTTTCTTTAAACCATTTCTTTGTGCTATAAGCAAATTCAACCTACAAGCCCTCAAAAGTCATTACGTGCCATTCTAGAAATTGTATACTCGTATAACTAAATTTCATATAGTTGATGACAGATTCTATTTTTGACTCTTGGCAATTCCAATCTTTCATTATGTGGTCAAGCTGGGTTAGGTAAAAGTCAGTCATGCTCACAATCTCATGTGCTCATCTTATGGCATAGAGAATTAAACACAGAACTGTATTACTTTGGCAAACCCTATCCTGAACTAGCAGAGAGATCGTTTTTATATTCTAGCATAACGTATTCGGGTTCCTCCTAAACCTTAACCTGCCACAACCACACGTACACAAATTCTCCAATTTTTCCTACGTCAATAAATTTCGCACTACAAACACCAATCTCAAAGATATGCCGCACTTATAACCTTTTTTTTTTATAGGACCGCACTCATAACTTTATATCACTATCAAGCAGATATCATAGCTATATCACAATCAAATTGTCATCCACGTCTCTAGGAAATTTAAATAAATCAAAGTTAAGACCAAAGTTGCTATCAAACTAATCAATAGGAAAATAATAGCGTACAGAAGAGCTTTTGCCACTTAATCATACAAAGCTGGGTTCAAAAAAACTTTCAGAGGTATCTTTGGGGAGAAGAATCCAAAGGAATTATTTGAGCAGTAATTTTACCTCGCCCTTTCAAAATTCTGCATTTTTATCCAAAGAAAGAAAGATATTAGCAGATGTCCGTTGCCCTCTAGATAATTCGTCATTTTTGGCCTATTATTGTTAAAAACTAATCAGTGCATGTCTTAACATTTGGTAACTCAGCAAAATATTAGCAAACAGCTATACTGTATTAGCTATGGAGTATTATCTTAACATTTCAAGTGCTAACACAGCATTCCTGATAGCCATATACGGTTTTAATCAGCACAAAGTGATTGAGCTGAATGGGACAAGTATGTCTGGGTGCTGCTATCAATATGTTGTAAATTAAGCTATCAAATAAATAGCAAACATGAAACCTACATAACCATACAATGACTGAAGTGTTATGGAGTTTGACAAGCAAACAAGTACTTGTGTTAATGTGATAATGCTGTTCACTCAATTTTAAGGAAAATTTAAAGAGGCTGTGGTGAATTACTACAAGGCAGACCTTAATGGCATCACAAGGATGATGTAGAAGCATGTTCAGCCACACCCGGTAGCCAATTTTGAAAGAAGGCATAGGAATCGCTGTCTGCACGTGACAAGGCAGCAAGAGGAGTGACAGTAATCTGAAATAAAATCATGATAACAAGTTAGTGATGGCCCGCATAGAGATTTTAATCAAGCAAAATAATGTGGGGGAGATAAAATCACACAAATAAATTTCATAAATCAAATCTACGCACATATCCTTCTTTAACATATCGGTAGTCTGTATCAACCTCCTCATCAATGTGGGCGCCCTTTACCTACAACAATTGAAAAGTAGAGTCATCCATTTAAAATTTAAATAGAAAAAAAGTGACATAATCAAGTTTCCTGCATGTTTATAATTAGTATGTTACAATCAAGTTTTATTCTCTAATTTGTTACAATTAAGAGTTTCAATCATATTGTACTCAAAAGCATCAGTCATTAGATGAAATGATTATGGATCATCTATTTTACTATAAACAAGGTGTCCAATTTGGGTAGGCTTTTGCTTTCCCGGTACACCCCCTGTGTACCAAGGAAGTTGTTTTCTCCTTCTTGTATTTTTTTTTTTAATTTTTTCAATAAAGTTTTTATTTACCGATCAAAAAAAAAGGTATGCAATATCTATTATGGCATCCAACATAATCTCATTCACTTCTTTCAAAGAAATCAAATCCTCTGGAATATAATGGATCGGAGGCATCTTAAGGGTTCTATTTCTGAAGTGGCTTTCTCCTTTCTTTGTGGTGCCCCGTATCTGTGGTTTGACTCCCACATTCCCACATTCCCACCTCCCCAACTATCTATCTATTAAAAAATAGGCAAAACTACAATGTTGGTTCCTAAAAATTACCTATTAAGCGTTTTTGGTCCCTCAAGTTTCAAATGAGCTCTATTAGTCCCTAAAGTTTAAAAAATGAGCTCTATTAGTCCTTCTATTAACTTCTGTTAGTTTTATTGTCCATGTGTCTAACAGAACAATGATGTGGCATTTTTTTAATGACATAGCAAATACAATATTAGTTATCAAAAAAACAAAATTGCCACATCATATTTATTTATATTAATTCATTTTTGTTTTGAAAACTTAAAATTAAATATAATTAAAAAGAAAAAGATTAAAACCTAAACAACCAATTCTCAAAAATCCCCATTCTCATCGTCCATTCCAGATTTCTTTCACACTGCTAACCTTAATCTTGAATCGTGCTGTTAATCTCATCGATGTGCCATTATACTTTTTTAAAGTGTTTAGACGATATAAGTACCTAAAGGCACAAAGATGACAAAGGGAAGAAACCAAGAAAATCAAGGATAGATGCTGATTATATAGTGTGCCATCCATTTTGCTTTCTCATTAACAAGTTCTACTCATCTTCCTTTTGAGTAGACATAATATGCAAACAAAAACCAACATGGATGCTGCTCGAAAATCGATTTTGGTTCTAAGATCATGACTTACTATCGTTTTGGGGACTATTATTCTTGACAATTGGGAAGTAGCTAAAGGAGATAACGATGCCCAATCCCTAATCTGGGTGTACTTCAAGATTGGTGCCGCAATGAGGAGGAAATCTAGAACTGAATGATGAGATTGGGAATTTTTGAAGATAATTATTTTATTTTATTTTAATTTTTGATCTTTTTTCTGTTTAGTTTTTAAACTAAGATGAATTAATATATAAATTTGATTTGGCAATTTAGTTTTTTAAAAACTGATGTGTCATCTCTAGTATTTGCCACTTCATTAATCTGTTAGACACATAGACAATGAAACTAACGGAAGTTAATAGATGGACCAATAGTGCTCATTTTTTAAATTTTAGGGACCAGTAGAGCTCATTTGAAACCTAAGGGACCAAAAGCGCCTAATAGGTAAACTTCAGGGACTAACAATGTAGTTTCGCCTAAAAAATATAAATATATAAATAATTTGCTAAACAATAAGAATCTATCGAAACGGAATCAAATGTGAAATAACACAATTCAACACCAATTAAAGAAAAAAACATAAGATGCTTATAAGTTTTTGTCATCCTTTATAAAGCAGGTAAGAAGATATAATTTAGAAAGTCGGAAGGCATCAGGGGAAGGAGGACTTTGGGCAGGATCTATTAGCAGCAAATTCCCTGTAAGATCCACTTTAAGAACTGCTCTGGAACATAGAATATGAATTTAAGATCATTTAAGCTTAAACAAATTTTAAAAGCAGTAACCCTCATAAAAAAAACTTGGTTACAAACTCAATTGTTTACTAAAAGTTTCCAATTTTAGACTATAAAATTATATTTTAAATTATTTACAAATCATATATTTTACAACATTGACATCTAAGAACCTAAGGAGAAAATTTTGTGCATATCATGCATAATTATTTATTGCTCACAAAACCTCTACAAAATAGAACCTTGAGCACTGTTGTCTATAGGGTTAAATTGGAAGCTAAGAACTTTAGACTTTAAAGTGTCTTTAACCCCCAAAAACATACTCACTAAAACTATCACATAACTATATTAAACAAAGGCTAAAAACCATAACAGTTACAGCATAACTGTCAAATTTTGCTTAAAAGTTAACACCCTTAAGGATGAGGAAGATTCATGATTTTCTCCAAAGTTTAAATTCAACATGTGAACTTAACATAGCCAAAATTAAATGAAAAAATTCAAATCATTTAGAATAATCAATGTAAGATCCTGATCAATTCATTTAGGGAAAGTGGTAAATACTAGAAATATCCAGATGAAGTCAACCTTTGCAGGTCTATAAGGCTCAGTCTATTGAGGTAGGCTATGTTGGTGAAATAGGTAACCATCTTGATTAATTTTTGTTTTAAGTAAAACGGGTTCGGACATTGAGGCTAAATTGGGATTAATTTATTATAGCATGGGTTGCTTGCTTTTTGTACCTTGAATTTGGTTCAGGATGTTAATAACGAAGTGATTCTGAGCAACATGGAAATGGGAAAAGCTATACATGTTTGCCTTCAAGCAGTAAATGGCAAGCAAATGCAAATGCAAAAGAGTTCAGTGAATATTGTGACTATCAGAGTATTATCAACTTAGAAAAATAATTAAACAATGAGTCACAACATAAAGAGCGATGGATAAAGCGAGGGACATACTTCCCTCTTGAACAGAAGATTGTCTGGCAATGTAGCTGACGTTTCAGTTTCTGCTGATGCTTCTGAGTTAGCCTCCATGGCCATAGTTGATAACATTTTGCCTCCTTGCATGTCAGAAGTAACTTGCTTCCATCCCATTCTAAATATACTTTTACCCTGCTTAGTCAGCCTGTACCCCTTTTTGAGGCACGTGAGACAAACATTACAACCACACATTGCATAACTGAGATAATAGCATTCTTATCATGAAACAAGAAATTGCAGTTGAATCAGTTCCAAATTGACCACACAAAGCCAAATGACTTAAACCACAAGCATATCTTCAGGCCAAATGACTTAACCACGAGCATAACTTCATTTGGAAGTTGCATCAGGAAATTAAAAGTAGGGTGATCACCTTATAAAGAATTTCAACTCATTTAAAATAATCAGACTGACTGAAGACATTCCAGGAGAGTGAATAATAAGATTACTCTTTTCTTCAACATTCTTGATATGCTACTATCTTGCATAATGTAAAAACTGACCTATCAGAAGGACAATGGCAATGAAAATGTTCTCCTAAACTTATCATTCAATACTGAAACCTTCAAAAGTAGTTTGAGTTTACCTTATTATTCAATAGTGAAGCCTTCAAAAATTCTCTTAATTTTTTTTTTTTGATAAGTAAAAGTTCTCTTAAACTTATCATTCAATAGTGAAACCTTCAAAAGTAGTTTTGGGTTTACCTTATTATTAGCAACATCTGTTGGCAGATCTATGTTCAAAAAACATTTTTGAGGATAAGCCTGATTCCTGATCTCAGCCAGAATTGCACTTATGATTGGTAAACAAGCCTCAGCGGCAAGCGTATAGTCATCTACACTACTCTTACCCCCAACCCTGAAAATCAAGAACGCAAATCACTTGTAGGAGAAAAGGAACCTTGTTATGATGGCAAGATAAATTTAAGGATGAAATGTAAAATAGCTGAAACAGTTCTTGGCCGAAACATAACATGACATTGTTGTCACATTCATTATATTCTGCCTCAACCACGGTAATATGCTATGACAAATTGTATAAAAATTTGACTTTGAACAAAATCTTTATTATATGTTAGACTGTTGCCATACATATATGTTAACATACCAATCATATGATATAGAGACAGAAGGTAAATCATTGAAAAAGGCCTCTCGAGCACCTGCTACTGTGCCAGAGTAAATGCTGCAATTCCAAACCAATCAAAAAAGAAATGAACATTAGCTGCCCAAAGAAAGAAAATTACAATGTATTGAAAGAACTCCAGCAGGGATACTAACAATGTAAACAAGAAAGTGTCCCATAATGGGTGTACTAGTGATCTCATATTCTCATGAGACTAAAATCACTAAATTTCCTTAAATCAGTTTAGAAGGACATGTTTCCTTGTGATTTTTTTTTATTCCCAAGGGGATTGATTGCACAGACACACACTGTTTGAAAGAACCTTTTTTTTTAACGTTTAGAAGTCATTGTTTGTAAGAACCTTGAAATAACTGTATGAGGTTCTAACAATTTTTTTTTGATAAGTAAGTATGTGGTTCTAACAATATAAACCAACTTCTGTCACAAATCCTTTAAAAGTCCAAAGCAGAAAATATTAAGAAAAAGAAAGGGCTGATTTTATTTTTAGATCCTTTTTGTTTCGCTTTTTGGCCCTTTAAAGTAAGTGGAAGCTTCTTGTCCTCTCCTTTTCTTTCAATTTCTCTTCTTGACAAGGTATCCATTTTGAACAATAGAAAGGGGCATTAACACAGTCAGAATTTTGAAGAGAAGGCACAAAGGAAGACTAACATGTGATAACCACAGTTGCTACCCATGTTGATGCCACTAACTACCTGCATGCAGAGATGGGAAAAACATTAGCAAAAATAGCAAATATCAAACTTTAATAACTACAACTTCTAGTCAAATGCAACCTGCTCAAGTGATTGCACAAGACATTTGTTCAACTCAAACGAGTTAGACAACAAAATGAAGTCAAATAAACTTTAAAGCAAAATATCTGAATTGAGAGCAGTAATTGCAGTGTCATTATAAGTCATAACGGCTCCGTATTGAGGTGTTCACAAAATTAGAGAGAGAGGCCCACTATACAAAGAAATTAGCCAAATGGAATTTTTTTTTTTTTTTTATTGGTAAGCTGCACATGCGGGCCCAATGGTTTTTAAAACCAACGACCTCACCCTCCACATAACACTTACAAGGGGAGGAGGTGCCAGTTGAGTTAGAACTCATTGGCATTCAAAGAATTAGCCAGATGGAACATCACAATACAATTTAACAGTATCAGTTAGTCACTTAGTCCTCTCTAGCAGTGCAACCAATGAAACTTCCATAACCATGCATTATAACCAGAGATCTACCAGATCAGCAATTGAAGGAAAGAGTGCTTTGGAAATTCCCAAAGAAGTACAGTCAGCTGGAGTTCCTGCAAATCATATGCAAAACTTCAATCTTGCATTAAAAAATAAAATAAATACCAGGAACTATCAGAGGAACGCAGTAATAATATAAATTGAAGATATTAATTAATGATTAGCACTGTGAAGGGGTGGATCATCCTTCAGATATCAAAATTGCATCTAAATAGAAAATTTATGGCTACACTCTAAGGATGTATATGGTTATTAACTGAAACATACTTAAAAAGCACAAGGATCTCCACAAGTTTGGTCATTTTTTAGAAAATGGCTTTTAAGTGTGTCACACCCTACTAATCAATTAAAAAATGGGTATCCATGGGAGCGAATTCATAAGCACACTTCTCTAGCCTCCAAGCATATGGCGGTCATTACGGTAAAACCAAAGTTGTTTTATATACACACACACATTGTGTTGTGTGTATTCCTTAATTCACTCCTACCTTCATTATGAGTTACAACAACCTGGATTTCCCTTTTTCTCTTGCTATAAACATAAGAAGATTTTTAAAAGAATGAAAAGAAAAAAAAAATAGTGTTTAGGAAGAACTCAGTAAGCTCCTATTGAGAGAATTTCAACAAATATCTTAACGACTACAAAGAAATATGTTCTAGCTTACACATATTATCACATAGCTGTACTCCTTTACAGCAATATTATATCAGAAAATTACTACTCTATATAAAGAGTCACAATATCCAATATGTTCTTCTAAATACTGTATGGAGAATGCAGACTCCGCTAGCTATAAAGAGAATTAATAAAAGCTCAAACTTCAAAATTCTGGAAGTTGTAAATGAATTTGAATTAACAGAAAATACCACATACCAGAAGCTGCAAAGGCTGTTGCTCCATCAATATGTACTTGTTTCACAGTAAGCGGGTGGAGCCAAGTAATACAATGACTAACAGCTGACTTTTCCCTGAAAATAGCAAAATAAGGCCGTAAGACACCACGCATAACTCTATATTGACGACTAATATCATGCAAATGGACTTTGATATCGATAGATAACAAATTTCAGCTATTTGCCATCAAAAAACAGACATGCATCTGTATGAGAAATTTAAATCAAGCCATCAATGAGCTATAGCTCAACCAATACTTCCTCCTCGCATAATAATGGGATGAGGGTGAGGTCGCAGGGGTACAAGACTGCCCAAATAACTTAACCAATCATAAAAATGATACTCAAATCAACATGTACTACCTCATCCCATAATAATGAGGTGGCGGGTAACGTCTGCGGATTCGAGACCCATTAGGTGTGTGTATAACTTACCAATTTAAAAAAAAAATTAAAAAAGATATTCAAATGAAGTGAAAACCATGAAAACTACAAACAAATAGCTTAGCAGCCATGATCAAAAGAAATTAAAAGTCGTACTCGTAACCAGTGCACAAGGCTCTCACTTTGTGAATTCCGTGATAAATGATTGGTAGACTTCTTTGCCATAATCGAAACCATTAAATCATATAATAAAAACCGCTTTCACATTAACTTTTCTTTCTTTCTTTTTGAAAGATATTTTCGCTATGATCTTAATTCTCATGTCAGTTTCTTCAAGACCTTCTCTCATCCCATGTATTATAAAAATACTCAGTATTCTTAAAAAAAAAAAAAGTCTCAACCACAAAAATAACACTATGCTACTGTAATACACAACGACTTGCACATCAAAATTCCGATCTAAAGTGAACAGAATTAAATTACACAGGGACGTTTACAAAATAGCAAAACCGGACACACAAGCCTCGTTAATTACAACATTTACCATAGTTTACCAAGTACATATTTTTTTTTCTAATTAAAAAATTAATATGACCGTTGAAAATCAAATCAAAACCAGAATTAAAGTAATCAAAGTGCTCAGACAAAAATATATATACACAATAACCAAACAGTCTCAGACACACATATATATAGACACATACAAAGAGAAAGAGAGATTAATAGTTATAGTAAACGCACGAATCAGGAGCGCAGACTTGGACATTGTAGCGTTGCGTGGAGACGAGGGCTCGAACCAGAGCTCGAAGTCCCGGCGCGTCGATGCCATCGTCGTTCGTAACAAGGATCGTTGGCCGGTTTTCCATTTTTTTTTTCGTTAGAGAAATGATAACTGATTGGGTTCAATTTGAATTGAATTTGGTTTCAGAGAGAGGTTTAAACTTTAAATCTTAATTAAAGGTTTGGGAGTATTATTATAGATGCACTGAACTGTAAGAATAGTAAATAGTAAGTAGGGGTTCGCTGGGTTTGGAACCAATGGGCGCGTTTTGCGTACGCAGACCAGTCTTTGTTTATGTTTTATACGTGGAAAACTTTATAAAGTAGTTTTTTTGCCATTTAAAAAGTTTTATTTTATTTGTAGGGTCCCACACTCTCCCACTATTTCTATACACCCTAATCATTTTTTTTGGATTATTCCAAGCGGCGGGCGAATTTAGTAAAGGTGAAGGTTAAAATTCATGTTTTGTATTATCTAATAATATGTTGTTACGTCAGTATTTTATTTAAAATTTAATATATCTTACTGTACTTAATAATATTTCAATAGACTTTTAATTTGGTTAGATTTATATGTAAATGTTAGAATTGATTGGGTATAGTTGTACTTATTCTTAAATATGTAATAAGATGATGTGTCATATTAAGATTGAAGGGATAAAACATGAAATTTACACCACATTCTTACTGAATTTAATCTTTATGCCAAAGAAGACTTATACGAAGGTTGAGGGTTTTTTTTTTTTTTTTTTTCTAGTATTAGATTCTCTGAACAAACAAAAAATTCTTATATTATATGCTCACTGATGAGTGATAATGCTGAGATGATGAGTAAAAATTCTTATATTATGCTTGCTGATGAGTGATGATGCTTACTTATTAGTAGCCACTACACATCCAACTCATATTTAAGGCAATTTGAAAAATGAAAGATTGGATAGCTCTGGCATGATATTGACCAAAACATCTTTGATATATATATATATATATATATATATTTTATGGAAAGATCGAGATCTTTTATTATAATGAGGAGAAATTCAGTTCATCTTGAGTCACACTTGACTCAATCAATGGAGGATTTTTCACTATCTAAATTACAAAATTATCCAAAACATTTACGTTCTTGGCATATTGTGCCAGGATACCTCTTTGATATTTAAGTTAATAAACATAGAATTTTGTGATAACAAATACAGTATTTTTTGACTAGGTCTTCCAAGTTCTTAAGTTTTCGAGAATGGTCATATGTGTATTGGTTAACTTTGTGCCGATGCATTGGACACAAACTGTGTCCTAAGGCTTTCAAAGATTTAACCCCATGATGTTCCAAGATTTACACCTTTTTTTGTTTAGAAAATTAGCCTAATAACATATGTAATCAACATCTGATAACATACAATGAGATTTTTCCAACGAACTTAATCAACTATATTTTTTTGTGGGTTCCAGTTAACTTAACTAATAAAATCTTTTATGATTGAATAAGAGATATGAGGTTTAATCCACGTCTACACCAAAAAACTAATTAGTATTTTGGTCTGATAATAAAGGCACCATAAGTTAAAACTCTCTTAAAAAAAATAAAAATATGTTTTTTTTTCAAAACAAACCAAAGAAAAAGAAAAAGCAAAATGTACATGATTTATACCATTTCAAAACTTTTATTTAAGTACATACTTTTGGTGACAATGACAGATATGCTTTTTGGAGGAATTATGATTGTGCAACATAAAGTGGTACAACTTGTTCCATATAAAATGACGCAACTTATGACATAATTCGCCCACGTAGCAAGTTATGAGTGGTGCGAGGTGATGATAAGTCTATATAGAGACACTTTTCTAACGTTCACAACTCACCACGTAGGCGAATTGTGGCACAAATTATGTCACTTTGTGTGGCACAAATTGTGCCAGTGGCAGTAGCATAGCTCTTTTTTAGAGGAAATTGCAATTCACACAGTACATGCATGCATGATTCATGTTGCAGGGCATATGCCATGTCTTGATTGGCATCTCGTCCGGAATATTAATGGCACTTTATGCAGTTTTGCCGGCACACGTGCTCTTTGCCTATGAGAAAGTGCTAAGAATTTCATTCTTGGGCTACTGGTGCTGGTTTTTTGTTTGTGGGCTAAATAGGGTCCATTAATCTAACATGTAACAAACAAGACACTGGATATATGGAGAATTACTTGGTGTAGTTGGGCCCATTTGGGTGTGAGTCTGAATATTCCTACAAACTGTACCTTGGGCTTTTGGGTTCATATTCTCACTCAAAAAAGGCCCAAAAAAGAAAGGAGCTTGGACTCGGCTGCTCAAAAATCAGGCCACACTTACTCCTCCTCATATTGTGTCCCTGCCTTTTGTTAACTTTTTTTTTTGGGCATATTATAAGCTGTATTTTTTCTTTTAACACAAAACTTAACTACAATTCTTTATGGGTTATATCTTTCGTTTATCAATTAAATTCAACTATTTGATTACATTGGTCAAAGAGTCATATGATTGAATTTGAAGATAACATTGTCTATGCTATATTACCAATGCTGTCACATGGTTGAATTTATTGAAAAACTTAAATATACATAAGAACAGAAAGTATTTCGGTTTAGATCAAGAGAAAGAATGCATTAAGATCTAAATCGACTAGCTTTTAGTATATCGACATTTGAATACTCAGACATTGGTGTTTGGATTGAACTCAAAATTAAAATTCTAATTAATTTCACTTGAGTGAGAGTCAAGTGAGCGACTTGCAAAGTCTCTGACTATTTTAATGTTTTACTCAAACGGCCTTGAACTTTGCTTGAGCAAACACGGTAATCTTCAAACTCTTTCAATAACATTTTGACAGAATTTCTTACTCATAACCCTAGCCTGAAATTGGTTGAAATTCTTCTTCTTTTTATATAAATAATTCCAGCTTTTTTAAGAAAAAAAGATCTGACCTACAAGCCTCTTGGATAGGAGCAGGCAAAACATGCATATTACAACAAAAATGAAATGTAACAATAGTATAACTAATTTGGATAGTAGTCTAAACCCAACAGAAATCACTTAACAAAGGAAATACTAAGTTCAACAATATTACTGAAAATGATGTTTACAAAGACTAAGTTTAACCAACAAATACGTTGAAATGCAACCCTTGATTTTTTGTCACATGAAATATGCATGCCAACCTGAAAGTTAACAAATTGGGAATGCAAAATGTTAATGAAGTATTTTATCTCTGAACACTTCAGTAAAGATATGTCAAGAGATTCCAGATGCCCGACAAGGCGACAACCTTGACCGTTGTGGATAAACTAAACTAATATATATATATATAAATTTTTTTAGTCAAGTTTGTTTGTTATTTATTTTGAGATTTCCTAGGTTGATGATTGTCATTAATTACTCATTATTATAGCCTTGAAGATATATATTAGATGTCACGTGGAGCTTATCCCTATCATCCTCTCAAATCTTCCATTTTCTCGATTTTAAGGGCTTTTGTGTTGCATTCACAAAAAAGAAAAGGGATTCTGTGTGTTCGTCTTTTTATAGATCTTCTTGATCGTGATGGTCTTGAGATAATGGAAACTGTTCATGTCTTCATGATCAAGACTTTAATCCAATGAAGCTAGAGCAGTAGGTGGAATTGTGCAAAAAACACAATAAGAAAAATTTATATAAGGCCATTTATTTTTAAATTAGAATTTGAGTGAAAGATGATACAAAATCATCCCCTCTTATTAAATTCTTTAATTCCTTTATATTTTTTATTAAATATAAAACATATGACATTTTTGTTTTTATGTGGTTTAAATATAAAGCCATTAGATTTAAGGATTTAAATGGTAGGAGATTAGTTTCCAAAAAAATAGAACACGAAGGAAATGTGTTACTTATCTTTTAATGAATTACTAGTATTATGACTGTGCGATGCACAGCTTAATAAAAGAATTATATATAAATTTATATATATATATATATATATATATTTTGATAATAAAATTAAATTTACTAACAAATAAAATAGTAAAAATATTTTAAAGATTACGGCAAGTTTTAAATTTCTAAAAGCTTTTAGTAGTAAACGGGTTGGGCTTTGCACGGTTTTGGTCATAAACTTATAACATGAATAATTTTATTGTGAAACACTAATTAATGATTGAAGAGAAATGCTATACCCAATCGGACTAAGAGATAACTTTTACTTATTCAAATACCAATTAAGGTGAAATAGGGTGAGGAACAACAAATAATAATTATAATATACCGGCATAATAACATTTATATTTAATTATAATGAAGCGCTTGCATCTCAAAGTGTCAAATTAATATCAACATTAAACATGCTAAGATGTTTATGTTAATTAATGTAAATAAGCATAAAATTAATATCAACATCTAACACCCTACTATTGCATGAATTATGATTAAAATTGACCTAATATTTTTACTTTAACTCCAAGCAATCATCCCGAATTTACAAATTAAAACTACACAAATTTATAAGATTAAAAAAAAAATTGAAAGAAAAATTCACAATAACACACACATAAATATATAGACACACAAAAAAAAACTCTGAATTCAATAATTACAAACAATATTAATTTCTAAACATTAAAAAAATCTGGAATTAGAGTTAAAGTAAAGATACTCACATGAAAATTGAATTAACTTTGACAGCAAAGGGGGGGCAGCGAAGTCATGGGGATTTCACATCTCCTTAAATATCCATTGTTTTTACATCACCCTTTTTATATTTAATCAATTTTTTGTCTCCATTCTTTGTGGAGTGATGTTCATTATCATAGTTTTGGATGCTCAAATCTTGGTCTCATGGCTACCTATGGGATCTAAACATATTGGAAAACAGATCTTTCAAAAAGTGAATAAGATTTTTGTTAAAATTAATTTGTTAGTTTTCATGGAAGATATATAATTGATTCTGAAGACCATAATAAGCATATAAATTAGATCAAAGTTAACAAAAATAACTTAAACAAAAGGCCACCCGCACACAAAACATATTCAATTTGATGAGAAAAAAATAAAGAATGGAATTTTATGAAAAAACAAAAGAAGAAGGCAAATACATACATGCAAGTTTCATAGGTAATGCAAGTATGAGAAAGAAAGAATACATCAAGAAATCGTACGGTAGGAAAAGGGAAAAATATACCAAACAATATATATACCCCCACTTTTATATTAGATAATTTTAAGTTGTGAAGAAATTGATAACTTGATAAAAACAGCAAGAAAAATGAGTTTACGTAATTAAGAAGTCTATGTTATTTACATATTATTATTATTATTATTATTATTATTATTATTTTCACTTTATCCAAAAAAAATAGTTAATGTTATTAGATTGTTATTAGATTTTTTTTTTTTTTTTTTTAGTTTACGTTAAAGTTAATAAATATTAGCTATTTTTTTGTTATTTATTCCAAAAGAAAAAAAATTTGAGAAGAAAAAATAATACTTTTAAATTTGTTACTTTATTATTAGGAAATAGATGATGTAGGATAAATGTTTATTCCAAAAATAAATAAAAAATAAATACTAACGTAAGCCAGTAAAATTGTTACTTTATAATTTTATTTTATTTTTTTTAAAGAAGAAGTTCATTAGAACATTTATTGTTACTTTATCCAAAAAAGTCGATAAAGATCAAAAACTTTTTGTTTTTATCTAAAAACTTAAGTGAATGAATTTATTGAAAAATCTAAAAATATTTCTGCAATTTGATGAAATCACTTGGCATAATCACGGCTTTTAAGCTCAACTTTTATTATATAGTATATGATTTTTCTCTGTAAATTAGGTGAAGTGGGAGGTAGGGTTCCAAGTTCCAACCTCTAATACCACCTAACAATACCAAGGGTATCGCTGTCACTGACTCAATAACTTGAACACAAAGAACTGTAAAGATATATAGTTTATATATATATATATATATATATATAAAATTAAATCATTATTATTAGTAATATTTATCTTCGTCAACAAATATAACAATATTATATTATTACAATCCAAATCCTATCCATTACTTGCAAAGTCGCCTAAAATATATATATATATATATAGAGGGTGAATCTTTAACATAGAAACTACCTCTAGGCTTTTAGATATTTTCAAGAGTTTTATGTGCAATTTTTTACTTTCAAAAGTTGGGAGTTCAAGTTTCCAAGTTAATTAACATAAGGTTAGGTTTATGTCAAAAATTAAGTATACTAAATCAATATGAATTCTTATGCACGTACAAGCAGATTGTCACATTTTCAACTAGACTAGTAGTTGCAAGAAAAAAGTGAGGGATCAAAAAAATTCAACAGTGCTTCATGACAGAATCATTACAAAATGTCTAAAACAGTGAAAAGCTTTGAATGAGTGGAAAGAAATTACGTGCAATAAAAGTTTGAATGGCACCAAATTCTACGAGTCTATGAGTTTGATATGATGAGATAAACGCTTCCAGAATTCATTTGTCGTGCGTGTTATAATTGGATTTTGGTTCATGTCTTAGTCTTCAACACCAAAGGGACCGACCATATGCATATATGTGTGGATCCAGCTAGCCTAAAAAAAAGGCACTCCTCAACCAAACCATATAGATTTATGTGAATCAGAAGCATATACCAAACAAAAGGTAGTTCTTGATGAATAGCCTATTGGAAGATATTCTTATAAAGAAACATTATCTGATGAGCAAAATTTGGGACCTCAAAGAGATAGGCCAATAGTTTTTGAGTGGATGCCCTCAATTCATGGGTGGACATGTATTCTTTATGTGTGTTTCTTTGTACGGCTTGCCTTGCACCAAGTTTGATTGTGTTTTCATTTTTTTTTTTTTTTTTTTTTGGGGAAAATGACTCTGTTATATATATTTGTTAGAATTAACATTTCCTAAGATTATCAACGACAACAAAAATTAACATTTGGTGCCACTTAAACATTGTCAACGTCAAGAACTTTATAACTCGATTGACATTTTAGAATGTTTTTAATGCCAGTGTCCAATGCTAAAATCTCATCCTCTAATCTAAATATCAAATTGAGTAGTGATAGCTATAATGTTATACAACGTGTGTATGAAACGAGAATGTATTTGATATCAAATGATATCATGACAGCGGTACCAAAATTTAATAAATATGAGACGTGTTAGTAAAAAATAACTACCTTACTAACAAATGAAAGACATAATAACATGATATCATTTTATACAAAATACTTTTTTGTATGAAACACATAATGCCACGTCATTTAAAATCATGTTTTAAAAACATGGTTTCATCGTTTTATAATTATAATTGAGATAGTATTTTTAAAATACAATATCATAAAAAGTGCGTACAAAAGTGTGCAATAAGAAATATATAACAACGTAAACTAACACGCTAACGCAGTCACACATAAGTGGAGCAATTCTTAGATAGACCTGAAGTATTGCTCTAAAATTTTTGGCGAAGCGGTGTTTTAAAAAAAAGTATGGAACGCTCTCTCTCTCGCGAGGAGAAGGAGGAACTTGTGCGTAGCACAAAAAAAGTCAAGAATGTGAGTCATGCTGGCTTCGGAGAAGGCCATAGCTCTGGCCCTGCTTCACCAAACCGAGATGGTGTACAGTGGAATCTAAATACGTCATTCAGAGATAAACTTTTGGGAGAGATTCCTGGGGCGTTCGCACAAGCCTTTAGTTTCGAGGATGGAATGGATGATGATACTGAGTCGGATGGGGAGGTGGAAACGCTTCGGCAAGGTCTTTTAGCTGTCAAAATCCCCAGGGAACTCAAACAAAGAATCCGTAAGCCTTGGGCAAACGCTTTTATCGTGAAAGTTTACGGTCGGAGTGTGGGGCTAAATTTCATTCAAGCTAGGCTACTGGCTTTATGGAAACCGGCAGGGAGGTTAGATTGTGTGGATTTGGGTCATGGTTTCTTCCTCATAAGGTTGTCTTTAGGCGAAGATTATGAAAATGTTTTGAGGAAAGGACCGTGGTTTATCGGGGACCATTTTCTTTCTATTAGACCATGGGAACCGGATTTTAAGCCTGCTCTAGCAAGTGTATCTTCCATTGCTGTTTGGATTAGACTAAATGAGCTACCCATTGAATACTACAATGCAGAGGCGCTGCAACTCATTGGGAAAGCCATTGGAAATGTCCTTCGAGTAGACACTTTTACAGCGTCGGAAACTAGAGGACGGTTTGCAAGGTTGTGTGTGCAAGTGGATGTGGAGAAACCTCTAGCAACTGCGATCATGATAGGGAAGCTTGAGCAACAGATTTGTTATGAGGGAATTCAAAAAATGTGCTTTGAGTGTGGCCGTTTAGGACATAGAAAGGAGCATTGCCCTCATGTTATCCGGCAAGGACCGTCGAACTTGGAGGCCGGATTGAAGGAGGCGGGTGAGACGTGTGTTAATTCACAATCTACGCATGTCTCTGACAGAGCAAGGTGCGAGGAGGGGACTAGTGGTGTGATACGTGATTCTGAACAAAGTACTGAGCAGGTGGATGTGCATGAGGATGTGTACGAGCCTTGGATTGTAGTAGAGCGCAGGAAAAATGGTACTAAGCCGTTAAGGAGTGGTGGGACATCGCCTCGGCAGAGTAGTGGGATGAATATTAGAACAAAAGAATACGTGGAAAAGGGAAGTTTGAATCGGGCTGCTGTGATGGATGGTTTTAATAGAGTGTCTAAAAGAAAGTTGTCTCCTCAAAGATTTGGGATAAAGCCCAGTTTGCCTCTGTGGTCCAAAGCATTAGGTAGGAGAGTAAGTCCCAAGCCCAACAAAGCCCAACTTTGATGTTGAATAGAAGTGATTCAAGTCATACACTAGATAGGTCCAACTCTTCCCAAAACTCTCAGAGACTTTCATCAGTTAAAGGGAAGAAAGGGGCAGCTCGTAAAAAAACCAACAATGACGATCAAGGCAGCGCCGTTGGGGCGCAGAGCTCAAAACGCACCGGCGTTAATCAACCTCAGGTGAGTACTGTTTTGGTTGGGTATGATGGGTAACGTGGAAGTGGTGAAGGGCAATTCCGGTTCGGAGATGTGGGTGGCGATGAGGTTGTTTGCTTCGCTGCCGGCGTGGGGTCTTCGAGGGGTGTCTCGGAAGAGATGGGTTATTGTTCTGGCCAAGGTGCGAGCAAGGCTAATCAAAATCTGGGGGTTTCATCAGCTCTCAATACTCAAGGAAGTATGGTGGGTAAGCAGATCGGAGTGGGAGCAAGCGCTGAACACAGGGAGGTGCCTCTTGACGAAGATACCAAAGTCAAGGAAGGAGTACAAGCGGTTGGGGGAGCTTCTGTCCTAGATATGTCAAGCCATTGTGCTATGGAAGATTGTGAGACGGAGGGGATGGAGTTTGAAGCAAGAGGCGCTATTGAGAAGTCTCAGTGTTAAATTTGCTCCGTTCTTTATCAATAGTTTTTATTATGAATGTTATCATCTGGAATTGCAGAGGTGCTTTGAAGCCCTCTTTTAAGAAGCGTGTGGGTGAGCTGGTGCAGAGCCATAATCCAGCTATTTTGGTTGTCATGGAAACTCGTGTTGGGGGAGCTAGAGCTAGGGAGATCACAGATGCGTTGCCTTTTGATGGAGCCTTCCATACCGAAACTATTGGTTATGCAGGGGGTTTGTGGAATGTTGATAGGGTTGATTTGGCTGTGCTCTCAAGTACTGAACAAGAAATTCATGCGGAAGTAAAGGTACATTTCGCAAACGATAGCTGGTTATTATCTGCTGTGTATGCTAGTCCTAGATGTGCCGAAAGGCAAATTTTGTGGAAAAATCTGTTGGGTGTTGCTGAACTGCACAATTTGCCCTGGGTGATAGCAGGAGATTTTAATGAACCCCTTCTTGGAGGGGATAAATTTGGGGGCAGATCTGTGAGTGTCAATAGGTCTTTACTATTTAAGGAGTGTTTGGATAGGTGTAATATGATGGACATTGGGTTTGTGGGACCGCAGTTCACGTGGACTAATAGAAGAGAGATACAAGCTTTGATTCAAGAAAGAATCGATAGATTTTTTGTGAACCCGAGTTGGTGTGTGGTTTATCCAAATGCTAGAGTTACCCATTTGACTCGGTGCCACTTGTACCATTGTCCAGTGCTCTTGGAGATGCAGCCGAGAGTGCAAAATGGAAGGATTAGACCTTTTCGGTTTCAGACGGGTTGGTTGTTGGATCCTTCTTTGTTTCCCATTGTGCGTCATGCGTGGGAGACAAATAATAGGCTGGGTGATGCTATTAATGTTTTTACTCAGAAAGCAAAGGAGTGGAACAAAAATCAATTTGGGAATATTTTCACTAAAAAGAAGAATTTGATGTCGAGGTTGTATGGTATTCAAAAAACTCTTGCCCTTAGGCCATCGAATTTTCTTGTTAAGTTGGAAAATGAACTTCTTAGGGAGTTGGATCTTGTGCTGAATCAGGAGGAGGAGTTGTGGGCTTTGAAGTCGAGGGTGAATTGGACGATTCAGGGTGACCGCAATACAAATTTTTACCATGTTTCGACTTTGATTAGAAGGAAGAGGAACCAAATCTTGGCCATAAAAAATACAGTGGGGGAGTGGATTCATGAGGAGGGGGAGATAAATAATTTTATTAGGTGTGGTTTTGATCGGGTCTTCTTGTCTTCTCTTTCTTGTGTGCCTAGAGCGGATGCCACTCTTTCTCAGTGGCAGTCTAGACTCTCGGATTCGGAAAAGGAAAGTATTAGTGGGGGAGCTTCTGAAGTTGAGATTAAGGCAGCCTTGTGGTCTTTGAAGCCTTTTAAAGCCCCGGGGCTGGATGGGCTTCATGCGAGTTTCTTCCATAAGTTTTGGCACACTGTGGGGTATTCTGTGATTGAAGAGGTGCAAAAGATTTTTGTAGATAGAAGAATTCCGGAGGATCTAAATTATACTCACATTGCCTTGATTCCAAAAATTCAGGGTCCTGAAACTTTGGGTAATTATAGACCCATTAGTTTGTGTAATACGGTGTATAAGGTGGTTACAAAAATTATTGTGACAAGATTAAGGCCTTACTTGGACAAACTCATCTCTCCAATGCAAACGGCTTTTGTCCCGGGAAGGAAAGGGATTGATAATATTATTATTGCTCAAGAGATTATTCATGGCCTTGGAAAGAAGAAGGGGAGAACCGGATATACGGCTCTAAAGATAGATTTGGAGAAAGCTTATGATAAGCTAGAGTGGAGTTTCATTAGAAATATGCTTATTCGGGTTAATCTTCCGATGGATATTATTGATCTCATAATGAGTTGTGTGTCAACAGTGTCTACCTCTATTTTATTTAATGGAGAAACCCTTGATCCGATATTCCCCTCTAGAGGTATAAGGCAAGGAGACCCGATCTCTCCATACTTGTTCATCCTTTGTATGGACTATCTTGGACAGCTTATTGAAGAGAAGTGTAGTGGGAAACTTTGGCATCCAGTGAAGGCTTCTCAGAGTGGCCCTGCTTTCTCGCATTTGTTCTTTGCAGATGATTTGATCCTTTTTGCAAAAGCTGATGGGGTGAACAGTGCAGCCATTAGAGATGTTTTGGATACTTTCTGTAGCATTTCTGGGCAAACGGTGAGTGAAGCGAAGTCGAGGGTGTATTTTTCTCCCAATGTGGATAGGGATACTAGAGAGGCGCTTTGTGATATATTGGGTTTTGCTTCAACTCCTTTCATTGGGAAGTACCTTGGTTTTCCGCTAAAACAGCCCGGTTCCTCCTCTCATGATTATGACTTTATTTTGGATAGAGTGAAGCAGAAATTATCCGGGTGGAAGGCGAATAGCTTATCATTGGCTGGCCGTAGGGTGCTCATACAATCTTCTTTGGCTGCGATTCCTTCGTACATCATGCAGTGCTCTTACCTTCCGGGAAGGGTTTTGGATGGGCTAGATAGAGTTAATAAAAATTTCCTTTGGGGGTCTACAGATTCAGCCAAGAAGATTCATTGGGTTGGTTGGGAGAAGGTGACTAAGCCTAAGGAGGAAGGGGGTTTGGGGTTACAACCAACCAAAGGGAGGAATGTGGCTCTTCTTTCCAAACTTAATTGGAGGTTTCACACGGAAGGGGAGGCTCCGTGGGTGAGAGTTTTGAAAATGAAATATTGCAGCCAAAGAAGAAGAGAAGCAGCAAATGCGGATATTCTTCCTTGTTCGTCAGTTTGGACAGCAATGAAGAAAGGGATGGGAACTTTTAACAAGGGAAGTAGATGGTTGGTGACAAAAAATAGTAACCTGAATATTTGGCACAACAATTGGACGAATGGGGGTCCCCTTAGGAAGTTGATTCAAGGGCCTATCTCCCAAGAAGTCAATAGGTTGGAAGTTAAGGATATTATGCTTGATGTGGGCTGGGATTGGGAGAAGCTTACTTTTGATTTAACTGATGAAGTCAAGGGGATGATTAGTGCAATTCCTATGTCAACTTTAGGTGGTGGTTCGGACAAGCTGATTTGGGCCGGATCTCCTAAGGGGGTTTTTGATGTCAAAAGTGCGTATGGGTTTGTTATGGAGTCTACTAATACTAATACCTCTTCGGCTGGTTGGATTTGGAAGGCAGATTTGCTTCCAAAGATTAAAATGTTTCTTTGGTTGTGTGCTCATAATAGTATTGGTGTCAAATATTGTCTAGGGAAAAGAGGAGTGGTTCAGGATGAGGTTTGCCCTCTTTGTGGCAATGGTGTTGAATCCATTCTTCATGCCTTGAGAGATTGCATCCACCTGAAGCAAGTGTGGTACCAACTAGGAGTAAATGCTTCTAATTTTGATTTTTGGCACTATAACTTGATTGATTGGTTGTCACTTATTACAAGATCCAATGTTAAGATGCATGATTCGGATCTTCCTTGGAAGGTTGTCTTTCCTTTTGCTATTTGGAATATTTGGAAGAGTAGGAATGCTTTTATTTTTAATGGGAAAGCTAGGAGTCCAAATTTGGTTGTGGATATTGTGTACCAAGCAAGGGAATTTATTCACTGTGTGGTGCTTGCTCACTCCCAAGTGCAGGAGATCGTAGCAATATAATTCTCGGAGTACCGAGGTCGAACCACAAGGAGCAGGGTAAATTCAAAGACAATATAATTAAATAAAAATTTGGGTGAAGAAGAAAAATACTTTTGCTTGGTGAGTGTTAACAAGAATAATAATAAAAACTGATTTAAATCAATAATGTAAATACGAGGGCATCAGAGTGTTTCCCTATATCGATATAAAATTCTTTGTGATCTAAGAAAATATCTATTTCATAATTGATTGTTCTTATACAATTAAAAACTTATGATTCGGTTGAACTGAGACAATTCAAGAACGCATGATAACCTCGATTAATAATGCGGTTAGAAAAGTTTTCAGAAAAACCCATTCACTTTAAAACCTGATTTCTATTTGAAACTATTAGAAATTCCTCTAAACAATAAGAAAAACATGATTGAACTTATTGAAAGCATGGAAGAACTAATACATCAAAAGAATTCTAATTGAACAATCAAATATGTTATTGATAAAATCTTAAAAAGAATCACATTGAATATTCATACCGCATAGATGAAACATACCCCTAGCCCTAGCAAAGAGTTTAGGCTACCATTAGAGAAAGGAAAATACAAGTTTTTCTCTCCAAAATTCGTTCTCACAGCCTCCCTTCTAAAACCCTAATGTCTAAGTCCTAAGAAAATAAAACTTTTCCTATTTTAATTTCCGTCCAGGTTTACAGCGGTAACTTGTGAGTTAATTTCGGCCTTCCAAAGTTCAGAATTTGGAAAAACTCAAAACTGAAAAGTTGTAGATATTTAAGTCACGGTTCCAACCCATCTGGCCTTGTTTCAATTGGATTTTTGAGAAGAGAGATACGCCCAAAATACTGATCAGTACTCAAATCAAATTTTTCCTTTTCAGATTCTGCCTCTTTGATTTCTTTCCTTATTTGAAGCTTCCAATCATGTTAGATGATCCAAGCACTCCAGCTGCACCTCCTTAGACATTTAGGCATGGTCCTTTAGCTCCACTTTAATTCTAGTTTGGCCTCCATTCTCTCACAAATTCCTGTAAACTCATCTTTCTCACATGATTTCCTGAAAGTAGAAAATTACACACAATGAATAGCATCTTATTCAAGAAATTATGTAAAGATAAATAATAGGGACTAATACAAATCATGGCTTAATTATACAAATTAAGCAAAGTAATAAGGAGATAACGCCCACATAAATATATAACAAGTACACATTTTAAGGCGTTATCATGTGGCAACTCCAAGGTTGGGAAACCGCAGAATTACTAGATGTATTCGATGGGAGAGACCTGAACAAGGCTGGAAGAAATTGAACACGGATGGGGCTTGCATGGGGCTCCACGGGCTGGCTGGTTGTGGGGGTGTGGTAAGGAGTGCAAATGGGCAATGGGTTGTTGGGTTCAGCAAACGGATTGGGGTCACTTCCAGTTTTGCAGCTGAGTTGTGGGGGCTGCATGAAGGCCTTCAGCTTTGTTGTAACTTAAATATTAGTTGTCTTGAAGTTGAGATGGATGCCAAGTCTATTGTTGATGTTGTAGGGAATCCAGATTATGTTAATAACATTATCTCCCCTATCTTGGATGACTGCAGACTTTTGATAGCTAAATTCCACCAAGTCTGAATCAAGCATTGCTTCCGACAAGCAAATCAGTGTGCTGATGGTTTAGCCAAAAAGAGCTTAAGGATGGCTGCTGATTTTCTTATTTATGATAGTCCTCCTGTGGACATTTTAGATGTTTTTGAGGGAGACCTCAATGGGATATATTCCTTTAGGATATGTACTGATCTTTCCTCTGTTGTTTAGTTCCTTTTAATGTAATCGTCTTTCACCAAAAAAAAAAAAAAAAAAGTATTGCTCTAATAAAGTGAGTGAACCTCACACGAGTACCACCATAGAACCCACACCTTTTATGAGAGTCCAAAGCATGCTGTGCATCTACCTAAATTTTTTTCTGCAACTAAAAAAAACTCCCATCATATTTCTGAAACATGTTACCTCTCTCTCACAAGGGGATGAACCCCACATCCACCACCTTGTCAGAGAGAGGTAACATGCACTGAAACATGATAACCTGTCTCCGCAACTAGAGCCAGCCACCTAGCAACAACCAGCGTTTGATATGGGACCACTGTGCTTTGTTACAAAAAGTACGACTAGAAGTAATTTCCATTCATGTAACTTAACTTCCGTACATGCTGATGCAGCCAATCGCTATGTTGAAGTCAACGAACGAATGTTCAACATACTGTCGATCCCTTGGTCGACATTTAAAGAAGATCAACAATTCAACATAATTAGACACGTCGGTCTATGTTAGGCTATCATTTTTTTGTTGACTGAACCTTTTTTTTTTTCTTTCTTTTTTTGATTAGTGATTTAGGCAATGACAATGTATTAGTTATTATTAATTTATTATATGAAAATATAAGACCATTCATTTTAAACTGTTATTAGCCCCCATCAGTTGGGTATAATACTATAATTATTTTAAATACAATAATATGATGTTCAGTGTATGGGGTTTGTAACACAAGTCTAATCTTATTTTTAGTTTTTACACGCATAAATAGTTTTTTTTAATATATTTTTTTGTAAAATAAAAAGAGACAAAAGTAGTTTTGTAGCTTGAGCATAAGATAATTCAATTATCATTAAGTTAATTTTGACTCAAAATATATTGAATTTATCTTTATCTTAATAAAGTTATTAGTCTTTTCATAAAAAATAAAAATAAAAAAATAAAAAGCCGATGCTAATTATCAAGATGTAGAAACTACAAGAAACGTACTACCTTATTTATGGGCCGCCTTAAAAATGGTTTTATTTTATTTGGGGTAAATTTCATTAATTATCTCTAAGATTTGGTTAAATACCAAATAAGTCCAAAACTTTTTAAAACTAACAAATTTGGCCCCTTAGCACAGTTTGGTCCCAAACGGTGTCAACAAGGACGATACTGTCTAACTCTCTTTTCTCTCTCCTCTCTTATCTGTCGTGTCATCCCTCCTCTCTCATGGATCTCAGACCAGAAGTTAAAACCGACAAAATCAATTCTTGAAGGCGATTAAGTGGAGCTTGAGGGCGATGCTCTCTGCGAGGTCTCCGCAATGGACGTCTGGAGCTTGAGGGCAATGCTCTCTGCGACCTTGATTTGGTATTTCTCTATGGGTTGGTTTTCTTTTTTTTTCTTTTTTGAAATGGTGGTGGTAGTCTTCTGTTTGGGGGTCTTGTTGATGATGGGTTTAGGTTTGAGAAGATTTGCGTTTTCATTAAATTTTTGGTGTTTCTGGGTGTGTGTGTTGTTTGGGTGCTGTGTATTTCCTGTTTATGTGGACAATTTTTTTGTGGGTATGAATTCAAACTTGGACTCTCTTTTGCTTGGTTTCTGTTTGTGTTTGAATTTGGTGGGTGTCCTTTCAGATCTGCATGGCTGGAATTGGTTTAGTGTGGTTTGGTTTGGCCGTGAATTTTGAGATTGGTTTGATTTGGGCTGTGGGTTTTTTTTTGTCTAATGAGATAGAATGAGAAAGGGGCAAGAGAAGCAACAAAGGAGAGAGAGTCAAGAATAGTTAACGCTCTTGACGCCTTTTAGGACCAAATAGTGGCCAGGGATCAAGTTGGTTAGTTTTAAAAAGTTTTGAACATGCTTGATATTTGCCCAAACCTCAGGGCTAGTTAATGAAATTTACCCTTTTATTTTTATAGCCAAAATGGGGATGAAAATTTTGAAGAAACAGTTGAAAATAATAGAAAGTGTCATACTATCAATAGGCTTGACTCTTTAAAAATACTTAATTTAGAGGTAATAATCGTTGTCTATCAATATTGAAAGATGCCTAAATAAGGCTCAAACTTTGTCAAAGTATTGAATATTTAAGTTTGACTTAATAATAAAAATAAAATGTTCTGAACTTACGCTATTTATGAACACAGCCGTAGCCTAGGAAAAACTCTATTGTGTTTCGGTTGTATCTTGTGGGGTCCACCCCCTTGTGAGGGGGAAGAAACATACAACCGAAACACCATATAACTTCTCGTAGCCTAGAGTGAACTACTTGTTTAGAGGGGGAAAGTACCGTAGGCCCGCGGACAAGCCTAGGGGCTAAGCCTGGACCCAACTAGGTCTAAACCAGGATTACAATTTACAACTATTAGACTGACAACCTTGGGAGTTGTGACGCCTAACCATGCCCAAGGTCTGTAGCCCCTGTTGGATTTTTCCCACAACGTTATTTTTCATTGTAGAATAATTAAAATAATAAGTAAAACTTCGTACAGCCTACTGTAAGCTTGTTATATAATCCGATTAGATTGATCTTATTATTGCTGAAATTGAAAATTGAAAATACTATAGTAAAATAATTTTTAAATGTATAAATAGTATTGTGAGACTCGTGAACAGTACATGACAGTATGTGAACAGTATATAAACAGTATTTTTTGTTATGATTTTACTGTTTACGTGCAGGAAAAAAAAAAAACTAAAAACGCAAAACGTGGACGCTACTTTCAGCTGAAACCAAACGGGTACATTATATATTGTGAATTGTTGAAATATTTTATCATTTTTAAACCACAAAACAAGCTAATTTTTTATTAATGATTGAAAGAAAAAAGGGGTGGGAAACTAAACCAAAAATGCTTAAGCTAATTAGAGTGTTCTTTAGTTTTTTTCCATACTAAAAAAGATGAGGTAATTTTGTAACTTATAATTTAGTAGACAGGTTAGAAGATATTTTATCTCATCTTAATGTTGTAATCTTATTCGATTTGACTATCTTTTCATAATAATATTTATGGTGTTCCAAAAAAAAAAATGTAATTTTGTAACTTACAATCTAGTAGACATGTTAGAGGATATTCTATCTCATCTTAATGTTGTAATCTTATCCGATTTGACTATCTTTTCTTAATAATATTTACGGTGTTCTAAAAAAGATAGGTAATTTTGTAACTTATAATCTAGTAGACATGCTCGAGGATATTCTATCTTATCTTAATGCTGTAATCTTCTCTGATTTAACTATCTTTTCTTAATAATATTTACAGTGTTATCCAAAAAAAAAAAGGAAAAAAAATTTGAATGTGTGTTTTTAAGGTGAACTTTGTAACAACTTAAGGAAAACCATAATTCCCATTTATGTCACAAACCACATATAATATTGTAAAATATATTATTAAGTATTGGATGGTCCATGTCATGCTACATGCTTTGCAGGCCACGAGAGTGAGACTATATGTTTGGTTTTACATACAGCTCGTGAATACTGATGAGATAGAAAGTAAGAGGAAAAAAGAGTGAGAGGACGAGGGTGTTTTGTCAGGTTTTGTCTTTGGGGTCACTTTCTAGTCCCTAACCCTTGTGAAAATCTTTGCCTAGTTGTCTCTGAGTAGTTGGCAATTAAGAACTTCTTGACCTTGGCCTATTGATGGACTCTCCAAGGTCCACTACTCTTGGTCTTACATATTGCTCTTCTTCAATCTTCCTTCACTCATAAAAATAAAAATAGAAATAAATTTTTTTTTTTTTTTATTTAATACTGTATGACTCATCTCTCATCATTTCTCTCTCACTCACACGCGTACAAAGTACAAACACCAGGAAAAAGAAAACATTGTATAGAGTAAAAGAAGAAGCTTGTTAACAAAAGAGAATAGCTAAGAATAGAAACTTAGGAATGAATGGTGTTACAGCTATTGAACCAGATTACACTGAGTTTGTTGAAGTTGATCCCACTGGGAGATATGGAAGAGTATGTTAATATAACCTTTGTTGCTCACTTTTGGTTGTTTTTCATTGCCTGTTGGTGTTTTATGCTCTTATTAACATGGTCTGATTTTTGAGCTCCCCATATTTGCTATTTTTTGCAGTACAATGAAATTCTTGGCAAAGGAGCTTCAAAGACAGTGTATGAGGCTCTCTTCTCTCCATATTTTGCATACCCTGTTCAAATTTCTGCATGTTACCTACTCTTTTGGCATTCTATTTGTTATTCTGTTAATATAATGGTTTTGCAAATGAATGGGTGGTTGGGTTGTATTGGAATTGTTGCAGTTATAGAGCCTTTGATAAACATACCCTTTTGAAATTCTGCAAGTTAACTACCTTTTTGGCATTCTATATGTTATTCTGTTAATTGGACTTGTTGCAGTTATAGAGCTTTTGATGAACATATCCTTTTCAAATTCTGCAAGTTATCTACTTTTTTTTTTGGCATTCTATCTGTTAATATACTGGTTTTTGCAAATGAATGGGCTTGTTGCAGCTATAGAGCCTTTGATGAGTATGAAGGGATTGAAGTGGCATGGAATCAGGTAAAGCTCTGTAACTTCCTGAAAAGTCCTGAAGATCTTGAGAGGCTGTACTGTGAAATTCATTTGCTCAAGACCTTGAAACACAACAACATCATGAAGTTCTACACTTCCTGGGTTGATATTGCTAACAGGAACATTAACTTTGTCACTGAGATGTTCACCTCTGGTACTCTCAGACAGTAAGCATCATAAAGTTCAAAACTTTATTGTTTCTCACCAATTTTTTTTTCTTATTTTTCTGATCTGGGATTTTGAAATTTATTGGATTTTCAATGCTGGAATTGTTTTGTAGGTATAGGCTAAAGCACCGGAGAGTCAACATTAGAGCAGTGAAGCATTGGTGTAGACAGATTTTGAAAGGCCTTCTATATCTCCACAGCCATGACCCTCCTGTTATCCATAGGGACCTCAAGTGTGACAACATTTTTATCAATGGGAACCAAGGGGAAGTCAAGATTGGTGATCTTGGCCTTGCTGCAATCCTGCGTAAATCTCATGCTGCTCGCTGTGTTGGTAAGCTGAAGTGTTTTAAGTTTCCCTCAAAGCTAGAAACTTGCTTACAATTTCAGAATAGTTCACTTAGAATACAAGTATTTCTGTATATGTAACCACCATCAGTTTGGCATGCTATTCTTAGACAATGAATCAATCTGGGAAGAGTTCTAGTAGTTTGTGATTATATCCATTGGTTTTCTTTTCTTTATCAGGAACGCCAGAGTTCATGGCACCAGAGGTTTATGAAGAGGAATACAATGAATTAGTAGACATATATTCTTTTGGAATGTGCATCTTGGAGATGGTAACCTTTGAATATCCATACAGTGAATGCACCCACCCTGCTCAGATATACAAGAAAGTTATCTCTGTAGGAACTCAAAACTTTAAATTTTCTTTCCAGATTGAATTTTGACTCCACCAACTAATTACTTATTGCATCTTGTATGTAGGGGAAAAAACCAGAGGCTCTTTATAAAGTAGAAGATCCTGAGGTGCGACTGTTTGTTGAAAAATGCTTAGCAACTGTGTCTCGTAGGCTCACTGCTAAGGAGCTTTTGAAGGACCCTTTTCTCCAAATTGATGATTATGGATATAATTTAAGTCCAATAGGGTACCAAGGAGATTTTGATGAACTAGGCCCTCTCTTAAGAGAACCCCACTACAGAATTTATCATAGTAACTGCTCTTTGATCAATGATTATGGCAATTATCTTGGTTATATACCTGAAAATGATTTTGAAACAAGTGAACTTGATCTCTTCACTTGTCAAGGGGATGAGCATTTGGCAGATGTTGACATCACAATCAAAGGGAAAAGAGAAGATGATGGCGTCTTTTTAAGGCTCAGAATTGTAGATAAAGAAGGTTAGAGTTATGACATAATTTGTTTTATTATTCCAAAATGCCACTTTTCTTCTTTCCTTAAATGATAAAAGTAAGCACTGGAACCAAATTGAGCATTACTTTCCTCTGTGCAGGCCGTATTCGAAACATCTACTTCCCATTTGACACTGAGACTGACACAGCATTGAGCGTTGCGGCAGAAATGGTGGCAGAGCTTGATATCACTGACCAAGATGTGACAAAAATAGCAAATATGATTGATGGTGAAATTTCTACCTTGGTGCCTGAGTGGAAGAGGGGGCTTGGCATAGAGGGAAGTCCACATAACACAAGTGCAAGTTTCTGTCACGATTGTGTTTCAAATGGTTCTCTATTGGATTATGTGTCATCAAATAATCCAGGTGCCAAGAATCTGCAAGTTCTTCAGTGTTCTAAGCAAGGAGATGCTGCTGTCCATGGCCGTTTCGAAGAAATTACTTATCAGGTAGAAGAGTCTGAACAATGTGTCACTGAAGGTGCACCAAAAACATCAAGCCAGTCTGGTGGTGGCATCCATTTCACTGACATCTGGGCTCAGCTAGACGGGCTGGAATTGAGTTCACAGAGGTCAAGAGAGATCCACTGGGATGAAGGAAGTAAAACATTGGACCAAACACCCTTTGGATCAGATGAGAGAATTATAAATGTGGATGATCGATGTATATCCAATGCAAGAAACTCTCTCTCCACAACCACTTCAGTTGACTATGCCCTCTTGGATGATTATGAGAATGAAATTAGGCAAGAATTAAGATGGCTCAAAGCAAAGTATCAAATGCAGTTGAGGGAGCTTAGAGACCAACAATTAGGAGCAAAATGGAAATCTTCAAGCATGTCTCCAAAATCGCCATCATTGGATTCTCCCTCACAAAAGAGAGAGAGCAATGAAACTATCCTGGAATCGTTGTCCTCTGGGAAGCATTTCACTTCAGATTTTCCCATTGCTGCTGATAAGAAATGCTCCAGTGTGGCAAACCAAAGTGGAAATTCTGAGGGAATCAATGAGTCTTTTAGTCCTGAGAAGATGTTTACTGCCAAGAATTTCTATTCAGGAGTTTTGCTTCCACACTCTCTTCACAGGGCAACTTCTCTTCCAGTTGATGCTGTAGATGTTTAAAGCCTGCCAAATATTCAGTTTCTCCCAATGCTGACACCACAATCTCCAAGTTTTACAATCAGAGATGTAACTTCCAAAGATTGTAGGTCTGTTCCCAGGTGAGATCGTTTCACTTGGTTTTTTTGGAATTAATGTACATTACTCACTAACTTTGAAGTAAACAAGGTTTTCAAAACTTTATGTTCATCTCCCAAAAGAAGGGAGATCCATTAATGACACTCTGATACTTTCATTGAATCCAATGACATAATGAATTAATGTAATTTGAAAGAATGGCCTATTGCCTGTGATGGGGTTACTTGTTTTATTACTTATAGAAGGTGAGAATCTGGTTTATCTTGGCCAAAATGTGAGATTATACCAGTCTTTGCATTTGCTTGTTTGATGATTTAGTGAATAATTGACACATGTCAGCTCTGGTTGGCTTACAGAATGATTTTGGAGAAGCACATATATGGATTATGGACCTCTACATGACTTTTCCTATATATGGACTTATTGGGAAATTAGATGTATCTCATAGTAGATGGAACCCATGGGACATCACAACATCATGTCCAAACACCACCACAGGCACCCCTCTCAAGGCCATGTTCCACTTTTGTCTTCTGTATTGGCTGCACACCTTCTTGATGTGTGATCATAATGCCAACCTCCCAACCTCCCAATCCTAGAGACAGAAAAATCTCCATTTTTTTCACAATCCTAAAGACCTGTATCAATGTGACATGCAGTATCATTTTCAATTTTATACTGACACCACTTTTATTATTATACCAATTACAAAATGTTGCAAAACATTTTTGTCACTATACTTAGTGTATGTTTGATTTGTGCGTTTACTGTGAGTGTTTCACGTTTTGCGTTTTCATTTTTTTTTTTTCAAAACCGTGATTGTTGACTTTGGGGTGTGAACTGTTCAGCCACTTTTCAGTAATTTTGAGCAACTTTTCAGTCATGGGACCCACAAATTTCACTTTTCAACAATTTTTTCAATAAAAACGGGTCCCACGGTACTATTCACACATTTAAAAATTATTTTGCTACAGTGTTTTTCAATTTTCAGTTTTCAGTTTCCAGCTGTATCCAAACGGACCCTTACTGTATCAATGGACAATGGACAAACGGCACCACATAGTGCCACACTTTTCAATGGCCTCTACCTCTTTTCTTTTTCATCTTTTTCCTCTGTTTTTTTGTTCTGTGGGGACTGGGCTGGGGGGTTTAAGTCTTCTATTTTATACTTTTCAATGGTAAATCCTAAGAAAAGCATCACCTCAGGACAATTATAGGGCGGCTTAGCTGGAGAGTAAAAGTAGAATGGTTCAATGGTTTCAGTATTTGAATAACTACATATCATGTACCTAACTGCTGGACCCATGTGATTCTGCTTGCCCAAGTTGCCAACTTGGGTTAGATATTCTGAAGGGCTTTTTTTTTTTTTTTTTTTTTTTTTTTTTGCTAAATAAAAAAATGGGTAAAAGGGGCAACTTAAGTAGACGTTTTTTACCTGGGTGTGACCATAGTGACACTCGACCTGCTAGACTTGAGCTTGCGGGAGCAAGAAAGAAGGGTGTTGGAGCATAGAATATAGAAAAGCCATACGCCTACCATACTTGATGACTCTTCCTAGTAGATGCCACATATTATGTTTTTCCTCGTAATGTCACTGGCCAATGATCAATCCCATTAATGAGGTAAAAGGTGTGGAGAAATTTCCATGCAATGCAAGGAGATGTAGATGAAGTATGGCAATTGATTTAGTCAAGTACCACGTAAAAGAGCTAGTCTCAAATTTTAATTAATGTATTATAATGTTAATGGTGGATATAAAAAGTAGGATATGATTGATTACTAGCTCTAAATTATTAGATTCCCATATTCAGTCTTATGCTTTTTACTATCTCCTACACTATTAATATTGTTGTTGAAGTGGAACTTTCACTTTTAACAACTAATTAGGTTTGCTTCCATGACTGTCTATGAAACTTTATAAAGTTGGGTCACGGAAAAGTGATTAATATAATAACACGTAGACAGATTCCATTATGACTCTCTTTTAAAGAGGTCTTTACTAACCAGGCTTCCCATGTTGTATTTTTTTTTTTTTTTTGATAAGAAATCCCATGTTGAATTTGGTAATAGAAAAGCACAAGAATAAAGATACCGTACAACTATAACAAGTGCATTATCACCTGGACTCAATTATTATTGTTGTTTATAATGTCTAGTTTCTGTCATCCTCGGCCCCCCAACCTCCACTTTGTGACTCAAACCCCCCAACTTTTTTTCATGTCAATTTAGGTGTGTTTTTTTCGTATGAAAATTGAATAGTCTCTGTGTTGTAACATCATTCAAAGTTTAGAAACTACAATCTACAATCACCTAAACAGAAATTTAACATGGTATTGTGACCGTTTTAATATGTGCTATGATAATATGATGTTGTACGATCAACTCGAAACCATTTTAATATGTGCTATGATGACATGATGTTGTACGTTAAATGATTAATCCATTTTGAAGGAATTCAACGATTAATCCATTTTGAAGGAATCGATCATTGTGTTATAAGAAATAAATAGTCAAAGGTGTTTGATTCTCATTAGAAGCCTAAACTTGCATGCACTACTTTTTTTTCAGTCTTGAATTTCTTTTCAATTAGTTTCAAATAAGTCTACGAGGTAAAATCTCTTTCCATGACTTAAATAGTGTTGGGTTCTTTTTCTTGTTAGCACGTGTCACATTATGATAAATAAATTATTGGACTAAAGTTTTTCGACATAGTTGACCCTGAAATTCATGCTAATGGGTCATCTATGAACCGTTATCGATATATTTTCTTTTATACAATAAGATAATGTAATGAGTGAGGAGAGTAGAAAATAATGAAGAAAATTTTTTTTTTTCAAGAAAATAAGTAGGTTTTAAAACATAGAAGAGATGGGAATTAATACATGCGCTTATTGTTAGCAATGTCAAACAAATATATCTAAGAAGGTTAAATAAATATATTGGAAGATGAGTGGAATGATAATATATCACCTTGGAAAGAATCAATGACATGGAAGCTTAAGCCATTCCAAATAGCTTTAGCCAAAGCATGATGAACTTAACCGAGCTCTCCCAGACAAAAAAAGTGATGAAAGTCCACTAACCCGTAATCAACTTCATAGGTAGCCTTGGACTAGACCAAGCCTACGATCAACTTCATTGTCATTGGACAATGTCCAAAAAAGCATGTTCATCAGTAAATCCAAGTCATATTGGGAAGTGGGTTTTTTGAGTTTAGGATGTTGTTGCCTTCCATGCTAAACAAGAAAAGTTTTTTTTTTTTTTTTTTTACAAGATAAAAATTTAAAATTTTACTCTAACATAATCTAAGTATATATGTGTATGAAATCCCGTTCTGAAAATTTAAATCTCGACATTTGCCCCCCACACTCCACTATGCACCATTGGTGTGGTGGTCACCCCACAAGTACTCCACCAGTATAAGTGCTTGTGGGGTGACCACCGTACCAAGAGTGCATAATGAAATTGAATGCTAAGTCAAAGTGTGATTGCATTGTGGAATTTAGGACAAAGGTAATTAAATGGTTGATTAGGCTAGCATTAATTATCATTTGAGACAAAGTTTGCACTGTTTTATTAGAGGGATTTCTCACGTGTTTAGCTATGAAGCAAATGCAAGTTATGGGCTTCTCATGGGTTACAAATATTCTAAGATTATTTGCAAGGGCCAAGATGGTTTTATTTGCAAGCCCATTTGCAAATATACCGTGCAGGTTTTATGTCAATGATGCCCATTATTTTTATTTTTTATTTTTGATAAACTCAATGATGCCCATTATTTGGCAAATATATATAGTGTAAACTTATAGAATTTATAGCCGGTTTAATGGTTATAAATGCCCATTATTTGGCAAACGTAGATGTAAAATTGGCTAAAAGCTTGTTAAAACATTTATTCTATCAAGTAATTATGCACCATGATGATGCCATAGAGAAATATCACACTATCAAGCAAATAAGCTATTGATATAAGTGCCTAATATGGCATTTCAGCTGAGTTAACATTTTAATACATTTAGGTGGAAATGTAAAATAGGTTAATTCTGTACTTGAAAATATGTTACAAGGTGCTTTCAAAAAAAAAAAAAAAAGTTACATGGACAAAGACAATTTCATTTCCTCTTCAATTGCCTTTGCCAGTCAAAAATAGTATGTGTGTATCCATACGACTTCCGAACAGGTTGCAATTATCCTTATCATATTGGCCTCAAAATCGGGTATTTTTCAAGCAATTCATCTTCTGACAACGTATCATGTTCTACCTGTGGGGTCCAAAGCACCTCTACAGCCTGCAAAATTATTAAACATAGAATTAGAGTCACAACATTCCTGACAAATTCTTAATGTTGAATTGTTAAGAGTCGTGTTAGTGGTGGATCTATATATTCCAACTTTACCAATGTCTCTCTGGAAGTGATGGAATTCAAGTGATGCAAGGCCTTTCTTAAGTCCTCTGTACTTCTAATTGCAGGTAGATTTGGTGCACCTTTAACAGCGACCACAAGTGTGACCTGTGAATCAATTTACATTAAAGGAATAAAGACTAACAGACCTGAAAAAGACATAAAGTGGGAACAAACTAGTACTACTGATCAACTCTACATGACCCAAATCATTGATTCTTGGTTTAGTTCTAGTAAGGATATTCCATAACTCAAAAAGATAAATTTCATTATTTAACAGCTTATGCTTGAAGTAAAGATCCAAATTGAATTATCAAGCTCTAAGACACGCTAACTCAAACACTAACATTAGTATTCAAAAGGAAGCATATGCAGTATGTGCCATGAGAAATTATGGCAATCAAGTAGCTTGAGGCACAATAGGTATGCATGATATCTAGAATCCATAAAAGATGACATACCACTATGTAATCATTTCTAAGTTTGTTGTCCTTTGGGATAGAGGTTCTTTGAACTTTTATATTGTCAACATTGACAAGTGACTCGATTTCAAATTTCTCCCTCTCTTCAGCTGAAAGTTGTCTGAATTCCTTTTCCACAGCTTCAACACCCCGCTTTTGTTTCACCTACAAGAAAATTTTAGCATGTGAAAGTGCTCTGTTGTTATATAATCTTTAAAAAGAAAACTTCTTTTATATAAGCCTATGGAGTTTAGTTGGAGTGAACAGCTGGAAGCAACACAAAACTTGAGCATCTTTTTCTCAGGATTTTCATTTCTCTAAAAAAATATTTTAAGCATTCGTTGTTTTTTGCAAATCCATTCACTTAAGATGCTTTTACATAACATCGAAGAGAATGAATTTCTCATAGGGCAACAATAGCCAGACTGATGGAGTAGAATTAAAATAACGTAACTCTTCCAGCACAAGTTGTGGAATTAACCTTAAGGACCAAAATACAAGAGCAGCTTAACTTAATCACTTAACCCTGCTGTTCTTTTCTTTCAACCTCACTCCCTAATACAATGTCATCATCACTGCTGTTCAAGCATAATCTGAATTATCAGATGCCAATTATACGGTTTTTTTTTTTTTTTTTGGTTTCTTCTATCAAAACCAATTTTTTGTGCAAATGATATTGTCATCATATTAAATTCTAAAAAATCCATATAGCTGACCCAGCTTCAACATGTCCATCAAATCACCATCTACACAGAAACTAAAAGATGCAATTGGCTATTTCACCATAAACTGATACCAAAGGACTAACGCAATTCACTTAACAGGGAGAAAAATGTTTTTCGATTTATTTAAATATCAGAAATTAAGTTATAAATTATGGATAAGAAATTAGGTGAAAACAAAAAAGCAGCATTAATCATTTTCCTCTCTGTCAACATTGGGAAACCTGAATAACAGATATTAATTATGCACAAAAATGACAACATAGAAACCAAAGAGAAGTCATTGTAACAGAATATAAATCACAAGTATGATGAGTTTTAAGTGTTCTGATACACTGTTATCCAACGAAAGTTAGAAAACTCAAAAGATCAGCTTAGTTAAGGTATTGCAAAATTGAATCGACTAACAATATTTTTGTTAGACTTATGGTTAAG
Organism: Quercus aquifolioides; assembly: GCA_019022515.1. Classification (NCBI taxonomy): domain Eukaryota; kingdom Viridiplantae; phylum Streptophyta; class Magnoliopsida; order Fagales; family Fagaceae; genus Quercus; species Quercus aquifolioides. The sequence goes on along the minus strand of CM032334.1, from coordinate 2,584,359 downwards.
TGATTAAATTCACCATTTCTTAACAGCTTAAGCTTTTGGGACAATCGGTAATTTAACATGGTATCAGAGCAGGAGATCTTGAGTTCGATCCCTAGCTTTACTCTACCTCCCATTTAAAATGTTAAATTCCCACTTGTTGGGCCCCCACTTATTAAGAGGAAGTTTAGACCCACAAGTGAGGGGAAGTATTAGATTTATGGTTAAGTGATTAAATTCACCATTTCTTAACAGCTTAAACTTTTGGGACAATTGGTAATTTAACACCTTTCATCAACCTGTGTCACATGTGCCATAGTAAAAATCTAATGCAAGGAGAGGATGCAAGCCATGGAAGATGTATATGAAAGGTTAAAGACACTCAACATGATGAGGGAAATTCTAAAAAGTATAGTTTGTGAAGATAAAAGTAGGCCCAAAAACTTTGATAAAGAAGACTAGAGTACTCTTTCTAGTCCAGAAAAGAAAGAGAAACAATCATGTTTCTTTTTTCTTTTTTTTTTTGAGGAACCCAATCATGTTTCTTATGATCACATATTTGCATTTACAGATCAACAAGAAATATAACCCCATCATACTAAAGTTAAAGTACACAACTTGAAAACAAAAGAATAGTTGGAGAAATTAAACAGGAATACTTTAACATTTAATATCGGTTGTATTAGCTACCCTATGCACAACAAGAAGCTTAACACTATGGTTTGAATTACAGGATTTTCAAAATATAAGAACAGAATTGAAGAAGTATCTAACTAATATCACTTTCAAGCTCAGCCTTCTCATGTATATATTGATTAAGAAGAACAATGACTTTCAGGGCTACTAAGCACCATCTAAACCTTCACAAGATTATGTGACTTACAGATGAATAACCAGAGATCCAGTAATTTTGATGCCGAAGCAGGGCTACTATGGACTCTGCAACCATAATAAAAAGGAGGAGAACATTACATAAGATAACATGTAAAACTAGGTAAAGTTAAAGCCTTTAATGTAATGCAGTGATAAGTATGACTAGCAGACAAACTAGTGATGGCTATAATAATTAACTTTATTTCAATATTAGTGACATCAAACTATGCATTTTTGCCTGTCACCAAGGAAATTATAACATCAGAATTTATCTCACACACAAAGAACCAACCATAAACCATGCACAGGAAAATTGAGGGGAAAACATATTTTGACGTTAACAAAGAGGAATTTGTTGTCACCACCCACAAACTAAAAATGTCATTAAACCATATAATCATGCTATCCTGTATTGTACATGGACTAGTTTAAGTTTAAAAAATTTCAAAGCCATATTTACAAAAAGGGCATAGATCTTCAGTACAATTAACTTTTAATTTATTCTCATCTCCACCTTGTAAATATGGTACAATGCTGCATATCTTTTCGGAAAAAAATTATAAATAAATATTAAAAAAAAAAAAAATTCCCTCATAGGGTTTTGATTTTCACACATCTACTATTTCACATCTCTTTTTTCACATCCACTTTTGTGTGATAAAATGTGGACATTCCCGCATCAATTGTGAATATGTGTGTGAAATAGTGGATGTAAACGTCCATGAAAGAATATCTAGCCTTCCCTCATCAATAGCTTCATCAATCACTGAAGGTACAATTCTTTTTTCTTTTTTTTCTTTTTTTTTTTTAAATTTTGTGCTCTTATTTATTATAAGCTGTAAATATAGAAGTGATTAAGAATTCTTAGAAAACTTCTTGGGCACAGGAATTCCTGTGTACCAACCTTTCTGATACACTCCTTTTCCTAGCTCCATTTAAAAAAAAAAAAAAAAAATCCTTTTGAGAAAATATCCAGTAGTAGTAATGTAAATATACTGCATATCTATACTCATGTCAGATCACATCCAACACAGGTATTGTACTCATTCTGAAGTGTCCATGTAGTAATGTACTATAGGCTTACTCATCCTCGAAACAAATTTTACCCTATTGGGGATAAAGTACTGGAGTGGAGCAAATAAACATGAGGATACTGGATTATATGGCCGGTTGAAAAGAAATTGGATATATAAATTCATGTATAATGGTTGGTTCCTAATCCTTATGGTTCCTAAAGGAATGAAAAACATAGTCTAGTATAAATTTACAATATCATCAATGAAAAATATGCCATTAATTCCATATGAACCTGTTAATATGATGTGGAAACCCTTCTTTTCAGATGTGTCTCCAGCTCCAGCAAGATTATTAAGATCTCTTTGAAGTGAATGAGCCTTGCCTGATAGCCCAACCTGCAAGTGAAAAAAGAAAATATCAGGAGTTTTAGAATTCTGGGAATGAGAAGGTCACAAAGATGAGGATGCAATACACACGCACACACACATGACCCACGGGAAAAGGATCTCAATTTGAAGTGAATCCATTTCATTGTTCTGATTAAATAGAACAAATCCAAATGGTGTATCTAGTCTCGTGTCATGTTTGCCAAGAGCCTTGTAATTCAGCCTGTTGGCACCTCCCGGTATGCATGACATCCACAATTCAAACTCCCCATTTGCTGTTGTAGCTATCAAATTATAGGGGGGGGAAAGTCTAGAAATAAAATATGAACCGTGAAACACACTCTTCATTTCAATTGGGGATCCTATCTCCTAGGGTCCACATGGAGACCTGATTTATCAAGCGGACTCGAATTTAAAAACAAAAAAATAGAAATAGAGAGAGAGAGAAGGGGGGGGGGGGGGGTGCCTAATAGTGTAGAGGTCTCTCTTATTGGGATAAAAATCAGCCACAGACTGCATACTGGAAAAATAATAAATAATGTTTTCAATATTACTTAACCCTTCATTTGGTATTTCAAAGAAGAGGATGATTGAAAGGGAATACAGATCTCAAGATTTTCAAACTTTATTTTCATATTCAATTCACAATTAGAAGTACTAATATCATTATGTTCTCCTTTCTATTTCTGTGGCCATAATTGAAAACACAAATTATGCACTTTCGTGTGTGTATATATATATCTCACACTAACTACTTAAATTGTTACTCCATACCAGAGTCTAAGACTCTAAGTTCTATTTGAAATTCCTAAACAATAAGTCTAGGCACACAACATTTTTCATGATTGCTGATGTGATGATGAATAATAAAAGTGATGTCAATGATCTATCTGGGTGAGGAAAAACAAATTTTGATGAACATCTAGTATACATCCTGTTCAATCATAACAGGCCATATCAATACTTATGAAAAATGTTTACAGAAGCTCAAGGCCAAAGGTACATTAATAAGAAAAGACCTTAAACTGTGTCATCAAAATTGTTATCCAATAGAAATCGAACCCAATTGAAAGTCAAAGTTGTTTAAATAAAAAAGGTTATGAGTATGCCAAATCATTAATTGATGATGAATTTCCCCTAACATCTTGAGGCTTCAATTTTTGTAAGTCAGTATCCCTACCATATATTGTCAACATTATCCACTCAATCTCCCACACGCAACACATTAAATATAAAATTGGAAATTATATTTCATTTTTCCTTCACCGTGCATCACCTTACCTCGTTTTTTTAATAAGATAATAAATTTTGCATCTCTTTAGTTAAATTTGATGCCTAAACCATGATATTTGGTACTCTATATGAAATTAATTTTGGTTTGGTTCACTGAATTTTTATGTGTTGAATCCATCTTTGTTTGAATAGGTTAAGGCTATTGGGTGATTCTAATGTGAAGTTAAGTTGATACAATGCATTTCATGAACTAGATTCCTACTCTATTGAAATGTAAAATTACTAATTTAAATATATATGAATAGCTAGTATACATCTTGTGTGTACTTTGTGATTTCTAGTTTTTCTAATAAAATTTATTATGCATTAAAAAAAAATTATAAAAAAAAAAAAAAAAAAAAACTCCACACATATTTGATTTAGGAACAAGCAGAAGTAAACAATACCTGAATCTTGACAACACTCGCTGCTGTATCATGAGTACAAATCATCCAAAGTAAAAACCCGCCAAAAATTCCAAATGGCAAGAGAGCAAACCACGAAAAAAAACCCTTGCCACTCTTATTCATATTGTTCTCTCTCTTTGGCTCTGCATTGACCCTTTGGCTATTACCATCATAGGATCCATAGCCACGACTATACCCTGGTTGGCCATAATGATAATGATAAACATCGTAAGAATTAGACGAGGAATATGACGATGTTTCTTCCTCTGAAGAGAAGGAAGAACCGCCCATTCTGCCACCAGAGGCAGCAAAGGCTGTGTACGAAATTTCATGGGTGAATAACAAAGCTAGAATGAAAGCAAGAATTGGGTGGTTTTGGAAAAACTTGAAGGCCATGTTTGTTGGGCTCTGTTAGGAATTTTTATCCCATAAAAGATACTGTGTGGGATTTGGATGAGAAAGGCCGAGAGAAACAAGGTTCATAGGATTGATATAGCATGTACGAGAAAACTTATAACAGAAGGTATCATTGTAATTACTTGGAACTTGTTTGGAATTTGGATGGGAATCACTTGGAAGGTCGTTGGAGTGCTTCGCATGAAATGAGAGACTTGTTTGCTTTTGAAGGCTGTGATTGGGGGAAAAAAGGGCTTTTGCCCTTATTTTGTAAAAGATACCGTACAATTTTCCTGTTTTGTATAAAATTTGATATCCTCACAACTGAGTTATATGTAAATTTTTAATTGAAACTCGACTTTGCTAATGTCGAGTTTCACTTAAATTTTTTTTTTTAAATTAAGTGGTAAATTATGCATAGAACTTGACATTGCTAATGTCGAGTTCCACCTGTAAACTCGATTTTTTTCAAAATAGAGACACAGTGCTTAATAATTTTTGATGGAATAGTGAAAATTATTTTATCTCATGTTCGTCCATATGGATCGTCCATGGACCTTGAGCCAAATGTTCAAGGTAGACCGTTTGTGAGCAAAAGAGTCGTCAATGGGTAAAGCATATGGACGACCACATAACACTTGGAAAATTCTCAAGTAGACTCGCTCACGTATGTGGAGGATTCGAGCCATAAAATCTTGGAGCGATTACTCAACCCATATTCATCGCCATAAATTCCTCATAAGTACTTAACTTCCACCAGCGGTTGTAACTCCTATAGTTGTTGAGGAATTTATGTCTGAATTCACTAATTTCCACAAATCATAGGGAAGTTACGAAATCAATAACCGCTCCAAGGTTCTCTATATAAAGACATGCCTGTATCAAACCAAAGTAAGTTTTTTCCTGACATTACTCCCCGAAAGTTGGAATTTGATTTTCAAGAGAGAAAACTAACTTTATCATCGAAGGGACTTGGCCAGTCTACCCCGATCGCCTGTTGATAGTGTGTTCATCCTTGCAGGCCTTCATAACAACTATTAGCCCATCGAAGCCAGAGCATTTAGCCTACTGATTCTGTACAGCATCAGTTGGCGCCGTCTGTGGAAAAGATTAACTTCAAGTTTTGCAGTTTATCTTTCTCCGACAAAAGGCTGTATGATTTGGATAAGATCAAGGGCCACTAGCCCAGGCCACCAAGAGAGTAAGGATGCTTCTAGCAATCCCCACCGAGATCGCCAGTCAGCGCTTGTCTCGCAGCCGCCTTCCATCCAACACATACAGTCCATAACAGCCGCCATGGCGGAGTTAACTCGTCAGAACCAAGAGTTGACTAGGGAGATTAATCTGAGGCAGCGTCATGAAGGATATGCTGAAGGACAATCCCAGAGTCAAGAAGATAGAGGGGGAAATGCTGAGCCCGAAAGTCAATCAAGGGGCACCACTTCGCGAAGGGTGCCACACTTGGAGAAGGAGATGGATCAAATGAGAAAAGTTATGGACGAGATGAGGGAGAACATGAGAAGGGCAAATCTCGTAGAGGATTTGGTTCATCGAACAAATTCCCCTTTCACGACTTCCATCAATGGTCATCCCTTGCCCCCAAAGTTCAAAATGCCTTCCTTGGATTCATATGATGGAACGTATGATCCTTTCGATCATATTGCTACTTTCAAGACTACAATGCATCTCCAAGGGGTTCCAGACGAGATTATGTGCAAAGCCTTCCCTACCACCCTTAAAGGACCAGCGCGAGTGTGGTTCAGCAAGATACCTCCCAGCACAGTCAGTTCTTTTGTAGAGTTGAGTAAGTTGTTTGTCAATAACTTCATCGGAGGACAAAGGCACAAGCGCTCCTCGTCCAGCCTGTTAACCATAGAATAAGGAGAGAACGAAAGTATGCGGTCCTTCATCACTCGTTTCAACAGGGATGAAGGACCCTTGCCACTCTTATTCTTATCGTTCTCTCTCTTTGGCTCTGCATTGACCCTTTGGCTATTACCATCATAGGATTCATAGCCACGACTATACCCTGGTTTACCATAGTGATAATGCTATACATCGTAAGAATTAGACAAGGAATATGACAATGTTTCTTCCTCTGAAGAGAAGGAAGAACCACCCATTCTGCCACCAGAGGCAGCAAAGGCTGTGTACAAAAATTCATGGGTGAATACCAAAGCTAGAATGAAAGCAAGAATTGGGCGGTTTTGAAAAAACTTGAAGGCCATGTTTGTTGGGCTCTCTTAGGAATTTTTATCCCATAAAAGATACTATCTGGGATTTGGATGAGAAAGGCTGAGAGAAACAAGGTTCATAGGATTGATATAACATGTATGAGAAAAATTAGAATAGAAGGTATCACTTGGAATTTGAAATTAGTTGGGATTTGAAATTACTTGGAACATGTTTGGAATTTGGATGGGAATCACTTGGAAGCTCGGTGGAGTGTTTCGCATGAAATGAGAGACTCATTTGCTTCTTCTTCTTTTTTTATGTGAGACTCGTTTGCTTTTAATGGTTGAAAAACGTCAACTTTCAATCTTAACCAAGGAATAAAATGAAGTAAAAAAGTGGAGAAGTAAAAGACATTTGTGAGGCAAAATAGACGAATTGCATAATGTATTGCACCTGATTTCAATCTTGCATGAGTTACGAAAACAGCATAGTGCATATGTGTATGTATCTGTCCTTCTCTAAAATAAAATAAAAAATCAATTCGACAAAACCAACCAAACTTAATCCAACCCAACGCATATGATTTGTTTCTGTGGGTTAAAATTTTAATTTAAATCTTGGGTTCGGTTGGTTCATGTTGATAATTTTTTTAAGTCATCTAATCTAATTCGACCCATTATATATTTATGTATTTACAGTGCATCAAATATGTAATGTAAGCACAACCTACCCAATCCAATTCAACCCGACTTACATGGGTTGGATTGGGTTGGTTACTACTTACTAGTTACTACATTCTAACCCAAGTGCACCCTTGATATCGTATGAGTAATTGTCTTCTTCTTCTTTTTTCCTTTTCTTTTCATTCTTCCTTTTGCCAAATAACAAATTGATTTATTACGAATTATGAGATTGAGATCTATAAATTTTTAATAAATTTAGATTTATAATAAGTCAACCTAAACCTATTTTTTCCCATTATATATGTAACTGCACAGAGATGGACCAAAATTGACCAAAATGGACCAAAGTGGTCCGAATGGACTGCATTGGACCAAATAAATTGAAGTGGACTAGAGTGGACAAAATAGGACTAAAGTGAAACAAATTGGACCAAATAGAACCGAATGACTGAATAAGACCAAAGTAGACCTATTGGACCGAATGGACCTTATAGGACCAAAGTAGACTGAATTAGACCAAATGGACCTAATTATACCTTATTGGACTGAATAGGACTAAACTAGACCGAATAAGACTGAATAGACCGAATAGGACCAAAGTGGATATAATGGACCGAACAGAACCAAAGTGGACCGAATAGAAGCAAATGGACCGTATTGGATCCATAGTGGACCGAATAAGACCAAATGGACCGAATATAACCGAAGTGGACATAATGGACCGAATAGGACCAAAGTGAATCGAATAGGACCAAAGTGGACCGAATATGACAAAAATAGGACTGAAGTAGACAAAATGGACCAAATGGGACCAATGTGGACCGAATAAGGCTGAATAGACTGAATAGGACCAAAGTGGACATAATTGACTGAATAGAACAAAGTGGACCGAATAGTACCAACTTGGACTGAATAGGACTGAAGTGGACAGATTGGACCGAATAGAATCAAAGTGGATTGAATAGGATTGAAGTAGACCAAATAAGACCAAATTGGACCAAAGTACACAACAAAATATAAGAGAAACACATTTGTTGTGTAAAATTTGGTTTAAAAAACAAATAAATAAATAAAATTATGTTATTAATTCTTATTTAAACGTGCAATTCATGCATCATAAATACTAAGACATACAATGTTTGGCACCTTGTTGTCAATCTAGGTTTCGACACATTTGGCATCATAAAAAAAGGGTGCACACAGTTGTCATTGTAGTTGAATTTCTAGTTTGAAAGCATGTGCTCAACGCATATTTGGCATGTGAAAATTGGATGAGCTTCTTGTACTTGGTCATGATGTGTTTCTTCTTCTATAAGTCTCACTGATGTTTTCGTGGCGGGTTTCCCATGACTTGAAAGTTGAAACTACAACTACAATGTTGTTTAATTTTTCTATGAAAGTTCTTACTTCTTATATATATGTATGGGTCTTTTAATCTTATATGATTTTTAGGAGAGTAAGTTAGCTACACATCTTTTCCCGTGAAGGAATTTGTGTTGCATACAAACATGCTCTGGAAGCAAATCAAAGACTTGCACACCTCTTTAAGGAATGGTTGGCATTTGATTAGTTTTTCAAATAAATAAGAAATAAAAAAGAAAATTGAAAACTATATGTCAAATAAATAAAGAATAAATAAAAATAAAAATTATGTGAAAATTTGTGAGACTACCAAAGCTTATGTGGCATAATATAAGAGAGTCCAAAAAAAGACAAATGTATTCGTCTATATTATATATAGATGATTGAACTATTACACCTTGGGAAATATAATTTGAAAATTTTGCATATTGCAGAAGAACTTACAATTTTACTTGTAGGGTCACAATTTGTAGCCCAAGTCCTAGAGGTATGGGATATAGGCCCAATAAGCTTGATACAATAAATTTGTAGAGAGTGGGTGTAAGAACTAGGTCCTTTTGTGAATTTGACAACGGCTAGTATGGATTTAAAAAATGAACAAGCGAGTAAAATAAGTAAGACTGAATGAAATTCATGTCCAAGGAGGCAGATTATGATATAAATCGCTAGTAATACAACTTGGAATGCTACTGTAGTTCTTCTTTTATTTTTTCGATCTCTCTCCCATGGAGGGTACCTCTTATTATATAGTTCCTCTTGGACAATCTTCACCTTCCATCTGTCACTAACTTAGGTTGCTACTTGAATACCTGTCCCATCAGCCACCTTCTCTGGCCTTCTGTGAGTGATAGTTGCCAGTGCCACACTATTTAGTGGTCTTCTCCACATTAATGTGGCTAGAAAAATAGCTGCAGTGCATTTAATGCGGTGGTAGCAGCTTTTCTTTGGATATTTATGAATTCACCTCACTTCTGTATACGTGTACGATGTATGCCTTCCTCTCTGGAATCTCCTGGAAGATCATATTGACCATTAGGATCTACGCTTGACCTGTGCCCCCTCTATCCAAGGACATAATCCTCCTCGGATAGCCCTCCTATTTATGTCCTATCCATTAAATCTTTAACCCAAACCAATTTGTATTATTCAATAGTCCTCGGGCTAGTCACCTTCTCGGATAGGATCCTAGGCCCAATATGCGACCAATATGCGATTTGGGCCCTCAACCCCACACTACTTATCAGTCATTATTTGGCAATGTTAGTGATTTTCAAATTTTGGTTTTAAACATTAAACCAGCTATATATATATATATATATATATAATATATATTACATGCGTAAATAAATCAGAAGGTGGCTAAAAGTTTGTTAAAAAAATTATTCTTATGCACTTATGCTGCAAGTAGCTTAGAAACATGGGGTAATTATAGAGAAATAATACTATCTAGCAAATAAGATATTGAAATAAGTTTCTGATATGGCATTAATACAACTAGGCGGAAATATAAAACAAGTTAATTCTGTACTTGAAAATATGTTACAAAGACACAGATAATTTATTTTCTTCTTCAAGTGCCTATACGAGCCAAAAATGGTATATGCCATACAGACTTCCAAACAGATTGCAATTATCATTATCATATCGGCCTCAAAAGAGGGTAGTTTTCAAGCAATTCATCCTCTGAAATTTATTTTCTTCTTCAAGTGCCTTTACGAGCCGAAAATGGTATATGCCATACAGACTTCCGAACAGATTGCAATTATCATTATCATATCGGCCTCAAAAGAGGGTAGTTTTCAAGCAATTCATCCTCTGACAATGTATCATGTTCTGCCTGCGGGCTCCAAAGCACCTCTACAGCCTGCAAAATTGTTAAACATACATTTAGAGATAACTTTTCTAAGAAATTTTTTCACAACTGCCGAATCGACAAATTGTTAAATGGTTATGCTCAATTGACAAAGTTGTGTCAATGGTGGATCTATATATATATATATATATATATATATATATTCTGACATACCAGTGTATTACTGGAACTGATGGTATTCAAGTAATTCAAGGCTGTCCTCAAGTCTTCAGTACTTTTAATTTCAGGTAGATTTAATGCACCTTTAACAGCTACCAGGATTGTTACCTGAGAATGAATTTAAATTAAAGGAATAGACTTACAGACCTGAAAAAGACATAGAAGTGGGAACAAACTAGTGCTATAAATCGACTCTCCATGATCCAAGTTATTGATTCTTGGTTGAGTTCTAGTAAAGATAATTCATTTTATAACACCTTAAGCTTAAAAGAAAGACCCAAATTGTAATATCAAGCTCTAAGACACACTAACTCTTAACACTAATATGAGTAAGTATTTACAAGGAAGCATATGCTGTATGTGCAATTAATAATTATAGCAACTAATTAGCACAATAGGTGTGCCTGATATTTATATTTAGAACCCATAAAAGATGAAATACCACTATGAAATTTTTTTCAACTTCGTTGTTCCTTGGGATAAAGGTTCTTTGTACTTTCATGTTGTCAACATTGACAAGCGACTCAATGTCATATTTCAACCTCTCATCAGTTGAAAATTGTCTGAATTCCTTTTCCACAGCTTCAAGATTCCACCTCCATTCCACCTGCAAGAATATTTTGAGTGCATCAAAAGTGCTGTGCTGTTAAATAATCATTAAAAAGAAAAATTCTTTTAAATTGGAGTTATCAGTTGGAAGCAACCAAAAAATACAAGCATCTTTTTCCCAAAATTTTCAACCAAAAAAAAAAACAACAAATTATTGGTATTTTTTTTTGCACATACATTCAATTTCTATTGTGACATTACAACACTAAGATTCTTCTATATAACAATAAAAAGATTGAATTTCTAATAGTGCAACAATAGCCTGACTGAAGTAGTGGAACTAAAACAACATAACTCTTCCAGCACAGGTTGTGGAATTAAACTGAAGGACCAAAATACCGCAGCAGCTTAACTTAATCGCTTAACCCTGCTCACTCCCTAATACGACGTCATCATCACTTCTGTCCGAACATAGTCTGAATTATCATACGTCAATTATACAGAGCTTTTTTCTTTTTTATAACCCCCCTTCTATCAAAACAAAATTCTGTGCAAAGGATTTGTCATTGTATTAATTAAAAAAATCCTGGAGTTTATTGTTAGGGACACAAATGGATAGGAAGGAGAGCCTAATGCACACCACTATATATTTACATCATCATTGATGAACCCATATAACCAACCCAGCTTCAACATGGGCCATTAATTGGCATCTCCACAGGAACTAGAACATGCCATGCGCTATTTTACCTTAAAATTATACCGAAGGACTAAACTAAACCACTTAACTGGGTGAACAATGTCCGAATTATTTAAATTATGCGCGACGACGACTACAAAGACACCAAAGAGATGTTGTAACAGAATATAAGCCGCAAGTAATTTCATAATGGAGGACAGATGGTGACCTAGTGATGATTATCAAGAATTCTGGTATACTGTAATCTGATGAGAATTAAGAAACTCAAAAAGATCAGCTTAGTTCAGATATGGTCCAATTGAATTGACTAACAATCCTTCCATCAACTTCTGTTATATGTGCCATAGTACAAATCGAATGCAATAAGTGGATGCATGCCATAGAAGATGTACTTGACACGTTAAAGAAACTCAACATGAATAGGGAAGCTCTGGAAAGTCCAGTTTGATAAGGTAAAAGTAGACCCAAAAACTTTGATAAAGAAGACTGGTGTACTCTTTCTACTACAGACAAGGTAGAGAAACATCCATGTTTCAAATGATCACGTATTTGCATTTAGAGATTGACATACAGTTATAACCCCATCATACTAAAGTTAAAGTACACAACTTGAAAACAGATGAATAGTTTCTGCATTTATAATAGGAACATCAGCAGAGTTTTCTAGATGAAAGGAAAAAGAAATTAAACAGAAGAAAAGTAACGTTTAATATCAAGGCTGTATTAGCTATTGTGTGCACAATAAGAAGAAGCTTAAAACTATGGTTTAGAATACTGGCTTTAATTTTAATAACAGCATTGAATGATTGAAGCAATATCTTACTAAGATCACTTTGAAGATTATACTTCACAATTATGTAATGATGAAGAAAAATCGTGAACTTTAAAGGCTACTAAAGCACCATCAAAACCTTTAGAATATTAGACTCACAGATGAATAACCAGAAATCCAGTAATTTCGATGCCGAAGCAGAGCTACTGCAGACTCTGCAACCAAAATAAAAAGTACAAGTATGTCAAATGAGATAACATGTAAAACTAGCCAAAGTTTTGAGGCATTTAATATGCAAGTGATAAGCATGACTTGCAGACAAACTAGTTATGCTGTAATGGCTATAATAATTAACTTCATTTCAATATCAGTTATATCAATGCATTTTTTCCCGAAAAAACATAATACTATTTTTTCCACCAATGAAATAATTGTAAAAGTATGCAAAGTTCATGAGAATTTATAGTGCACACATTGAGAACCAATCATGCATGTGGAAAAAAATAAAAATAAAACAGTTGGACAATAACAAAAAGGATTTTGTTGTTGCCATTCACAAAATAGAAATTTCATTAAACTATATAATCATGTTATCCTGTATTGTAAATGGACTAGTTTGAGTTCCAAAAATTTCCACACCAGATTTAGAACATGGGCATGGAACTTCATTAGAAAAAACATTTAACTTATCCTCATCTACACCTTGGATGAAATATGGTACAATGCTGCACATCTAGTCAAAAAAATGGTAATTCCCTTGTCAATAATGTCCATGTTAACAATTCTTTTGTTAGAATTATGTATTCTCTCATTTATAATGTCCATGTGAACAAAGTATGGATCAAGTATTCTTAGAAAACTTCTTGATTACAGGGATTACTATGTACCTACTTTTATAATACACTCCTTTTGAGCACATATCCAGGAGTAGTAATGTAAATATACTGCAATTCTATACCCAAGTCGTGTCATGTCCAACACAAGTGTCTCACTCATTCTAAAGCATCCATGTAGGAATGTAAAATATGCCATGCTCATCCTTGAAACAAATTTTACCCTACTGGGGACTAAAAGACTGGAGTGGAGAAAAAAATCTTAACTGAAGCTTCCTTGATCAAATGAGGGGTACTCGAGTATGCCATAAATTCTAGAATATATATAAATTTACAATATCATCAACGAAAAATATGCCATAAATTCCATATGAATCTGTTAAGAAGAAGTGGAAGCTCTTGTTTTTAGATGTGTCTATAGCTGTAGCAAGTGTACTAAGTTCTCTTTGAATTGAATGAGCCATGCCTGATAACCCAACCTGCAAGAGAATATAGAATTTGGAATTTTGGGAATAAGAAGGTTGCAAATATGGGGTTGTAAAATATATAAACGACCCCAGGGAAAAGGATCCTCTCACTTTGAAATGGACCCAATTCATAGTTAAGATTAAAGAATACACATCTAAATGGTGTATCTAGTGTCATGCATATATATTGTTAGATACCAAACATAAAATCTGAACCGTGAAATGCACTCTCTCCATTTCATTTGAGTCTCCATATCAGTTGAGGATCCTATCCTCCAGTACCCACAATGGGACCTGATTTATTATTGGACTTGAATTTAAACAAAGAAATATAAATTAAGGGAACCATAAAAATAAATAAATAAGCAATAGACCATAGGTTTCTCTTCTTGGAAAAAGAATCAATCACAGACTGCATAGTGGAAAAATAACAAATACTAATGTTTTCTAGGTTACTTAATTCTTTATTTGGTCTTCCAAGGAAAAGGGATTAAAGGGAAATTTTCAAGATTGCAAACGTAATTGCAAACGTAAATTTAAGCACTTTTATATAACTCTCACTCTAAATAATCTTAAAATGTTACTCCAACCCAGAGTGTTAATTCTCTTTGAATTTCCTTAACAATAAACATTCTTTACAATTTTTTTTTTCACAATTATTGACGCGACTTCTTGTGATTCAAGCGTAACAAAAATGATGTCAACGATGGACCCAAGTAAAAGTGACATAATTCCTATCATAACCGGCCATGTCAGCAATGATGAAAATCATTGTGTAGCTCTATTCTAAACTATACAGCTATCAGGCTAACTAAGAAAGTAATTCAATAAATAAATAAATAAATCCACACAAATGTAAAGAAATATGAACAAAGAAGTGATATACCTGAACCCTGAGAACACTTGCTCTATTAAGATAAGCGATCAAAAGATAAATCCCCACAAAAGACCCAAATGGTAAAACAAAAAACCACGCACTCGTAGTCGTATCCTCATGTTTCTCATTGACCCTTAGGCTATCAATATCATAATCAACGTATCCACTACTAAATCTTGGGTTATTGTCATAATGATATATATTGTAAGACTTAGAAGACGAATATGAAGATGATTCTTTCTCTGAAGCGAAGGAAGAACCACCCATTCTGCCACCAGAGGCAGCAAAGGCTGTGTACAAAATTTCATGGGTGAATAACAAAGCTAGAATGAGAGCAAGAATTGGATGGTTTTGGAGAAACTTGAAGGCCATGTTGGGTTTCAAGAATTTAATCCCAAGAAGAAAAGAAAAAAAGTACCTGAAAGTTTTGGAGGAGAGAAAATTTTATATATGGTCGGCCATTTGTACGAGAAAAAGAAAACTTAATGTAGATGGTGTTTGAGTGTTTCTTAATTCTTACGATGAAATTACTAGGAAAAGGCCGGTCGGAATGTGACGCGTAAAATGTGGGACCCATCTGCTCAGTTAGGATATGTACTCTTCTTTTTGGAGAGAGTTTCGTCACTCCAGATAATAGTTTTTTTATTATCATACTAAGATATCAATTAGTTTTTGGTGTAAGCAAGAATTGAACCCTATATTTATTATTCAACTATAAGAGATTAATAACTGAAATCTACAAAATATATACTTTTTTCTCAAATAAATAAATAAAGGTTAGGATATGTACTTGGTAATGGTCCATATGGAAACAACAATTTTTAAAGTTTGCATTATATTTTATTTACTTATATTTAGTAAATAATTTTTTATTTTTTGCCACATGGAAGATTTTACTAATTCTGTATTTGGTATAGCTTATTTTAATAAGGGAAAATAAAGTGTGCATGTTTGCTTCTCAAAAAAAAATTGCAGTATATTTTATTTACTTATATTTTGTAAATAAATAAATAAATAATTGCCACATAGAAGATTTTACTAATACTGTGTTTGGTATAGCTTATTTTAATGAGGGAAAAATAAACTACTCTTTTTGACTAAATTGTAGCTAAGAATAAATGAGATTTCACAAGATGTAATTGAGAAAATAGGATGGCTTATGTAAGGACTAGATTTGAGTTCCTAGCCTAAAAAGAGGGTGGACTTAGGCCCAAAAAGCCCAAGACAATGAATTTGTAGAGAGTGGGTTGGAAAAACTGGGGTTTAATGAATCGGACAAGCACTAAAGTAGATTCAGATCACAAGAGAATGAAAATAGACAAGCTTGTACTAAAGAAAAATGTCCTTGATATAGTCCGAGGAAATAGTTCTTATATATTTCTCTCAAGTTAGGTTACAAATGCAATTTGTGATTGCTACAGTCTTTTTCTCTTGATTTCTCGATCCCTTTCTCTCCTTACTTCCTCCTTCTTTTATACTCTCTTCCCTTTTCATCTTTACCCTCCACCTGCAGGCTAGATGGTTTTTCTTGATACTTGTCCTATCAACACCTTCCTAAAGTCTTTATTTAATAGCTGTAAGGCTGAAAACCACTGTTCAGGTATCACCTCCACATTAATCTGGCCAGAGAGTTAGATACAGAGTATTTAATACGGTGGTAGCAGCTTTCCCCTTAGATATTTTAGGACTCCCCCCTGTCATATATCTCTGCAATGCTTATCCGTACCAACAGAACTTCCTGGAATGTTCCCCTGGATGGCAGACTACCTATTCGGACCTCGGCTCTGATTAGCCGATGAGACATTCATCCTCGGACCACCCTCCTAGGCCATTATGACTAAAACTAACTTCTTCTTCTGCTAACACGGACTCTCTTGACAATGTTTACTCATCCTCGGACAACTCTAGTCCTTAGGTTGGGCCTTAGGCCCAATATATACATAAATAATGAGCTCCTAGGCCCAATGCTCCTACAATAGCCCCTCGAGATTCTTCTTTCTGGCTCCTCGGGAAGAAATGAGGATTTCGATGTCACCTTAGCTAGTCTGCGCGCATCATACATCTCATTTACCTGTGTAGACGCCTTTTTAACTGCCCAAGACACGATCCTTACGCTTCGGCATTCAAGACTCCCCCTTATTGGGTGAGTTCCCAACTTTTTGAGATTCAAGTTTTGTTTTTCTTTTACTTTCATATATTTTCATATGCTCTGCTCATCTGATTATAGGCAAAGACCATGATGTTGCTGAGCTTTTTCCATTAAGCCAATACTTTGGATGGTGTGGCCTGTGCACGTGGTTTCATTGGCTTCATAAAAACTATTTCCATGCCAATGCAAGATTAAAGTGACTTATCTAATACAAGATTTGACTCAGTAGAATAAGTTTACATTTTGCTCTTGCTCTAACTAGAATTTTCTATGAAGTGAGAGATTTTGATATTGTGCATGGTTCTGCAGATAACTTCCAATAGGGAGTCTTTGCTGAGGTACTAATTTGGTTCCACCTGTTTGAAAATTCTCTTATTGCGGTGAGTCCATAAACTCCAAATTCCAAATGCAAAGAACTAGTTCCATGGCAGACACACTTCACTAGTACTCTGTTCTGAACACAGGTTTCTCTTCAACCAGAAGCAAATATCAGAATTAAAAAACACACTATCACAACTAGTGTAACCCGAGAGTGTAACCAAAAATCTTTGGCAAAACTACAATCACACAAAACATGAATTGTGGTCTCACTCTCTCTACCACAAATTTCACAGATGCAATCTTCAGAAATACCTCTACTCATAAGCATATCTTTGACAGGGAGACTCTGTAAATAGCATTTCCACACAAAGATTTGAATTTTTGGAACTGTATCAAGTTTCCATATCCAGTGCCCAGAAAAATTGATAGGACACTCCAACCCAATAAAGAGAAAACGAACCAATCAAGACCCAATAATCAAAATACGAGTTTGCCTCAAATAAACCCAAAATCGGTGTCTCGTTCTTCCTCGATTTACTTGCACGATCAAAACCCAAATGGTTCTCGGTCTATTATCTCAAGCTCTCTTGCCTCATAGCATCTAGGTTCTTAGTTTGGTGAGCACACGTGGATGTGAATGTGTTTTGGGAGAGAGGAGTGATTGATCTGATTTGGATTTTGTTTTTGATAAAAAATGTGTTAGAGTAATGTCTAACAGGGAGGTGGGTAACGGAATAATAACGGAGGGAATCACAGTTTGGTAAAGTGTCAAAAATGAAACCACGGGTAGGTCAGTCAAATTATAGGCAAACCACAGGTTGGTAAAGTGTAATTATCCCTTTTATTTACTTATATTTAGTAAATAAATAAAAAATTTGCCACATGGAAGATTTTACTAATTCTGTGTTTGGTATAGCTTATTTTAATGAGGGAAAAACAAACTATTCTTTTTGACTAAATTGTAGCTAAGAATAAATGAGATTTCACAAGATGTAATTCAGAAAATATAATGGCTTATATACTCTCTTTTTTTCCCTTTTTTTTCTTTTTTGAGAATCAGCTAATACTAATATACTTTATAAATAATTTGACTTCTATTTTTCAATTGATTTAAGGTGATTTGCAAGTAAGCTTTAGATGAAAAGATTGACTTTTCCGACAAAGGGATTCTTGGTGTAGGTTAGTTATGAAGCATGGGTACGAGGAATGATGAATACAATATTTTAAAACAAATTAATGATACGGCACATCAAGGATATCATAATTAATTAATATTTTTAGGTATATTTTATGTATTATTCGACATAATTAAGATTAAATAATTGAAAACAAACGTTGTCCACAATAACATGTTGTACCTTATATGATTACCAAGTATCAAATAATGAATAATAACATACAAAAACAACATCTGAAACCTTATATATGAAAATTTTATTATTAATAATAACTAACTACCTTAATTTTGGAGTTGTAAATAAATCAAGTCATTTATAAACATCTCAAGTTTGCTCAATAAATAACATATTCATGTTTGTTTATTTGTAAACAAGTTAAACTTGAGTTTTAATTAGTTTTAAACTTGTTTGGTAAACAAATCAAACCCAAGCGAAAAAAGGGTTTATAAACAGGCTCGTAAATATTAAGGCTCGATACAAAACAAGTTAGATCTAGGCTCATTTATAGGTTTAGTAATAAGTTTGACGTAAGCTTGACAAATAAATTCATATCTTGCTAAGACTATAATTAATTTAGAGTTTGTACCTCGTCCTACTCAAATAGGTTTGATAATAAACTTTTTTTGAGAGAGAGTTTCAACCTATGACGTTCGCTCCTGATGATAGCTTTTTATCATCAGACCAAGACACCAATCAGTTTTTAGTGTAGGCGGGGATTGAACCTCATATCTCTTATTCAACCATCAAAGACTTTACCAGTTGAGCTAGTTGGAACCTACATAATAAACTTGATATGAGTTTAATAATGTATTTATGTTGGACCTCAAGCTCAAAAGTTTGATATTGAGCTTGAGTTTGGCTGAGCTCAAGATTTTAGACGTTTTGATGAGCTCAACCTCGAATATTGTTTATAGGCTTGGTTCGAGCATGACCTTTCGATATAATCTCTCTTAACCATTAAAGTTATCCCACTATGGTGACCAAACCCAATCAGATTGAGCTTTTTGGACTTAGGCCCCAAATTTACTTGTATGCTAGGTTGGAATTATCCTGCAATAGGAGCCCAAAAGATGGCCTTGTTCACTATAGATGGAGTTTTGGATGTTGCTCGAGGCCCAAACTCTCTTATCCTTGACTTCACCAAGGACGTACAAACTTTGCCGAGGAAGTCAAACTTTGTCGAGCTCCCTCTCCCCTGAAATCAGAGCAGGATTCCTAAGTCCCTGAGATCTATTTTTCCTCCCTCCTCTTGTGTCTCACTCTTCCCCCATTTTTTCCAACCCCTGATTCCTGCCTTCCTTCTCTTATTTATAGTCTCTCTTTAGTGGGATTGTCATGATGAAGAGGGTCTTTCCCAAGTTAGTGGGCCTCTTTGTGGTATATTCCTAACCATATAGGACCCTTTGTGTATTGTTGATATGACTCCCTTGGAACTTGCACTAAACGTCATTTAATGCTTGGCGGGTAGATTCCCCAAGGCATTATTCCATGTTCATGCGTGTTGGGGGTGGTACACCGTCCAAATGTTTAGCTGGGCTTAACTGGGCTTGGCTTAGTATCAAAATAGACTAAGGCCACCTGGTGAATGGGCCATCAGATCGGTAACGGGCCAGTACTCTCGGTCCGTATACCTACAATTAAATCCCACACAATACACCTTACGTTCTTGTATTTTTTGTCACTTTTTTTTTCCCAAGATGCAACTTACGCTTTGTAGGGGCCTTTTTTGTGTTTTGCATTGGGCTGGGTTGCCTCCTGCGATAATGGGCCCGAAGGTTTCTGAGTAAGGGAGTTGAAACCGGTCCAATTGTAACTCAACTTGGGCTGGCTTGTGCACAAACTATGCCTCGTTTGCTAGGAGTGTGCTTACGACAGACAGAGCTATTTCAGATAAGTTACGGTAGGCAGATATAATAATAACAACAAAATAGAGTACGACTATTTAATAGAAAACGCCCAAGTAATCCCTACTTATAAGACATAATTATAGCCATAACAATGTCTTTTACAAAGAAAGTAAGGGAGAAAAAGATAATATGAATTAATCAAGAATGAACATAAAATCAAGTTAAGTTTGGTCCGCCAAAGCAAAACCAAAGAGGGGAGAACGCCTCCTCTCAATGCAAATAATCTCCCAGGAAAGATCCTACCGTGGGGATTAATGGTTTTGAGAGAACCGGACCTGAATGGTTAATGCCCAAAAAGAAATCCTTCGTATGCTTTGGAAGAGAGCAAGATTTAAAGGGGGGAGAGAGGGAAATCGACCTACTGGTGCATGCCCACCGTGCTAACTCTCTTTGTTTTCTGTCTTCTCTCTTATATTTTTCTTTCTTTTTGCTTTTTTACTTTCTTTCTTTTCTTCGTGTTCTTGCTCTGTTTTTTTTTTTATGATTTTCGATCCCTCCGTTCTGGGCACAGTAAGGGTCTTTTTATAGTGCCTGCCGTGACCAGATTTTACCATTTTGCCCCTTAATCACCTTTGTCTGGTATGGGTGTACTTGCCAACCACCACTGGTTCGTCTGCGCCACTCTCCACTTCCAGACAAAGGAAGGCTATCTCATTTATTACTCTGTCGTGGCATCCTTTCCTGCCATGACGCGGATGCTCTCTCTCTCTATCCCTCAGGGCATGCACCTGACGATTCCCCCCCGCTTCTTTTGGATGATCTATCATCCCAGTAGGACATACCCCCCAAAAGAGCTTGGGCCAGAGCCGCAGAATAGATCTTTTCCCCTCTCCCCACCACCAAACCATACCCCCTTACCTCTGACCCATGGCCCCACCACGTCCCATATTGGCTAGGTACAGGCTAGTGGTGTCTCGGCTTTGCGCGTGCTTCCCTTCCATGTATGTCCAAAATCTGCCTACGGTTCATGCGTTTGCCGCGGCCTAGAGGCTTGCTTGCACAGTCTGCCGCCCTTCTTTGGCCTTTTACATGGGCTGTTTTATAATTCCCTGTTCTCCTCAAGGGTTGGGCTTTATTTAATACTGGGTTTTACATTTCTCTCAGCCCATTTCTTGATTGCTATCATGTCCTGCCATACTATTCTGTCATTCCTGCTGTAATGACTTGATCCTGCTAGTCATCTTTTAGACCTGCCGTTTGCTCTTTTTTCCAATGGCTTTGCATGGCCATGGGCTTTTTTACTTGTGAGCTCCTGCATCCCTTTTGTTTTCTCCTGGGCTTCCTCGGCACTTTTCCTAACTTTGTGTTCCCATGGGCTTTTACTAACTTCATTGGGCTTCCCCGGCCCAATTACCTCATACTCATCCTTAGGGTTTGTGGCCTGTCAACAATCCCCTACTCTCTTTGCTTACATTGCTTTGAGCCTGTCGCGGCCCATTCTTATTTTTTCACATCATACACTGCCCATGGGTTTGCTATTCTCTCTTTCCGGGCCTTTTGAACTCATTTGCTTCCTCAAGGCCCATTTATTTATTTTATGGACCTGTGACCCATTATTCCTGCCGCTTGGGCTTAATGGTTTTATTCTATGCTTGCCACTTCTATTTGCTGCATGTGTCACTGGGTTGGGCTTCCTTCCTTCTATTTGTGCTTTTCAAAAATGACCCTCAACACGCTTATATTTTAATCTAATAAATTCATCTTACTTATTGTTCCTTGTTTCTGAATTTGTGTATAAGATATTATGCCAAAAGAAGTTTAATATAAAGAAGCAAAACAATAAACATTCATTTAAGTTAAAGCCCAAACTCTAAACAATCAGAACTTAAAGCAATTTTTTTATTAAAACTATTAACTTATTTTATAATTTATTATTACTATTTATTTAATAATTTTGTTTTAGTTATTTTTTTTTTAAATTAGCTTTTACATATGAATATTCATCACTCCGTGCATCGCACAAGAATAGTACTAGTATATATATTGTTGAGGGTCATTTTTGTAAAACAAAAAGGAGGCCCAACTCAGCAACGCAAGCAGCAAATAGAAGTGGCAAGCATAGAATAAAACCATTAAGCCCAAGCGGCAGGAATAATGGGTCGCAGGTCCATAAAATAAATAGATGGGCCTTGAGGAAGCAAGTGGGCTCGAAAGGCTCGGAAAGAGAGAGTAACAAACTCATGGGCTGTATATGATGTGAAAAGGTAAGAATGAATTGCGGCAGACTCAAAGTAATGTAAGCAAAGAGAGTAGGGGATTGTTGGCAGGCCCACAAACCCCAATGATGAGTATGAAGTAATTGGGCCGGGGAAGCCCAATGAAGTAAGTAAAAGCTCATGGGAACACAAAGTTAGTAAATGGGCCGATGATGCCCAAAACAAGTAAATGGGCCAAGGATGCCCAAGGGGACACAGGAGCCCCTAAGAAAGAAAGCTCATGGACTTGCAAAGCCATTTGGGGAAGAGAGTAAACGGCAGGTCTAAAAGAAGACTAGCAGGACCAAATCATTACGGCAGGAATGACAGAATAATATGGCTGGACATGATGGCAATCAATAAATGGGTCAAGAGAAGTGTAAAACCCAGTATTAAACGAAGCCCAGCCCCAAAAGAGAACAGTGAATTATGCAAACGGTCCACGTAAAAGAACAAAGAAGTGCGACAGACTGTGCAAACAAAGCTCCAAATCGCGGCAAACGCATGAGCAGCAGACAGATTTTAAACATACATAACAGAAAGGCACACGTAAGACCCAGGCACCACCAACTTGTACTCAGCCAATATGGGACGTGATGGGGCCATGGGTCAGAGGTAAGAGGTAAGGGGGGTGTGGTTTGGTGGTGGGAAGAGGGGAAAAGATCTATTCTGCGGTTCCTGCCTAAGCCCTTTTAGGAGGTACGTCCTGCTGGGATGACAGACCGCCCAAAAGAGGCAACGTTGAGGAGGGAACCATTGGGTGCATGTCATGGAGAGAGAGAAAAAGCATTTACGCTATGGCAGGAGAGGGTGCCACGGCGGACTAACAAACAACACAAACCTGCCTTTGTCTGGCGAGGGTAAGTGGTACACAGACGAGCTCTTGGGTGGTCGACAAGTACGCCCAGACCAGACAAATGCGGTTAAGGGGTAAAGTGGTAAAATTCGGTCACGGTAGGCCCTATAAAAGGACCCTTGACGTGCCCTGTGAAAAGGATCAAAAACAGAGGTATCACGAAGTGAAAGGAAAACAAAAGAAAAAAAAGAAAGGAAAGAAGAAAAGATAAGAGAGAAAACAGAAAACAAAAAGGAAAAGATAATATAATGGGCATGCACTAGTGGGTCGGTTCCCTTCTCTCCCCCTCGAAATCCCACTCTCTTGGAGACAATTAAACAATAGGGATTCCTTTGGGCACTAATCATTTAGGTCCGGTTCCCTCAAAGTCATTAATCCCCATGGCATGATATTTTTCCTGGGAGATTAGTTTCATTGAGAGGAGACGTTCTTCCTCTTTGGTCTTTGCCACTACGAACCCAAACTTGACTTGATATTATTTCTTTGATTAATTCATATTGTCACTTAATATCTCACTTCTTTTGTAAAGCTATTATCATTACTATGATTGTCATAAAAATAGAGATTACTTGGTTTTCCATCAAAGAAAGATCACTATATCCTGTTTTCTGTTGTTATTATATCTGCCTGTGGTGACTTATTTAAAAACAGCTCTGCCTGCCATAAGTACTCTCCCGGTAGACGAGGCCTAATTTGCGCACAGGCCGGCCCAAAGTAAGTTACAGTTGGGCCGGTCTCAACCCTCCTACTCAGAATACTCGAACCCATCACTGCAGGAGGCAGCCCAGCCCAACGCACAACACAAAAAAAGGGCCCCTACATATATATATAAGGAAAAAATACTCAAACACCCCCTAAATGTTAAAGGAATGGCCATAACATCTCTTGAACTATTATTTTGGCCAATTTGATCATTAAACTTCACATAACTGCCAAATTAATACTTCTGTTGGTGGTCTCCAGTGAAAACACTAACAGAAGCTCACGTGGTACCTCACTCGAACTTCAAAAATACCAAATACAATGGCTAAATTGGTTGAGAAACTCAAAAACCTTTGGCTTAGTTGAGAGAGAGGTAGTGAGTGAGACAATCAGACCAAAACTACCGTCGCCGGAGTTCTTATTCTTGTCATGGTCTCGCCTTTATTTCCCGACAGCGCCCTGTGGTCCTACAGAGCAATTGAGAGCCACCATTGTTACTACGATTGCCTATTTGTCTTGCTGTTGGTTTTTTTTTTTTTTTTCCTACTATCTTTTTCAAATCCTCCAATGAGCATGTATGCAAAAATTCATTACTTTTAAGTGTGCTATACAGTTGTTTGATGAAATGCCTGAGAGGGATATGGCCAATTGATGCCACCGCAGTTGCTCTTTGGGAGTTGAATGATAAAAGTGGGGATTTGCAGTATAATGGGTGATGTATGTATGAATGGTATGATCTCAAATGCAAATGTTTCCCATCCCTTCAAAAGGAAGGTGTTGTTTTTAATGTACATGTAATTTTTCATGACTTAAACAGCCTCGTCCCCCTTTTTTTTTTCAAAATGATAGAATGATATTAAAATTGTGAAAAAAAATTTACGTTCATGAATATATATTTGGTGATACAAGGAGGAATATTCTCCATCTAAGCTCCTATTGTCTTTGATATTGTTGCATCTTTATCCAGTTCTCTTGTAGTTTTGTTGTAGTCCTTTGATACATAGAATATTGTCCTTTTGAGCTACCTTGCCAAAGCCTTAGATTCTTGTATTAGGTACCCGAAGTTTGCAAAGGACTTGCCAAGTGAGTTGGTGTCAAGATCAATAGGATTGGTTCAGCATGTGGTGGCATCAATAAGAATATGCAACGAACCAGCACAATGGCATGAAGAATGTGTAGCTAACACATGGACTCAAATTTGCATCACATGTGGTCTTCAAGGAGGCACTAAAGGATCGCAAGAATAGTAAGATTTCTTCAAAATGGCTGGCCGAGAAATATTTGGCATTCTTTGGGGATGATCATATTTGGATAGAAAATACATTAAGGATAGTGATGGGCCAGTATACTTTTGTTTTTTAATATTGTTGGAAAAATAAAAAATGTACTGATTGATTTATTGGGTGTTATTTTTTGTGAAACAATATACTACTTGTAAACAATTATTGATATTTCAATTCATTGTACATTGGGAAACATTCATTTTTTGGTTAAGACTTTCTTCCCTTATTTGGAGACACATGTTTAGTGCTTATTACTTTTTTAAGGTCAATGTATGAACCCAAGCAATTGAAAAAGGTATGTGTATAAATGCTGTTGAACTTGATGAGAGAGATATGTGTACAAATGCTTTACTGATCAAAATGATTGGTATAGAAAGGATAATAATGAAGGATCTTTTGTATAGGAAGCCAGTAACAATTAAAGTAAAACCAAAGGCATAACAATTGGTAGCAAAGGTTATTAAATAGATAGCAACAAATTTATACTACCTATCTAAATTTTTTTTCCAATTAACCCTTCTTTGCTAACAATTTCGTTAGTTGCCCGATTTTGAAATAATGTGGGAAACTAGCATCTCGAGTTTTAGAAACTCGAGATCAATGTAAAGCTTGAGCTTTTAATACTCGAGTTAGGGATTTTTCATACAATGATGTGGACAAATTTTTCCATGTGGATATCGAGTTTATAAAACTCGCTTTTAAACTCGAGTTACAGAAACTCATTTTTTGACCACTTAAAACCTAAAATCCAGACCTCACTCGTCACTCTCCCTTTCAAACACTCAATCTCAGACACTCTCACTCTCAAGCTTTCATCAAACACTCATTCTCAGACACTCGTCACTCTCAAGCTTTCAAACCCAAACTCCCTCTCAGACACCCAAATTAGTTACTCTCACACTCACTCTCACACACCTAAATCTGTCCTCTTTCAGACACCGAAACCCACCCAAATTACTCACCCTCAAACACTCCTTCTTCAAACACTCTTGTCTTTCAGACACCGACGACCACACATTTAGACATTGTTTCACCGGAGACGCTCACTCACTCTAATGGAGATGCTCCTCTCATCGGCAGCCCGAAGACTCATAGTCAAAATCCTCCTTTAAGGTATGTGTAGGTCAATGATCTTCGTTCAAGTTCGTCTTCAAGTCCACTCATCTTATATAAAACACAAACAAAAGATTTTGAATGAAATGCCCATACTGAAATGAACGATCATGAACATCATCATCCTCTACATATGTAGAATACTCATATTGAGCATTCGGAACTGTAACTTGTAAACTTGTGGTTGTTTGTTGGATTTTCTTGATACCAACTCTTGCACGCGGCTCCAACTGTATGTACAACTCAATACTATTTACTTCTGGTATTCTTTCCAACTTGTCAAACATGATCTTTACATGTTTGTCTACTTCTATCACCATATACTTGTAATTAATTTGGTGCTTTAGGACTTCATGTGGCATACGATAAGTAATTTGTATGTTATGCATAGCAGGATTCACACACAATTCTTCCATAACTATCATCTTCAATTCATCAAGGGTCTTCAACCTTCGATCAATTTGGGTATAATAGTACTTTATACCTGACCCTTCAAATGGCAATCCCTTGTTCGCATTGACATTCTCAAGCGGACCACCGTGGTATAGGATTATATCAATTATAGTCATTGTGAACCTATTAGAGTCAAGTTACTATGTTAGTTTTTTTTCTTTATTTTTAACATTTTATCTAGTCAAACTACACAAAGTACAAATTCCAATTCATTCACAAAGGTTATGAATTTCATTACACATTCGTTACACATTTTATACCCAAATCCTTTTTCCGTTATGCTAAGACTACCCATTTCATACCTAATACCAAAAAAAAAAAAAAAATCCTTATAAAAGTATACAACATTTTATCTAATTACATACCTATAACATTTACATACCCGTTTCATACCCAATACAAAAAAAAAAAGTCATTTCATTACAATTCATTTGAAGGGCATGAAGTTCACTACCCATTTCATACCCAATACAATGATGAATAAAGTCAAAATCCTTGTAAGATCATGATAAAGATAAGAGCCTAGAAATGATGAATAAATTTTGATAACAAAAACCATGCAAATAAATACTCAAAAAATTTACACTAACAAAAAAAAGTTCTATAATTCAAAATATTGGTATCTTAACTAAGTGATGTTAACCATCTACCAAATAAATAGTCAAACTCTTTAATCCACACCCAACAACAATGACAATCAAATCAAAACCCTTACCTGAGATATAAATTTGTTGAGAAGGAGGAGCAGTGACAGAGAGAGGCAATGTGGTGTGAGATCAGAGACAATCTAGTTTGAGAAGTGTGAGAGTTATGGGTGAGTGAGGCAGTGAGTTACTGAGGAGTGTGAGGTTGAGTGTTAGAGGCTGAGTGTTATGGGTGAGAGAGTGTTGAATGACTTACTGATGCACATCTGTGTTTTATAAAATTTTGCCCAGCAAAAATTGAGTCTATAAGACTCAAGATCCAAGTATATTTTAATTAGATTTCAAGTCTTATAGACTCAAGATCTATGTGGCATAACCATATTTCCCGAAGAAAATTGAGTCTTAAAGACTCGATTTTGCTTTGTAGAACTCGAGTCTTTAAGACTTGAGATCCATGTGGCATAATAGTGTCCAACTCATCAAGTACAAAGCGAGTCTTTAAGCCTCGAGTTTTATATAGAACTCAAGTTTCTAAAACTCGAGATGCTAGTTTGCTAAAACCTTTCAAACATGTGTTAACTTACTATATTCTCTGTCCTTACTATGCTAGTCCCCAAATATCCCTCTACCTATCTATGCACATGGTTTGATTACGTTTGCTTTGTAGATGATGACTCAGCCATTCAGTATGCCTAGAGTGAGATTGTTGGGAGGCGTACAGTACACGAAGTGTTCATAAATGGCAAGCACCATTGGAGGCATTGAAAATCAAAATGAAGTTTTTTGTCCGCAAAAGTTAGTAAAAATGCA
This sequence comes from Quercus aquifolioides, assembly GCA_019022515.1. NCBI lineage: Eukaryota > Viridiplantae > Streptophyta > Magnoliopsida > Fagales > Fagaceae > Quercus > Quercus aquifolioides. The sequence goes on along the minus strand of CM032334.1, from coordinate 2,555,971 downwards.
TCAAAAAATAAACTTAAATTATTGTCAAGAAATTGAAAACCCATCTAAAATCCTACCAAACATCCAAACCCCATTAGAGCACTGGCCATATCTCTCTCAGACATTTCATCAAATAGTTATATGACATTTAAAAGCAATTAATTTTTGCATACATGATCACTAGAACACTGGCCACAACAATGTGATAAATTGCAAACCAATGACATTCCAATGGAGACTCACACATGGAGGATTGGGAAAACAAATCATTAAAAAAAAAAAAAAACACAAACTAGCAGCACAACGACGATGGTAACAATGGTGGCTCTCGATTGCTTGGTAAGACCACAATGGGTGTCATAGGGACACAAAGGGCGAGACCATGGTGGGAAAAGAACTCTGGCGACGATAGCTCTGGTTCGATCATCTCTCTCTTTCTTAATTGAGCTAAAGGTTTCTAATAGTTTTTCTTTTCCTCTCAACCATTTCAGCCTTTGAATTTTGTATTTTTTAAGTTCACGTGAGATACCATGTGAGCTTTCCGTAAGTGTTTTAACTAAGACCAAGGGAAGAATTGATTTGGCAGTTATATGAAGTTTAAAGGAATAATTTGGCCAAAATGAAAGTTTAGGGGAGTGTCTTGGCCACTACTTCAAAGTTCAAGGGTGAACAGACATTTTTCTTTTATACATACATATATATATATATATATATATATATATATATGCCATGACTTTTCTCTATAATCTCTCTTAACTAATAAAGTCATCCCTATAATTAAATCTTACATAATATATCCCATGTTGTTGTATTTTTATTTTTATTTTTCCCATGATGAAACTTAAGCTTATTTTTTAATCTAATAAATTCATTTTACTCACTATTCTTTGCTTCTAAATTTGCATGCAGGATATTATACCAAGGGTACCAAGGGAAGTTTGCTATAAAGAAGCAAAACAATTGACGTTCATTTAAGTTCTTGGTTCTCTTATGTAAGTTTTTTAATTTTTTTAATTTTTATATTCTAAATTTTTGAACTCTTTTGTGTATGTTTTAATTTTGGGTTTTGGTTATTATATTTAATTTGTGAGTATATTGATTTTTTTAAATTAGACTATCACTAGGAAAAAAAATTTGTATCAAGGAATTATTTTGTTTATTATTGTTTGTGCAAGTTAGAGCATAAATTAAATATAACTTAAATAGGAATGATCAAACTCACACCGCATCTTGTATTAAGAAATTAACACACAACACATAGATAGCTTTAAAATATAGAAATAGATAAACACCTCTAAAAAATTGAAAAAGCATCTCTTCAACATAATCCACACAGTGGACACATAAAGATTCAGTTTAGAGGTATGCCAACCCATTAATTTGATGACTCAACCTAATCTGTTTTGGCTTGATTTTTTTGTGTATTAACAAGTAAGGTTAGGCCTTATTATTATTATTGTTGTTGTTTTTTCTGAAGTTTGGGTTGACAATATTTTCAACTTAGGTAACCTAATCCAACCCACATTATTGATAATTTAATAAATGTGTGTTCTTTAGATTTTAAATCTTATGTCAAATTTGTTAGTTTAATTTGTTTCGGTGCTTTAATAAAGTTGGAATGTTTGTATTAGTCCTAAGTCCTAACAAAATGGCCTCAAACCAATTCCTACAGGCTAGGGTTTGTGGGAGGGTTTCTCAACTTGAGTTAATTGAATTGAGTTGAAAAAATAACTTAAGTTCAACCCAATCCAACCTGACTTATGTATAAACTCAATCATAATTTATTGCCTTTGAAAATTGAAATAGAATAATTTTGTCATTCCTGAAGAAGAAACATTAACCCGTCCCCTACCTCACTTATCCATAGAGTGCCTACGAAGAATAAAATCACTTTTCAAGACCTTAGGGAAATTGCAGAACAATTACCCCAAGAAATTAATACACATACCATTATAATTTTCATGTAATGCATGACTTGATAAAAATTCATATGTAATCTAAAAAATGTTAAATAATTAAAACTAAATTATTAAATAAATAGTAATAATAAATTATAAAATATGTAAATAATTTAAATAATATTACTTTAAGAATTTCTTTGTTTCTCAAAAAAAAAAAAAAAAACTTTTAATGAAGGTTAGCTTGTAAATGTGCCAAGTTGATCCTAAAATTAAAATTTCAGGCCTGTTTATTAAATTTAATTCGAATATAAGCAGAATTTAAGCTCGTTATCAAACAATATTACATATTCAAGTTTAGACTGTTTAGTTCATTTTATTTTCAAACAAGGTTGACCTTATTTTCGATCTACTTGATTAACTTATTCTTTTCTCATATTTAGTAAAACTATGACTAAACTTTTTATCCCTTAAAAAATCTATGAATTTTTACTATGAACAGACGATTTATATTATCAATAAAGTACAAATTAGAATTTGATATCATATACATCTGTAGGGTCAGATTCTGCAGCCCAAGCCCAAGAAGGTGTGGATTTGGAGCCCACTGAACCCAAAACAATAAATTTGTAGAGAATGGGTGAAAGAGCTAGGCTAAAAATGAAACAACGGTCTTAAACAGCAGTACTAAGGGGGGGATTTGTGTTAATACGTTCTCGGACAGGTGAGAATGTCTCGTCCGAGGAGGCGATTTTCATTGATGAACTTAGGTTACAATTGCTGGAGCTACAGTAAAATAATACACTCTTTTCTCTCTCTTCTTTTTCGATCCCCACTATCAGAGACACCTCTCTCTTATATAGTACTGCCTTTCCACATCTTCACCGTCCACTTGTTGATCATCTGGGCGCCCACTTGAGTGCATGTCCCATCAGAGGTGTTCTTTAGCCGTGTGAGTGGTGGTAGCTGGGCTGATACTGTTCAGGGGTCTTCTCCACATTAATGCGGCCAGAGAAGTAGGTGCAGTGCATTTAATGCGGTGGTTGAGGTCTCTCTTAGATATTTCTTCGCTCCAGTTATCTTCATTCGCGTCCGAGGTTCATCTCAGTCATTACATCTGTCAGGGGGATCACCTGGGCTGCAAAGGGTTGAATGTCAGACTACTCCTCTTCGGATCGGAGGGTATTGGACTCCTCGGCCCATTGAACATCTCCTCGGATCACGGCCATGCTCCTCTCCTGACATGTTCCTTTCTCAGTGCCTCCAAATGAGCTTCCTCATCTCTTCGAAAAACAGTGGTCCTCGGATAGGGCCTTGGGCCCAATGCGCTAGGTTGGGCTTTCCTCCCCCACAATAGCCCCTCAAAATTGTAGTTTTTCCCTCGCATCCGAAGAGAAAAAGTAGGATTTTGACCTGCCACGGCACAAAAAGCTTCAGGCAAATTTGAACTGGCACGTGTGTGAGCATAGGAATAGACGCTTCATTAATGCCGCTGCGGTTTCCATATTCCCAAAGCGTTGCATTAATTGCACCAGGTGGCGCCTTGTCTTTCGTATCAACGGTGAACGATCGATCCAACGGCTGTGGTTTTTTCTTCGGAATTTGGGCGGGAGTGCCCCTGACCCTTCGTTTGACCCCATATAAAACCTCAGAGGAAGTTACCTTCCTCTCACTTTGCGAATTTTCAGACACTCCAGCAAGTTCTAGTACACGACTCGGTCCAAATCTCCCAGTCGCCGGTACCAATCTTACTCAGAATCCTCACGAGTCCTCCTACGAGCCTGCAATCACTTCTCCGGTCTAGCCTTTGTAAGTCGTCGCCCACCGAATCTTTTAGTTTTCTCTTCGGCCAGCCGTTTCACTTAAGCACCATGGGAAAACTCGAGCACATGATGGATAGCCCTGAGCAAATAGAGGCGTTTAGGACCGCGTATCGCATACCCCCTAACGTGGGTGTGAGGTATTGCCCCCCAGAAAAAATACTAACAGACCGGCAGACGGGAGAGGTGGTTATCCCCTTCATCGCCTTCAAAGAAGGGGGAATGACAATCCCCATGGGCCCCATCACCACCAATTACCTTCGGAACCATAGGCTTACTCCCTGGCAGTGCGCGCCCAATATGTTTAGGATCCTAGGAGCGATTGAGGACCTTGAGCGTCACATGGGGTTGGGACTCACCTGGCTTGATGTGGTACATATGTACGAATGCCACAGCCAGCAAGATGCTGGGTACTACTTAAAATCCCGGTCGGATGTTGTCAGGCTCATTTCCTACCTTCCCAAATCCAACAAAGGGATGAAAGACGACTATGTGATCGTCTCGGGCGCCTGGCGTGACGGCCATGGTTGCCCAACCAAGCATGGGAAGCCAGGTGTGACATGTAGATTTAGGCGCACTGACCATAGGCTTAGGGCTCCCGTCTTTTAACTGTTTTTGATTTCTCTTCGGTCACTATTTCTGAGTTTCTAACCATTCTTTTCTTCTTTACTTGCAACAGATAAGAGACAAGTTTCTCCTCGGCTCAGCCTAACGAATGTTGTTGCCCTCAATTACCTTTTAAGGTCGGAGATCTTCGTGAGCGAGGACGGGCAACTACGATCTGCTCCCCTTATTCTTGGATATACAGGGAAGCCAAAGGGTTTTCAACCGGTCGGCAACGCAATCGTCCAAGGAGACCATCGCCTTGCGCGTATTGACGTTGGTCGGAAGGGCTTCTTGGCGCCAGACGATCTTGAACCTGTACCCCGTCCAATTCCTCGGGCTGCACCTCCCCTTATCCAACCACTCCAGCAAGTTCCCCTCGGACAAGAGATTGAAGGTGAGGGGGCTGGCTCTTCCACTTCCTCGCTAGAAGACCAAATAGACGGATTTCAGTTTGAGGGAGAAGCTTCAAGAGTAAACCAGGTGGTAGAGATCTCAGACGCCGAGGAAGAAGCCTACGAGCAGTCCGGCGCCCATCTTAATTTGTTAGCCACTCATTTAGAAGACTCCTCGGACGACGATATGGATCTGAGGAATTTGATGAAGGGTAGAGGCAAAAAGCCTGAGCAGAAAACCACAGGGACTTCCAAACCAGTGGTGAATCTGCCCCCAGCGCCACCTCAGGTTCCTGACCTCGGTTTAAAGCCCGTTCCCGATTTGAGGAAGAAAAGGACCCTTGTTGATGAAGGAGAAAAGCAAGTGTTGCCTACTAAGGGGACTAAGCAGCAAAAAGTGGCACAGGACAACCGAACTCGCAGGGCTCCGTCTACTGAAAGCCGAGACGAGGGCACAGTGGCAGATGTGCGCCGAGGAGGAGGGGGACCGCAGATTTGGTCTCCAAAATTGGAGTTGGAGGGCGCTCCAATCCTCTGGGAGACCTCCCTCAGGAATTATGATGGAGGGAGGGCCGGCTACGTTGCTGAGGCCCTGCAACAACCACTTCTCCTCCCTCATGACATGGAGTCCTTCAGGCGTTTCAATCAGCCGGAGCTCTTTCGATCCCTCAAGAGGGATTTAGCCATCGTAAGTAACCTCAGTCCGATTAGTTGAATCACTGATTTTTGCTTTTCCTATTCTTCTGCGTTTGACATTTAGAGTTTCCATCATGCAGGTCACTCAGCAGATTTACGTAGCCGAGGAGTGGGACAAGAAGAACTGCCTTGAAACCCAGGCGGCGTTCTGCTCCCGAGACGAGGCGGAGAAATCTCTGGGCCAAATGAAGGACGATTATGCCCGTCTGTTCGGGGAACTCGCGGAGATGACCAGCCAGAAGAAAAGCCTTGACGCTGGGATAAAGAATGCTGAAAAGCAGGCTGAGGATCAGCGTAAGTTGCTAAAGGCGGCCGAGGCCAATCTGAAGACCGAGAGGGAGCTGGTAAACGGGTTAAGGGATGAACTCCGAAAAGCCAAAGACAGCGCCCGATATGCCGAGGAGAAAGCCCAGTTGGCCCAGGAGGCGGTTGAGGCTGAAAAGAAGGCAGCTTACCAGCTGGGGGTAGAGACGGCCACGTCCCAGCTTCTAGAGCAATTCGCCTCGGTCAGCCGAGATTACTGCGACATAAGTTGGGGCAAAGCCCTGGATGCAGCTGGAGTCCCTGCCGACTCGGAGCTGAGACTGCCTGGGAGCGTATACTATGACCCTGATATCCGAGAGCTCCCAGGAACTGATCTCCCTTCTGTTCCACAGCTTCCAGAGGCTTCGGAGCCAATCTTGGTCAGTCATGCTCCTCCACTCACTCTTGGTGCAAGCAAGGAAACTGGCCAGCCAGGCGGCAAGGATAAGCCAGCCGAACCAGCCAAAGAGAAAGGCCAAGGGTCAGGCGAAGAGAAAATTCCTTCTGAGCTCAAGGACCAAGCCCCTGAAGCAACTGCTCGGATAGGCCAGGCTGCAGACCCCGTGCCCCCTCCAGCAAAAGAATAGATGTATAGGGCTTTCACTTTTGCACCTGTGCTTTCTTTTGTTTTATCCGAAGAATTGTAAACTATCCTTTTATTTATGGAATAGATTCTCATTTGTCTATGATGTTTTAAATACATGTCTTACTAGTTACTACTGTCACATACAACTGTACATTGCACTTATAACCAAATAATGCAAATAAATCTTCTTGATACATCATACTTATGGTGTAAGTAACCAAAATTAATATTGAAAAGGATAGGCCAACCAAGAGTTATTGATGAGTTGCATGTCCTTCCAAGTTAAACATAAGTTATTATTCCTCGGCTTCAAACTAAACACAACTAGGGGAGACATTTATAAATTAGAATCAATTTAAACGCGATTAGGAGTTTTAGCACTAAGCCCCAGTGACACTGGCCGCATGGGGGTATTGACTAACCTGTCGTTTGGTTCAAGGATTATAGGATTCGAATGTACTCGAGTGTTAACTAACCCTAGTCATCTGGTCCGAGGACTGCAGGCATGACTGGATTTAAGTTTAAACACAAACCGCACCGGAGTGTTAACTAACCCTAGTCATCTGGTCCGAGGACTTCAGGCATGACTGGATTTAAGTTTAAACACTATAGAACCGTAACTGAGTGCTAACTAACCCAAATCATCTGGTCCGAGGACTACAGGCATGATTGGATTTAAGTTTAAACACTATAGAACTGTAACTGAGTGCTAACTAACCCAAATCATCTGGTCCGAGGACTACAGGCATGATTGGATTTAAGTTTAAACACTATAGAACTGTAACTGAGTGCTAACTAACCCAAATCATCTGGTTCGAGGACTACAGGCATGATTGGATTTAAGTTTAAACACTTGAGCCAACGGTGTTAACTAACCCTAATCATCTGGTCCGAGGACTACAGACATGATTGGATTTAAGTTTAAACACTTAAGCTGGTGGCGAATGAGTGTTAACTAACCCTAATCATCTGGTCCGAGGACTGCATGCATGATTGGATCTAAGTTTAAACACTTGAGAGAAAACTTTACGCAGCGAATTGGTATATCAATTGAAGAGAAGACTTGATTAATAGAAGTACCTCTTGAGGTTATTTACATTCCAAGGGCGAGGGATTACATGACTATCCAGGTCTTCTAAGAAATATGCTCCAATACCAGCGCCTGAAGTGATACGATATGGTCCTTCCCAATTGGGTCCTAATTTTCCCCAAGCTGGGTTCTTCGCGGTGCCCACAACTTTCCTTAGCACCAGATCACCAGGCTCTAAAGGCCTCAGCTTCACGTTAGCGTCATAGCCTTGTCTGAGCTTTTGTTGGTAATGTGCCAGCCGAACCATTGCATTCTCTCTTCTTTCCTCAATCAGGTCCAAACTCTTCTCTAGTTGCTCGTTGTTGCCGGTCGGACTAAACGAGCTGGTTCTAAGTGTTGGGAACCCTGTTTCCAGAGGAATGACAGCTTCAGCCCCATAGGTCATCGAGAAGGGGGTCTCTCCAGTAGACTTGCGGGGCGTAGTTCTGTAAGCCCAAAGCACATGTGGCAACTCTTCTACCCATTTGCCCTTTGCATCATCTAGCCTCTTCTTTAAGCCATTCAGTATGACCTTGTTGGAAGCTTCTGCTTGGCCATTACTCTGGGGATAGGCTGGAGTGGAGTATCTGTTCGTAATTCCCAGCTCACTGCAGTAATTCCTGAATGCCTTGTTGTCGAACTGTAAACCGTTGTCCGAGATGAGGGTGTGAGGAACTCCAAACCGTGTGACAATATTCTTCCACACGAACTTTTGCACATCAACGTCTCTGATATTGGCTAGTGGCTCAGCTTCAACCCACTTGGTGAAATAGTCTGTTTCGACCAGGAGGTACTTCTTGTTTCCTGCAGCTTTGGGGAAGGGTCCCACAATATCCAAGCCCTATTGGGCAAAGGGCCATGGGCTAGATAGTGGATTAAGATTTCCCCCTGGCTGGTGAATGTTTGGAGCGAAGCGCTGACATTGATCGCACTTTTTGACGTATTCGTGTGCCTCCTTCTGCATGTTAGGCCACCAATAGCCTTGGGTGAGGGCTCGGTGAGCCAAGGACCTACCTCCGGTGTGGCTCCCACAGATTCCTTCGTGCAGCTTTTCTAGCAATGCCTCAGTCGCCTCGGGATGCACGCATAACAAATATGGTCCCGAATAGGAGCGTTTGTATAGTTTCTGGTCTTCGGATAACCAGAACTTAGTCGCCTTCCTCCGAACTTTATCGACTTCTCCCTTCTCTTCAGGCAATATATCTTCTTTGATAAATTTGATTAAAGGGTCCATCCAGCACGGCCCGGCCCTAATCTGGTGAACCTGGACTCCCCCTGACTTCGCCTCCGTAGGCTTGTGCAGGTCCTCGACGAGGATGACCCTCGGCAGGTCTTGTGCCGAAGAGGTGGCAAGCGTGGCCAAGGAGTCAGCATGTGAGTTGCCACTCCTGGGAATGTGCAGCAAACTGAAAAATTCGAACTCTGATTGCAGATGTTTAACACGACCCAAGTATCCCTGCATTCTTTCGTCCTTTGCCTCGAACTCGCCTTGTACTTGACCTACTACCAGTCTTGAGTCCGAGAACAACTCCACGGACTTCCCACCCATTCTACGGACCATAGTCATCCCCATCAGTAGGGCCTCATACTCCGCTTCATTATTCGTTGCCGAGAAGTCCAACCTTAGCGATTTCTCGATAATGATTTTCTCGGGGGATATCAATACTAGCCCAACTCCAGAGCCTCTTTGGTTTGCGGCGCCATCGACGTACACTTCCCAATGGGAGGGATTCTGTTGAGAGATCATGCCAACTGATTTTTCATCCATGCCCGACGTGGGCTTCACCTCTTCTAGCTGGGGCTCCGTGAACTCAGCCACCAAATCTGCGAGGACCTGTCCCTTGACCGATGTGCGGGGCATATATCTTATATCGAAAGCCCCTAAGATTGTACCCCACTTGGCAATCCGACCAGTGTAATCAGCACTTCGGAGTATAGCTTTGAGTGGGAGTTGTGTGAGAACGATCACCGTGTGGGCTTGGAAATAGTGAGGTAGCTTCCGTGTGCCAAGCACTACTGCTAAGATAGCCTTCTCCAGTGGCAAGTAACGAATCTCAGCCTCATGTAGCGACTTGCTTACGTAGTAGACGGGCCTTTGTACACCAGAGTCTGACCGTATCAACACCAGGCTCACCGCATAGGGAGCTACAGCGATGTAGGCGAACAGTACCTCATCTGGCTCAGGACTGGACATGATTGGTGGCCGAGCCAGATAATCCTTGAGCTGCTGGAACGCCAAAGCACATTCCTCAGTCCATTCGAATCCCTTCCACTTGTTGAGTAGAGAGAAAAAGGGGCGACACCTGTCTGCTGACCTAGAGATGAACCGATTGAGGGCAGCGGTCATTCCGGTTAGTTTCTGAATCTCCTTGGGATTCCGAGGAGCTCGTAGATCGTTGATGGCCTTTATTTGGTCGGGGTTGACCTCAATTCCTCGGTGGGTGACCATGTATCCTAAAAACTTTCCGGACCCTACCTCAAACGAGCACTTAGAGGCATTTAGTCGTAGCTTGTATTTCCGTAGAATCTCAAAGGTACTTTCAAGGTCCTTCACATGCTCGGCTATAACTTTGCTCTTCACCACCATGTCATCTATGTAAATCTCGATGTTCTTGCCCAGCTGTGGCTCGAACATCCTCGTCATCATCCTCTGGTAGGTAGCTCCCGCGTTCTTCAGGCCGAACGGCATCACTTTATAGTGGTAGTTGCCAATAGGAGTGACAAAAGCAGTTTTCTTCTGGTCCTCCAGGGCTAATGGTATCTGGTGGTAGCCTTGGAAGGCGTCCAGGAAGCTCATCCGAGGGTGGTTGACAGTGGCATCTACCAGCTGATCAATTTTCGGCATAGGGAACGGATCTTTGGGGCATGCCCTATTTAGATCCATGAAGTCTACGCATACTTGCCACTTCCCACTCTTCTTCTTTACCACCACGGTATTCGCTAGCCATTCGGGATAAAAAACCTCTTTGATGGCCCCAGCTGCTTTGAGTTTCGCTACCTCGTCTCTCACTGCGTCGGCATGTTCCTTGGATGGGCGCCGAATAGGTTGTTGCTTGGGGGTGACCAGTGGGTTCACCTTCAAGTGATGGCATATAAACTCCAGGTCCACCCCTGGGGCCTCGTAAGCACTCCAGGCAAACACGTCGAGATTTCGCTTGAGGAACTCTATCAGCTCCTCCTTCTCTTGAAGAGGCAGCTGAGATCCGACCTGAAAGAACCTGTCAGGATCATCTCCAATAATCACTTTCGTCAGATCCTCACATCGAGCGCTTTCATCCGGTTCCCCAGAAGGCACTCCCCGAGACTGTAGTTGCTATAAATCCCTCCCAGCCACGTCCGAGGACTCGGCTGGGGCCTTATGCTGAATGGCGGCTACTAAGCACTGTCTAGCAACAGACTGGTCTCCTCGGATTTCATGTATCTATCCTCCTGATGGATATTTGACCTTCTGGTGCAAAGTAGAGGGGACAGCCCCAAGTGCGTGAATCCAAGGTCTGCCTACGAGTGCCGTGTAGGGCGAATATGCGTCCATGACGATAAAGTCCAACTCCACCACCTCGGAGCCGGACTGCACAGGTAAGCGTATCCGGCCTTTCGGGATGACAGGCCTTCCTTCAAAGCTAAAGAGGGGGGAATCGTACGGCGTCAGGTCCTGGGGTTTTAGGCCTAGCCCCTTGTAGAGGTCCGGGTACATTATCTCCACGGCACTGCCCTGGTCCACCATCACCCTCTTTACATCGTACCCTCCTATTCTGAGGGTGATGACTAGTGCATCATCATGGGGTTGGATGGTGCCGATCATGTCTTCGTCCGAGAATCCCATAACCAGCGGGGCACCAGACCTAGCTCTCTTCGGTCCTCGGCTCGACTCCCCTGCAGATGGTCGACCTACCGACATAACTTTCAATGGCCAGGACCCTGTTCTCCCCGGCGCAGCGAAGACGATGTTTATAGTCCCAAGCGGCGGCTTTGAGGGGTCGTCCCTGCGTGGCCCCGAACCTGTCTGCCCTCGGCCGCTAGAGGGGTGCAGAAGGTGTTTCAGTTTGCCATCGCGAACCAATTGGTCCAGGTGATCCCACAGGCTCCTACAATCATCCGTGTTATGCCCGTGGTCTTGATGGTACTGGCAGTAGAGATTATGGTTGCGTTTCTCGGGGTTTCCTATCATCTTATTCGGCCACCTAAAGAATGATTCGTTCTTGATCTTTTCCAGGACTTGGTGTACTGGCTCTTTGAACACGGTGTTGACCGATTGAGGATTCATCGATCCTGATTGTCCGGCAAAATCCCTCCGCGGTTTATTGTAATTGTATCGGTCCGACCGCGAATCTCTCCTCTCCTGAGGGACAATCTTATCCTTTCCCTTGCCCTGCTGCTGATCTTCTTCAACCCTCTTATACTTCTCTATGCGGTCCATTAGTTGACGCACGTTTGTGACTGGTTTGCCAGATAGGGATGCCCTCAAACCGTGGTCAGTAGGGAGGCCGAGCTTGAATGTGTTGAGGGCCATTGCATCGTTGTTGCCCTCCACCTCATTGAACATCTCCCAGTATCTGTCTGAATATGCCTTCAAGGACTCGCCTTCCTGCATGGACAAGGATAGCAGTGAAGAGAGAGGCCTGGCCACTCTTCGGCACGTAACAAAACGGGAGCCGAATGCCTGAGTGAGCTCTTTGAAGGAGTTGATGGAGCCTGCCTTCAAACCATCAAACCACCTCATAGCAACGGGCCCAAGACTGGAAGGGAAAACCTTGCACATCAGAGCTTCATCTCTGGAGTAGACAGCCATTCTCTGGTTAAAATGACTCACATGCTCCACGGGGTCAGTTTTACCATTGTAGACGGTGAACGTTGGCTGGTTAAAGCGCCGAGGGAGTCTGGCCTCCTCTATTCTGCGCGTGAAGGGTGATCTAGATATCTGGTTTAGAGCCCTGTTCATGGCATCGTTCTCCACGTCCTCGCGTGATGGGCTCCTACGCTCCCTTTTACGGTGAGACTCCTCTACATAGGTGTAGGACTCGCTAGCTGGTGTCTTAGACTTGCGTTGATAAGAGACGTCCTGCTCGTCATCAAGATCATCTTCAGAGTACGAGGAAGCCCGCTTCCTCTTTGCGTGGCGCAACTCCCTCTTTAGTTTTTCCACTTCCAGTTGTAAGTCACGGTTCTTCTCTGCATGGGACATGTGACTTCCGCTCTGTGATTGGCCCTGGCTAAGGCGCACAGTGTGTACACTGCCCTCACGATTTTTTCTCCTCTCTAAGTTGACAAAATGGTCCACGTGTTGGGATGCCCTGGATTCTGCTTGTTGTTCACCTTGTCCTGCCATTATCAACTGTTGTTTTCACTCTTGCACAAGCTCTTCCCACAGACGGCGCCAATTGTAGGGTCAGATTCTGCAGCCCAAGCCCAAGAAGGTGTGGATTTGGAGCCCACTGAACCCAAAACAATAAATTTGTAGAGAATGGGTGAAAGAGCTAGGCTAAAAATGAAACAACGGTCTTAAACAGCAGTACTAAGGGGGGGATTTGTGTTAATACGTGCTCGGACAGGTGAGAATGTCTCGTCCGAGGAGGCGATTTTCATTGATGAACTTAGGTTACAATTGCTGGAGCTACAGTAAAATAATACACTCTTTTCTCTCTCTTCTTTTTCGATCCCCACTATCAGAGACACCTCTCTCTTATATAGTACTGCCTTTCCACATCTTCACCGTCCACTTGTTGATCATCTGGGCGCCCACTTGAGTGCATGTCCCATCAGAGGTGTTCTTTAGCCGTGTGAGTGGTGGTAGCTGGGCTGATACTGTTCAGGGGTCTTCTCCACATTAATGCGGCCAGAGAAGTAGGTGCAGTGCATTTAATGCGGTGGTTGAGGTCTCTCTTAGATATTTCTTCGCTCCAGTTATCTTCATTCGCGTCCGAGGTTCATCTCAGTCATTACATCTGTCAGGGGGATCACCTGGGCTGCAAAGGGTTGAATGTCAGACTACTCCTCTTCGGATCGGAGGGTATTGGACTCCTCGGCCCATCGAACATCTCCTCGGATCACGGCCATGCTCCTCTCCTGATATGTTCCTTTCTCAGTGCTTCCAAATGAGCTTCCTCATCTCTTCGGAAAACAGTGGTCCTCGGATAGGGCCTTGGGCCCAATGCGCTAGGTTGGGCTTTCCTCCCCCACAACATCTATCTACAAACTTATACAATCCAATTTTAAGTATATATAAATATATTTTTAGATAAATATGCGTATAAAAATATAATATTTATATATAGTTAACTAAAGCCTCATGTTCACAAACTTGTTTTAAAACACTCCCCCCCCCCCCTCCCCTCTATTTGAGCTTGACTTGTTAATTAAACAAAAGAATATAAAACAAACTTCTTTTACAGCTCTAAATGGAAGGCAAAGAAAAGTAAAAGAAGAATAAACACAAAAAAGATAACCTTTCAAACTCCACCCATATCTTTTTATTGAGTGTAAATTTTGAAAATTTAATCGTGAGATTGCATGTTTTTATTATATTTTTCATGCTTGCAAAATTTTAAGAAAATCAAAGGTCAATAATTATATCATAAATTAAATGTTTAAATTTCAAGTTTTTATGGTCTAAAATTACGCATAAAATAAATATATATATATATATATATATATTTATTAATCGAATAGTAAATAACATTCGATTTTGAACGAAATTTTACATGTGTGTTAAGAATATAAAAAACATATAATTCAAAAGTAAGGTTTTCAAAATTCACATTTAATTAAAAGATATATGAGAAATTTGAAGAATTTACTCCAAACTCCAACAAGCACAACTTTTGTTTTATTTTATTTTATTATTTATTTTTATTATAAAATTTATTTGGTACTAAACCGGATTTAGACAACCCCAGACCCAAAATGGATTGTAACTCCACCAGCAACCAAACAGACTGAAAAGGTATATCATTCGCTCTTAAACCCTAATATCACCCTCTCTCGCGCACACAGGTAATTTGCTCCGTCTCACACTCAAAACGCATCGGCGCCAAAGAGAGACCAAAGTGAAAACCTGAAACACAACCTCTCTCACAATCACAGTACGTTTATTTCTCAATCTCTTCCTCAATCAGTACTATGTAAGATCTATACGTATATATATGAAACATGTGTGAATGCTCATATGTGAATTATCGGATTTTGTTTTGTTTGTGTTTCGCAGAACAATGGCGGACACCAAGGCAGTGACGATTCGGACGAGGAAATTCATGACCAATAGGCTTCTGTCCAGGAAGCAATTCGTGAGTTCTATTCTACACGCTTTTTTTTTTTTTTTTAAATCTTGATTTGTATGTAGGTTTCCATGTTGATCTGTTTGGTTTCCGAGAAACTGTATTAAAAGAAAATGAAAGTTCATATTTGCGTTTTTGGAGTTACTATTTTTTATTTTATTTTATTGGGTTTGAGTTTTTTTTTTTTTTTTTGGCCAAGTCATTAATATTTGTGTGAGAAAATTTAATTACAGATACAATTGCATTTCTTTGTGATTTCACACAGGTCATTGATGTTTTGCACCCTGGTAGGCCTAATGTTTCAAAGGTATGATGGTTTTATTTTTTGTTGTTTTTGACATTGGATTTGTATATATGTTTTGTAGTTTTATTTTAGGTAAATGTACACGGCTGGTCCGAAAACCCATGATCGATTTCAGCCCCTGAAGTTTAAGTTGATCCTGATCGATTTTAGAATGATGATGTGATAGCTTTTAGTTTGGTCATATTATGTGATGGACTAAAAAATTAATCATTTTAAACTTCAAGGGCTAAAATCATTCATGCTCTAAAACTTTACGGACCTTTTTTTTATTTTTATTTTTTATGTATTGCTATTTTTGTCACCAACTTGTACTTACTCGTGTTCGACCTCTTAATTGTTATGAAGGCTGAGCTGAAAGAGAAATTGTCAAAGATGTATGAGGTGAAAGACTCAAATTCCATTTTTGTATTCAAGTTCCGTACACATTTTGGAGGCGGGAAGTCGACTGGGTTCGGGCTGATTTATGATTCAGTTGAGAACGCGAAGAAGTATGAGCCCAAGTACAGGCTTATCAGGGTAATCTCATCCTTCTTCCTGGCTTTTGCATGTAGTGACTAATGAGTGTAATATGTCTTGTTGGGGTTGTTAATGATACATATGGGGATTCTCCTGTTACAATTTTTAAATGGTCCATATTATTTGTAGTCAAAGGTACTAACTAGATGAATATGACAGCTCAAAATTGCTTATAATGTTTTTGACATCAACCTCGGTTGATTGATAGCAAGAATGACGTGAGCTAGTTTAAGAAGAATTAGAGTTATGCACATTGGAGAGAATCTTGTTGTGTTGATGAGGTGGTATAATAATATAATGTAATTTGGAGGTTCTGGGGATGTATTTGAAGGGTGTGGTGAGGGATTCATGGCCAAGTGTAACTGGCACAAAATACACCAACAAGACATGATATCAATACAATGATGGCTTTGTGGATGCACATAGTGCCATAGGTGGTATTTATTGTTGAGCGCATTGGGCAGTAAAGATGCAAGATTAATGTTGTTCAGAATAAAATAAAAAGGTGAGGCCAATGGGCTTGGCTCAAACAGTGCCTCCTCTCCTTCTAGGAATGAGTTGAGTCATGGTCATGGGTTCAAGACCTAATGGGCATGTGTGTAACTTACCAATAAGAAATGAATTTGGGTGAGGTTCTGTGAATTAGAATTTAGATATTGATGTATGAGCGAACTCTTGGGTAAAGGGATTTGACTTGAAACAATTTTCTTCTTGTGAACTCATGGATTCAATGTGTTCACTGTTCATGCTCTACGCAATATCTGCCTGGGTTGCTAGTTCATGTGCATGAGCTAATGGGTGGTCAGGCTTTAATGACTGTCACACATGGGCTACGGTTGCACTCATTTTCATTATGTTCAAATCCTCTTATGCCATTTATTTTTTATGGAGTTTCTCTTATGATGCTTTGGTCTTGACAAATATGTCCAAATCCTCTTGCATATTATGCCTAGTCAGTCATCCTTGTTTTCCTTTAATATTTAGCTCATTATTCATGTGCAATTGTAAAACCAGGTAAGTCATGTACTGTGTTCCTTAATAATTAACTGTTAACTCGAAACTTCCTCCCCTACTGTGCTGTGAGAAGAGTTTCTGTTAGATAATGAGATCTTTTTAATTATTCAAGAACCTTTCTGGTGAGAAGATGTAGAGGTCATCTACAATGTATTAGGAAAATCCCTCTTTTTTTTCCAATTAAATTATATTGCATATCAAAAAAGAAAAAAATGTAGAAGACATCTTCAATTCTTGATTATAATTTCTGTTAATAGAGAATTTTATCAAACCCAAATGCCGGAACTAGTACTTCAATATTGTAAGCAGTGCAGGCCTTTTGCCCTTTTAAGAAGTGTGGTTGAAAGGATGTGGGCTCAGATTTTTATTTAGGAAGACCATAATCTTATGCGTTTTGACTCTCATTGTATATTTTGTTACTCATTAGTTGCATTTTTATTATCAATGAGATGTTGGTGGGTTAAAGAGAAGTGAGCAATCTGTTGTGTGTGAGTAAGCATGTTTCATTAAGTCTATCAATTCTCTTACAATTGCCTGCCAGATTCAAATGTTGCAGACTTGTGTGTCAGTTTTTTGTGGTCAGGTGTACAAACAATTTTGATTGGTACATTTTTTGAATCAATATATCTTCAGACCATGGATGTTATATGTTGTACATTCTTGATCACTGTATGTCTACTTGAAAGAAAATCAACATAACTTTGGATTTTAAACATAAAATTTTATTAATAATGTTTCTCTTTTGGGTGTTCTCTGCTTCCCTCCCATACTTGCTGAAAGCTCAGTTGCCAACTGTGCAGTGCTGATTCTGTTATTTATTATTACTTGTGATGGCAGAATGGACTGGATACCAAGGTAGAAAAGTCAAGGAAGCAGATGAAGGAAAGGAAAAACAGGGCAAAGAAGATCCGAGGTGTAAAGAAGGTAATGAATCCACTTTTGAAATTTAATTACATTTTAAACTCTCTTTCGATCTCTTTTGGTTTAGACTTTGCCGCCATCTCCAATTGTTGCTATGTATCATATGTGCAGACTAAGGCTAGTGATGCTGCCAAGGCCAAGAAGAAGTGAGGTTATTAAGATTGTGTGCCATTTCGTCAGTAATACCATAGAGCTGGATCGCCAGAGGATGTGTCTTCTATTTCTTTTATTAGCTATAATCTTAAGCTTTTGACTTTATTTTTGAGGTGTAATGTGCTCTGATTGTGGGACTGCTAAACCTGTTTATTTAGCACGTGAGAGATCGTTAAATCAATTGGAATGAAGTTTACATTTTGTTAACATCTGCATTTATTTTATTCAGCTAGAAAAAAAAAAATGAAGAAAAAAAAAACTTTTGCCGTGTGACACATGAGCATGAATTGCCTTGATTCACCAGAAGTTCATTCTCAGTTTGCTTAGGTTGACATTGCTTGTTACAGATAAGCAATTTTCACTTTTTGTTTGCGTTGGTTTGGAAGCAATTCATAAGAGGCTACGCTGTCGATGTCAAGAGGTGCAAGTGGTTGTTGGAACTTGGAATTTCGCAGAAATTGTTCATCTAATTACAGATCAGATTGTCGAAAAAGTCTTTATGGTTGGAAGTTTGAATTTCACATGATGTATTTCATTGACCTCCATCTCACATAAGCACGTTTCTATAAAACCAGTAGCAGCTTTAAATGTCAACTATCCCCTTTTCAAAAGAAAAAGAAAAAAGCACACCAACCATGCTACATTCCTATCTCTTCTATTTCAATGGGGTAACAAGTAACAAACTTATGTATAAGAATAAGATTAAGAATCAATCCTTTTACTGATGCCAAAGCTAATACAAAATTCTCGTCCAGTAACCAACAAGGTGCACCAATTTAAAAACGATGCCATTGTCTTTTCTTCTTTTTCTCCTGTCGGGATAAATTTCTGCTTACTGTCAATTTTGTTAGGCGTTTTGAGAGATTAAAAAAGTATTTTGCAATCACAATTTTTCTTAGGTTTTTTTTTTTGTTTTAAACATTCATTTTAAACTCAAAAGGTTCTTATAAACAGACCATACAACTTTACAACTTGTTAAGATGGTAACATTTTTTAACTTACTGGTCACATTTTTTTAGCTCTAATAACGAACCCAATCGAAGATGTATTAGCTCATGATATGATATCATATGTTTGATTGGATCATACGTCATATATCATATTTTATATGTGTTGTGTGTGTGTGTTGTTGGTTGATCATAAATACGCGCGGTTACACGACACGCTTTCGTTTACAAATTACAAATGTTCATTCCTATACAAGCCAACCAAAACGACGGTCGTCACATGAAGCTGTTAGATTAGTATTTAGTAATCCTCAGTCAAACCTCAAACGGTTAACAACATGAAAAGAGTGAAAAAAAACAGCAAAAAAAACCTCCGTGTTGAACTGTGTGAAAGCACCAAAAATAAATAAAACAACCTAGTTTTTACCAAAACAGTCAAAGGCCCAACCAAAAGAAGAACCTGAGCTTATTATGGGAAACAACACAAGCCCAGTCCAAAATCCAAGTCAGATACTATTGTCTGAATCTCTCTCCACGCGCCCTTTTCCGCTCGTGAATTTCCCAACTATATTCCTCGTTATCACCTAACTATATAAAATCAAAAATCAATACGCAGATACATTCCAAACTGTTAAAACAAAAACAGCTACCTACCTCGTTTTCACCCTCCGTGATCTTGCCACGTGGCAATCCAACCATCAAGATCTGCGTTATCCTACGTGGCACGATCGCAGCCGTTGATCAAAATCCAGCCCAGCATCGAATTCCAAGATTTGGAGGGAAAACTGGGAAAAATTAGAAAAAGAAAAAGAAATTTTGATCAAAAACGTAAAGAGGTAAATATTGAGAAACTAAAAATTAAAAAATTAAAAAAAATAAAGAAAATTATATAAACAAAGCACAAATAGTTTTAGTTTTCATAAAGTACCAAACCAAACCCGTTATCTCTCTCTCTCTAACTCTCTCTCTCACATACACACTGTGCCTCTCTCTCTCTCTCTTTGATCGATTTTTTTCGCCGGAAATTTGTGTTGCCGATCGGACCAACCGCATCTCCGGTGAAGGAATCGTGGAAATTTCCGGCGAGGTAAGATTTCTTGAAAATTTGAAATCTTCCTTTGCCGTTTTCACAGTACGGTGACTTTTTTTTTTTCCGTAAAGCATTTTGGATTATTTTGGTTCAGATCTGGTTGTTTTTTGGTACTTGAGAGAGAATTAGGGTTTTCCTTTGTGTTTAATCGAGAGGTTTTGGATGGATTCGACCGTTGATTTCGCGATTTAGGGGTTTTTTGTGTAGATTTTGATGTAGATGGAAGAGGGGTTGAGATCTGGTGGCCCTTCGGGGCTAGTGGTGAAGAATAGGAACTCTTCGGGTTGTTTAATTGTTAGGAAAAAGAGTGGGGATGGGGTGGGAGGAGGAGGTGCTGGTTCTTCGAGTTCTCGAAAAGTTTACGAGCGGAGAAAGGAGAAGAAGAGGTCTAGGTTGGTTTTGAGTGATTCGGGGTCGAGTGACGAGCTTTTGCCCACGCCTCGTCGAAGGGTTGCCCCCGAAACTATTAGGGTTTGCAATGGTTTATCTGCCTATGATAAGGGTATTGGAGAGGGGAGTGGAGTTGTTCGAAAGAGGGATAGGTTGGATCATGTTAGGCATTATGAGGATGGTATGATTGGTAGGAATGGCTTTGATGAGAGCGAAAGGAAGAGGAATAAGATGGATGTGTTTGAGTTTGATGAGTATGATGGGCTTGATGGGGAAAGGATGCGTAGGAAACGTTTCGATGGTAGTGGAATTGAAGTTGGAGGAAGAAGGTATTTTGGATCAATGGATAAGCCTCGGGGCGGGATGGAGAGGGAATGTGAAACCGGGCCGAGTAGGCATGGTGTTGACAGGAGAAAGAATTTATATTTTGACCGGACAGGTGGCTTGAATTTGGGAGATAATGTTGATAATGGTAGGTTTAAGATGAGTAGAGATGGAGCTCAGCTACCTCAATCATTTTTAAGGGAGAAGTTTGGGGGTCATTCAGATGAGCCGATTAGAGTTCAGGGCAAAAATGGTGTTTTGAAGGTGATGGTAAACAAGAAGAAGAAATTGGGTGGTGGGCCTTTGGAAAATTTTGATCCCCGCAAAGCTGAGGAAAGTAGAAAGATTTTGAAAACTCCAGATGTTGCTAAAAGGAATATAGTAATTCATTCTTCATCATACCCACCTGAGACAAAACTTATTGAGAAACCAGGTTTATTTGTCCGGCCAGAAAAAAGTCAGCTGGCTTTGCAGAAATCTCTATCAAGTAAGAATATCAAGGGTGTCAAATGGGATTCAGAGGACAGTGATACGTCATTAAAGCTAAGATTGAAGAATGTGGAGGCTTATGATTCTATGAAGAAGGTAAGTTGCAAAGAAGAAAATACTCCTATGAAAAAGGTAAGTCCCAAAGAAGAAAAGACTCCTCCTTGTGAGAAGCTCCCACCAACTGCAATTAAAGAAGGAAAAGTTAGGCGTGGTAGTGGCACAGAAAAGCAAAAACTGCGTGAACGGATTAGAGGGATGCTTCTGGAAGCTGGCTGGACAATAGATTATAGGCCTAGGAGGAACAGAGACTATCTAGATGCTGTGTACATTAATCCCTCAGGAACAGCGTACTGGTCAATCATCAAGGCCTATGACGCACTTCAAAAGCAATTGAAAGATGAGGATGATGAGGCCAAACCCAGTGGGGATGTTGCTTCATTTGCTCCTATAGCGGATGATGTGCTCAGCCAATTAACCAGGAAAACTCGAAAGAAAATTGAGAAAGAACTGAAAAAGAAGCGAAGAGATTACAGTGATAGTGAGAATGAAGCAGAACCTGCTGTGAGAAGATCTGCGAGTACCAAGCATGATGTGGATAGCATGGACAGTGCTAGCCATGAAGAGAAACTAAGCTCCTTCATAAAGCAGGGTGGTAAGTCAATGAAGGGTAGAATGAATGAAAATGGTTCTGCCAGTGTAAACTCAAAAAGTCAAAATTCTACTCATGATAGCATTGAAAAAGCATCCACTGGATCCAATTCCCGTATCCATGGAAGAAAGAGTAGAAAACTTGGCAGATGTACTTTGTTGGTTCGTAGTTCTAAGAAGGGGCAAAATTCGGAAACTGATGGTTTCATTCCATATACTGGAAAACGGACACTACTTTCCTGGCTGATTGACTCTAAAACTGTGGAGTTAAGCCAAAAAGTGCAGTATATGAACCGTCGGCGGACTCGAGTAATGCTGGAGGGTTGGATTACACGAGATGGCATTCATTGTGGCTGCTGTAGTAAAATCCTCACTGTTTCGAAGTTTGAGATTCACGCAGGGAGCAAATTGCGTCAGCCATTTCAACACATATATCTGGATTCTGGGATTTCTCTTCTGCAGTGCCAGATTGATGCATGGAATAGCCAGGAAGAGTCTGAACGCACTGGTTTCCACTCTATAGACACAGATGGAGATGATCCAAATGATGACACTTGTGGCATCTGTGCAGATGGTGGGGATTTGATCTGTTGTGATGGTTGTCCATCAACATTTCATCAGAGTTGCTTGGACATACAGGTGTGTGTACTTGATATCATTGCACTTGCACAATGCCTTATGCTTCTCTACATGGTAGTACTTGTATTAATAACAATGATATCCTTTTAATTTTTTTTCTAGATTTTCCATGATATTCTTCTGTTGGTCATTTGTAATGTTTTTAATTACATATTTATTAAATTAAGGTCTATATTGGAAGGAGAGGATTTAGAGACTTCAAAGATTTATTTTAATGTTGAGATTTGACAATGCAAAAGCTGTTGAATCACATTATGGCGTCTTTGTTGTGTGATGTGTTCGTCTGGGGTACATCGTTGAGGGAAGTGAGATTTATTTATTTATTTATTTTAGAAGAAGAGAAGTGAGATATAGGTTGTGCTAGTTTTAGGATTTTGCAGTTGGGGGGAAGGCATGGAGGGGGTTGGGAATATAATCTCATCTTTTACTCTTTTGGTGTTAATACTTGAGGGGCACTTGTCCACCGAAGATATTGAATCACTGAATAGTATGAGTCTTTGTTGTGTGCTGAACTGTTATGGCTAACACTTTTGCCTGAAGTGAGCTATGGGTTTTGGTACTTTTAGTTGTTTGTATGGATGGATGGATGGATGGAGGGAGGGATGGGGAGTTGGTACTCTAATGCAAGACTCATATGCTAAGTTTATCCTGGTAGTATTTTTTCTCTATGAAGGAAAATGCAGCTAATAGCTTAACCTAGCTTGCTTGTATGGTTGACTACTTGCAGTATAGTTGTATGATATAATGAAAAAAATAATTTTTTGATCAGTAATATAACGAAAAAATATAAAACCTAATATACAATGTTGGCTGTTTGATGATCTAAACAAAACCTCAGGACTTTTGGGATGTTGGATTTGTTGTCCTCACAGCTTACCCATATAACCTCAAGTCTTTAAATTTTTGGATGATGGTGCATGTTTTGTGGGTTGTTGTTAGCTTTGGGCAGTCAAAGTATTGCTTTACCTTCATTGTTTCCTCCTTTGCTACTTGAGTCAGTTGTATCTTTCTTCTTGTTACAGACACTTCCACCTGGTGATTGGCACTGTCCAAATTGTACATGCAAATTTTGTGGGTTAGTCAGTGTGGGTGTTGCTGAAGGAGATGATTCTACTGCCTCTGCACTACTCAAGTGTAGTTTGTGTGAGAAAAAATGTAAGCTAGTCATCTTTTGCTTCCTCTCTTTGAAGCTTTTTCAATGGATTATATGCCTTTGTTTTATCAAAATACAGATAATATTTTTGTTGAAATTTAAATTTCTCTTTTGCAGATCATGAATCATGCATGCCAGAGACAGATGCTATTCCTGTTGATTCCAATAATCTAGTCCCTTCCTTTTGTGGGCAAAAATGTAAAGAGGTATCTCCTTTTCATGCTAATTCATTTAAATATCTTAAATTTTTTAATAGTAATACTTTTTAATAGGGGAAAAAAAATAGTATAGTTCTATAAGTATCTGTTAAATTGTTTAGTTGGTGGTGCAAAGCACTTTTGAGGTGATTTTGTAACTAATGAGTTGATTAGGATATGGAAATTACTATTTCTTTTATTTTTGACAAAAGATTAGTTAATGCCATGGCTAGTTACCTTTCCCATCTGAAATCTAGCGTTAATGTTGAGTGTCAATGACATATTACAGCCTGCATACATTTATTGATACTTTTCCTTGTGATCTTATATAATACACGGGTGCTATTTTAATGGACCTTCTGCTGGTCTTGTCACGTTACCCTATTCTTGACGTAACGTGGCTTCACCCATCAATCTTTATTATTTTTGCGTTATTTCTGAGGTTTTAGATCTAATGACATCGGGTATGGGAATTTGTGTGTATTCTCAATTCTGTCCCTTCCAACATTCAAATATCTAGAATTTTCTCTGTAATTTTTTAGACTTTAGGCTACTTCATGTATTTTTTCGTGAAATACTTTCGATGCATTAAAATTATTCTTACCTATAAAAAAAAATCTAGAGTTTTCTCTTTTTGATATTTCACAAATATAGCAGTTTTTTGTTTGGTTTCCTTGTATATCTCGCTTGTTATAGTTTTATATATATCTCTCATTTTACGACATGTATGGTACTGTCTTGAATTGTATTCTGTTGCGTATACAGATCTTTGAGCATTTGCAGAAGTATCTTGGAGTCAAACATGAACTGGAAGCAGGCTTTTCTTGGTCTCTTATTCATAGAATGGACGAAGACTCAGACACATCTCTTCGAGGGCTTCCTCAAAGGGTGGAAGGCAATTCTAAGCTAGCTGTTGCACTGTCTGTTATGAATGAATGCTTTTTGCCAGTTGTTGACAGGAGGAGTGGGGTTAATTTGATACATAATGTTCTTTATAATTGTGGGTAAGTTCTAAATTTTATACTTAAGCTGAAACAATATTGCTTTGGCCAACAGATGACAGACCATGTGATCTTCATGAATACTTCTAACTGTGGCTTTTGTATTTCATGTCATAAGTTTTTTAGTTTTTGCTGAGCTGTGTGTTAAATGACTGCTATTGTTGCTTAGATTGGTTTCTGAGATTTTCTTTCCTCCCTTATCCCCTTCTTTTACTGATTCTTAACTGGCTTAATGTATGTTTATTACATTCATTTAAGCAGGTTCTATGTTTCTCTCATTGCTAATGAATTTTGACATTTTAATATTCTTTTATTTCTTTACCTATGATTCTAACTAGATTATTTTGTATATAGTGGCATGTACAGTTGTATGCATTCGTAGACATGGATAAATGATATATAATAAACTTCTTTTTTGAATGAACAATCACTTTTATATGCATAAATATGATTTTATTGAATTTGAATGAGCTTATAATAATTTTAGACTCAAGGTATGTCTTTGGAGATTGGTCATCTGAATTTGGATTTTTTTAAACTTTACAAATTTTCTGCATTATCATGCTGAAAATTTTTTATCATTGAAAAGTTGACCTTTTATTCGCTACTTAGATGGGATATAATGTACATACTTTTAGTCAGAAATAGAATGAGTCACATTTGATGTGGACGTGGTGTTGGAAATCTGAACTTCTCTAATTGGAGATGTGGAATCCGGAAATATGGTTTTGTGTTTGTGTAGAGCCATTATTTAAATATATATTTGTTTAACCGTATACATATGATGAACAGTTAAAAGTAAAACAAGGAATCTCTATATTTTATGGCGATATAAAGTTGTACTGTTGTGTTTAGTGACATGAGTGGATATAGGTTTCATGTTAACATGCCTTTGTTGAACAAAATGTTGATAGGGGGGAAGTGTCCTATATGTTAATTAGAGAAAAATCCTACAATAAATTAACCTGTCTTAAAAAATAATAATAATAAATTATGGTAATGCGCTCTGGCTCAATATGTGTGTGTGTGTGTAATATACTGAATTTTTTCCCCTACATCTATATTTCCTCAAACTGAAAACAGTAGTACATTGTCTTTTTTTGATAAGTAATTTCATTAAAAGCCAAAATAGAGTTGCCCAAGTACACGGGCAGTATACAGGAGGCAACTCAAAAACAAGAACAGAAATCAGCAGTACATTGTTTCTTGAAAAGGATGTAGGAAAGGCACAACACAGATTAGAATGATCCTTTAGCATGCCCACCATCAGTCTGTTATGATGCTTAGACCTGATAATGCAGTATTTTGCAAACAAAGCGTACTCTGTCCAGGCTAGTAAAGAGGAATTGAGGAAAGACCGAGCCACTCAAAAGATGAAGCTTGAAGGTCAGGACTCATTTAGTGTCAAAATTGGGAAGATATATTATAAATGTGTTAACTTATTGATTGGGATTGGTGTTAGCGTTGAAGTAGTTGAATAGCAAAATAAGCTCTAGTAAAGAAAGGAATCACCCTCAAATTGTGCCCACCTGAATTTTATGGGACTTTAATTTAAGGTTAAGTTGTAGCAAACTTATGTGTGATCAAAAGTTTAATTTGATTGGAAAAGATTGTTGTGATGACACAATTATTTAATCTGATACTGTGCTTTAGCAAGCTCAATGGTATAAATATGCCATAGGATACCGGTTCACTTTTTTGGTCCGCTATCATTTTGTCATTTTGTCTTAATTACTTTTTCTAAATCCTTTACTAAGCTGTTTGATGTGTAATTGGTTCTAAACACTGAACCTATTTGGTATATATAATGTTGTTTCTAAGTAAATATTTTATTGTGTGCGTGCACACATGACTGCTCAGTTTCATGGAATAAGTTATTCACTTTTCTAGAGTACTTAGGCATAATAAAAGCTGTTACTTATTTTACTGACCATCTATATTATATTCTTTGTGAAACATATGTTGTACCAATTGTCTGAAGGTAATTAGTTTCCCATTTTTCTTTCCTTTTTCTACCCCAGATCAAACTTTAATCGAATAAACTATAGTGGCTTCTACACTGCTATTTTGGAGAGGGGTGATGAAATAATCTGTGCAGCATCTATCAGGTACCATACCCCAAACTTTCATCAGTCACTATTATGTTTCTTCTTTGCGCTTTATTATTTTTTAGCGTGAATATAGGAAAATTAATAGAAAAGAGGAAGGTTTTGTAGTGGCAATGATGTGCTACAGAACAGAATTTGTTCGCCCCTTGACAAGGATATGGTTTATTATTCCATGCATTTATACAGGATCTAAGTTGAATTAGTAACAATATCCAAACTACTTGATGCTTGGACAAAGTCATTGTGTTTTGGAAAATCATGTGGGACGTGCTTAAGGGAAGCATGCTCTTCCTCCTCTTATCAGAAGGGAGCTCTTCAATTGTATTGGTCTTCTTGTGAATGCCTATGTCCAAGAGATTTTCTGTTATTCTGGTCTAGCTGAAGTATTACGTCCATCACTACTTTTCTTTCCTCTTTTTCTAAGTGAAGCTTTCTTGGGTCAGTGGTTTTACATGCATATTTTTAAAAACTAGACCAGATAAAGTACCACTTCTGGTCCTGTTTCCAGTTGAGCAGGTTGGTCCAGTCCGGTTTTTATAACTAAGATTTTCCTCCTCAAAAGTTTCATAAAGCTAAAAAGAAATTGGTCAAAACTGTATAAAATCAGTTCTGGTTCCTAGCTTTGACCGGCTCTTGAGCAGATTTCTCATGTTAATTATCCCAATTCCCTATGATGTACGTATAAGCCTTTTTAATAGGATCTCAAGCATAGCTATTAATTATTTACTGTACCAGCCGGAATATGTCTGACCGGTTACCAAACCAGTGTGCATAAACCCCATGAAATGTACTGCTATAAATTTCAGGCTGTTAGCGTCTTCCTCTTCCAGCCATTGCAGATAATTTTGGATCTTTGGGCCAGTTCCTACCTTTCCGACCGATTTAAAACTGGACAATTGTTTTGTTTTTATTTTTAAATTTCTCGTAATCTCAGTGGCCATGGAGGACATGGGCTGAAGGTAGGCTTTGGCAACCTGCTTCATGATCAGTTGTACATTGAGCTCTTGTACTTAGCTTTGGTGGTGGAGGTGGCATTCAGAAAATACCCATCGTTTCTAACACTTAATTAGCCTTAAGGTCTCTATTATTGGAAACACGGTTCTATTAGAATAATAATACAAAAAAAAAAACAAGGCCCATCAAAATCAATTTGCAAAATAGGCTTCCCATGCAATTAGATTCATATGCAATCAAGATTTTTTTTCATCTTCCACAGTTCCACTGCCCAAATATGTAAACTGCAAACTGAAACAACACTTTCAATGAAATAACCTCTACCCAAGAAGAAAGACTAAGATTGAAGAAGATTTCAAATCAAAGCAGCGAGGGAGGAGTGATATTAATTTAGCCCATTTGGAAGTGCTTTGTGATTGAGAGAGAGAGAGGAGAGAAGTGTGAGATATACAACAAATGGCTTTCATGTTTATCTCTTGGTCCTTATTTTCTTTTTGCTGTCAGTCAGGTGTCTAGCCCTCCCCCCCCCCCCCCCCCCCTTTTTTTTTTTCATTTAGCTATTTTGAGATCAGTCCTGAAGTTCTTTAAAATTATAGAAAGTTTTTTGGTTAGATACACCAATGCTGACTGGTACTGAAATATTTTTTCTCTTGATTTAACCGAAATAGCCTTTGGCATGGTATTTATAACTTTGGTCTTGAGTATTTTGCCTAAATATTTAATCAAGGAATCCATTTTATGATAATTCTAAAAAACTTGCTCTCTACTTTTATGCCTTTAGTGGGCCTGTGTGTGTATATATCATTATGTTTTACTGCCGAGTTAAAGTTCTGGTGTGAGAGAGGAATTCCTGTTTGGTGGGTTTTGAGATCCATATGATTTCTGCTTGTGTATGTGGAATGCAATACTTACCATCTCAGTGTCTTCTGCCTGGTTAGGTTCCATGGGACTAAGTTAGCAGAGATGCCATTTATTGGAACTCGCCACATATATAGGCGTCAAGGGATGTGCCGTCGGCTTTTTGGCGCTATTGAATCAGTAAGCTACAAGAACTAATATTTCATTGGGGATTTCACTAGCATGGAATAGAGATTGAAAATATTGCATCTCTTTATTTATTTATTTTTTAACGTGCTTGCTTTTTGTTTATGTCATTCACTTCATCCTGCTTTTGTCCTATTTGAAGGCTCTGTGCTCTCTCAAGGTTGAGAAACTGATTATTCCTGCAATTGCTGAACTCATGCATACATGGACTATGGTTTTTGGCTTCACTCCTCTTGAGGAATTTCTCAGGAAAGAAATGAGATCAATGAATATGTTGGTCTTCCCTGGTACAGATATGTTACAGAAGCTGCTACTGGAGCAAGATAACATGGAGGGGAACATGACAGCCAGCACAGGTACTGGTTGTGGTGTTTGTTGTCTATCTCTTTGCTATATAGTTATGGCGTGTTGGTTAAGTTTATATATATACATTTCTTTCCTATAGGTGCAAAGCAGATGGAGTGCAAAATCAAGCTTTCTACTAAGCCTGAGGTGGAAAATAAATCTGATGTGGA
The DNA here is from genome assembly GCA_019022515.1 of Quercus aquifolioides. NCBI lineage: Eukaryota > Viridiplantae > Streptophyta > Magnoliopsida > Fagales > Fagaceae > Quercus > Quercus aquifolioides. Next base: position 2,526,944 of record CM032334.1, on the reverse strand, counting down.
TTCCTTAGCTGGGCATGATTCTAATGGGTGTAACAGCAATGGTTCGGATCTTGCTAAGGAGATAGCTGATGAAGTTGCAGCTGCAGATGATAAATCTGATAAGGACTCCTCTGTTGGGCATGATCCTCATGCGTGTGATGATGCTGGTTTGCATGATGCTAATGAGTTAACTGATGAAGTTGTGGCTACGGATAATAAATGTGATATGAATTCCTCAGCCGATCTACATGGGTGTGGTGATGCTGGTCTGCAAGGTGGTGATGAACTAATGAATGAAGCTGCAGATGCTGACAATAAATCTGATATGGATTCCTCAGCTGGGCGTGACCCTCAGGGGTATGATAATTCTGGTTTGCATGGTGCTAATGATTCTGTGGATAATAAATCTGGGATGGATTCTGCATCTGGGCAGGATTCTCAAGGAGGTGATGATACTGGTTTGCCCAGTGCCAATGAGACAGCTGATAATTTTGGAACTGCAGATTCGAGTTCTTTAGATGCTCTTAAACTTAAGATTCCAGCTTTGACTGAGCAGACTGTGTGTTCTGGCTCTCTTTCTGGAGACAAGTTAGCAGAGTCTGTTTCTAAGAAGAAACCTGACCCTCCCCCTAGTGTGAGCTGTGATGCAATAGAGATGGGAAATAAACCACTGTTGGATTTTCCTGTCAAAGATAATATGCAGTCTTCTGTCCAATGTCCGCTTGTGCCCTTAAATGATACTCTGGTGATGAGTAGTTCATTAGATGCTTCTGATGAAGTTAAAATTCCTGTTTCAGTTGAGGGGACTGCATGTTCTGACTCTCATGCAGAGGACAAGTTAGCTCAGTTTGCATCTGGCAGGAAATGTATGTCATCATCTGATATTAGTCATGATGTACTTGAGCCGGAAAACAAACCAGCAATGGATTTTCCTGTTGAAGATAATGCCCAATCTCTGGAAGTGAGTGATATGGATGGGGTACGTGAAATAAATGACATTGACTGTCATGAGCCCGTTCCTTCTTCAGGAGAATTTTTTGCAGAGAACACCACCAAGGAGATCAATGAAAAGCAAGATGTCTCTGATTCTACACAAAATGGTTCTGGTGAGTGTTCCTTGCAATTTAAATATGATTCAAATATTCAAATTGTGTGTGAGACAGAAGGCACATTACATGCATCTGATTCTGATGACAAGTCTGAGACCGCTGCACATGAAAGAAAGACTGAATCCAGTTCTGTTTGATATCATTGCAGCATCAATACTGAGTACTCCACTCTACTAATTATATCTCTCAATGGGAGAATGCCTCATTTTTAGAAGATTTTAAGGCTCTGGAGCTAGTGTCTTATCTCCTGATTCAGATAGTGTGAATAAAATCTAAAGAGTCCCAAGGGAAATTCATTTCGCCTCTGGCTTAATTTATGAGTGTAATGTTAAGGTTCTAGATTAACTTTTGTGCAAGTCAAGATTAAAGTTTCTCTCAGAAGGTTTTGAAGTCTGCCTTTTGATTTGAGTGATGTAGTGTCATGTGCTCGTCAATGGTGAAGTTGCTGCTTTAGAGACAACGCTCGGAAGTTGGAGGTGATCTTTGTAATGTTCTGGGCATGTCACCTACCCATGCTTTTTCACGGTGTATATATCTGAATCTGCCGCAGACAAGTCAGGAGTTTCTCTTCAAGCCCTTTATCATTGTAGCAGTTTGCATTTTATCAAAGTCATTTCATCACATGATATAGGTGGTTGTACATGATTTATTGTAGATCATCTCAACTACCTTTCCTAGTGCGCATAATACAGGTCAGCCACAACCTGCTTGCCCAAATTAATTTTGATAGGCTTCTTTATGAGAGTGATAAAATATGATGCTGTTTGATGGTACTTACAAAATCTCTCTGAGTTCCTAGCTGAGACGGAACTTATTTTAGAAGTTCTATTTGGGACGAGTGTCATGATCTGAAATAAAAAAGGGTACTGCTACTGGAAAGTTCTCCAAGGCACGTAACAAGGATGGCCTAAGCAATGTTAAAAATATTCTTTAGATATGTAGATTTAGTGGACATTAATAATCATATTTCTTTGTATGACCTTTTCCTTTTCCTCCGAGCTCATCAGATTTTGATTTGTTTGCTCTTGTTACTGTTATGTAATCAAGGCAACGTTTGATATTTTTTAGGATTTTATGCTATCTCAAACTCTGTGAGCATTTTGTGAATTAGAAGTAAATTGGAGCTCCTTTGTTTATTTTCTGAAGGGCTTTAATTGATGAAATTGACATGTATGGAAATGTATCATTATTATGCCTACATAAAGGGCAACGCTAGCTTTGCGACTAGTACTATTACATTTGACTTGCCGAGACAAAAGCAGCTGTTGATTCTCAAAAGAATAAAAAAAATATATAACGTAGAAAAGAAAACTTGGTCATGGGATCCACTACCAAGCTCAAGAGACGTGCAAGTATATTTTGTCCAATAGCCTTATATTTCTATTTTTTATGCTTGATGAAAACGGGTTGAGTCAATCATTGCAGCTTCTGGAACGAAGATAAGAGCAGGCCTATGTTATGGTCTTATGGATGCAACTTGGTCACTTCTCTGAGATGCAGAGAGAGGCAATGGGGATGTACACAGGTGTTATCACTTACCTTTGGGGCGTGGTACGTCACGTAAAGCGTAGGTGGGGATTTCAAAGGATTCAGGTGGTGGGAAACCCAGATGTTCCTAACAGGTTGCGAGTCTGTGACTACTTCTAGGAAGTGGAGGAATGTCTTGCTCTGGCGTAGAGAGATTAAGATGTAACGTAAATTATTTGCGACTTTGGTGTATACTTGTGTGTTTGTCAAATTCCCAGTTGTTTTTATAGATGTAGCCCTTGATAGAAATTCATTTGGCTGTGTTCTTTCCTACAAGAATTCTTCTTATTTCTTCTTTCTCTTTTCCCTATAGCTAAAATAATGAGTGATCATTTTCCATCACAGCTCAATTATCATCTATAGCCTAAGTTTTGCATGCAAGTGAATAAAATCTTTAGGAGGTTGTTTTTTCAATCATCCTGAAAATAACCCAAAAGGCATATTTTTCAATCATCCTGAATTGATTGATGCTATATGATCTATATTAATTCTATAGCACATTGAGATAAAGAGAGGAAACTAAACACGCCTTCCACCCAAATGTCTTTGGTAAATTAAGCAAAAAAGCAAGTAGCACATAGTTGACCACGAGCCTCTTGGCCTAAGTGTATTCCCAACTCTTCAAATATCAAATATGGGGGAAGAGCTCGGGTTCCAACTCTTCAAATATCCCTTACACTTCACTGTAGCATAATAAAACACTATGAAAATAAATATTATTTGTACCTATAATCAGTTGGTTACTATCTTCTTCCCATATTATATGAGAGTTTATAAATCATAATGAATAAATCTATCCAGCAATCTTCTTAAAATGTTGATAAATGGGTTTGAGGTCACAAAGGAGTAATGGCAATGCAAATATCCAATTTAACTCATTCACAACCACGAAATTCCCAACCCAATCGAAGGACTCAGATTTATTCATTCATGAATTGAAATAACAAGTGTTATTTGGTATTTTATGTATCTACTACGTGCATTATCTCTCTCATATTATGTGTATATTATAGGTGAATGGAATCCATACAATGTGAAAAAGATGCAGCATGTAACAAATACATAAGATACTCACTATCTTCCCTCTCCTCTCTACTGCTCTGCCTCTTTCTCTTCCCTATCCTCTCGCCTCTCTCTACTGCTCCGCCACACCGCCGATCTCAGCCACTGTTTGAGCCGGTCTGAAGCCACACCGCCAATCTGAAGCTACACTGCCGATCTGAAGCACCACTGTTGAAAAAACGCCTCCACCACCGATTTCTGCCTCTCTTACCAGCCTGTTTTGATTTTAATCCAGTTGTGACTTGTTCTTTTTCGGATTTTTTTTTTTTGGGGGGTTTGGGTTGATCTTATATTAGTGGGTTGCGGTGGTTGTGGGCTGCAGAGTGCTGAGTTTGGTGGTTGTGGTTGTGGTGCTCGGTTGTGGTTGTTATTTTGAGGTTGTGGTTTTTTTTTTACGAAATGGGTAGGGGGGTGACCAACGAGTAATCCTGACTGGTGCGCCCATAGGAACACCCCTACCGCTTTGGTGCAAGGGGACACGGTGAGATATAGCGTTTCAGCCACCGAGAAATACTGGTAAATCTTGAGCTGAGGTTTACTAAATGCTATTTGAATAGAGATTTATAGTTGTTTAAATGTTGTGAAAATAAGTGTCAATTAAAAAGTGTAGTAGGAATACGTGTTACACTGAAACTGTTGGTTTAACACTGATACCAAACACCCCTTAGTATCTCATCAACGGCAGACCGTTTATCCTCAATCCTTAAAAAAAACAAAAAACAAGAAAAGACACATGATAGCTGAGTCTACCCGTACGACATCTATATATCTATATATATATATATATATAATAGTAGGTGAAGTAGAGAGAGATTCAAATTAAATTCTTAATTAGAGTTCTAATTTTGTACTATGTGTCTAAATTTATCTTTTTTTTAAAAAAAATGAAACTCAAACTTTCCATTAATATCTGAGATTGAATTACAACAAGGCAGAAAACAAAGCCAACACTAGCACTTTGATCTATCTAACATTAGCAGATTATGAAGCCAAGGGGGCTCGGTCCCTATCCAGGACTGAGACATCTCAACCATTCTAGCAAGCTGAGCTAGCTCATGTGCCACTATGTTATAGTCCCTTTTCAGATGCAGTACTTTCCAACTTCTAAACTGATTAAGCAAAATAAGAGCACCATGGATAACAGGGCCCATAGTTCCATGGCATGATCCTAAGTTCACCGCTTGGACAACAATAAGGGAGTCTGATTCTATAATTACCTGAGTAAGCTTTAACTCACCAGCCAAAAGAATCTCGGCCTCAATTGCAAAAGCTTCAGTAGTCTCCACATCATAGGAAGCATTCAACAAAACGCTTCTTGTAGCAACCATAAAACCTCTACAATCACGTATCACTACCTTGACACTAGAACGTTCGCCATCATCAGCTGTAGCTCCATCAACATTTATCTTGAACGTGTCTGGAGGTGGGGCTGCCCAGCCAACACTAGGGGGCTGCTGCCTAAGAAGGTTTGCTGTTATTGCACCTTTATAGTCACACTGAAGCCTTTGGGCATAATCCCAAAGCTGAGAAGGTGCTAGGAAAGGCTGTTTGTGTACCACCTGGTTTCTATTGTACCAGATTGACCAAGCTATGACGAAGAAGATCTCCATATCCATATCTGTCCCCTTTTCCATAATCCGCATAGCTATATCTGTGATATCCAAGTTTCCTTCTCCCAAATTTATTGGACAGGTCTGCCAGCTCGACCAAACCTCCCAGGCCTTCTTGTAATAAACTAATGCATGTTTGATGCTTTCTGGACCCTTCTTACATAATAGGCAAGAGCCTTCAATTCTAACCCCTCTGTTTTCCAAGTTTAGCCGAGTTGGCAGTCCATTCATACAGGACCTCCAAGCGAAAACTCGGATTTTTGCAGGTAGCTTCAGTTGCCACATCTTCTTCCAAAGGGGGGTCCTATAGTCCCCATATGAGCTCTTAGCTTCCACAGACGGATCCACAAGTGCTGAAGCCACATAATATGCACTCTTGACAGAAAATACACCACGTTTGTTTCCAATCCCGCCAATGGAATACTCAGGTAAGTTAAAGCTTAGAGGAATATTTAGGACGGTTTGGGCTTCGAAGGGTAGAAAGAGGGAATGGACAATATCAGCTTTCCAATGCTTTGTGTCCTCGTCAATGAGGGAGGAAACTATAGGAAAATCATCAAAGAGTCTAGGTGGGCTGCATACTCTATATGTAGTTAGTGTGGGGAGCCATTTATCCTCCCATATGTGTATTAGCTTTCCATTTCCAACTCTCCATCTAGAACCCCTCCGAATAACCTCCAAACTATTATGTATGCTTTGCCAAGCGTATGAGGGATTGCTTCTAAGCTTCGCCCCTAAAACATCTCCAAAGGGGTAATATTTTGCTTTGTAGATACGAGCCACTAAGGAAGTTGGGTTCGAGAGAAGCCACCAACCTTGCTTTGCTAGCATAACTAGGTTGAAGGCTTGGAGATTGCGAAAACCCATGCCTCTTTGTCTCTTAGCCTTGCACATCTTTTTCCAGCCAACCCAAACCATTTTTGTTTCTTGGTTTCTCTGACCCCACCAAAAATTCCTCATCATCCCTTTCAAATCCTCACAGAGACCTTTAGGCAACAGAAAACAACCCATAGTATAGGTGGGGACCGCTTATGCTATTGCCTTGATAAGAATTTCTTTTCCCCCCATCGAAAGCATCTTTTCCTTCCAACCTGAGAGTTTTTTCCCCATCTTTTCTTTGATTTCAGCAAAGACTTGGTTTTTGTACTTTCCAATTAGAGATGGGAGACCAAGATACTTACCATGTCTTGTATGTTGCATAGGTCCTAGGATGTCCATCACTCCCTCTTTCATTGAAGATGTTGTGTTGTGGCTAAAGAACACAGAGGATTTATCCGTGTTCACTTGCTGACCTAAGGCTGCTTCATACTGCTTAAGAATCTCCACCATTTTGTTGCACTCCTGATTATCTGCCTTACAAAAGAGTAGGCTATCATCGGCGAAGAACAGATGAGTTACTTTCGGACTATCTCTGCAAATGGATATACCTGTGAGGGTGTTGTTATTGTTTGCTTCTTCAATCAGTGTTGAAAAGGCTTCTGTGCATAATAGAAAGAGGTAGGAAGAGAGCGAACCCCCCTAATGCAGCCCCTGAGAGGGTACTATGCTGCCATGTGCTTCCTCGTTGATAATGATGGAATATGAAACCGTGGTGATGCATCTCATAATCCACCCTGATGGAGCGTGAACTCGTCAGTCAATGTGGTCGGATGAAGCCAATCTGTAGCCTCTTGAAAGGGTCACCGGTGTGGTGCCTGCCACCACGCCTCCGATGCCAAAGTTAGTATGCAAGAAAATCTCAGAGAATGGATAATGCAAGAAATAGTAGTTCTCTTTTAGTATATCTGTGTATGTACCTTGTTCTTGACAATGAGAGGGCTTTATATGCATACCTTCATGGCCTCTAGCCGTTGGAGTAGTTATGGAGTAGTTATGGAGATCTTAATGCTCCTCCTCGTAACGTCTGGTCTGGTGTAATGTGGCTTTAATGTGTTACAACGGCTCATACAGTTGGCTCTATAACCGTTCTGAACTTAATTGTGCTGTAATGAATGTCTTGTGTTTTCCTCGTCAGTGACGTGGATATAAGATATGCTCGTCCGAGCATTCCTTCGTCTGTCTCGTCTAACCTCGTCACTGAAAGACTTCCTCGTCATGATGTTACTGGTTTCGTCATTCCCATCACACCCTATCCATCGCTCATGAAAACCCAATCTTCGCATTACTTCCTCAATAAACTTCCACTCCACTCTATCATAAGCCTTGCTCATGTCTAGCTTGACAGCCATAAACCCATCTCTTCCTTCCTTCTTATGATCTAAGTAGTGCATTAGTTCAAAAGCCACTAGAATATTATCAGTGATCAGCCTCTCAGGTAAGAAGGCACTCTGATTTTCTGAAATGAGTTGTGGCAAAACTACTTTGAGACGGTTAGCAAGAACTTTGGAGATAAGTTTGTAGGCAACATTACTAAGGCTAATGGGCCAGAACTCCTTCATCCTGGTAGGCTGCTTTACTTTCGGCACAAGAGTGATATTAGTTTTGTTTAATTCAGTCATGGGATTATCCAAATTAAGCACATTAAGCACCATATTAGTAACATCATAGCCAACAATATTCCAGTATTTCTGATAAAAAATGGCTGACATACCGTCAGGGCCGGGGGCTCGAGTTGGGTGCATTTGTTGAAGAGCGACTCTGACCTCTTCTGCAGTAAAGTTTCGAACCAAGCTGTCATTCATTTCTCTGGAGACTTTGGCTGGAATGTAGCTTACTACTTCATCAATTCGGGTTGGGTTTGTAGTAGTATAGATGTTCTCGAAGTAGGAAATGGCTGTGGCAGCAACACTTTCTTTGCTCTCACACTAGAGTCCATTCTCATTCCATAGCCCCAATATAGTGTTCTTTCTTCGCCTCTCTGACGCATGGTTGTGAAAATATTTTGTATTGCGGTCACCTTCCCTTAACCATCGGACCCTTGATCTCTGCTGCCACCACACTTCTTCCCATCAAGTAATTCATTTATTTCCTTTTTCAACCTATTAATTTCAGCTCCATTCTGCCCTTCCCTATCCTGCACAGTCAGCTTGTGTAGAGTCTTCTTCTTTTCTTCAATCTTTTTCGGTATATGCCCAAAGACTCCTATACTCCAACTACTCAAAGCACTAGAACATTGCTTGAGCCCTGTAGCAAGACCACTCGGAGTACCAAGGTTGGAGCTACTATTCCACACTTCTTCAATGACTTCTTTGCAATCAACCCTGGTCGTCCACATTGCCTCAAAATGGAACCTACGTTCTTTACTATGCCTAAGGGAGCTAGCCTCAGATAGAAGAAGGGGGCAATGGTCAGATGTGGTATCCACAAGGTGGTGAACTTTGATATTACTAAAATGCTCAAGCCAATCCAATGTTGCGAAAGTGCGATCAAGCCTCAAATAGACTCTGTCCACACCTTCCTGTTGGTTGCACCAGGTGAAATCCGCTCTGCAATATCCCATGTCTTTAAACCCACATCTATTAACTACTCCTCGAAAACTCTCCATTTGGTTCTGAGATCTTGGAGCACCACCCATTTTTTCCTTCGACGAGAGAATCTCGTTAAAATCTCCAAAACACAACCAAGGCAATATGAACTGGCAATTCAACGCATCAAGAAAGTTCCATGATTCCTTTCAACGGTCCGTTTCAGGATGCCCATAAAAACCTGTTATTCTCCATTGAAAGCCAGCCCCTTCCCCTGTTATCACAGCATCAATATGATGCAATGAATAACTCTTAATCTAAAGGTTCACCTCCCTTCTCTAGAGCATTGCCAAGCTGCCACCTTTCCCCTCCTTTTTCACATAGAACCCGTTTTCAAAACCAATTTTCATTCTAATTTTTGTCATACCTGCATTTTTCTTCTTTGTCTCCGTTAAGAAGACCACCGTGGGATCCCAACGCCGCACCAGTGTCTAAATTTATCTTTCTATATGTTTAATTCAAATCTGAATCTGCATTTTACATTTAAATGTTGTGCTCTTTTTTTTCTTTTTCTTTTTGGCTAAGTAAAACCTTTTGCTCTTCTTTAAATATCAGACACGCCTGTTTACAGGTTCACCTCCCCTTCTGCCAAAGCCAACAACGACAACAACACCAATCTCTTCACCTCTTTGATCTCAGACGTCAAATCCTACTCTGGCAACGATCCTCTTCTCCCATGCTTCCGGTATGCCTCTCTCTCTCTTTGTGGGTAGCACTTTTAATGGTTTTAAAAAGTAAGATTGTTTGGCATTTTGTATATATAGAGGGATCAGAAAGATGAAGGATTCACTGCCTTCGCAAGTTCTGAACAAGAAGTTGCCACGGTTTTTGCAGAAGTGCGCGTAGACCTTTGATTCCGATCGCCGTTACAAAAACGACTTGTTGTACCTCCGCGTTTGGTTACAGTTGGTATTTTACTAATCCATCGCTTTTTTTTTTCTTTTTTTTTTTCATTTTCTTCTTGATGATTTCGATTCTGGGTGGTTGGGTTTCTTAGAAGTTGTTTGGTTCCTGTGGAAATGAAGGGGAAAGATGTGAAAATCAAATTTGGATGCGCTTTAGATTTTTTTGGTTATCTAAATGTTGAGAATTTATTCATTTATTTTAGTGTGTAGATGGGTTTTTATGGATGGTTTGAGAGCGTTTTTTTTTTTTTTTTTTTTTACATTTTCTTATTGTTGATTTTGATGTTGGGTTATTCGGTTTTTGTTCAATTTCATAGCCTTTGTTTGGTTCCTGAGAGAAAATGAAGGAAAAGTTATGAACATCAAATTTGGAGTTTTAGTAAACAGAATGGTTGTTTTGGGCTAAGTTCACTAGCTTTTTATTGTTATTATCGTTCTCTTTTGATTTATGACATATCATCTTCATAGAAGCGAGGGAGTTGATAGGAGTTAATCGTGAATTGAAAAATGCCAATTTCATTGTCTGCATCATAATTCATAAGTAATTATTTATTTATTTATTTTGTGAGTAGATGGAGTTTGCGGATGATCCAAGAGTGATTTTCATTATCTTATGGATGATTTTGATAATGGGTCATTCATTTTTTGTTCAATTTCATAGCCCATTCCCTCTTTTTGAATGAATGCTATGAAATTTGAAAGGCATCTCTCAAGATCAATGATGAATACTTTTCAGCTGTGACTGTTCTTATTTAATATTTTCTGGTTATTCGTATTTTTTGATTTCAAGTATTTTGGATTTATATCTGTCAATTCCTTTCTCTACAGAGATGAGGTGGGTTCTTTCTAAAATCCTTGATCGCTCTTTCTCTCTCTGTCAATGGCAGACAAGAAATTAGGGTTCTTCACTATAAAAGAAGAGGATTATGGAGGCATAAAGAGAGGGGAGGCACGTACTACTACAGAAAGAAGGAGCACCAAAGGGTAAGACCTTTCTTTTATTCTGCACTTTTATTTAGTTGCTTTTCTGAAATTTAATAATTTGTTAAGATAGAGAGAGGCTGGAACCACTACTGGTGAGTTTTTATCTTCGATTTAAGTTTGTTTATTAATTGTGATTAGGTTTTGATATTTTGTTTGGATTGGTTTCGATTTTGGTATTCAAATTAAGTTTTTCTCTTCGCTTTTCAGTTTGACATTTTGATCAGCACGCCCTCAAGTTCAGCCAGGTACCAATTTTGAATCGATCAGATTCCAAATCGCTTAGATCTACTTTGATTCTTTTGTTTTTGTTTTTGTCGGATCTAAGGTTTATCATCTACTTTTTGGATGAATATATTGCTTTTGTTTATTCGTGATGTTAGTACTCTACTTTGAATGTTCCGATTTCAATGTATTTCTCCCTCAATTGTTCACGTTCTAGATTTCGGAATCGGAATGATTGTGTTACTCGCTAATGGTGAAATAAGCCACATCACTTCCCAATGAAAACTTCAAAGTCAATGTAACTGAGATCTGCTCTTCCGCCCTGTTCCGTTTCTTCTCTGCAACTCCATACACACAAGGTCAGAATAGCGTGGTTAATTTTCCTCTTTCGGATACTCTCTTTGATGATTTGGCCCAGTTTTTTACTATTTGCATGTTCTGTTCCAAATCACAGAGGAAAAAAGAAATCCAAAAAAAAAAAAAAAAAAAACGCGAAAACTGAAAAATTTGTTCATTCTCTGCCCTGTCAACAAACTATTCAAAAGTTATCCCATTCCTTCTTTGCAACAACAGACAATTCAAAAGGTAAGCATGCTTTTTTTTTTTTTTCTATTCAACTACCGTTTCAAATTGTATAAACTACCCACAAATCCCTTTTCCTTTGCTGAATGTAATTTTATAGGGTTCTTCTTTTTATTTTTGGCTACCTGTTACCTTAATTTCCCATTTATTTTTATTTTTTTTTAATTTATTGAGTGAAATTTTCTCCAATTGTTGTATTGGTAAGATTTTAATTTTGTTTGGCAGATTTTTGTTAAGTTTGCACTTTTTTTGTTTGCCTTTATATTTTGTCGATTACTGTTGAGTGTAGATTTATTAATGATTTCTCTCAAAGTGAAATTATGGTTTCACTAGAATTATTTACTGCATTTTTTTTAATAGAAACAAACAGATAGATAACAAAGATTTTGTTAAATACTGTTTTGCCGCATGGTTTAAGGTTTGGCTACCTTTTTCCCTAATCTCCCATTTATTTTTTCAATTTCTTGAGTTTTGTTTTGTTCAATGTTGTATTGATTAAATTTTTGTTTTTGTTTGGCAGATTTTTGTTAAGTTTGTGCTTTTTTTGGTCAACCCCTAAAATTTGAATTGATTTATGCTTTTGTGTAGATCTATGTTTTGTTGAATCATTCTCAAAAGAAAAGGAAAAAAAAAAAAAAACGTTTGATTACTGAGAGTACAGTTATTTATAATTTTTTTAAGTAAATTATTGGATTTTTTATGTTAATTACTGAGTTTTTTACATATTGAACTGCATTTTCTCTGATCACCTTTGTTGTTTTCCTTCTTGATATTTAATTTTATTATTATTTCTCTATTGATATATGTCTCTATTGATATATATATTTTTTCATCGTTTTGCACCTTTTGGCTTAATTTATGTGGTATCATTCTATTTTTATAGATTAGTCCTTAAATTGTTGGAAATTGAAATTGCCTTTTTTTTTTTTACCCTTTTTCCAGCAGCCTTATAGAAGGTTGGAATTCTCCTCAAATTTTTGTTCACTATGCTTTGTAATCAATTTGACTTATTTGTGTTTGTGAGGTTTTACTCAATTTCAAGCCAGTTTTGTATATTTAGTTTGTGGTCTCTAGCATAGTGTTTCATGTACTGTAACTATTAAATTTTTATAATTCATAATTTTTCATATGTGTGTGCACCCACCCTTTGGTGTTAGTTCTTGAGTTTTTATTGAGAATTTTGCTTCGCAACCCAATGAAGAGATAAAAAGAAGGCAGTGGGCTGATTTTCTATAGATGAGTAATGGAATTCTCAGGGATGTGCTTTAGCAATACAGCATTTTGAATCAAAAGAAGGGGTCACATATTAGGTTTTACTTGCTCATTTATTATATTTGTCATTTGCTTTGTTAAGTCCGACTAATTAATTCTTGCAATATTTAAAATACCTTGAACTGCTCAAATGTATTTTTTGATTGAGATCCATGGAGGAGTGTACCAACTGTAGGTTTTACAATAGTAACTTTTTGTAATACAATTTCTAGAATTTCGAAGGCCACTATTTTATGAGCTTATGATTTACAAATACTATAATGAAATGCAAGAATAACCTACTAGGGAAAGCTTACAACAAACCGATACATTATCGACATAAACTTGCTAGAATTATAATCTTAACTTCAATGTTTGTGACAAGACTAGCACATGAGATACCTAATACATCAATTAAATAATTATGCGCATTGAGCGGGTTAATTGCAGTGTTGTTAATAGAATCGAATTTTGTTGCTCCAAATTGATTTTCTTGCCAATTATAGTCTGCACAGTCCACCAATATTAAAGAAGAAAGTTGCCTCCGTGATGCCTAGAAGGTAGAAACACTGTATTATTGTTCTAAATTCCTAATACAGACATTGGTTAAATCAAATATTCAGTAATTACCTGAGTTCCATTTGACTTGGTTTCTGTTAATTTTTGTATTGCTCAGGCTTTTAGGCTCAATTTATTGGCAAGGTTTTATTTTATTTTATTTTATTATTATTATTTTTTTTAATGTTGTTGTTGTTAGCTTTGCTTATTTTGTTTATTCATTTATTTTTATTGTGTATGTCTTAGTGTCTTGGATTTGAGTACTTATAGATGATTTACTTTTATTTATTTTATGAATAGATGATTACATAATAATGGGTGGAAAGTTTCATGAATTCCATAACTTGGGTGTGTGTATGATCTAATATATCTCTTTCTGTAGTTTTGAAGTAAAGCCTAATAAATTTGAGGAACCTTTGTGTAATTAATCTTTATTCTTGCTGTCGAAATTAGAAACTGTTATCCACTTCCTTTTAATGACTATTTTTACTTTTTCCTGTAGTCTCTCTTTACACTATTTCCCTATTTTTACTATCCCTTATTGAGTACTTATATACGAAACAGGACATAGAATTATTTTAGTGTTATTAAACTTCAATTTGGTTTTATTAGACATTTAGATTTCTTGCTGTTTACTTCAAATAAACCTGCCATGTTTTGTGTTTTCAATGATATTTTTATTCTCATGTGCTATTGTAGATA